>CM053769.1:599978674-600025100 GCA_028658325.1 Potorous gilbertii | reverse complement strand
ACAAATGGGGAGAAAATTTTGGAACCCAAAATCTTGTGAAAATGAATGTAAAAAGTTAAATAAATTTATTTAAAATAAATAAATAAATAAATAAAACACCCCCCCCAAAAAAAGACATGAATTTTTCTTCTCTAAGTAATATAGATTAAGTCGAACTTCTTTGGGAAAGAGAAAGAATAAGGTACAGTATAGTATGGTAAAACAAAATTCACAGTGGATGGTAATCTGAAAGACTTGTCTTCAAATCCTAGGTCTGCTACTCAGTACCTATGTGAGTTTAGCAAATGACTATGTCTTTGGACTTTTGTAAACATCTGTAAGATGAAAGGGATGACCTCATGGTCCCTAAACCCCATTTCAAGCTAAACCTGTGATCAATTATTTGTTGATCAAGGTAGATCACCTAGTTCCTTCACTTGGAAAACTTTTTTCTTTTCTAAAAGCTATCTTTCTTTTCCTCTCTCTGCCTGATTATCTATGTCCTACTGGTCCTTTAAATCTCAGCTCATGTTTGCTCTCCCAATTATCCTTTCTTAGTCTCCCAGCCTGAAGTGATTTCTCCTTTCCGTTAAATTAATAGAAATTAACTTTTCATGGGTTTATTATCATCCTTGATAAACTGTAACTATAATTCTTTGTCCCTATCTCATTCAATATATTGTAACATTTTTGAAGGCAGAAACCATTCTTTTATCCCCATCATATAGCACAACTGCACATAGTAGGTTCTCAACAAATATGTGGTGATTGACTTCAAAGATAAACATGGGTTTATTTGATGATGAATCAAACAGAGGAAGGGAGTGTGGTGCAGTGGACTGAATGCTGGCTTTGGAGCCTGAGAACTTGGGCATGAATTTCTGCTTCACCACTTACTCCCTATGGTAAACTCAGTCACTTAACTCTTCTGCTCTTCCGTAAAATAAGAGATTGGACTGTATGAGGGCTTCTTTAACCTTCTTTTTGGCAGCCTGTTAAAGTCTATAGACTCCTCAGAATAATGTTATTAAATGCTGAAAATAAAATAATAGTATAATGAAAGATACAAATTATATTGAAATATAGTTATTGAAGTGTATCTCGATGATATATGTATGCATGTAGTCACATGTATCATATGTTATAAATGTATAAATATGCATATACATATTAAGACAGATGAGATATGCACATGAAATAGTAAATATGCATATACACATGAAATATACAAATGAGTAAAATGTATAAATATGCATATGTGTATGTATATATATATACATTACATGTACATGTATATATATATATTTAAGGTATATATATATATATATTTAAGGTATATATATATATTTAAGGTGTATATATATATATATATATACACACACCAAGTTCCCAGAAACAGGTTAAGAACTTCTAGACTAGATGGCTGCTAGATTCTTTCCAACTACAAATGTATGACTAGATGACCTCTAAAGTCTCTTCCATCTCTAAATCTGTGATCCTATGACAGAGGGGTAAATTGTTTGCAATTCTCCAGCCTCCAACAAAGGACTGGAGGTTCTCGAACCCTATCTAGAAGTAAAGTTGGGGAATCAAAATTCCAATTAGGCCAAACTCATGAAAACAAACTCTCCAAAATTGGCTTGTACAACCTTCCTAATTCAAGCTGCTGAATTTCACACAGCTCTAAATGGAATTTAATCCTTTCCTATATGCCAATACCTAATTATAAACCTCTCTAATTAGTCAGGAAATAGGACTGCTGCTTCTTTATGAGGGGAAGCTGTAGGTGCCTCCATCCTCCAGAAAAGACGGCAAAGTGAGTTGAGGTAGTTAACTCGAATCAGTTGGTCTCATTCCATGAAGCTTACTTCCCAGAATCCTCTGGCTCAACTGCACGTTTTATCGGATATCTTCAGTTTACTCTGTGGCTCTGACTTCACTAAAGCTCTCACTTCTCCCTGCAGATCCCTGCTTCATTGTAGCAAGTCTTTAAAAGCAGGACAAGTGTTATGTAAAATAGGCCTGTGACTTTGCCTTAAATGGATGTTCAGAATTTCTTTGGGCAAGAAGAGACTCTGGGGGATGGGGGGAGGGTTGAAGGGAAGGGAGAGTGTCTTAATATTTCAGATTGTAGGAGTTTGTCTTACCATGTATGGCTCATTTTTTTTCCTCTGCATTGTTTTCACTTGATTTCCTTTCATATTCCAGTTAGCAAAGGAATTGACCAGAGCTAAGAGTCCTAGAGCAATAGCTGCAATTCCACTGAGCTTGTCAGATACTGTCTGACCACTGATTATCACCCAAGGGGGATATTGCTTCCTTTATAAACTTTTTAGTGCATTCCCTTTGCCAGAGAAACATTACCCTTTCTCTCTCTCAGGGGCGTGGCAGGATTGCATGGAGGGAAGCATATACTTTTAAAATTTTACTTTATTTTGTGTGCTATTCTAAAGGGTAAGATGAAAGGCAGGCCATTGCCTTCTGTAGTCCTGAAATCTGAAGCTCACAATTATTGATGGGCTCAAGCACAAGTCCATCTGGAATCATGCATCTGGCAAAGATGCATGTTAGATAGAGTCCAAATGGAGTCTTCCCTTCCCTCCTCCCAATCCCATTCCCCTGTCACACACCCTGCTCATTGATCAATTCTATATACCAGAGGGAGAAGGTATGGATAAAGCAAAGGGTGAAACTATGGGTAACTAACAGTTCAGGATATATCTTCCCCTATCTTTATGTAATAAAACCTCAAAACTATTGAATTTTTCCCAGTGCCTGGTCGCCTGTTTATTTAATATGTGAAGCTCTAGAGTTCCTAGATTCATATATCCTTTCACCAAACCATTCATGAAGAGTCATTTGGGAGATAGGAAGGGGCTTGGAAGAACAGGTCAGGAGATGAACTAAAGCCAAAGGATAAATAAGCACCAGAAGCCAGAGTTATACAGAGGGGTCAAGGATTCAAATAGAGAGGAGGAGGATGTAATCAGTGATCAATCTCAGCTACTTAACCATAGTGTGTAGTCAGACTTCAAACTCAGTTCTTTGCTTCCAGCATTCTTTTCTTTAGGCAAAGCTTGGATACATTGTTTCCTGAATGAACTCCCTCAAACTTAGAACGTATGTATTTAATCACCATATCTAGCTTCTGAACACTATTCCCAGGGTTCCACTTATGGTTTATATTTTAACCAGTTAGTTCTTGGGCTGCTCCCTTAGGATGAATGAACATAGTCCCAAATCCATAGTTACTATTCAGGCATTTGGTCAACAACCATTGGTGAGCAGTTGCTGTGTATATTAAGTGCACACAAATGTATTTCTTGGAGCTGGAGCTGAACTGCCCTGAGCTATATTGCTATCTAGCTAAGTATTGTTCAGGACACCCATAAACAGTTTGTCATTAGACTAAAACAAAATACCTCCATGGATAAAACAATGTCAGGGCCAAAGTAGTCTTTCATAGAAGTAATATTTGTAGTGGGTCTTGAACAGGCAGAGTTTTACTGAGCAAATGAAGAAGGGAAATGATAGTTACAAGACACATTCTGAGCAGAGAGAGACAGGAATGGAGAGAGAAATCACCAGGGCAGGTAAGGAGCAGTCAGGCAGCAGCATAAGATTCTTACTGGGGAGCAGTGGGGGGAAACACTGAATAAGTAAGCCTGGGCCAGATTATAAAGCGAGCAAAGTTCACAAAATCAAAGCTTCAAAGGATTGGAAAGGATCTTGAAAAGTCACCTTGGTTCATTCACCTCTCTTTAAGTAGGATCACACAAAAACCATTCCAGCAAAAACAGAATCTAGCCTATTTTTAAAACCGCTCCAGAGAAAAAAGATTTTCTCCAGTCCAGACCTAGTCCTTTGGGTGGTGTCAAAACCTACATTCTGACCTTTGTGCCTTGTTCATATCCTGGGCATTATTTCTTAGTGGTCTTCTGTTGGTTACCTGAGCTGAAAATGCCTTCTTTACGTTTTTGGTTTTTTTTCCTGCTGCATAAAGCCCTGGCTTGGAAGTAAAAGACATAGATTCTAGTTTTGCCTCTGAAACTAACCACCTAGATCCCCTGGGGCAAGCGACTTCCCCTCTCTCAATCTTATTTCCTCATCTGTAAATTCAGGGCATTAATCCATATAACTCTAAGGCCTGTTCCAACTGTAACAATTCATGATCTTTTTTTTTTGTTGTTCAGCAGGTCTACAGTGTGCCACAATTGAGGATATTTTGCATGTAAGTATACAGTCTTGCTGTGCTAATTTCATTCAACCTCCATTTGAAAAACAGTTATTGAATAGCTACTATTGCAAAGCTTTCAGCTATCAGTGGGTGAGGAAAAGAAGTAGCATACATGGTCACTGTCCTTAAGTACCTTATATTGGAACTGAAGAGATAACATACAGAAATGCAAAGTTAGCAATATTTTAGACATAAATTTAAATATATATAAATTATGTAGAATATGTAATATATATTATATTCTGTATTTACTATTTAAATACATACATGAATTATATCATATACATATGTAATATATTACCTGTGTCTATAAATTATATACATTCATACATATACATATATACATGTGTGTTGTGCATGTTTCTTTAATTCCTGGTATGTTAAAAGTAAATATTTCCTAAGTGCCAAATGGCTGCAGGACAGAGTCCATGTGACAGTTTTTGTTTTGTTTTTTATTTCTAGTATCATGGTTTAAATTTTTATCCTGAGGGTTGTACATGATACTGTGAATATCCCTTACATACTACTTGCTTCTCTTTTTTTCAATTGCATAATAAATTCCTTGTATTGCTGTCAAACCAGACTTCCTCCTAGAGGTAGGAGCAAGTAATTCCATATAGGGAAATAACAGGAACAAAAGTAAGAGAAAAGAATGCACAGTGTTTTTAAGGAATGGCTAAGTGGCTATGGCTAATGTCAATAAATTAAACAGTAAGCTTTTACCAAGTGTTCCAGACCCTGGAGATACAAAGACAAAAAATGAAACAGTCTTTATTTTCAAGAAGAATACATTCTACTAGCTAGAAGACAAAGAATTTCTCTATAGATTTGTGCACAATTGGCACAAAATGAATACAAGGAGATATTGAGGAAGGTGAGTATTCTGTATTATTTAAGTGATCTACAAGTGGTCAATTGGAATGGGAGAGAGAAGTGGAGAGATCAGAAAAGTCTCATGGAGGAGATAGCATTTGCACTGAGCTTTGAAGGAAGCTTGCAGTTCTAAGAGGGAGCCATACTGAGGGAGTATTCCAGGAAGAGTTAATAGCTAATGCAAAGACTTAGAGGTGGAAGGCAGTGCTGTTTTTGAGCAATAGTAGGGAGGCCAGTTTGACTGGACAGGGTATGGGAAGGATATTAACATAAAATAAGGTTAGAAAGGCAACTTAGACCATACCATGGTATGAGGCAATTCTGGGTTCTTGAGGGCTATGCCAAAGGAGCATCATCTGAAGTTATTAGTATTACTTTCATTATAGCTAGCATTTATGTAGTGCTTTGATGTTTGCAAAGCGTATTATAAATATTGCCTCATCTTATCCTCACAACAACTGAGGGGGAGCTACTACTATTATCTAATTTCACAGATAAGGATGTTGAGGAGAGTTCAATAATTCACCTCAGGTCACACAGCTCATGAATATCTGAGACTGGATTTGAACTCAGGTTTTCTTTACTCCATGTTCAAAACTCTATCCACTGTGCTAACTCTAGATCAAGGAGGTTCTATCAAGCTTGAAAGGCTTTGGGTATAAGGAGGCAACAGCTTTGATTTGTGTCTTCCAAGGACCATCTGAGCTGGGTTCTATTGCCATAAGATCAGTCCAGGCATTTTTTTTTTCCCTGCCACAGCTACTCATGAAGAATGTCTATTAGGTTATAGAATAGTTCTGAGCTCGGTCTTTTGAGACACTACCTGTGTGAATGGAATCACAATTCCTTAAAGTATTAAAGTTAAATGACTAGACCCCTATGTTTGAGAAAAGCAATCATGGGGAGGAATAATGGAACATAAATGTGGAAAAGTAGAAGGAGGTAAGATTTGGTAGTACACTGAATGCCAGATTAAGGAGTTTCCAATTGTTCCTTATACATAGGATGGAACCACTGACGTTTTTATTTCTGTACAGGAAAAGGATGTGATATGGTGGTATATTGAGTAGTGAATTTGGTGGTGATATACAAGACGAATAAAAGTAAGACCAAGCAGAAAAGAACTGCTCAGTTAGGATGTTAATTCAGGCCTGGGGTGAGGAAGCTCTATTAAGTAGAACTCAATGTATACTTCTATTTAGGTATTTGGCTCCATCAGTTCAACAAATAATTTCTACTTGTTTAGTTATGTTGTATTTCATCAACAGCTGCCTTTACAGATATGCCTTTAAAGATGCCTTTACAGGATCTGTTTCTACTTTCTGGTGTATTGAATAGTATACTGGGTATACACAATTCCTTCTATTGATCTTCCTCCCAAGTGTAGATTCTGCAGCTCTGGCTGGTCTTTGCTTCATTCAAGTTTCACTTAAAGAAACAACAACAGAAAGAACATTCTCAGGCTTTGGTATTGGGGAAAATCTCCTTATTCAGCATAAGATAATGCACGGTTGCCCTGTTAACTCAGCCTTGCAGAAAACACTCCTGTCAGTTGGCATGAGCTTCACTTCTTTCACCTCCGGCAGGTGGTAAAGGCATTTTGCAAAGGAAGATTCCAAATTGGGTTAAGTACCCAAATAGGCAAATGGCTCAGATCTCCAGGGTGAGGAATTGCATTGATGCTAACCTTTGCAAACCCTGGTTCTGTGCCACCAAACAAGGAAGCCATCAAGAAAACTGTAATGTAGAAGGAACTTGTCCTTTGCACCCTCCCACCTCTCCCTTTTTTTGTTTTTCTTCTGCCCTTCTGACTTTGGTGTCCCATAGTATACTAGTGTCTCCTTACTCTCAGCTACTATATGCCAGCTAATCTCTTAAGTGCAAGTGATAAGAAGGTGTTTAAGGTATGTTCCTTCTCAAGAAGGAGATCCCTGAAAACACCAAAGCCTATAAAACCTAAAGATATGAATTAAACTCTTTTCTAGCCTTTGTTCTTTAACTCAACTCACATAAGAGACTACCTGATCTATTTGTTAAGCTGTTCCTGCTACCAATAAGAAGAATAGCTAACATTTATATATCACCTACTATGTGTTAGGAATTGTGCTAACTATTTGACAAAAATTATTTCATTCAATGTTCATAACAAATCTGAAATGTAAATACAATTATTTCCCCCATTTTACAGTTGAAGAAACTGAGGCAAACAGAGCTTTAATGATTTGCCTTGGGTCACAAGGCTTATAAATGTCTCAGGTCAGATCTGATTCCAGATCCAGAGTTTTATCCTGTGCCATCTAACCTCCTAATTTTAATTACCAGTTTATAGATTTGTTTTGCATTTACCAAACCAGGGCACTGACACCAAGAAAACCAGCTAATTAATTTATGTGGATGTTGGCATTACATGTGGATTCCCAGCAATCAAGGGGACCTCTAAAAGCGCTCCACCACATCCACAATAAAAAGGATATATTTCTAAGGGTTTCAGGCTAGGATAAGTATTTTTCATTTTTAAAAATTTGGTTTGTTTCTGTGGTTTTGTTGGAGGTAATAGGGGTTAAGTGACTTGCCCAGCATCACACAGCTAGTAAGTGTCTGAGGCCAGATTTGAACTCAGGAAGGGGAGTCATCTTAAATGTAGGCCCAGAACTCTAGCCACTGTGCCACCTAGCTGCCCCTAGAATGTGTACTTCTTAAAGTAAGTTTTTTGACTTAATGGAATTTGAGTTTACACGGATGATCAAGCATGGATCATGCCTCTTTCTTACTCAGGAATTGAACCTCCAGAAAATTCATAGATTTAGAAGCAAAAGGAAGCTTATAGATCTTCTACTCTGACCTTGTTTTAAAATAATGGAACTGAGGGCTAGAGGAAGTAACTTACGTAAGATCACATAATTTATAAATGAAAGAGACAGAATTTGAACCCATCCACTGGTTCTAAATCTTGATTTCTTTTCATTGCATTATGCTGTCCTACATTCATATTAACTTCTCTGACCCCTCCAGACTTCATGGAGCCCCATCTCCAACATGATGCTATAGAAGTTCCCTATTGACATATTCCCTATTGACATAACTTAACACAATCATATTCTGCCTTATATATTTTTGCCGTAGTTTCATATACTATCCTGGTCTCTCCAATTCAATTAAGAATTCCTTGAAAATAAGAACTATTTGTCTCTTCCATATAGCACTTAGCACATGTGCCAATTGCACAGTAGGTGATTACTTGTTTTGTTAGCTCCCTCCCCCCCCCCCGCTTTGTTTTCTATTTATTTTGTTTTGATTTAATTGAGGAAACTTTTAGACATCTAAAACAGAGAGCTGTTGGCAGAATGATGCCCTAGGGTGGGTCTATGGCCACCAGTTCTTCAGCTAGCTCAGTGATTTTTTTGCGTTCTACAGCTTAGCTTGTGAGGTTGAATAGCATTCACAAGATCATCTGTGTTTCTCAGATCTTCTCTTTGGAGATGGCATCACTTTCATCTTGGCATCAGCATAGAAAGCAGGGGGGAAAAGGGCTACAGACTTCACAAGGGCTCAAAATAATTAATGAAAGACAACTCCTCTCTTATTTAAGTATTGGCTCTGTTCAGTGACACATGCCCATGGGGATATTGATGTGGTTCATTTGCGGATGTGTTGGGAGATGATTTTTTTTTAAGTTTTTCTCTTTCTTACTGGGCCAGACGAGGAACTAAAGGGACATACTGGCCTAGCTGGTGATTTTTTTTTAAAGAATATTGGTGTTTCCTTGTTACTTAACAAATCATAGAGAAATGCTGGGCTCAAGCAAGAAAGAGGCAATCTCATGATGATAAACCATTCCAGAGGATAAAGTGCAGCAAAGTCCCAGGAATTAAGTCCCAAAAATCTACTCACATCTGAACTCCCTAAGGCTTGTGTTTTACTACAGGGCCCAAGGGCTTTACCAGAACCAAATGAATCAGAAGAGAATACCTCCCTATCAATTTAAAATGATCTCAACATCCAAATCACTTCTTCTCTCTTTTCAAATGTTCGCCCTCTCTTAAAATTCCTCTCACAAAAATCTTTTTTGATTAACCCTACTTGCTTAGTATGTTCTGCCCTAGATTCCTAGACAGCACCAAAACTGGTGCTCT
Organism: Potorous gilbertii; assembly: GCA_028658325.1. Taxonomy (NCBI): domain Eukaryota; kingdom Metazoa; phylum Chordata; class Mammalia; order Diprotodontia; family Potoroidae; genus Potorous; species Potorous gilbertii. The sequence continues at coordinate 600,015,878 of CM053769.1, read as the reverse complement.
TCATATGATGAGTTCTCAATTGTTGATATTTTTCAGTCTTTTTTCAGTCATATCTGACTCTTCATGACCCTGTTTAGGGTTATTCTGGAAAAGATACTGGAGTCATTTGCCATTCCTTTCTCCAATTCATTTTACAGATAAGGAAACTGAGACAAAGAGAATCAAGCAACGTGCTCCAGGTCACACAACTAGAAAGTATCTGAGGTCAAATTTGAACTAAGAAAGATGAGTCTTTCCGACTCCAAGTTAGGCACTCTACCCACTGAGCCACCTAACTGCCCATGAGTTCTCAATAAATGCAATAAATAAATTGGCAGGTCTGACTTTCTAACTCTCCTCATTCAAATTTTTTAAAAATGGTATGTACTATTATATATTTCTATATTCAATAACATACATGGCAGTTTTGTAGACACTTATTGGAAGTTATCCTCTACTTCTTTACTATCTTTATTTAAACCTGACCAACTTTCATTCTATATTGGCAAAAGAATTTGGAAGTGTCATAATCTTCTTAGCTGAGGCAAAAAAAAATAAAACAATGCAATGATTTGCTTAGTTCATTGTGGAGTGCTTTGCCTCAATAAAGTAATGTATGTTGGCCAAAATAAGCAGGAATTTTGTCAGAATCCCATCTGCCTTAGTCTGTGTTGACACGATCTCAGCAAGTTTCTTGGAGAGGATATATAACGTGGTCGGAAAGGAAAAGTCTGGGTTTCAGGAAAGCTGGGTTTAAATCCTGTAGCTACCCCTTACTTGAAAATCACTTTGTGACTTTGAACTAGTCACTTTTCTCCTTTTGGCCTTGGCATTCCCTTCCATAAAAATGTGGGCGGGGGTTGCTTGAGCTCTTACAGCACCAACATTTTGATAGGCTAAATTTTCTCTATAACACACACACACACACACACACACACAAAATGAAGGCATTCTCTTCTGAAACCAGGATTTCAGTATTTCCCTCAGATTGAAGCTTTGCTCATATGAATCTAACTTCAAAGCTTTTGCAAGTAAAGCTTTGCAGGTCATCCAACTTCAAAGCCGAATAGAGACGATTTAACATCATTAAGCAGGGCAATCGAAGAAACAAAGACTCAGGCTCAAGTCAAAGCAACCGTTCATGGTATCCAATTTATTGTTTTTTCCTGTTATCTCGAAGTCCCAATTTCCTAAGGAATTTCACACTATAAAAGCACATCCCAAGAGGTAGCAGCTGTCTGGTTTTCCCTTAACTCACTGCTTTCCTTGATTTCCCTCCTAAACTTATCTTCTCCTCTTTAGCAAACATGTGCATTCAATTCAATATATTCTTTGTTTTTAAAATTAATTTTATTTACTTTCAGTGTTCTACAATCACTACCATATAACTTAGATCTTTTCCCCCTCTCTCACCCCTACCTTTTCCCCTATCTCCCTGAGATGGCATACAATTTTATATAGGTTCTAAACATACATTCCTATTAAATACATTTTCACTATTGTCATGCTGTGTAGAAGAATTAAAATGAACGGGAGAAATCATATAACAAACCAAAACGTAATACAAAAGAAAATGATCTGTTACATTCTGTGATTGAATTCCATAGCTCTTTCTCTGGATGTGAAAGGCATTTTGCCTTAAAAGACCATTGGGATTTTTTTAAGTCCTTTCATTGAAATGAAGTTCCGAGTCTACCAGAAAAAGCTCTCACACGGTGGTTGTTGCTGAATTCAATACATTCTAATAAACATTTATTGAATGCCTACTATGTGCAAAGCACTATGAAGTTAAAAAATACTTTACCCAGAGTGTCCCAAAATCCTTGCTGTAGCTTTAAGATTTAATAATGGGAGGATTTTAATTTTAGTAAGCCTTAAACTTTAATAACTTGAAGTTTTAATGACTTAAAATTGAACCAAGACTTTTAGGACACCCTGTTTAATAAGATCACAAATGTAGCTCTGAAAAAGGAACTTAAATATCCACTAGTTCAACTCCCTCACTTACAGATGAGTAAAATGAGGCTCATTAAAGGTCCAATATTTCATTGATCCTCATTAAAAAAAAAGTTAAAAATACCTCTGTGAAGTATTCAAGATAGTCGGACTAGGTCTGTTACCCCAATTTACAGATGAGGAAACTAAGGACTAGTAAGTTTAAATAACTTGTTCAGTATGTACCAAATGTAATTCTGAGACAAATTTCAGAGCATGATTAATCAATTTATTAGTTAAGTTAGCAAAAACCAAAAAATTGAAGTCTTTGGTCTCTCTAGGTTACCAAAGATAGCGTATGAGAGTCACAGTGCCCTTTAAACGCAAGTAAATTTTTCTTCTTGATCTATAATACAACTTTGGAATGTCCCCTGACAAATATAAGGCACCGCTGATTGGTAGGTGGGTTGGTCTTCAGATGTGGCTGATCATGCTGCTCTGTGACACTCAAGGAATGCTAGTTGCTTCTAGAGAGAAAGCTGCCTCCAGTAATCTTGACTTATTAAGGTTTTCACTGGCTCAAGCTCCCTTTTGTTGAAAAGGTTGCTTCATACTTTGGTAAAGGAAAAAGCTAGAACACAAGAGTCATCCCTTGAAGAATTTAGCTCAAACTGGCCTCTTTTTATGGGGTAAACAGAAACCTGGTCTCCCTGAACCTCTCCAACTAGATTAGGAGCAGATGCCTTGGGGGCTGGGTGTAATGATGTTACTCAATTATACTCTTCAGAAGTGGGATCTGAGGAAATGAATGGATTCACTGAGAGATGTAGGCTATTAAATAAGACAATCCAAATATTAATTTTCCTCTGTATCACACAGCTAGTAAAATATGGAGTAACAACTCTAGATCTTTTGAATCTAGCGGTAGATTAGAAGAACATAGCTACCTTTTCAGCAATTCATCCATTTTTCAATGATGGTAATTGGTTGTTGATGTCCCAGTACAATCCACTGCTGTAGAATCATCAAATGGAATTATGCCCATAAGAAGATAACTTGGTATCTGACAAGTTTTGTGAGACCTTTCTCTTCTCTTCCTAATGATTCTTTCATGTATTAATCTTTGTCAAACTTTATTGACACTAGTACATCTTAAGCTTCCTTGTTAGTATCCATGTTATGACTTTTTAACATTTAATGCTTCATAAAATCTGAAGTCCAGTTGGAGTTTGAAAGGAGAGAAGTTAGGAACAAAAATGCCATCTTCTTCTGACAACAGGAAGAAGTGATTTGAATGCAAATTCTATGAAAGTCAACTATATCAATCCTTCGGCACATATTTACAAAGTGCCATGCCACATCAGAATGTTCAAATATGAAAGTGGTGTAGGCCCTACATTCAAGGATTTTACATTCTGCTAGATTGGAACAAAGAGAGTTTAGGAACAAAGCTGGTGAAGTTGTGAGGTAGGAAATGGAAGCAGCCTGACTTATTAGTGAAAGGACCTGCCTTGTAGTCAAAAAGGCCTGGGTTTTAGTCTTACTAGATACATTTTTGGGCAAACAATTAACTTCTCACTTCCTCTGTTAACTCTCTAAGAAAATAAGATATAGAAGAGTTACCGATCACCATTAATGGTAGAAGTTTTCACAGAGCAATTTGAAAAATATTTTTAATAGCCACCCTATGAAATAGATAATATAAATATTGCTATTCATGTTTTACAGATGTGGACACTGAGATTCAGAGTGGTTGTCACTTGTGCAAGTTTAGGTAGCTATTAAGTGGTGAAGCTTGGACTCACTTCAAGTCTTCTGACTCTCAATTCAGAGTACTTCCTACCACAAAATTTTCAGCTGAATGACAAAGACCGAAAGATTCTTTAGATAAAATTTTTTGGAGAAAAAGAATTGTCAGCTTCTGAGACATTTTTTGGAGGAATCACATAATGATGAAGAAAGTGCACAACAGTCATATCTCAGAGGTTTAAGAGGCCTGGAATCATTTCCATATTTGTAGAAATACAGTTCTTGAGACTAAAAATAATATTTTAGGAGACCTCTAACCTCCACAAGAGACAAGAGATAGGGTACCAAGCTGGTATATATTATCAGCACTGTTTGTCCAAGTTATAATTCTTCAAGTGATCCATAATTTTATCTGTGTGGTCTCTTCCCTTAGTAAAGAAAATTCTGTCCTTTCCAATGACATCTTTTTTCTGGGCCATTCTTGTCCACATCTTAGTATGTTAAAGGGACTAGTGCAATCTAATCTGAACCTCTGCTACCCCTCAGTTTTGCTCTAGGAACAGACTATGTCCTTTTCTGGTAATATACTTCCTTAATTATGTGTTTTACTTCACTTTCTGCATGTCAGTTGCCACTGGTGACATACTATAGCTTTCTTATGCTCATCATGCATCTTTACCTTATTCTGTGGTATATTTGTTACTCCAAGATTCAAATAATGAGAAAACCAGCAGAAGAATACTAAATTAAAGAGATAGGCTCATCGTGCCCTCTCACTCTGGCAACTGTTTAGCACAGTCAAACCTGTGTAGGAAATGATAATATAGTCTTTTGTTAGACTTCATTGTTTTTACTTTTAGCTATTTCCTTTTCTTTAAAAAAAAAAAAGGAAAGGAAAGCTTTTTTTAAGTAGTTGCTTGGAGATGCTACAATCCCAAACAATATTTTCCCCTCCGTTGGTCTTTTCTTCAAATCTGGTACCCAATTGCTCTTGCTAAAATTTTTACTTATAAGATCATAGGATTTAGTTTTGATAGGTAGCGCAGAGATCACATCATCCAAACCCTTCCTTCAATAGATAGGGATGAAGAAGGCAAGAGAGGTAAAGGCTCACAATTAACCTAGTGCAAAGCCAGATGAAATCCTGATCCTCTCACTCCAAATCTAGAGCTTTTTTGTTATAGCACGCTGTAACTTTTACCATTTCATGAAACAGAGATAAATATAAAGTCCTACATTTGCATCCTCTGAAAAGCAAAAGTAATGAGTAGTAACAACCACAAAACTTCATATGCACATAATTGAAGAAGAATGGCTAGAAAGTCATTTGCCTAAAAAGAACTGGGAGTTTTAGGAGACCACAAGTTCAGTATGTGTCAATAATATAGTATGGCAACTGAGAAAGTTAAAGTTGTGGTATATAATTGTGAGGAAATACTACGGTGCTATAAGAAATGTTAAGCTCAACGATCTTAGAAAAAACATGGGAAGACTTGCACAAAATAATAGTGAAATGAGCAGATCCAAGAGAACATTGTATACAGTAAGAGCAATATTATTTCAAGAAGGGCTTTGAGAAAATAAGTTATTTTGACTTTCTTATAAAGACAAAAATTAACTATAAAGGACATCTGAAGAAAGAAGTTATCTGCATCCAGAGAAAGAATTGATAAATAGATGTATGTATAACATAATTTTACATATATGTGTGTGTGTGTGTGTGTGTGTGTGTGGTATGTGTGTATATCTGTGTCGAATGGTGGCACCCACTAGAACAGAGAGGAAGAGGGAAGGAAGAAAAAAAGGTAAAAAAAGAAATTTACACATTAACTTTGTTGTATATTTAAAAGGGATAGCATGTTGTATATACAGATTTACTGTTTCATGTGCAATCATCTTTTTTCATTATTCTCTGTAGACGAAGTATTTGTTTCATTCCATAAATTAAAAATAAAATAAATTTTTAAAAAGTGGGAATATTTTTTCCTACCTATATGTAAACTTTGACATTCTAGAAATAAATGATGGAGAAGATCCACTAAGAAAACAGAAAGAAAAACAATAAAACGTTAGTGTAAATTAAGAGGCCTACAGGTTGCCTAAGTCCTGGATGGTGATCTACCATGCTGAGACCACAACTGCTGTTTACTGCTGAACACCACATTTAATGAAGGATATTAACAACCTATCAGATGTCCAGAGGACTTTTAAGGGCCTAGAATTCATACCATATGAGAATCAACTAAAGATGCTTAGCCTGGAGAAGAGATACTTCAGTAACACTTCTCTTTACATATTTGAAAAACTGCCACATGAAAGAGAAATTGTATTTAGGAATAATGTACATAAGTTTCAAAGAGGCAAAAAGACTTGAAATAAGAAAAAAAAACCCAACTACTTAACAACTAGAGCTACCCCACAACAAAACTCAGGTAAATGGCACTGTAGGGCAAAGAGGGCTGGGCCTAGAGTCAGGAAGACTGAACTCCTGAGTTCAAATTTGACCTCAGACACTTCCTAGCTGTGTGATCCTAGGCAAGTCACTTAACCCTGTTTGCCTCAGTTTCCTCATCTGTAAAATGAGCTGGAGAAAGAAATGACAAATGACACCAGTATCTTTGCCAAGAAAACTCCAAAAAGAGTCTTGATGAGGTAGACAGGACTGAAACAAATGAACAACACAAGGGAATGAGTGCTGCTGCAATAGGAGTATTCCTTTACATACATCGTAGTTCAACACACAGATCCAACTCTCTGACCATTGTATACATACATAGTTACCAGAGAGGGAAGCATCAACATCTGGGTTTGCAAAGCTCAGGGGTTATGGGGCAGGGATGGGGGGAGAAGAATGGTTTCAGGGGGAGGTAGGAGTTGCTTAGCAGCTTCCCAGAGTCTCATCTGGTACACAAAGCTTCTTCCAAAAACTAAGCCCCCAGGAGTATTTCTTCTCACTCAAGGTCTTCTAACAAAAGCTCAGTACTGTGTCAGATAAATTTCAGATAGGCAGAGATAAATGACTTTTCAGATTTAGGTTGTATTAGATGGTCCCTAAAGGTCCTTCTAAAACTGACATTTTGTGAATGTTGGTGGGGCAAGCACACAGAGGGGTCTTTATTACCACTATTTTATATAAAATGGAAATGTCATACTAAAAATTTATACTATTTCCCTCCTAAAATTATCTATCTATCTAAACAGATTTTCGGTGCCTAGCCCAGTGGTCTTTCTCTCATATCAACTATATCTTGATGCTGAAGGGAACAGGTGATTTGTTCATAGAAATCACAGCAAAAAAAAAAAAAAAGATTTGTTGATACATAAACCACAATGTAAATCTTCATTATCTGAATTAATATAGAGCAATACTAGTTTAAATTAGAGGAAAATCTAAATCTAAACCACAAGCTATTTTAAAGAAATGCAACATTAATATTTTCAACTATCTACATCAACTTCATCTAAGTTAAGTACCTAATTAGTATTTGGAAATTCAATTCTATAACTCTTATTTCCATAAGCTCTTATTAAGTTACTAATGTGAGCACTATACAGGCATTGGTGATATAACAGCTGAAAACAAAACAAACAAATAAAAAATAAACTGTCAGAAGTTTGCTGGTAAATATTTAACAACCCACTCTCATACACACACACATACACACACGACACACTTTTAAATTTAATCTGCACTATTAACATTTTCTTTATCCCTTTTGTAAGTCTAGGCAATAAACAAACCAATAAATCAGGTTCTGATTTGTAGTGTTTGTTGATTTCTGAGGTGTAAATGCTCATCCTGAAAATGTGGCAATCACATCTCTGTTCAAGATGATTCTTTTATGCTCCTGGACTTTGATCCTGAGGAGGATCCCATTCTATTGTGTCTATGTTTTTTCTCCCTATTTCATATATTGCTTACTCCATTAATTGGAATAATTTTATATGGTATAGAAGTTAACAATTGAATCCTGTGTTCCAGTGATCATAAAATCTGAATTAGTGGTGCTTAATATAATTCTCAAAAATAAATAAATAATGATGAATGAGAGATGATTTAAAAATGTAAAAGATGAGTTTGATATCTTGCACTATCATGGAAACTCTCTTGGCCTGAGTTTCCTCATCTGTAAGATAAGATGGTTAGACTAGAATTAGGGGTTCTTAGTTTCTATTGTGACATGGACTCCTTTGGCTGTCTGGTGAAACCTGTGGGCCCTTCTCAGAAGCATACTTGTAATCGATATTTATAATTGAAGGAAATGGGAAATTTTAGTTAGAGTTTAATGAAAATAAAGGTATTTTCTCCCATTCAAGCTCATAGACCTCTTGAAATGTATCCATGGACTCCCTGAAAAGTCCATGGCCACCAGGTTAAGAAAATTTAGACTAGATGATGTCTAAGGTCTGATTTTATGATACTAGAGGAGTTTTATTAACCTTTTTGAATGACTATATTTTTGTGAGTTTAACCAACTGGGTCCTATTTCCTAACCACTTTAAGAGAGGACATTTTATGTTAGTTATGAAAACAAGCAGTTTTCCACACAAAATTTATGCAGCCAGAATAATAATATTACTATTAATAATATTAAGACTGAAGCACTCAAACTGTGAGAAAAACCATGCCAATCTCAAACTGCTGCTGCCTAGTGATCAATTCAGTCCACCTGCAGCTCACCTAACACTTAGAGACTTTCTTCTTTGGCGTGCTTGGCAGTGTCTATATCTGCATTGGCCAGGGTCCTGGGGCCTCAGCTGTGACCACAACCTCCTTGTTACTCCTGTTACTTGGTGCCTCCAGCCCTGCTTTCAATAGCCAGGCCGCCAGTCCATCCCCTTCACTCCTGATCAGGTTCTGGACTGGCAGAGGCCATGCTGCAGATGGGGTCAGTGTGGCTGGCCAAGTGGCAGCTTGGAGCAAATGCAGATGGTGGCACACAATGTTGACAAGTACCCTGAATCCACATATGATAGAGGCCGTGGGAGATTAAACCTAGCTGCTTAGGGAGCTTGGCAAACATCTGCAGTGGCTACAAAAAAATAAAGTTTAATCTATGTTAGTTTTACTAGTAAAGCTAATTCAAGCACATACACCAAAATTCAATGGCTTTAGCAGGATTTTCCCAAGGGTCACATGCAGGTGTATGAAATAGTAGGGCCACGTGCCTATTTGCATATTATTAACATATAATTTGCATTTTCAACATAGGTTCTGCAGTCTATTCTCAGGCAATTTTCAAGTAAAAATATCTTATGGTTCTTCTTTCTGGCATTTTCCTCTAAATCCTTCTTATTTCCTTTTCTTTTCAGACCCCTATCCCAGATCCTAGAAACAGTAGAGAAAGATACACCAAAGAGCCTGTGCTGACATATCACCCATCTTCTAGGCCATGACCTACCCAAGCCAAGCTCCACCATCTTATCTAGTCATTCAGATCACCAAACTATTCATTCTCCACAATGCATAGCTAAGACCAAACATAAATCACCTGTTGACTTTAGCCCACATCAGCTTGGAAAAGAATAAGTATGAGAGGGGAGGGAGCTGATGAGAACTATCAGAAATCTTCTCCATTCAATGAGTGACCTAAATATTATATGCCACTGGGCATATAATGAGAGATCTAGAGAAATGAGAATCAATGCTTCTCATAAGAAAGGCAATGACAACCTCCAAGGACCATTAATTGGCTAAATTTAGAGTCACAAAATCTCAGATATGGAAAATATCTCAGAGGTCATTTAGTTGAGGAAGGAATAGGAGTTCCTTCTACAACATTCCCGGCAAGTGATCCTCTAGTCCCACATGAAGATTTCATCAACTTCTTCCCAACTCTAAAACAGCTTATTACACTTCTGAAAATGCTGGGAAGTGTTCTACAGTCTCAAACTAACTTTTATGGGTTCCACTGATATACCTGGAAGCCCTGTTATTCTACAATCAGAACAAATCATGAAAGGTATTTTTTGCAATCCTAGGAAAAAATCCAAACCCCACAACCTGATTTTCAAGGACTTTCATGGTCTGATCATGCAATATTACCTATCCAACATTATCTCCCAATCCTTTCTAGTAAATATCCACTAATTCCAGCAACATTTCTGAATAGGTTATGCTAATTCTTTCCACCATGCCTTCATTCAGTGTTAGGTAGTGAAATGATCATTGGACCAGGACCCAGATGACCTGGGTTCAAATTCTAGCTCTGTTGCTGCCTGGCTATGTGATTATGGACTTTTCGGAGATTCCATTTCCCTTCTCCTGTAATGGAGATAATGATATCACTAATCACTGTACATTTCTATTGTGAGAAATGCACTCTGTGTACTGTAAAATAGAATAGAAATGAAATCTATTTTTGTCCTTGTTCTTGTTCCAAGCTGCTTATTCTTCCATTCTTCTTTCTAACTCTATCTTCCCTGTCCTTTAAGGCTCAAGTTAAATTTTATTTTCTCCAGAAGCCTTTTTCTAACTCTTCTAACCCTGTAGTCTGCACCTTTTCTAAACTCCTGTGGTACATACTATTTACACCATTTGTTTGCACACTAATTCAGCCTGGCATCATTATATAACTAGTATCTTTGCATATCTTTGTCTCTCAACTAGATTGTAAAAACCTGGAGGGCAGGAGCCAAGTTTTACATTATTTTGGTTTACTTTCAGTATAGAAGACATAGTATTACTTTAATATACATACTAGATGTTTTATTTGAGGCAATCTACTTAAGATCCCACCATATCTCACACAATCCCACATAAGACCACTGTTGAGTATTCCTCTCCTCCTTTCTAGAGCCCCCATTAGAATACAAGTTCAACAATAACAAATGCATCATTTCTACTCCTTCATTCATTCACTTAAAATTAGATTGAGTCCTGGTGAAGAACTGAATTGACTTGGCTGAATTCCTTATTCCTGTAAAGATCTTAGTTTTAGATGTCTCCCACTTCATCTAATGTTACTTCCAGTCATCCTGATCTATATCCACCACTGGATCAAGATGACTTCAGAGAAGAAAGTGAGTCTGATGGCTTTACACATCCCTCCCTCACTTAAATCCAGTTCACTTGCATGTCATAGTATCACCTCCCTGAAGTCATGGTCCTCTTCAAGAATGAAGGACAAACCACAATAATAGTCTGTATAACCAGCCTCATTTCAAGTCTCCACTAACCCCTGCCTTGAACAACAGGTAGAAATGGAGACTGGACATTTTTTCTGCTTCATGCATATAGCCATCTTTTGGATCTTCTCCTGGGAATGACAACCAAATAATCACTTCCTTTACTACCATTAATAGCATGGTAATCCATTGCCCTATGCCTCGCTTTTGTATCCCTATATTTGAGTTGTAGGATTCATTGGCTGAATCTCCCTTCCTCAACCATCAATTACTGTTCTTTCATATCCATCTATGGCAGTTTCATCACTCCAGTGCCCCGTCACACTCTTCTCTATCCTTTTCTTGGGTCTTTTGGAACTCATGTTCTGTTGTTAATAAACTGTCCTCACCCTGGAAATTTCTTGATAAATATTGTATACTTAGTTCTATGTGTACATGCTACTTCCCCTATAACATTCTTGAGTGCAGAGCTGTTTCATTTCATTTCTGAATTTTGATACAGCACAAGGTACATGGAAGGAGCTTCTTAGTTAATTTAAATTGACAAATAATTAAAATCCTTCCCAAATTCCTAGAGCACTTCTTATCCAAATTTAAACCTATGTACTTGACTATATTCTATATCGAGATCACATGTGAAGAAATATATTTAGAGAATACATGGTCAGGGAACACATGCGGAAGAGTGAATACACAGGGAACCTATGTGGTCAAGGCACAACCATGGAGGCACAATTCACTCCTCTGCTGCTGTAAGAACCACTAGTAACTGCTGGTGGTATCATCACAATTTTTCTGTTGACTCCTGCTGGTGTAATTTCTGCTGGATAACCTCATTCTTGTAGAACGCCTGAGACACTGCTTCAACGAACCACTGCTGGCTGTTGCTCTGCTTTGCACATGGCTTCTGCCACACATTGCTCTGCTAGCTATATAAACTTTTCACCTCCAGCTTTTGGTTTTCCTATAATCCTTTGTTATCTCTTCCTTAGAGAAGATAGGGTACTGCCATATTCTTTTAACTTAAAGTCTATACATAAGATTTCTCAAGATCTTTTACAATAGGCAAATAAACCCTTACTCTGGGATCAACAGAAGCCTCCCCTGTCTTGTTCCTTTAGAGTTTCCACTACAACTGAAGACTTTTATCTCCATAGCAAGAGATTCTCAGCCAGAGGTATGAAGCTGGTTAAACCAAAACTAAGGTCAGAATGAACAATAGAGTAGTCTCAGCAAGCTAATGTCCTTGAGATTACACTTGTCTTTGGACTCCTGTTCCTAGTCGAGGGTTTGAGCATGTCACTTAAGAGACTTCTTTCTGGCTCGTATAATAGAGATTTCACAATTTTCATCTCTGAAGGTTAAACTCAAGTATTGTGATTGTATTTTGCCCATAATTACAAAACAACCTTGCAGTTGAAAATTGCCCTGATTTTCAAGCAATAAGTTTCTTCTGTTCTTCAGTAAGTGGGAAGAGAAAAGATAGAAACACAGCCATGCCCAGGGGACAAGGTCGTTGTCCCAGCTACATATTTTTGCTGAAATACATCCCTAGTCTTTTTCTATGAAGGCAGCAAAAAACATAAAGACCTCGAAGCTCTCCTTTTCATTAGCACACAACGTAGGAGATTCTCCTCCTCAAATACACAATACATCCCCACTCCCTCTGCCTGAATTAATTTCTCAGAACATTTATATAATTCATCCTGTAATTCACCAAAATACTTTAAGAACTGGAAAATAGAACGTTCTATAAACTGGTCCATTTCTCGTTTTTTTGTTGTCATTTTGGGGGACCAGGGATGGGGAGGAGGAGGGAGATTTTTTTTACCTATAACCACAGAGCTCTACATTTTAAAACCACTTTTTTAAATTGATTTCAAATCAACAAATATCTGTATGTAACAGATTAGACACTGGAGTCTCAAAGATAAAAGCAGAAGGAACTTATAGCTTAGTAAGGATAAAATATGAGCACAGGTATGTAAGTACACAGTTTATACAACCTAATGCAAATGAGCTTCAAAAGAAAAGAGTGCTAATCATTGAGCCATCAAGAAAGGTCTCCTAAGAGGGTAATACCTGAGGAAATTAGGGATTTAATGAGGTGAAGGTGAGGAAAAATGCCTTTCTGACACTGGGGGAACATTTGTGCAAAGACAAGGAGACCAGAGATAGAATGGCCTGTATAGAGAACAGTAGCATGCCGATTTAACTGGAAGAGAAACTGTGGGGATAAACATACAAAAACTATGAATCTTTATTATATGAACTATTGTCCTAACACTTGTGCTTTCTTTCTTTTCTTGTATTTTTTTTTGATTTTTTTTTATGGAGTTGGATTCTTGAGCAGAAGTATAGGATTTTAATTTTATCTCAATCCCTATCCCAAGTTTTAGCTCCTCAGATATGATCCCTCTCCCTAGCTTTATTGTCTCTCAATAGATTAACAGAATAAGTTGGTATTTCTTTTCAGATCCATATCAGTAAATAAATTGATACATTTGTGATCTATGCCATCATCCAGGTCACAGACATAAAGGTCAAAAGACCAGTACAGAGAACAAGAAGAATCTATCCATACAAGATGACAGATGAAAAGGTGTTTCACTGGGGAAAGAGCCTAAGTTCCAGTAAAAGGAAGTATCAGATTTGCAGGACTTTTTACAAATAGCCTGAAATAAAAATTTAGAGTCTCCTGAGAGACATCTGCCAAATCGAATAGACTACTAAATTATGTAGGTTCTCTCAGTTCCAATCCATTCTCCACATTTCTGTATATCCTTCTTGAATATACACTGTCCTCATACCACTGACTAAAGACTCCCCACTTTTCCTACAGGAGATGGTCAAAAGTCTTAACCAAGTTATCAAATATTTCTAAGCTCTAACTCCAGTACCCATCAGATCCTGCCCCTTCTACAGATCACCTGGCCTAATCTCATTATCCTATCACCTATGTCCTAAACTTATTTTCAACTCCATGACCTTTCCCATCTTAATTTCTTCCAGTTATCAATGTATTTAGCAGGCTTTTTCCCCTCATTTGAGCTGAAGGGAATGGAGTGACTCACCTTTCCCTCTCAGTCAGGCACAAATAGACCCAATATATATACTTGTTGACAAGGACAAAAGCATGGCTTTCCTTAAAATGGAGGGGGCTTCCTGCCAGAGCTGAATGTCCAGTGGTTTGTTGCACTGAGACCCATGTTGCTATCTAGCCTGTAGAATGATGGCATCCTCAGGGCAGCAACGTGCATCATGCCAACCAAAAGAAGCATACTGAGTTGACCTGGGGAAAGTACTATGCCAGTAGTTGACCAAGACAAGAAGAGGAGCTACCTGAATAATTTACAATGCTATAGATGAGAGACTGTGAACCAAATTTTGACACTTATGACAATTGCAGAAGCACCAGCAATGCAAGGAGGAATAAGTCAGCTTGTTAAAGGAGAAGTTAAATGTTGGTCAGATTTTCTCTTGTGAATCCCCCCACTGCCTGCTATGTGCATGGTGCTGGACCTCAAGAGAGAAGGAAGCTGACCTATCTTATTGATCCCTACTCAATGAAATTGTCTTTTATTGTTATGATTCTTTAATAAACCTCTTCTTTGTTAAGACTTTGAATTTTTGACTGCAGGGGATTAAAGCCTTTAGAGACATCAAAAGACACATTGCTAATATTTTCAGGGAAAACTAATTAAGGGTTCAAGTCATAGAGATTACTATTACAACTGATATTTATAATGTGTGATCATCATCATCATAATATTTATGAACATTTCAAGATTTGCAAAATACTTAAACATCATCTCATTTATCCTCATGACAAAATTAAAAGGCATATATTTTTACTAATTTTACTTAACATATTAAGAAATTGAGGCACAGAGAGGTTAGCAAGAACAAAAGCAAAAAATCGTGGTATCAAATCTAGTATTTACGTGTTCCAATTTGGGCTACTTACTTAAAATAAAGACAATCAAGAAGTGTATTTTGGAATTTAACAAATTTAGTTGTCAACCAATGTCCATTTAAGTTAGGATTTATATAGTCTGGGAAACATGGAGACACAATTCCATTATAATTAACCTTTTGAAAAAGCAAGGATTCACAAGAAAAAGTATGACCAAATTTAACAGAGTACTTTGTGTACTGAATTTGGATACAAATTTTGGGTACAGACATTCTACAGAAACAAATCAATTTTGTATTTCCCTTTCAAAATGATTTCAAATATTCAAAGATTTTTCAAATATTTTAAATATATTTCAAATATTTCCATCCCTTTTTATTTTTCCTCCTTATGCATGTAGTATTGTGAGAACTCAGTCATCCTGCTGTGAATTCTTTTGAATTCTCTTTGGTTGGATTTCATAAATTTGCCTGAATGACCTCACTATAGCACAGAGCATGAAGAAAAAAATGACCTGAAAGTAAGACCATGTGGCAGAGTGCAGTACACATTGGAGCTTAGTTAGAGGACATGGGATTTAATCCCAGTTTTTCTACTTACTACCTGCGTAGGCCAAGTTACTTCTCTTGGTCTCAATTTCGTCTTCTTAAAAAATATAAGAAAAGTGTCCTAGATGATCCCATGAACAACGTATCTACTGAAATATGCTTGCTTTCACAGCAACGGATAACTGAAGTAGGGAAAGTTTGCCTCTTTTGGACTCCAACACTTTCCAATCAACACTGTTTGGCTCTTGTGCTTTTACCACTTTGTCATCATTGTGTTTTATTCTACATTTTTTGGGTGTGGGCTCCATTAGTGATAATTCAAAAGAAATGGCTAAATGATTGGTTTGAAGCTGGAGGGAGGAGAACCTTAGAGATCAACTACCAAACACCCTAATTTATTCAAATGAGTAAAATGAAGGACAAAAACATTAGTAACTTGCCCCAAATAACACAAGATATAAATAGTAAAGCCATGACTAGAACCCGGGTGTTATGCCTGTTATTCTAATAGTTATTTCATCAAGAAAGTTATTTCTCAAGAAGCTTAGTAAAGACACTCATTAAATTCTACTTAAGCTACATTTTCTACATGAACGTTTTCTTGAACTCCCCTCTGTTGAAAATTCCCCCAAATTTCCCATCCTATTACCTTCATTTTCAAAACATATATTTTCCTTATTCATATTGGCGTTTTTTCTCCTTATAGAATGTAAGGACCTGGAGGGAAGGATCTGTTTTATCTTTGTATCCGAGACACATAGTAGCTGCCTGATGAGCACTTGCTGATTGACAATAGAGTACAGAAAACACAGTACATTGTTAAATGTTAAATTGTACATAACACCATTGCAGAAGTTAGCCACACACCCTGACCAGCGAGGCTTAATCTTCATCAACTTGTTTTATGTCTGGATCTGTATCCCACCAATGTCTGTTCATACCAACTTTCATTTGAAGCATTTTTGTGATTCTATAGCAAACAAAAGAAGAGAAAATACAGTCAGGCAAGTATTTTATTTTTAATAAGTAGTTTTTCCCCAAATTTATGTAAAGACATTTTTTAGCATTCATTTTCACAAAAATTTGAGTTTCAAATTTTTCTCCCTCCATTTTTTCTAAAATGATACACCATTTAATCTAGGTTATATTCGTCTAATCATGTAAATAAAACATATTTCCATATTAGTCACAGTTGTGAAACAAGAAACAAACCAAAAGAAAAAAAACAAGAAAAAGACAAAGTAAATGAAAATAGTATGCTTTGATGTGTATTCAGACTCCATCAGTTCTTTCTTTAAATGTGAACAGCATTTTCCACCACAAGTCTTTGTAATAATCTTGGATCATTTTATTGCTGAGAAGAGTTAAGTCATTCACAGCTCATCATCATACAATGTTGCTGTCACTGTGTACTGGTTCTGCTCATTTCATTTTGTATCAGTTCATACAAGTCTCCCAGGTTTTTTCTGAAATCCCCCTGTTTATCATTTCTTATTGAATTATAGTATTCCATTATATTCATATACACAGCTTGTTCAGTCATGCCCCAGGTGATGGGCATCCCTTAAATTTCCTATTTGCTTGCTACCACAAAAAAACCTGATATAAATGTTTTCAATACCATCTACTGATTATGGAATGTTAAGTACTATGAAGCAAAGAAAAGCAGAAAGCGATAATTCTTGACCTCAAATATCTTGTGATCTAATTTAGGGGTAAAACTAAGACACTTAAAGGAAAACTAAACAAATACCAGGCAGCTGATAAATTGAATGGTGCAGAAAAGAATAGTAGGAGGAAAACACCAAGAGGGAGAGAGATGTAAAGAAGAGAGAAAGAAAGAGAGTAAGATAGAAACAATAGAGAAAGAAGGAGAAAAAGAGAGAGAGGGAGGGAGGCAGGGAGGAAGAGAGAGAGAGAGACAGAGACAGAGAGAAAGGGAGGGAGAGAGATGTATCGGGCCCAAGATGACAAGCAAGCTTCTTGGGGGAAATATGACAGAATTATAAAACTTAAAAGTTTTGAGAATTTAGGAGTCATCTAGTCAGCCTTCCATCACATATGTTATGTTTGCTGATGCATTAATCAACATTCTTTGAGTTCAATTATTCAACAGATTGCAAACCTACTTTAACCCACATTTCACTGTCTTATTTAAGATATCTTCAAAGACTTTGATCAAGTTATGGTAACTTTATCTGAAACATGGTCCTTTTCTACAAATCTTGTAAGACTCTTTAAAGAAAAGAAAGAAATTAGTTTTATGATTCATTCTTATTGAACACAGTTAATCACAATGATAACTGTATTCCTTTCCAGAATTCTCACAAGCTTTATAATGATATGTTCTGTAATCTTCCTCAGTATTATTACTATTTCCCCAGGATTGTTGCCCGTGATTTCCAACATATATGCTTTTTTCCTTTGTAGAACATTGGAACAATATTTACTGATCTCTAGTATTCTGGAAGGTTTTTTTTTTCATTTTCCATTCTTTCTCAATGATTTCCAACAGTGGATCTAAAGCTATGTCTCATAATTTCTTTTAGAACTCTTGGATGTAATTCATCATTTTGTGTATATAATTCCATAATTTTAAGTTCCATCATTCTTCATTCTGGGAAAAATACTATTATTGCTGAGAATGTAGGAGAAATATTAGTTATTCCACTCAGTCAATACTTATTTTCAAAAAGATCTGAATTCTAACTGGCAAATGATAGCAGTTTGGTTTCCTCCATCAACATTTAAGGAATAACTCCCATCTGGCCTGGGAATTTTTACTTGTTTCTTCAGACAGTTGTCCAAAGAGGAGACAAGTAAGACAGGTGTCATTGTTTTTTTGATATTCCATTGGCTAGAATGCCTGTCTCCTATTGCAAATTGACTGAAATTCCTGCCATCTGCTATGGGGAACCTCATCTAAATGTAAATTAAAATAAATACATTTCTTGGAGGGGAAAAAAACCTTTAAAAACTCTGAACCTTGGCACATTTTGTAGGGACCTAATGATTCCTGTGTAGTCCAATTCTTCCAGCAACCAAATAAATTTTTGATGGCATCAAGTATGAGTCAGTCTTCTGAAGGCAGCTAAAGCTGTTGTGTTTGTAGGAATTACAGGGTCAATTTAGCAATTCAGATGGCAGTATGACATAGAAAAAGAATGTGTGATTTTGTAATAAGAGAGAAAAATAAAGCTAGGATTCAAATACTATTTCTAGCATTCACTGAGTGAACATAACCAATCACTTAACCTCTCTGAATTTCAGTGTTCTCATTTATAACATGAGGATGATGATACCTATCTCACAAAGTTGTTTAAAAGTTCAAATGGGTTTCTGTACAAACTGTAGCTGAACCTCACCTTGACTTTCTATGAAGTCAAGGGATGAGAAGTGAAAAGACCATCAATAAAAGAATTGGTTAGTAAGAGAGGATTCAGAAAAAGAGCTCATCCCATCCTATTTTACTAATTGTGCAGAAGGTGATTTAGCATTCATTCATTTATTAATTATTTTAAAATGATTGACAATTAGACAAGAGATCATACTAGTTATCGTAGAAGATAGTGAATAAGACATGGTCATTCAATGCCCCTAGAAAGTTTACAGTCCTGAAGAGGAGATAAAAAATGTACAAATAACCACAAGGTAAATTATATTAGCATAGCCCAATCAGAAATATTGTATTAGTTGAGAGGAGAAGACACTGATTTCTGAAAGTAGAGTAAGGGAAAGCTTCATAAACTATGTGATGTTAGAGAGGTCTTGAAGGCAGGGTAGGAAATGAACAAATGAAACATACAGGAAAGACACTGTAGGCAAAGGGAATAGAGGTTTTAATATATTTTCAGAGGATTTATCTTCTGTTTCTTCTCAATCTATTGATTTATAGCATTCCTTCCTTTCACTACCAAATTCCTCACAGAGCTTTCTGTTTGTCCTTCATTCTTGAAGAGGACCATGACATCAGGGAGGTGATGCCATGACATGCAAGGGAAATGGATTTAAGTGAGGAAGGACTGTGCTAAGTCACCATCCTCATTTTCTCTTCTGGAGTCACCTGGGTCCAGTGGTCAGATATGGATCAGGACAGCTGGAGATGGCCCAGGCTGCAAAGGAGGACCTTTCGCCTTATTCAAGTTAAGGTCTTTAACAGGTCAGAAAGACCTTCCCACTATGGACTAAACTTCCAGGTGAGCAACATGACTTTTATTTTTTTCTTTCTTTCTTTCCTTCCTTCCTTCCTTCTTTCCTTCCTTCCTTCCTTCTTTCCTTCCTTCCTTTCTTTTCTTTCCTTTCTCTCTTCTCTCACCACATAGGGTATTACACTTAACACTGAGTGCTCTGCACAAAAGGAATGTAAATTTTAATCTCCGAAACTTTTTTATTTTGTTTTGCTTTCTCTTAAAGACCAGGCTTAATCTCAATTCATTCTGATTTCAGATCAAGCCCAACTTTATTATTTGGGCCCTGCTTGGCTCAGAATAAGTGTAAATAACAATTCTCCCAGATCTATTTTTAAAGAGGCCATCCTTTGCTTTATTTTTTTATTAAGCCTTAATCACTGAATGGGTGCTGCCTCAGTCAATCTGAGACCTGATAAAGACCTTAATTTGAAAAGGGCACAGGTGTCCCATTGCCCCATTGCAACTTTAGCCATCTCCAGTTGTCATGATCTATATCTGACCACTGGATCCAGATGGCTCCAGACAAGAAAGTAAGGTCAGTGACTTTGCACAGGCCTTCCTCACTTAAATTCATTTCATTTTCCTGTCATGGCATCACGTCCTTGATGTCACGGTGCTCTTCAAAAACAAGGGACTAACAGCAGTGGCAACCAAGTTCCTAGAGGAAGGAAAGTCTACACTCATAGACTTCATTTCATACTTCCCATTCTTCTACTTCTTACAGCTGAAAGTGTGTGACCTCTTCATGTTTGCCAAAGATCTCTTCATTGCTGAATTGAACAATCATTTCTCAGTTCTAGCTCTTATTTACTACTTTTTACTTTTTATTTACTTATTATTGATCTGCCCATTTTTCTGGATACTTTCTCATCCTCAGACTTTTCTGATCCTGCTCTCTTCTGGTTCTTCTCATAACCATGTAATTTTTCCTTCAGTTTCCCTTGCTCATTCATTGTCTATGTTCTTCTGTCTATGAACAAATATATTACAGGGCATTATCCTGGACTCTCTTTTCTTCCTGCACTTTATGTCTCTTGGTAATCTTATCATTCCCTTGACCCTCCCCACAAACTCAATACTTCACTTTATTAAGATAATTTGTAAACTGTATGTATTATCATTTTCTCTCCCTTGCTTTTCAGTCCCATATCGCATGTTGGACAAATGAAAATGTTGAAACTGGAATTCTTTTCCATTCCTCATGAACACACTCCTCTTTTTTACCTTCTCAATCTCTCTCAATGGAACCACCAATCCTCTGGTCAGACAGGTTCACAAACTCGGAGCTATCTTTGGCTAATCCCTTTCCCTCACTCTCAAGAGCCAATCAGTCTCCAAATGGTCTTGATTTCACTTTCACATCTCTCACATATGTCCCCTTCTTTATACACAGTCATGTAGCCACAATCTTAGTTGACTGCCTCATTATTTTGTACCTAAATTACTGCAATAGACACCTAATTGGTCTCCCTGCCTTCTCTCTTGCCCCATCCCCATTTTTTCTCCATATAACTACCAAAAAGATATTATTGAAGAGAAGGGCAGAGCCAAGATGGAGGCGTAGAAGGATGGACCTGCTCTAACTCTACCCCCACAGCCCATAAAATACTTGTAAAAAATGACTCTAAACAAATTCGAGAGCAGCAGAAGTCACAAAAAAACAGAGTGAAAGAGATTTCCAGCCCAAAACAACCTGGAAGGTCATCAGGAAAGGTCTATCGCACCAGGTTCAGAGTGGAATGCAGCCAGTCCAGTCTTGGCCACTCTGTGGGGCAGGGACAGGATTGGAGCAGGCCTCAGGGTACAGAATCACAGGCAGCAGCTGCAGTTCCCAAATTTCTCAACCCACAAATACCTAAAACAGCTTAAAAGGTCAGTAAGAAAACTCTTTCCCCTGGCTGATACGGGAGTCTAGTCTAACCCCAGCCCTGGGCCCAGGGAGGTAGCAGTCACTGCAGCAGAATCCACTTTTGGAGTCCTCTGTTAAAGACCCTGGGGGAATCAAGCAGCTGATCTGGGTCTCAGTCCTGAGTGATGGTCCTGGCATAAGAAAGAGCACTGGTGTGGTGAAGCTGGTGGAGGCTTTGGAGAGGGAATCCTGCTCATGGACAAGAGCACAGGCCAGAAGAGGAGCAAACTCCTCTCCCTTGGTTGTGCCACCTTGGAGGAACTGAGAACTTACAGATCCTTAAATATACCCTCCACTTGACAAGAACTCAAAAATCAATTAACTGACTGGGAAAATGCCAAAAAAAGGGAAAAAATAAGACTACAGAAGGTTACTTTCTTGGTGAACAGTTATTTTCTTCTATCCTTTCAGATGAGGAAGAACAAAGCATACTATCAGAGGAAGACATAAAGTCACAGCTTTTATATCCCAAACTTACAAAACAATATGCAATGGTCTCTGGTCATGGAAGAGCTCAAAAAGGATTTTGAAAATCAAGTAAGAGATGTGGAGGAAAAACTGGGAAGAGAAATGAGAGTGATGCAAGAAAATTATGAAAAACGGGTCAATAGCTTGCTAAAGGAGACCCAAAAAAATACTGAAGAAAATAACGTCTTTAAAAATCGACTAACCCAGATGACAAAAGAGGTCCAAAAATCCAATGAGGAGAAGAATGCTTTAAAAAGCAGAATGGACCAAATGGAAAAGGAGGTTCAAAACTCACTGAAGAAAATAGTTCTTTAAGAATTAGAATGGAACAGATGGAAGCTAACGACTTTATGAGAAACTAAGAATTTACAAAACAAAATCAAAAGAATGAAAAAATAGAAGACAATGTGAACAATTTCATTGGAAAAACAACTTAACTGGAAAATAGGTCCAGGAGAGATAATTTAAAAAATATTTGTCTACTGAAAATCATGATCAAAAAAAGAGGCTAGACATCATCTTCCAAGAAATTATCAAGGAAAACTGTCCTGATATTCTAGAACCAAAGGGTAAAATAGAAATGGAAAGAATTCACCAATCACCTCCTGAAAGAGATCCCAAAAGGAAAACTCCTAGGAATATTGTAGCCTAATTCCAGAGTTCCGAGATCAAGGAAAAAATACTATAAGCATCCAGAAAGAAAGAATTCAAGTGTTGTGGAAATACAATCAGGATAACACAGTGTTTAGCAACTTCTGCACTAAGGGATCTAAGGGCTTGGAATATGATATTCCAGAGGTCAAAGGAGATAGCATTAAAACCAAGAATCACCTACCCAGCAAAACTGAGTATAATACTTCAGGGGGGAAATGGAATTTCAATGAAGTAGAGGATTTCCAAGCATTCTTGTTAAAAGACTAGATCTGAATAGAAAATTTGACTTTCAAATACAGGAATCAAGGGAAATATGGAAAGGTAAACAAGAAAGAGAAGCCTTAATGAACTTAGTAAAGTTGTACTGTTTATATTCCTACATGGAAAAATATCATTTGTGACTCATGAGAACTTTTTCAGTATTAGGGTAGTGAGAGGATAAATATGTACATATATATATATATGTATATGTATATGTATTTGTAGGTGGCTATAGGTATGTATGTGTATATTATATATGTGTAGGTATGCATATATTCAAGGGTGTATGTGTATATGTGTGCATGTGTGTATATATATGTATATATATATGTGTACATATATATACACACACACACATACACAGAGAGAGCTAGAGACAGAGACAGAGGGCACAGAGTGAGCTGAATATGAAAGGAGAACACCCAAGAAACATAAAATTCACTGTCGAATGGAATGTACTAGCAGTAAGAGAAAGGGAGGTGTAGAATATAGCAAATCATCCCACATAAAAAAGGGAAGAAAGAGCTTTCACAATGGAGAAGAAGAGGCAGGAGATGAAAGGAAATAATTGAGCCTCACTATCATGGGATGTGGCTTAAGGAGAGAATAACACACACTCATGTGGATATGGAAATCTATTTTACCCTGCAGGAAGGAAAGGGGGAAGGGGATAGAAGAGGGAAGATAACAGAAGGGACAGCAAATTCGGGAAAGGGATACTCAGAAGCAAATGCTATTGTGGGAGGACAGGTGGAGGGAGTGAATTGAGTATATGAAGGGCAAGATAGGACAGAGGGAAACATGATTAGACTATGTTGTAAACATAACCATTGTGGAAGTGCTTTGCATTGTTACACATGTATGACCTATACTGAATTGATTGTTTTCTCAATGAGTGTGGGTGGGGAGGGAGGGAGAGAATATGGAATTCAAAAGTTTTAAGAATGATGTTAAAAATTGTTTTAGCATGCAACTGGAAATTAAACTATACAGGCAGTAGAGTATAGAAATCTATTCTGCCCTACAGGAAGATAGAGGGGAATGGGGAGGGAAGAAGGGTGAGTAATAAAAGGGAGGACAGACTAGAGGAAGGGGTGGATGGGGTACATGCTGTCCTGGGGGGGGGGGCAGAGATGGGGAGAAAATTTTGAATTCAAATTTCTTGCAGAATTTAATGTTAAGAACTATTCAAACTTTAAATGGTACTAAGATTTTTAGGACACTTTAGATAAATTGTTGTTTTTGATACTTAAAACCACTCACTTAGAGGGCAGAGTCATCTTGGCAGAGTCAAGATGGCAGAATAGAAGCAGGGACCTGTCCGAGTTCTCCCCCCAAACTCCTCAAAATATCTGTAAAAATGACTCTAAACAAATTCTACAGCAAGAGAATCCACAAAATGACAGAATAAAACGGATTTCTAGTCCAAGACAATCTGGAAGGTCAACAGGAAGAATCTATTGTACTGGGGTTAGAGCAGAGCACAGAGGGGCTGTGCTGGCACAGATAGGACTGGAGCAGGCCTCAGGGCAGTGAATCACTGTCAGTTGCAATGGTTTCCAAACTTCTCAACCCACAAATGCCAAAGACAGCTTCAAAGGTATGAGGGAAAGCTCTTTCACCCGGATGAGAAAGAAATGTGGTCCAGTCCCAGCCCCAACCTCAGGGTGGCTACGGTCACTGCTGCAGCAGTAGCAGCTTCTGGAGCTCTCAGCCTACAGACAGTGATGGAATTGAGCAGCTGCTTTGGGTCACAGTCCTTGGTGGCAGTCCTGGGGCTAGGAAGAGTGCTGACATGGCAGAGCCTGTGGTAACTGTGGAGAGGGAATCCTACTCACAATTCTAGGGCGGTAAAGAGTGCTTGTGGTTGCTCACAGATCAGAGTGTAGGTCAGGACAAGAGCAAAAATCTCTCCTTTGATCATACCACTTTGGAGGAACTGGGAATTTACAGGTCCCTAGAGATATCTTTGAAAGTAGCTGTGCAAAACCCTTGAAACTTGGGACACTACACCCTCCACTTAATAAAGAGCTCAAAAGTCATGTAATTGGCTGGGGAAATGACCAAAATGGGGAAAAAAATAAGACTATAACAGGTTACTTTCTTGGTGAAAAGGTATTGCCTTATGATGAGGAAGATCAAAGAATACAATAGGAGGAAGACAACAAGGTCAAGACTTCTACATCTAAAGCTTCCAAGAAAAATATGAAATTGTCTCACACCATGGAAGAGCTCAAAAAGGATTTTGAAAATCAAGTAAGAGAAGTAGAGGAAAAATTGGGAAGAGAAATGAGAGTGATGAAAGAAATCATGAAAAATGAGTCAACAGTTTACTAAAGGAGACCCAAAAAAATGTTGAAGAAAAAGCACCTTTAAAAATAGACTATCCCAAATGGCAAACAAGGTCCAAAAAACCAATGATGGGAATAATATCTTTAAAAAAAATTGGTCAAATGGAAAAAAAGAGACCCAAAAGCTCACTGAAGAAAGCAATTCCTTCAAAATTAGAGTGGAGGAAATGGAAGATAATGACAATGAGAAATCAAGAAATTATAAAACAAAACCAAAAGAATGATAAAATAGAGGACAATGTGAAATATCTCATTGGAAAAAACAACTGACCTGGAAAATAGATCCAGGAGAGATAATTTAAAAATTATTGGTCTACCTGAAAACTATGATTTTAAAAGAAAAGAGCTTAGACATCATCATCTTTCAAAAAATTATCGAGGAAAATTGCCCTCTTATTGTAGAACCAGAGCATAAAATAGAAATAGAAAGAATCTACCAATCACCTCATGAAACAGATTCCACTGAAAACCTCCTAGGAATATTTTAGCCAAGTTCCAGAGTTTCAGTGTTAAGGAAAAAGTATTGCAAGACTCCAGAAAGAAATAATTCAAGTATTGTTGAAACACTATCAGAACAACGTGGGATTTAGCAGCTTCTACCCTAAGGGATCAGAGGGTTTAGAATACAATATTCTGGACATCAAAGAAACTAGGATTAAAATCAAGAATCATCTACCCAGCAAAACTGAGTATCATACTTCAAGAGAAAAAGTGAATTTCAATGAAATAGAGGACTTCTGAACATTATTGCTGAAAAGAGCAGGACTGAAGAGAAAATTTGCCTTTCAAATACAAGAGTCAAGAGAAACAAGAAAAAGTAAACAGGAAAGAGAATCCATAAAGGACTATTAAAGTTGAACAGTTTACATTCCTACATGGAAAGATGATATTTGTAATTCTTGAGATTTTTCTCAGTATTAGGGTACTTAGAGGGAATATATATGTGTTTATGTGTGTATATGTATGTGTATATTAAATATGTTTAGGTATATGTATGTGTATGTATGTATATGTAGATAGATAGATAGATATAGATGGAGGACACAGGGTGAGATAAACATGAAGGGAGGATACCTAAAAAATAAAAATAATGGTGAAATGAATGTACTGGGAGAAAGAGAAAGGAAGAAGTAGAATGTAGTAAAGCATCTCACATAGAAGGGGCAAGAAAGAGCTTTTACAATGGAGGGGAAGAGTGGGGAAGTGAGAGGGAATAAGTGAGCCTTACTGTCATCAGATTTGGTATACAAAGGAATAACACATATTCAATTGGGTATGGAAATCCATCTTACCCCGCAGGAAGGCAGGGGGAAGGGGATAGAAGAGAGAGAGGATAATAGGAGAGATGGCAGATTGGGGGAAGGGGTAATCAGATGCAAACACTATTCTGTGGGGAGGGACAGGTCAAGGGAGAGAATGGATTAAATCGAGGACAAGACAGGATAGAGGAAAATGTGGTTAGTCTTTTGCAACATGACTGTTATGGAAGTACTTTGCATGGATACACATGTATGACCTATATAAAATTGCTTGCTTTCTCAATGAGGGAGGGTGGGGAGGGAAGAAGAGAGAAAATGTGGAACTCAAAGCTTTAAAAATGAATGTTGAAAATTGTTTTTGCATGCAACTGGGAAATAAGTTGTACAGGCAGTGAGGTATAGAAATCTATCTTTCCTTATAGAAAGATAGAGGGGAGAAGAATGGGAGAAAAGGAGGGGATAGAAGGGAGGGCAGATTGAGGAAAAGAGAGGTTGGAGTACACTCTGTCCCAGGTGTGGGAAAGAAAAAGATGGGAAGACAATTTGGAATTTAAAAACTTGTGGAAGTGAATATTGAAAACTGAAAATAAAGTAATTATATAAAGAAGAAAAAAAAATTACTCACTTTCAGGCTCTAACCTATCTTATGAAATCATTCCACATTATTCTCCCCAGCCTTATACTCCATACATCCTTATATTCCAATTAAACTGACTTCCTTACCATGCCATTCTATCTCCTTTTAGTCCTTAAAAAAAAAAAGAACTGCACCTCCCTTCCACATCAAATGTTGCTATTTTCTTACTTAGCCTTCTTGGAATATTTAGCTACATTCAGGCTCAATACCACATTTGACAAAAGGTCTCTCCTGACTTGACCCTAACCCACCCATATGTTAGTGTTTTTCCCAACAAAATATTTTTTATTCATTTCCCCCTAAAGATTCTAAGGTTCTTGAAGGTAGGAATTATTTTTGTATTTTTGCCTTTGTATCTCCAGCACTTAGCTTGGGATTTGATGTAGAGTAGATTCTTTTTAATTTTTACTTTTCACAATGAATCAAAATTAGTTTCCTTTTGTTCCTAAAGAAACAAAAATTTGTATCTTTAATTAAAAGATTAGTTCATTTAGATTGGTGTAGGTAGTCTATAATGTGCTGGATATTCAATCCTTTGCTAAATACTATACGGGATATAAGAGGATACTAATCTCAATATGTGTTTTAAAAGAGCTTGCAAAGTAAGGGTGTAATCTTTCCCTTTGGTCTTGTTTATAGTTTGGTCAGATGGTATAGGATCAAGGAATCTACATCATTTGATATTCACAATTCACCCTCAGACTTAAGGGCCATGAAAAAACTCTAGCATCAAGAAAAATGGAAATCCTTTGTACACACACACACACGTATGTATATAAATATATTTATATATACATACATGTGTGTATATTTATATATATACATATATGTATGCATATATATATATATATATATATATCCAAGTCTATATTTATACACAATAAAATGAAGGCATCTTGACAATATGAAGTTAGCCCACAAAGACTCAGACCTGGGAAATTCATTCACCTTGGCTGTTTATACTAATACAAGTTTTCTGATTCTCTATTTAATACTAAAGAAATCAAAGTGAATAAAACATTTTTCTATTTAACTTTAACATTTAGTACAATCTCTATAATGTATTATCAAGATAATGGACAATAATCTACACTTTTCTGGAGAGGGAAGAGGTTGAAACCTGTCCCGTATTGCTTTATTTCTTTTACTTTTTGCATGTAGACATGGTCTGAATCTTTATTTGGAGAGAGTAGCAGATCAGCCCAAGCATTAGCAGTATAGTTTCCATTTGAGGGAAAAGCAGTCCAGAAAACAATCATCTATAGAGTTAGCCTCCTCACTTGGGTCAAGTGCAATTGCTAGGAGATGTTAGGAGATGCAAGGATGGGGAAGGGGGGAAGGGGAAAAATTTATGAGTTTAAGGAGCTCAAGAAAAATCTTTTCACACCAAAAATGTCATGTACTAGGTACCCCCCTGGTACAATCAAGCAGAGAGTCTCTAAGATTATGTGAACCTATTTATCCAGGTTGTTAAGGAGCCAGTTGAAAACTTGTCACGAGGCCAACATCAACTCTCATAATCAAAATATGGACTATGTCAGTGGTCAGATGAATTGTCAGAACTGGTGAGTCTCATTCTCAGGTTCTCTCTCTCTCTCTCTCTCTCTCTCTCTCTCTCTCTCTCTCTCTCTCTTTCTGTATGTGTATAATAAAATGAAAAAATAAGGATAAAAAAGATCTTTGGACTCTGTTCACTTCCACTGTGTGCTGCTGGGAATGACAAGTTCTTCCATTACTCAATGTTCTGGTGGACAAGAGAATACAGACCCCCACCGCCCCTCCAGTGGAGTATAAGATAGACTATGGGAAGCTAAGCTGTCAGCCTGGGCAGGAGACGTGGAGGAAGATTACTAGGAGATACCTTCTGTCCTCCACAGACCTGCCAGACATGCCTAAATACAAGGTAGTCATTGCTTTCCAAAGCATTATAATTGTGACCTATCTATGCAACTGATTTCTCAGTAACTTCAGAAAGAATTAGTCTTGAACTCCTGTCAGGTCTTTCCAGAATAAATAAGGAAGTATAACTACTTTAGGGACTGACATTACCACTGTTTGTCCCAACCCTAAAGTAAATTTTAGAAAATAGAGTAATAGCCAAGCGATAGGAAGCCAGATCTACATTGTCACATCATTCCAGGTAATCTTTGGTTGCAACAAAACCCTAGTTTAACCTAAATTACCCATTTTATCCTTTCTTATGACTTAACTCTTGTCCTCATACCTAAATGGTATAAAAAGGCTGGTTTAAGACAGCACTTGGGTACAGCTTAGTTCCCATTTAATCCTTCACATTTCCCTTGTGTTCTTTTTGTTAACCAGAATCTTCATACACCTCATTTTAATAAATTCCAGTGATTTCCCATTGCCTCCAGGATTAAATATAAAATCTTTTGTCTTTTTAAGCTTTCTTACAATGGTCCCTTCCTAACTTTCCAGTTTTCATGTGACACTTGACTCCCCTCCACTTGTTCCAAGTTCTGCCCCACTTCCTGTTTCTCTCACACCAAATGTCATCGTCTCCTTCTGTGTCTTTACGCTGGTTGTCCCCCATGCCTGTAATGGTCTGCTTATCCATTTGTGTCGTTTAGAATCCTTGGCTTCCCCCACACTCTGCAAAAGGACTTCTGCAGTCACCCCTGTTGCTAGTGCCTTCCTTTCTGAGCTAACTTTCCATCTACTTTGTATACTTCTTACGTATACTGAACAAAATACATGTTGCCTCCTCTACTACAATATAAAGTTCTTGAGAGCAAGGGTTATTTTTTTCTTTTTCTATTGTATCTCCAACACCAGCACAGTACCTCACATGTAATAAATACTTGATAAATGCTTAGAGATACATAAATTGGTCAAATCATTCTTTTAGTGTTCTGTCATTTTCTATTTACTTTCCTTGAACTTCTTACTATTATTTTCTTGTCTCCTTAACACAACAAAGCTTGCTTATCTTCTGCCCCGCTCTTTTACGGACTTAAGTTTTGTTATGTGACTTCTCAGATAATCAAAGTTGATCAATTCATGCCAGAATATTAATGACTGATAATGGCATCATATGTTACTCCTGCCAGGAATACTTGCATTTTAACTCAAAGGAATGAAATTTGTAATGGTAGATTTCATATTCCATTCATGTAACATGGTAGGGAGGATTTGGGAAGGGCTACTCTTTATATTCATCAATTCATTTTAGGATATAATATTATTACTATTATTAATAACTCTGTTTTTAAATCACCTTTATTTATGAATGTTTACCTCTTCTCTCTCCTACTCAGTGAGTCATTCTTTACGCAAAGTATAAAAAATAAAAGTTCCAAGTATAATAGTATACATATTGTTCTGCATTCACAGGGCCCCACCTCTGCAGAAGAGAGGTACATTTTCTCTCTTTTCTAGGATCAAGAAAGCATGGCCAGAAAAATAATGCAGTATTCCCTATTGTTTGTCTTTTGTGGTTACCTTTATATTTTCATTTTTTTAATCTTTGAGTACATTTATTTGTTTTGTTATTTGTGCTGTATATCAGTTCATATACTTCTTCCCATGCTTTTCTGCAATCTTCATGTTTATAGCTTCTGATGGTACACAATGTTCAATCATATTCATTTGCCACAATTGCTTTACCCATTCCCCATTCAATGGACATCTAATTTACTTCCAGATCTTTCCTAACACAAAAATGTGTTATTAATATTTTACTACATATATAGCCTTTCTGCTTTTAGCATCATTGGGGGCATATGTCTCATAATGGAAATTTGGGGTCAATGGATACAGATACCAAATCACTTTTAAAAGTCCTGGTTATAGACTGGTAAAAGGGTAGAGTTAATGATTTCTCCTTTGCTACATATAGATAATAAAAAGTATCATCTTAATGGTCCTCAAAAAATGATGCAACCTATCTCCACCTCTGCCCATACTTTTTCTGTAAGCTCAGTTGGAAATAAATTTAAATCTGATTCCGGTGATGAAAACCACATCCTTCTTCTTTCCTGAGGGTGAGGGTGAGGTGGGGAAGAGCTGAAGGACAAGATCATTTATTCATTCATCCTGTATTAAATGTCTACCACGTAGAAAACACTGCACTAGGTACTAGGGATCCGAAGAAAGAAAATGAAACAGTCCTTGCTCTTAAGAAGTTTACATTCTAATGGTAGAAAAGGCAGCATGTGCCCTGAGAAGTTCACTGGTGAGGAGAGGCTTCAATTCCCTCACATACATACACATGGAGTAATGCAAATATGAAGTGTGTGCATACATACATCTATGTAACTCTATATGGACAAATCTACATGCCAGCAAAATCTTGGCTCCCTTGATGATAGTACTAATGCATATTTCTTTCCTTTAGCAAAATTCTGATGAACTGACATTTCAAGTTCATGCAAACAAATTCCCCACAGGATGAATTTATTATTTGTATCTTTATTAATATTACACGTGGATCCAGGAACAGCCCCTTCAAAAGATTTCTCCATGCTTTGTTGTATCCACGCACGTGCGTGCGGATGATTTTGATTAGCAAACCTGCACAACTCTTCTAACTTTCCTTCTGAGCTTGTGCAGTTAAAATAATTATAATAAAATCTATTAACTGCTTGTTCCTGCAGGGGGAAAAGGCACCGCATCCAAGCTTCCATCTGCAACCATTGATTCTGAAGTGGTGAGTGACAGTTCCCTACCGCCTAAGTAGGTTATAACAAGTTAGCTCCGGGCTTCAACAGCCAGTAGAGTGCAGAGGAGAAACGACTGGCCTCCAAACTTGTCTGAGGCCTCAAGAAAGAAAGAAAGGGGGAAAAAAATCCCTGCCAATAACTGCAGAGCCTGTTCTCACATTCAGCAGCAGGAGCTTTGTAATTGCCAACTCTCTTTAATTCCCACTTACACCTTGGGGGGACAAGGCAGAGAACTCTCTCTAACAGAGAGTAATAAAACTATTATTCATCTAATCATCCACAAACATATGTGTTTCTTTTGTAAAGCCTATGTAGCCTTTAGACCCCATAACAAACAGATACTCCAACACATGCAAATGAAAACACAATAGTATGTGAAAAATAGAAAAGGTAAACCAAAGGAGCAGCTGTTTGGCAGAGCAGAGCCATGAAAGCAGCTACACTTGCATGCTTTGTAGGTATCATCCAAACAAGTTCTGATCATATACACAATGTGCAGTTCATATACACACATGCATGCATGCAATGGAATCACAACTTCGGGTTAGAATGTATTTGATCCTATATTGTGTCCCAGTTGCCTCAATACTGTACTTAATCTTTCATCAGCTTACACAACCAAAGATGGGGGGACACAGGAATTCTTCCAAACAAAAGATGTTTTTACTGCTAACCCAGAGGGAAAAATGATTGAACTCTTGATCTACTTCCTTTTTTCTCTCTCTCTGTATTAAAGATACTTAATCAGTCAACAAGAATTTATTAAGCACTTCTTATATTACAGGTACAATGATAAGTGCTTAGGATTCAAAGAAAGTACAACAAAACAAAACAAAACAAAACATACCTTGCCCTAAAGAATTTTAATGTGGGCATTGGGGTAAGACAACATGTAAAAACATTAGGTACACCAAAAATATACACAGTATAGATGAAAGTAATCTAAAAGGAGAGATATTATCACTGCTGTGGATAGAGGGAGACGAGGAGGACCAGGAAAGGCATCCTGCAGAAAAGAAGATGGGATTTGAACTGACATTTGAAAGAAGTCAGGAAAAGGAAGAGATAAAGAGATGGAGGAATCCAGGCATGGATTTGCATCATTGCAAAGCAGAGATGGGAGATGAAATGTCTGATTGAGGAGCTGTAAGTAGTCTGGTAAAGCTGTCCAGTGTGGGGGGAAGACAGGAAGTTGAAAGAAGGCTAGACACACTGAAGAATCTATTTCACTGCCCAAATGCCCTGTCCACATACATACACAATTTCTCTCCCAGGGCCTCAGTTTACTCATCTGTAAAACAAAAGGACTGAATTAGATTACTTCTATAAGCTTTAAATCTTTGATATTATAATTGTCATGAGAATCAATCTATAAGTCTCACAAAGAAACAATTTCAATACTTTATGGTCATACATCCTGTTGGAACCCACATAATATCACTAAGCTTGAACACCTACCTTATTCACCCAATTTGGTTCTAAAACACTTTGCACTTTGGACTGTTACCAAAACTTAAAATCACTTTCAGGGAAATGAAGATTTGGTGTTAGTGAGGATATTCAAAAAATATAGCAGAAGCTTATAGATATATGAAGGGTTGATACATGTGTGAATACATTTGCAAAAAAATGTATGCAGCAACAAGCATTCTCTACTCAAAAGGGAAAAGAACACCATATAAAGTGAACTGTGTTGTATACATACAAAGTAAACTGGTTGAAAGAAGCAATTTCCTGAATAATTAAAACAAAAGCTCTTCATGATTCCTTCAATTTCCTAAATATTTTGGTTAAAAGTGTTATTGAGATTTCAATTATCTCAATAATCTCCTTAAGTCTATCCTTTAGTTTACACTTATAGACACATGTTCATATACATTTAATTCATCAGAGCATATTTTCTGTTTGAAAGTTCTCAAGACTTTTTTTTATTTTTACAACCAATTATCATTTCTATTACTAGGTCAATCAGTAGGTCAATTAGTAGGTCAATCAGAAGGACAACTTTACCACCGGAGAGACTGTTCATTCATTTTCCTAAAAATTTTCAAGTATAACCAGGCTAGAAATATTCTGTCTTCTGCATGTGACAGCAACCTGTGAAACAAGGAAGCTCCCCATCCTTACACTAGCATTTCTCTGTGAGTATGGGGTATGATCACATATGGCTTTGCTTCTTTTGTAAAACAGGCACCCAGGGGGGTGGAGCCAAGATGGTGGAGTAACAGCATGAACTTTCTAGAACACTGCCACCAAGTTCAGCCTGTAAAAATGTAAAAAAAAAAAACAAAACCCTGTAAAAAATGGTTGTAAACAAATTCTTTAGCTGCAGAACCCAAAGAATGATAGAATGAAGCAAATCTCCCATTCAAGACAGCCTGGAAGGTCACTGGGAAGTATCCATCACACCACACTGGGAGCAGAATGCAGTCCAGCGGGGGCTGGGAGGGCACAGAGGGGACCTGAGCAGCTTTGGGGAGACTGAATCTCTCTTACCTATGATGATTTCCAGACTTCATGAGCCCAAAACACTGAGGATAAATTGGAAGGTCAGGGGGAGAAGCCTGTGGGACCAGTGCAGGAGAATGGAGTGGTCTGGCCCCAGTCCCAGGGCTTCAGAGGGAGGAGGGGGTGGAGGAATCCACTGCAGCCACAGCAGTAGCAGGGGCAGCTGCAGCCACTGTTTCTGGAGCTCTAGGCATTCAGATTGTGGTGGAATCTAGGACTTGACAGTACACCTGACCCCCACCCCCACTGTAAGCAGAGAACTACCTTGACAAAGAGTTCAAAAATCAAGTAAATGACTGGAGAAATGAACAAAAACCAAAAAAGAAGGAAGACCAAAGCATGCAAACAAAAGAAAAAAAAGTCAAAGTTCCTTTACCCAAAGCCTCCAAGAAAGATATGAAATTGTCTCACACCATGGAAGAGCTCAAAAAGGGTTTTGAAAATCAAGTAAGAGAAGTAGAGCAAAAATTGGGAAGAGAAATGAGAGTGATACAAGAAAATCATGAAAAACGAGTCAACTGCTTGCTAAAGGAGAACCCCAAAAATTGCTAATGAAAATATCACTTTAAAAAAATAGACTAACTCAAATGGAGAAAGAGATCCAAAAAGCCAGTGAGGAGAAGAATGCCCTAAAAAGCAGAACTGGCCAGATGGAAAAGGAGATTCAATAGATTGCCGAAGAAAATAATTCCTTAAAAATTAGAATGGGAATCAAGAATCACCTACCAAGGGAGCAGAGCCAAGATGAAAGACTAGAAGACACACTTATGCAGGGTTCTCCCCACAGTCCATAAAATACCTGTAGAGACGGACTCTCAACAAATTCTGGAGCACCAGAAGTGGAGAACAACATAGTGGTGGAAATTTCTAGCCCACGGGTAACCGGAAAGGCCCACAGAAATATCAGTTGCACTGGATGGGGAGCCAAGTGTGGAGTCCAGCCCAGTGTTGGCCAAGCAGCATGGTGTGACAAGACTCTGGGAGCAGGACACTTCTATGGCAGAATGTCCAGTTGCGATAGCAGGTCCTCAGATCCCTCGGCCCCCAGGCATCAAAGGTCAGTGATTGGGTTTTATCAGCCGACCAGGAAAGGAGAAGGGCATTCCCATAGCTCTGACACAAGCCACAGAGCCAGCACAGCAGCCCATACAGAAGCTCCATTGTTGGAGCATAAAAACCCATGTGGGCATTGAAAAGCTGAGTCTTACCTCAGCCCTGGGTGGAGGCCCTGGCCCAGCTGGTCTTTGTCTCAAACTGAATGCTGGCCCTGCCCATCCAGCTTCTCTGAAAATCAGCCCCCACTGCTCACTTTGTGGAACTGGAGGCCAAGTGGCTGTGGAGAGGTAGCTGATAAGATTCGGGGGACAAAAATCCCCCTCTGCACCCAGACCAATACACACATGATTGTGCCACCTGGGAGGAACTGAGATCTCACAGATTCCCAGAGTATGGCCTACTTTGGACAAAAGACCCAAAAGTCAAGTAACTGGTTGGGAAAATGCCCCAAAAAGGGGAAAAAATAGGACCACAGAAGGTTACTTTCTGAGTGACCAGATTTCTCCTCCCATCCTTTCTGATGAGGAAGAACAATGCTTACCATCAGGGAAAGACAGAAAAGTCAAGGCTTCTGAATCTCAAACATCCAAAATAAATATTCAATGGGCTCAGGCC
Organism: Potorous gilbertii; assembly: GCA_028658325.1. Taxonomy (NCBI): domain Eukaryota; kingdom Metazoa; phylum Chordata; class Mammalia; order Diprotodontia; family Potoroidae; genus Potorous; species Potorous gilbertii. Next base: position 599,980,033 of record CM053769.1, on the reverse strand, counting down.
ATGGAAGAGCTCAAAAAGGATTTTGAAAATCAAGTTAGACAGGTGGAGGAAAAACTGGAAAGAGAAATGAGAGAGATGCAAGAAAAGCATGAAAAACAGGTCAATACCTTGCTAAAGGAGACTCAAAAAAATGCTGAAGAAAATAAGACCTTGAAAAATAGGCTAACTCAATTGAGAAAAGAGATTCAAAAAAACCAGTGAGGAGAAGAGTGCTTTAAAAAGCAGAATTAGCCAAATGGAAAAGGAGATGCAAAAGCTCACTGAAGAAAATAGTTCTTCAAAAATTAGAATGGAACAGATGGAGGCTAATGATTTTATGAGAAACCAAGAAATCACAAAACAAAACCAAAAGAATGAAAAAATGGAAGAGAATGTGAAATATCTCATTGGAAAAACAATTGACCTGGAAAATAGATCCAGGAGAGACAATTTAAAAATTATGAGACTACTTGAAAGTCATGATCAAAAAAAGAGCCTAGACATCATCCTTCATGAAATTATCAAGGAAAACTGCCCTGATATTCTAGAACCAGAGGGCAAAGTAAATATTGAAAGAATCCACCAATCACCACCAGAAAGAGATCCAAAAAGAGAAACTCCTAGGAACATTGTGGCCAAATTCCAGAGTTTCCAGGTCAAGGAGAAAATATTTCAAGCAGCTAGAAAGAAACAATTCAAGTATTGTGGAAGCACAGCCAGGATAACACAAGATCTAGCAGCTTCTACATTAAGGGATCAAAGGGCATGTAATAGGATATTCCAGAAGTCAAAGAAACTAAGACTAAAACCAAGAATCACCTACCCAGCAAAATTGAGTATAATACTTCATGGGAAAAAATGGTCTTTCAATGGAATAGAGGACTTTCAAGCATTCTTGATGAAAAAACCATAGCTGAAAAGAAAATTTGACCATCAAACACAAGAATGAAGAGAAGCATGAAAAGGTAAACAGCAATGAGAAGTCATAAAGGACTTACTAAAGTTGAACTGTTTACATTCCTTCATGGAAAGACAATATTTTTAACTCTTGAAACTTTTCAGTATCTGGGTAGTTGGTGGGATTACAAACACACACACACACACACACAGAGCACAGAGTGAATTGAAAAGGATGGGATCATATCTTTAAAAAATGAAATTAAGTGGTGACAGAGAAATATAATTGGGAGGAGAAAGGGAGAAATGGAATGGGGCAAATTATCTCTCATAAAAGAGGCAAGCAAAAGACTTTTCAGTGAAGGGAAAACGAGGGGAGGTAAGAAAAAAACATGAAGTTTACTCTCATCACATTCGAATAAAGGAAGGAATAAAATGCACACTCATTTTGGTATGAAAACCTATCTTACAATAACAGGAAAG
>CM053769.1:599920290-599978174 GCA_028658325.1 Potorous gilbertii | reverse complement strand
AGGGCAATGGGAGGAGGGAGCAATTTGAAGTAAACACTCTTGGGGAGGGACAGGATCCAAAGAGAGAACAGAAGCAATGGTGGGCAGGATAGGATGGAGGGAAATATAGTTAGTCTTGCACAACACGACTATTATGGAAGTCATTTGCAAAACTACACAGGTATGGCCTATATTGAATTGCTTGCTTCCCAAAGGGAATGGATGGGGAGGGAGGGATGAAGAGAAGTTGAAAGTCAAAGTTGTAGGAATAACTGTCGAGTATTGTTCTTACTACTAGGAAATAAGAAATATAGATAATGGGGTATAGAAATTTATCTTGCCCTACAGGACAAAAGAGAAGATGGGGACAAGGGAAGGGAGGGATATTGGAAGAGAGGGTAGATAGGTGATAGGGGCAATTAGAATGCTTGGTGTTTTGGGGTGGGGGAAGGAGAGAAATGGGGAGAAAATTTGGAACCCAAAATTTTGTGAAAATGAATGTTAAAAGTTAAATAAATTTAAATTAAAAAAAAAAAAGAATCGCCTAAGGAAAAAGAAACAAAAACAAAAACAAAAAAAAGATTAGAATGGAATCTAATGACTTTATGAAAAGCAAGAAATTATAAAACAAATCCAAAGGAAAGAAAAAATAGCAGACAATGTGAAATGGATTTTGGATGCAGAATAAGAGTACGTAAATGTGTATATATATTATTATTTATTACCATTAATATTTGCTAAAATATTTTTTGCAGTGCAACGGCAAGTGGAAAGGAGAAAAATACATACCTTTTAGGTTTTTCTTTTTTCAAACTAGAGAGGTGTATGTAGAGGTTGCTACAGAAGTAAAATGTTGTATATGATTTCAGATGTGGTTTCTATATTATTAGTTTTACTTAACTGCTTTACTTTGTTATAAGAGACCTCCCATAAGGAGGGAGTAATCTGTTAATATAATGCAAAAATAAAACACATCCATAAAACTATAAAAAGAAAAATAAAATCACTTGGGCAGCATAATGCAGTAGAGAGTTAGACTCAGACTCAAGAAACCCCTGCCCGAGTTAAAGACTCATCTCTCTCACAAACTGGCCGTGCAACCATGGATAGAGTTTCACCCTTTGTGTTCTAAGTAAGTCTCTTAAGACAACAAGTTGCAGAGAACATGGCAGCATGAATTGGTAGGGGAAGTTTCCTCATCAGGAATTTCCCAATATCAACAAAATCACAAATCTAGTCTCAATCTCTGTTCTTACAAGTCAAGCACTGTGCTAAGTACTGGGGATATAAATATACAAATGGAACTTCTGCCCTGATTTTGTTAATCAGTCATTTCAGGCATGTCTGACTCTTTGTGATTCCTTTTGGGTTTTCTGGGCAAACATACTGGAGTGGTTTGCAACTTGTCATTTCTTTCTCTAGTTCATTTTACAGGTGAGGAACTGAGGAAACTAGGGTTCAGGGATTTGCCCAGGGCAAAGTAACTCATAAGTGTCTGAGTCCATGTTTGAACCAAGGAAGATGAGTCTGTCTAACTTCAGTCCCAGCGCTCTATCCACTGTGCCACCTCAAGGAGCATTCTAATGGGACGAGATAATACTTAAGAAGAGTAATGGAAAGGGAAGGAGGTTTTGATTTGAGAAGACTCAGGGATGATAAATGGAGGCATAGATAAGATGACTAACAGGTCCTATCCGACTTTCAGGTCAGAACAGAATAGGAAGGGAAATGAGTCCAAAACAGAGTTGACGGTCTGAGAGAAGAGGGAGAAATGGAAGAACTGAATATTATGAGAACAGTGAAGAACAAGAATGGCAATAAAAAAGGGAGTAAGGAAGGTAGAGATAGAGGAATTGTAGACAGAGAGAAAAATGTCTGAGTTTAGCATCTGGAACATGAAATAGCTTCAAGAGATAGTGAGGTCACTTGCAAAGTTTTAACACCTGTAGTGGGAGTCTGAGGTAGACTAGAGAGGGGGTCATAGAATTTGATTCAACACAGTTTTGAAGACGGTATTAGAAGGTCTAAAATGTGCATACGAAATTTTCTAAGAATAATGGCAGGGGTGAGGAAGAAGAAGATTGTTAGCCCAATGCCACGATCATAGAGTCAGAAGTCACCAAGAGATTACTGGATGACAACTTAATCTATAATGATGGCTATGTCTATATCTAGTTGCTTCCTATCTCTTAAGATGAGGTCATTCATATTTTTGAGGTGTTACTTTCTTGTTACATTCAATAGATGGATCCATAATTTGGGGGTATAAGTTTTTGGAGTGGTAAAAAAGATACTAATCTTTCTGGTTTCTTGATTCCAAATCTTATTTATGAGCATTGTTTACCATCTGTCCCTGTCCAACTTTCTATTTGAAATGCCTAAATATTGCTGTGAAAATTGATTAAATTTGTAGGCAGTTGTCAACCTTGTCACATGTATTGATAGACAAAACCTGGGACAAAATAAAACAATTGGATTTATTTATATACAAATCAAATTTTTAACTTTTTCATTAAAAACTTTAAACATAATATAATCTCATTGTTGCAATTATTTTATATGATCTGTCATTTAGTTCACATTTTGATATCCTTTAACTTATCAAGAGAAAAAGACTTTTATTGGTCAGTCACAAGCATTTATTAAATGCTTAGTATACTCAAAATTCCAGGTAAACAAAGAATGATAAAAACAATCCCTTCCCTCAAGGACCTCCTATTCTTATGAGAGGAACAGCATGCAAATAACCCTATATAAAAGGATATATACATGGAAAATGGGAAATAATCAACAGTTGGGAAAAAGGAAAGTGTAGAAGTAAAACTTGAATCTTTAAGGAGGCCAGAGGGGCAAGGTAAGAGTTTGGACAAGCTACATTAGCTTTAATTTTCTATGTATAGAATGAGGCATTTGGTCTAGATGGCCTCTGAAGTCTCTTTCAGATTTGGATTTATGATCCTAGATCCTCTCTAAGGAGAACTTAGAACCTGTCCTAGCCTCTGTATAAATTACTATACATATATGTGCAAATATATTATTTGGATATACTTAGAGAGGAATACTTGTGTTGATGTAAGCATATGTTTATATACACATATGTGCACACATGTACACATGTGTGCGTGTACACATGCACACATGTACACGTGCGCATGCACATGCACCTGCATATATGCACATGTGTATAAATTGAAAGAAAGAACAAAAAAGAGACAGAAATTTACGTAGAGAGAGATGGAGGTAGAATTTAGAGCTTTGACAATGTGTTAACCAGATACCTGTGTAGCACTCCATCCATCAAACGTTGTGAGCAACAGCCAATATAGGTATCTCTAAATTGGAGAAGTTGGGGGCAAGTCCTAGTAGCCCTAATGGATAAATAAATTCCCAGCTGTTTCCACTCCAAATTCCCAAACATCAGATAGTAAGGAAAGGCAGTATGGTTATATGGTTATATGGTTGGTCATATTTTTCAAAGGTATTGAACTGGCATAGGGAACTACTGTGACTTCTTTCTTATTCTTTCTCAAATTCTGGCCTCTGTGATGCAGCTAAGCAGGTATTAATCATGACTCTGCATTTACTCCCTGTCACAATGACCCCATTGTTCACTAAGTTTCAAGGGATACAAACATTAACACAATTCTAATGAATGTAAGGATCATGGTTAGAATCCGGGTCTCCTGATTCCTGGTCCAGAATGGTCTCTACTCCACCACCCCATGTGTATAATTAATTAGCCAGAGTATACCAAATTTAGCAAGTTAAAGAACAATGACGATGGGGGAAAAAATCATTCAAAGCCATCTTTTCCTACCTTCCATTAAGGTTTCTTAATGTGTAGATTGCAAACTTTGTTTACATGTCCTATAGATATATACTGTGGATAGTAGGTAGAGGAGAAGAGAGGGTGGGAACAATCATTTATATAATATCTACTACGTGCTAGATACTGTGCTAAGGGTTTTACAAATATCTCATTTGACCTTCACAATAACCCTGTGAGATAGGTGTTATGACTGAAGTGCCACAAACTAAAGAAAACAAAGGTTACATGGTTTGCCTGTGGTCTACAGCTAGTGTTAGAAGCCAGATTTGAATGGAAGTCTTCCTCTCTCCTGGACCAGCACTCTATCTACTGTAATACCTAACTGCCATTAGATAATGGTATTGGATAAAAAATTGTTTCTTTTGTAATTCTATATATTTTATTGTGTGCATCAACGTTCTGAGAAAAAGTCCATAGGCTTCATAGGATCCAAAGGGATCCTACACATACACACACACACACACACACACACACACACACACACACACACACACACACACATCGAGGCAGATGAACCCATCCCACCACAGCACACAGGTTAACAAGACTTACTGTAGGTCGAATACAAACTAAAGCTGAAAGAGACAGAAACATGGAGACATGGAAAAATACATGTATTTACTTCATTCCTAGGACCATAGGGTGTTAAATAGAAATAGGAAAGAGCTTAGAGATACTTTCACATGGTAATGAGGAAACTGAACCTCAGGAGCTTGAATCTTACCCAAATGAATAGTGAAAAACATGGGGGGCTCAGTGGAGACATAGAGGACACATTCCATAGAAGGAAAAATTGATTCCTCCTATCCTTATATGCCCAGTCCAATGACGCTCTTCCAATTTTCTTCTTCCTTTCCTTTTCTTTCCCTCAACATGAACACAAGAAGAAAAGGTAGAGGAAAAGGAGGAAAGCAGGCTGCAGATGTACTAGGGAGGGAGAAGAGAACTAGTGAAGGAGGAAGTATTTGAAGGTAATGCACACAGACTGTTCTAAATGAAACTAGTAATTAGTTTGTAATGCACTTTGAAAGATATTCAGATGAAAGGAACTTTGAGTAAGCACCGTATCACCATGATTTTAGGAAGCAGGAGCTGAAAGCATGCTCCCTAAGAGTCTTCTTTCTGTTGGCTTTTAGCTGCATGTCAGACTGAGAGAACAAAGGCCACATGTTAGGACTGTGGGAAAGATATCATCTTCAATGATCAGAAAACACATACTGAATAACCAAAGATCTCACTGATATTTAGTCATTTAGGATTAAGGTATATGCAGACTTAGAAGTGGGGATGTGTGGTATGTAGACTAAACTGACCTTCAACTCCCTTCTAACAAGAGGATTCTTTTATTTCAATATCAGTTTTTTACTCAACAAACATATTGTTCAACTGCAGTCCTCTTTATGGACATGATTTTTCTTTAGGGTAATCTATTCTGGAATGAAGCATCAACTTCACAAATCATTTTCAAGATCTCACCTTATTAGAAAACCTTCTTACACAGAAAAATGAGTCCTCTAGAAAATAGGTCCTGATATATCCTTCAATTCAATACTACATGTGTTTATGGTCTGTTATATAAGCAGTTCTAGCCTAAGTCCACCAAGTTTAGTTCATTATATCCTATTTAAGTAATGAGAAAGTTTGGAAATAATACTGAGTATGGAGTGAGGCAAACCTTACACAGGACCTAGCAAGAGTAGCAGCCGCTCACGTGAAAAAGATGGCTTGGATTCCATCATAGTATTGTCAACAGCCTAGAATTGTCCAACATTTCTGGATATTCAAGGTACATCTGTGCAAGCAAAATAACCGGAAGGAATGAGGAATTCCCCTATCAATTCAGAGAAAATGACAACAGTAACTGCAGATCCCAAATTTCGTTACTTAGTAAAAAGAGCCTCCTGAACCTGAATTGTTGCCAGATAATATAGCCCAAATAGAACTTTTCTTTTTTCAAAATGCAAGCTCACTTGATCCATATACAAACAAGCATTCAGCAAGACATGCATTGACTTTAGCCAATGGGGATGTTGTGTGAGGGAAAAGGAAAAAGACAGAAAAGGAATCAGTAGTTATGTAACACCTGTTATGTACCAGGTACCATGCTGAGCGGTTTACAGATATCATCGAATGTGATCAACAAATCTGAGAGTTCGGTACTCTTATTATTCCTACTTTATAGTTGGGGAAACTGAGACAGAGGTCAAATGACTTGCCTAGAATCACACTGTTAATATCTGAGAGATCAGATTTGAATTCAGGTTCTTCTGACTCCAGGCATAGAAATCTATCTACTATACCTTTTATCTGTCTCAATGTAACTAAATCTCTCAAATGATCACAAGTCCTTAAAATAAGAGTGTTCCAGAATTACAAACTACATGAAAAAGAGGAACACAGAAAGGTATTAAAAATTGGAGATTCTTTCTATTCTGCTTTTTCAGGCAGGTCTTTTAATGGGTAGGCACTAGTAGGACTAATTAGTCCCTACTGGAGAAGATACCCACTGAACTCAGCTTCTATTACTCTACTGGATAGATGTTAATTTAGTTTATTTTCTTTCCATCCATTGCCATAAATTGTTTGTATCTAATAGCATTAATGAAAATGAAATTGGACATTGTGATTGAAAAAAAGCCTCCTGCCTTGACAATAAATGTGTCCTCTATACCTTCATACATATTTTTGGTAACTATGGGAGATCATTATCTGGCCAAAGAATTTAGTTCTGTCTATATTATGGTATTATGGGGGATGCTTTGTTTCTCATTTTTAGAGATATGCACTTATATGAAAATATATATTGAAAAAGTCCAAGAAGACCCACTTGAGAAGTATTACGTTAATTTTGACTATTATAAATAACTACAAAGAACATGTGAAGACAGTATCTATATCCAGAGCAAGAAGTGATAAATAGAAATATGTATAGAATGACTTTACATATGTGTGTGTGTACATATTTGTGTCTAACGGTAACCATCTCTAGGGAGGAGGGGAGAGAAGAAAAAAAAGAGAAAATTATGTGATAACTTTATTATATATTTTAAAGTTATAGCAAGTTGCACATAAAAATTTGCAGTTTCATGAGCAATCATCTTTTTTGTTTTGCCATGTTATGGAAAAATTTATTTTATTCCATAAATTATTTGTGAAGAGAAATTTTGTCATTTATTTGGCAAATTAGGATGTTTCAATATTTTCCCTAGGGAATTTGGAACGTGAAAATAGCATTCTTATGGTGGTACCCCCACCAAATGACTAATACATATTGTTGGTAGTAGTGGTAGGCCACTGTTCTCAAAGAGGATCGAAGATATCCTGAAAATGATGTCTTGAAGTGCACATGAATTGGATTTAAGTGCGGCAGAGCTATGCTAATATGCAAGTATATGAGCATATATATGTATATGTACATATGTGTACACATGATATATTTTCATCTTGAGAAGGTCACTAGAATTACTTAGTGATATTTGTTCTGCTTTGCTGCAGACATTGAACCTTGCATAGACACAAGGAGGATGTGTGTGTGTATTTGCGTATGTATGTCTGTATATCTAGCTATCTTCCATCTATCTATCTATCTATCTATCTACCTATCTATCTATCTGTCTGTCTGTCTATCTACCTCCCTATCTACCTATTTACCTATTTCACATGCATGCATTAATACAGATTTTTTTAAAAAGACAGAAAGCAGTGACTTCATTTCATTTGCTATGTCTCACACTCACTGAACCACAGAAACTTAGAATAAGAGAAGACCTGAGAGGCCATCTCAAGTGGAATTCAATTTATATTCAACTAACATTTATTAAGTGCCTACTCTATGCAGGGCACTGGGAATACAAAGACAAAACTGAAACTGTCCCTGACTTAAAGTATCTTATTATAGTCTAGTGAAGGATACAACAAGCACACAAATAACTAAACGGAAGGTAATTTCTTAGAGGATACCCTACTCGAAGTAGAAATTACCTTCATGAAATCCTTAATGGGGTCCCCCCCAGTTTCTATTTGACAATTTCTACTGTCTCCAAATTTTCCATTTGTGTAAAGTTTAATCTCTATTTTAGCCCACAAAAATTTTTCCTTTCTCTGAAAGAACTGTTCTTTTATAATCGAGTATACACAATTTTATAGCCTATTATTCTCTTATTTCATAGATATAGGTATGTTTTTATACACACATGTATGCATGTATATATGTATGTATGCATTTGTGTTTTGTGTGTGTGTGTGTATGTGTGCATACGCATGCTGTACAGGGTATTCCAAAAGACCTTAGTTAAGATTTGAGCTATTATCTCTTTGGTTTCATATATGTGTTTGTGTATGTGTGTATACATACCTACACACAGGCACATGCATATATGTTTGAAAGTAGTGATCACATGATAAGTCTATCTGCTTTGAAGCATATAGCAATCGCTTAGTGGTTGTGCATTAAATATCGGCCCATTGATTCTTCGCAATTCAAAGGGTCCTAGGTTGAGTAAGGCATGGCCATCGCCCTACTACTGTTAAAAAGCCCAAGAGATGTTTGACTGTTTGGATGCTCTGCTTCCTTGCAAGAGTGATTGTCTCTTTAATCTGAGGAAACTCATCATTGGTATCCCTTTGTGAGTTTACACAGGTCTAGACTGTGTAACCTGAATTAGAGAATCATTATCCTTAAAGGAAATAGCATGGCATAGTGGATATTATACTATATACTAGATAGACTACAGAAGACCTGTGTTCAAATCCCACTCTGTCTCTGGCTGGTGACCCTATGAAAATTGCTTAATGTTTCTGAGCCTTATTTTCTCACTTGCAAAATGAGGATAACATCTACCCAACCTACCACAGAGGATTATTGTGAGATTGAAATGAAGAAATGTCTATGAAACTCTTTTTAAACTTGAAAACACTTTTTAGAAGTCCCTTATTCCCCACGCAAGAGACTTCATTTCCCTCCAGATGAGACAGTCATTTTGGTTTGGGTCATGTTTTGGGGGCCCTATTTCTCCTAAAATGGGGTTTGCTATTGAGCATCACATGGAAGAAATGGTCATACCTTAGTTGTTGAATTGCTCAGGAAGGAAAATTAGATCTATCATGGTGACAGTTCCTTTAATAAAAGACAGTGCAAGACTTATATTTATAGGACTGTAAGATATAGAAGGAAGGGATCTTAGAAATCATCTATTTAGACACTTTCTTAAAGATGAGAAATTAAATTAATCACTAGATTTGCTTAAGATCACACATGTTGAAAAGAGTTGAGCTAGGATTTAAACCTAGGTTGCTCCACATTGCATCATGTGATATTTCTATTAAAACTTCTAAAAAATTACTAAACAACTATGTAGTAAAAATAGAAATCTCTCCTTGTAAACTGGCCCTACTCTAGCTACAATTGTGAATTCTTTCAAGGAGGCAAAGGAACATTATTTCTTAGTATTCTCATCTACAAAATAAGAATTTTCTTTATTTTCAAAATTTTTAAGATGTGTATTTTTGAATGAAATGAATTAGCAAACTTCAACAGAGTGCACACCACATTTTATTAGGATATACCCAGAGAATCTCATTCTTTTAAGGTGAATTTACTGGGCCACTTCCAGTCACGATGAGTATCTGGTCACTGGACCCAGATGGCTCAGGAGCAGAAAGTGAGGCTGGTGACCTTGCACAGCCCTCCCTCACTCAAAACAAAGTTAAGTGCAAGCCATGTCATCATTTCTCTGATGTCATGGTCTTCTTGGGCAGTGAAGGATGAACACAACAACAACTTTTTAAGGTGAACATTAATTTTTTTACTTCTTGCCCATCTCTGAACATGTTTACAGTTATAAAGGATTGCTAATTTTACTCATTAAACCAACTAACGAAATTCAAATTTAACTAAAATTATTTTAAGATCACTAAGCATTCCTTAAACAATAAAAAAATTCAAAATGAGACGTCAAATACCCATTTCTTCCTTGGTGGAGTAGGTCAGGCCTGTACAATAAATGGCCCACAGGCTGTTTGTATTCCACTAAAGATTTTCAGGCAGTCCATGAAAAATTTAGGGTTGCCATTGTACACTCTCCTGTTTGTCACATGACACAGAGCAACCAACCATTGTCAGTCTGTCTCTAGTCTAATCTATCTGTACAAGTTTACAAATTTGCAGGTCTGTGTTAGGGTGTGCCTGGGTAAATCTAGAGCACTCTGTTCACATTCCTAGCCTGAGTCATCCATGTTACAATGTAGAGTTAGGAGGAAACACTTACAAGTTATAAAACACTGCTTGTGGTATAAAACATCTCGATATCTTGGGCTTTAATATTTTCAAAAAATTATAACCAGAGGCCCATCCTTCAAGCCAAGGGTTAATGTCATTTCTGAAAATTAAAACATTCACAATATATTCAGTATGTCCAGAGCACACACTTTCATCATTTAACTGCTACTCCTGCATAAAGCAGACTCTTTCTGTGGAGAAGAATGTGTGGCTCACTTCAAAGTACCAGAATCCGGTAGGACTTCAAAGGTGACAAAACAGATGGTACATGGGGAAGCATGGCCCAGTGCCCAACCGCACTTAAAACGTGTTTGCTGTTTTTTTTCCTCATCATGAACTGTGTTGACATACATACGGTTATGAGTAGAGCATTTTATCTTCCCATATTTCTTTATCATGGTCATATATCTGCTACATATAGAATGAAATGAATGAATAAAATAGCATTTACTGATCATTTACTATGTACCAAGTACTGTGCTATGTATTAGAGAATAAAAGAAAAAAAAACAGGAAAAAAAAAGTGCCTTCTCCCAAGGAGCTCACCCTCTAATTGGGAAAAAAGGCAACATAAAAGAGAATACAGCTGTAGGGCACATGGAAAGGTGAGAAGTACTAAGGGTACAGAGGCAGGAAAGATGGTCAGGTACAAATTGGGAGCCATCTTGAAAAAATGGGTAAAAAAAACCAGATGAAATAATACTTATTGGAATTTCTACAAAAAAAAAATCTTAATTTTGCTCATTCACTGAATAGTAGTAAAGTCGATGGTTCAGGAATCGCAATTCACAAAATAATAAAATTCAATAAGAATACAAAGAAGCATGAGATGTGATCCCTGTCTATTAGGAACTTTCAATCTCGTGGAAATTTCTTAAGATTAAAATCCTTTTAAAAAATTAGAGGACAGGGCTTTCGGCTTTTCTCTCAAGCTCAGTGCCAGGATCTGCTACTTCAGTTGCATCCCACAAACAAGATGGTGAAGGTCAAAGTCAACGAATTTGGCCATATTGGGGACCTGGTAACCAGGGCTGCATTCATTTCAGGTGGAGTAGACATCATGGCCATCAATGACCCCTTCACTGACCTCAACTACATGGTTTATATATTTCAATATGACTCCACCCATGGCAAGTTCAAGGGCACTGTCAAGGCTGAGAATAGGAAGCTGATGATCAATGGAAAAGCCATTACCATCTTCCAGGAGAGGGATCCCACCAATATCAAATGGGGAGATGCTGGGACTGAGTATGTTATAGAGTCTACTGGAGTCTTTACCACGATGGAAAAGGCTGGGGCTCACTTGAAGGGTGGAGCCAAGAGGGTCATCTTCTCTGACCCTTCTGCTAATGTCCCAGTGTTTGTGATGAGAGTGAACCATGAGAAATATGATAATTCCCTTAAGATTGTCAGTAATGCTTCCTGCACTACCAATTGCTTGGCCCCCTTGGTCAAGGTCATTCATGACAACTTTGACATTGTGGAAGGACTCATGACTACAGTCCATGCCATTGCTGCTACCCAGAAGACAGTAGATGGCCCCTCTGGTAAGCTGCGGCTTGATGGGCGTGGTGCTGCCCAAAACATCATCCCTGCTTCTACTGGTGCTGCTAAGGCTGTAGGCAAGGTCATGCTTGAGTTGAATGGGAAGCTCACAGGCATGGCCTTCTGTGTTCCTACTCCCAGTATATCTGACCTGCTGCCTGGAGAAACCTGCCAAATATGATGATATCAAGAAAGTGGTAAAGCAGGCATCAGAGGAACCCTTGAAGGGCAACAGAGGACCAGGTAGTATCCTGTGACTTTAATAGCAACACCCACTCTTCCACTTTTGATGCTGGTGTTGGTATTTCCCTCAATGACCACTTTGTCAAGCTCATTTCTTGGTATGACAATGAGTATGGTTACAGCAACCATGTAGTGGACCTCATGGTCTACATGGCCTCCAAAGAGTAAAGTGGAAAGCTAAGGATCTTCATCCTCCATCAAAAAAGGAGTTCCACCACTGGGGAGCCTACATTCCTAATTTATGTTCCTGTACTGGGGATACCATGTTGCATTCACATCGTTGCCCCAATACACCCCTGTAGTAGCAGGGAGAAGCCTAGAGTCCTGTATTGTGTACGACCAATAAACTCATCACATGTCGTCTAAAACATTAGAGGACAGGACAGAAAGCAATACAATCATATGAGAGAATGCTATAATGATAAGGGTAATGAACTAGGAGTCAGGAGATCTGCCATGGAATGGCACCACGAAGAAAAGATTCAAGTCAAAAATGACATGAGGATGACTTCATTGGGTTAGGGTGGGAGGAATGAATTGTAGAAGTGCAGAGGACACACCCATGATTAGGTGGAGGGTGGCAAGAAGTTTTACAGAGGGTTTCCATTTTAGTTCTGCTATTAGTCACTTCTCCACACTGAGCCCAGGCTTCCTCATTTGTGAAATGGGGATAACTACAGTGTCTAGAACATAGTAGGGACTATATAAATGCTTCTTCTCTGGCTTTCCTTTTCTGCGGTGGCTGTAGGAATTAAGTTACTGTTGTTATTCAGTTGTTTCAGAGTCTTTGGGGTTTCCTTGACAAAGATCCTGGAGTAGTTTGCCATTACCTTCTCCACCTTATTTTATAGATAAGGAACTGGGGCAAAAAGAGTTAAGTGACTTTCCCTGGGTCAGGTAGGTAATAAGTATCTAAGGTCAGATTTGAACTCAGGAAGATGAGTCTTCCTGACTCTAGGACTGGCATTCTGTCCATTGTGCCACCTACCTGCCCAAGAATTAAATTAGCTTGTATGTGCATATGTGTATACGTGTGTGTATATACACATATATTATATATGCACACACAAACATATACGTACATATGTGAATACATATATGTGTATATGTATGTATATATCACTTTGTAAAGTGAGCCAATCTAGTGTAGTCAATAGGAGTCAGGAACACCTGGGCTTAAATTCCACCTCTGACACTAGCTGTGTGATGTTAAGCTTATTATGTAACCCCTTGGGGCTTCAGTAATACAGAGATAAAAATGCCTAAGGGAACTCCCCTAGAGTTGCTGTGAGGCTTAAGCTAGGTAATGTACGTAGAGGGCTCTGCAAACTTTAAAGCAGAGTACAAATATAATTTATTATTATTTATACTTTAAGCATCACAATAAATGTAAGGCAATAATACCTTGTAAGGAAGGCAAGAAGGAGAATGATCCCTGTGGGTTGGGGTGATCATGGAGTCGGTGAGATTTTCAAGTAGTTTGATGCTGTTACTAAGTCCTTGGCCATTATACACAGACATATTCAGATTCAGGGGACAAATGGGATCTACAATAAGGCTGAAAGGAAATGGTTGGGGGCAGGATGTAAAGGAAAAATCCATGCCATATTTGAACCTTCAAAGCCACAAGTGCAACAGTAGAAGATAAAAGGTTCATTTAACACTAGAGAGCTTATTACTGCTTATTACAAATCATTGAAATTTAAGCTGATAATATTTAAAGAGGAAAAACTAAAAAAGGCCTATTATCATATTACTTTTTTAAAATATAGGAAATTTAAAGAAAACTTCATGGTTTCAAATCTCTGCCTTATCCCTGTTAATATTTTTTATGAGTGTCTTGAAGGAAAGTGGCTGTGAATTTCTGTTAGAGATATTTTTATTTCTACACACACACACACACACACACACACACACACACACACCACCCCAAATAGCAACTAACAAATTCTTCCTATTTTTTACTCTGAAATGAAAAGATCATCCATGCCACAGAGCTTATGCATATGGACTATTTAAATTGTCTCCAGTTGATATAAAAAATATCATTCTTAATTCATTTGGCATTTCATTATTTTAGTTCATCTAAATAAATGAATTCTGAAAGGTTACAGTGGAGATACCTATCAAACATCTTATCTAGCAATGAACAGAATAATAAAAAAAAGAGACTGTGTACATTGCAAACTCTAATCTAAATGTGTCATTAGCCTGGGAACAAGTTGTTAATGTCACCCTTGAAGTCGACCTTGTCAGAAAGAAATGTAGACAGAGACTGCACAGCCTTCAGACTGAGCTATCTTCTCGTCTTCCTCATCATCCTTCTCCTCATATTTTTAGTGCATCATTTGCCTGTAGTTCAGTACCACAAAATTCTAAGCATTCTATGGGTCTCATCATCATATCTGCTACTGACCCTTCAGGAGGTCAGAAATTACCTGTTGAAAGTATTTTGAAGAAATAAGGGAGGAAAATGACCACTTATAGTTAAGGGAAGTTCATTTATGCCAAACAAGTGATTTTGCTTTATTTTGTTTTATGAAATCAGGCAGAATGGCTTATATAGATATGTAGGGTATATGTTTATATAAGACATATATCAGATATACCTCATATATACAAATATCCTATATGTGTGTGTGTATACATATATATATTACATATATGAGCTTTACCACAGACATAAAATTTTTATGAGAATGTGGTAATAATCTACACATATCTAGGACATCTTCAGTAAGTAAGTAGCAGGAAAAATCTTGTAGGTAACATTCCACAGAAGACCCACATTGCCTTTTACAATGCCTTGCCTCATTTAAAGTTCCACCCAAATGCTACTTGTCCCACGAGGCCTTTCCTGATCTCCCTAAACACTAGTGGTGCTCTGAAATAACCTTGCATTTATCTTATATATATTTATGATAATATGTGTTATTTCTACCAATAGAATATATGCTCCTTAAAGACAGTAACTGATTTTTTTTCTGTCCATCCCCAGACTACAATATAATTTCTGGCATAGAATAAGCATTTTGTAAATGTTTGTTGACTAGCTGATCAATAACATTGTCCTACAGATTCTCTTATTTGTGGATGGCATTGTGGTAGCTTCACTATGTCACAATACTTCAGAGCCTCTGAGAAGAGATCTGAGAACACTCAAAAGAGTTTGATCTAAGAATCAACACATAAAAAAGCAAGTGAATATGTTCTTGTGGGGTAATGAGGTTTTCATGTTAATAATGCTGCTTAGTTGTATCGGACTTTTCATGACCCCATGGACACCATAGCATGGCAGTGGTGTCTATGGAGTTTTCTTGGCAAAGATAGTAGAGTGGCTTGCCCTTTCCTTTTCTACTGGATTAAGGCCGGTGATTTTGCACAGTCCTCCTTCATTTAATTCTAATTCATTTGCAAGTCATGGCATCACCTTCCTGATGGCATGGTTCTTTTTGAGAATGAAGGACAAACAACAATATGTAAGTGGTACAAGCCATCCTACTGTAGACCTAACTGACCAGTTCCAATTGGGCAAAAAAGGTCCCTTCCTTCCCCTCCTTTCCCTCCCCTCCTCTATCTCCTGTCCTGTCCTCTCCTCTCCTCTCCTCTATGTTAATTTTGGTCACTGAAACCTCACAAGATACCTTGGAGTTTATGGGCTAGATTTCTTTCTTAAGGACAATGCCTTAAACCCAAATCACTCTGGTTCTCACTGATTGGTCAATACCATAGGTCCCAGCCCAAGACCCATGCTGTCATTATTTGGGCCCTCCTGGCTCAGAGTGGAACATAATTGTCTCTGTTTTGGCCACAAACACTGAGGGTCTTCCCTTCCCAGATTGTTTTTTTTTTTGACTAGGTAAAAGAAGGCCTTTATTTGTCTCATTTCTTACCTAGCCTTATTTACTGAATCACTGAATGGGCATTGCCTCATTCAAACTGAGACCTGAGAAAGACCTTAGCTTTACAAGACCAAGGTCCCCCATTGCATCCTGGGCCATCTCTAGTCCTCCTGATCTATTTCTTGATACTGGACCCAGAAGGCTCCAGAAGACAAAGTAAGGCTCATGACTTTGCACAGCCCTCCCTCACTTAAATACAACTCATTTTCAAGTCATGGAATCACCTTGTAGATATCATGGTTTTCTTCCAGAACAAAGAACAAATAACAAGGCAAATAGGGGTTAAGTGAAAGTGACTTTCATGGGCCTCACAGCTAGTAAACATCTGTGGTTGGATTTTAACTCGACTCTTCTTGACTCTAGGACTCTAGTACTTTATCTACTGAGCCACCTAGCTATCTCCACTAATAATATTAACATCTAATAATCCCTTAACAAAATTTGAAAAGCTTTCTCTGAGTCAACCAGAAGGAGCAACTTGATTGTCAGGGAAAGTGGAACACATTCTTAGGAGTTTTAAATAACAAAAACCTAATGAAAATTCGGGGTCAGTTCCAAAACCAGATCCAGAAACAAAGGAAGAATGTATGGCCCTTGGAGATAGTTGTTCCTCTCCTTCCACTACATTGGCCTTGTCACTTTGAAGAAAACTACTTAAATAGCCAGAGACATTGCTTCCAAGTGGGATGGACATTTCAGGCAGACATGAATACAAAGAGGCAGACACTCAAGATGAGAAGACGCTCCAAGGGGCAGGACCCCTGACAGAGCAGATGACAGCTGGCCATGGAAGCAAGAGAGAGCTAACTTTGGCAAAGGAGACAGAGTTGAGCTGTGGAAAGGAACACACCCTGAGAATCTAGACAGCTACATCCATAAGGAAAGTTTTACAGGGACTCCACAGGAGCAAAGGGGACTCCAAGGCCCCATAGTACTAGAATTATGGAGTCATTTGGCTGGATGTGTTCCTTACATACTTGCTTAAAACCATTGTGCTCCTTTTTTGCCCTAATCTTTCAAAAGACATTGGGTATATTAGTTTGGGAGTACTCTCTAGATTTGTGGGGAAAACTGTTGCAATCCACCCTCCATTCAGGCATCAAAGTTTTTCCTAAAGCAAAGGTCTGACCATGTCACACAAACTGCTCCCCACCCCTTAATGAACTCCAGCTTCTCCTAAATGTCTCCAGAAACAAATACAAAATGTTCTGTTTGGCATTCAAAGCCTTTCAAAGCCTGGGCCCTTCCTACCTTTCCAGTATTCTTACACCTCATTCCTACCACATAGTCTTCTTTTCAATGACAATGGGCTCCTTGATGTCCCACAAACAAAACACTCTATTTCTCAGCTCCAGGCATTTTCTCTGGATGTCCTGATTCCTGGAATATTCTCTGTCCTCTGCTTCAATAACCGACCTCCATGGCTTCCTTTAATTCTCACCTTAAAATCCCATCTTCTACAGGGAGCCTTTCCCAACCCTTCTTAATTCTAGTACCTTTCTTTTCTTAATTATTTCCTGTTGATACCACCTACACCTTGTTTCAACACGTTTGTTTGCCTCTTGTCTTCCCTACTCTATTGTGAGTTCTCTGAGGCACAGGACTATTTTTTGCCTTTTTCGCTTAACACAGTACCTTGAACACAGTTGCTGCTTAATAAATGTTCATTGACTGATTAACTGAATTTTAACAAAAGGGGTATTATACCCCAATTATAACGAGCAGCTAGATGGACTACCTGCAGAGCTAGTTTTTCAAGGGCCTGTTTCTTTAGTAACAACATGCTATTAGTTGTATATTGTTTTATGTCTATGAAGAAGGAAAAATAAAGAACTAGAACAAAAGATTTCATCAGAAAAATTATGCTAAAAAAAGAGATAGAATGATCATGTGACAAATGTAAGTGATAACTTACGACAGGTCATGTGCTCCACTGGTATCCTTGTGAGTCAGGAGAGTCAAACAAGATGGTTAATAAGCTGTAGCATCAGGAGAACATACGCAGTGACAAAATGGCAGGTGCATTTTAATAATTGGGTATGATTATAAAGCTCAAATGTAGTGGGTAACTTTGGAAAACCAAACCTTATATTAGAGGAGAGACAAGGAGCTTGGGTTACATTGATTGGACTGAGCCTAAGTATGACTGGTTGTAGTCTTGACCCTGAAACTAGTCATGTGACACTATGGGGAAAGCTTAACTGCTCTAGGATCTACTTTCTTTACCTGTAAAATGGTGAGAGAAGACTAGGTGGCCTTGAAGGTCCCCAGGTTTAAAAGTTTCAATAATTCTCTAATTGACTGACAATATAAAGTTCCACAGATGAACTCTCTAATTTATTTTGCCTCTATCTTATTTTTTGCATAGAAATCATAACCCTGTCTATATATCTATATGAAATTAGCATATGAATATAAGTCCACAAAAGAATGTGAAATAAATATCTTTTGGAATGGATTTTTAATTTTTTTTATTTGAGGAAAGAGCATGAGCTAAATTAAGTTTGCGACCATTTCAAAAGTGCAGCATGGTTGGTTTGAGCAGATTGTGAAGATGACGAAAAGAAATAGTTTGATCCAGAAGTGTAGTGTTTTACTTCCTATGTGGTTTTGTGTTCTGAATTGGGCTCATCTTGGGACGTGTAAAACCAAGTAGCTGCACTTTCTTTCTTCTCCAACAAGAAAGTTCATTTTGAAAAGTAAAAACAAAAATAAGTAAAACTTGAATGCTTGGAAGGTCAGTTCATCAGAATCTAACCTAATTACCAAAGAGAGGACTAATTTTAGAAATCTTCCAGGGTTAGGGTCTTTGATTCTGATCTAGCAAAGAAAAATGAAAAAGACTCCAATTTTTACCTTATCCAAAGGGAGACTTTTTTTTCTCCTAGTGATTCTAATCCCAAAATGTCAGGATAAAGTCACAAAATGACTTTGGGGGATTTTTCTTCAGGAAAGAGAATTGTGAGGATAAAACAGGAGCAGAGAGCAGCAGATTGTATTTCAGAATGGAGAAAGCTCCAATCCAGCAGTGTGATAATTTCAGCTGTGGCAGGGCTGCCCCCCATTTAGAAGGACACAAAGCTCATTCTACAGAACCCCAGAAACGTGAACAATGAGGGAAAGAAGCAATCGTCATCAAGAAAACAAACAGCGACATGAATTACTGTTTGGCACCTTTCAGACTGGTTTATTGACCGCTACGTCCACATCTTCTCTGAGTAGTTTCATTTATGATCCTTAATTGGATAAAAAAGAGGCCATGTCTGTTTTGTAGGAAAAAGGGAGATTCATCCTCCAAAAGTTGTCTTTAAAAATACAGCAGTGCAACAACACTCTGGCCATATTTTTTTTCCCCCAAAAGCATCTATTTTTCATTTTAAGGAGTTTTTTTTCATTCTCATCAACAATGTCCAAAAAGATAAATCTCTCCAAATGAAATTAGGCTCCACCTGCCCATCCTCACAACCAAAACCTCTGGAGGCAAGTGAATTCCCCAGCTGGTGCAGCTGAGATATTTCCATATTAGCAGAAACAAAACAAAACAAAATACACCACTAGTAGGTTGGCAGAGGCCAACAGCTATAGCTTTGCAGAATTCCTAGAGGGTTCTCACCCCTGGCCCATTCAGGAGGATTAATAAATCAGCTGTCAGATTCTCCATTTCAGACATGATCTATCACAAGGGTTGGCAACCTTTTCTGAGGTGCTATGCCAAGTCTTCATTTATTCACTCCTTTATGAGTTTGGGTAGGGGTCACTGAAAGAGAGGGTAGTAGGCAGTTTCCTGCAGATCTCCCACCCCCAAATCCCAGGAGCTGCTTGAATATAAAATTTTTCTATCTTTAAAGATTCCCTTTGAAAATGCAACTATCTTTGGGTTCACATCTAAGCCTAGGAGTGGCTATTACCATTAACGTCGTATCTACCAGTTTACATCTTAGTAAGAATTAGTTAATAGACTGCTAAGCGCAAGAAAAGAACTCTGGATAGGCCCTAGAAGGGGATGGGAAAGGGGGTAGTAGACTGACAGAAGTGAGGAAAGGGGCTTAATAGGGAAAATGGGGAGGCTCCAGAGAAAACGTCACCTGCTTTATGATCTTGTCAAAGGCCAGCTTTAGCTCTACCATGCATATAAGCCCTAGCTTTAATTGTATTGTTTTATCTCAATTGAATTTACTGATTTTTATCCTAGCCCAGATTTCATCTCAGGACATTTTATGGTAATGACTGGAAGGAAAAATACAATTCTAAGTAACTATGGGATATGATACCCTGAGGTCTTCTCAATATTCAAACTTGGAAGGTTTACATGTACACTGCTGGATCAAGGCACTTGCACTAAGATCTCCCACCATTTACCATAATCCACTACTATAGGCTGGCATTAGAAAATTCCACAGTGGAGTGAAGGTTCGGTCTTTATTGGCTAAAGTATTAAAGAATGGTCTCTACTATTAACATTGTGTCAAATGTATCAGGCAATCATACACCTAAGATGAAAGTGAGAGGAAAAGCTCACAGTATCATAAACTTGAGGGTTAGAATTCTCTCACTCTGCTGCAAAAGAAACCATGGCTCAAAAAGTTTAAGTGATTTACCTAAAATCATGTAGGTATTAAGTATGTGATGGTTCTGACAAATTCATATCAAAACATCTTCGGGACATGTCCTTAAAATCCCACACTCAACACACAAAGTTACCATAATCCATGTCTTGTCACACAGGACTGAGAGTTCTATACAAAAATGACGTTACTTACCTGATAATAAGTGAGAATATGCTTTGCATCATGTATGGATATGTGCTAATTTGACCACACCTAACAGAATCATACATGTTGAAACTAGAAGAGACATAAAGGTAATCTAATCCAAAATGGTTTTGAGTAGGAATTCCTTCTGCAAATACCTTCCCAGCGTTTTCTCACCTCTGCTTGAAAATTGCCAGTGATGACAAAGAAAATTGTCTTCCAATAGATAATGATAAGATATCCTGCTTTTCTATGCCCAGGAAGGTGTAAACCAACTAGAGAAGCCATCCTGACCTAAGAGCCCCTTGTTGACCCTTGCAACATACTATTTTTCCCCTTTATTTTTGTAACCATAAGATATCACAATTTTGGTACTCAGAAAAGTTTAGAATTCAAATATTTGTCTTGACAATGACTATTCTAATATGTGAGATTTCTTCTCAAGGAATTTTATGGAATATCCCTCCAAAAATGATCAGTTTATCTAATAAAATGATGAGCAATCTTTCTTGAGGAACCAGATCAGTTATTTCATGAAAATGGGAAGTACACTACCTCTTGAGGCAAACCATTCTACCACTGGACAATATTGTTATGAAGTATTTTTTTTTCTCATATAGCACTGAAGTTACCCTATTCTGTGGAGACATACAGAAAGATATCTCACTCTCTAGGTATACTGTGGGTCAGAATTTTCTCAAAATCATAACTCATGAGATAATTTTAGTCAGCAAGACAATAGACAGTTCAATACAAATATATTAAATGAAAGAGAACAAAAAGGAATATTCTCTGGTGCTCATTGTTGCACAAATACAAGGACCCTCTGTGAGAAGAAAGGATAGACATAGAAATCATTCATAGAACATAGGCATGTAGGGAAAAGATGAGGCCAGGAAATAAACATGGAATTAATGAAAACACATTTATTAAACACAATATATCAAGCACTATGCTAAAGTGTAAAAAGTCAAAATACAGTCCTTGCCCTCAAATTGCTTATATTATGACGTGGGAAACAGAAGACATAGGGAAGGGCCACTTTGGTCCTGAAAATTAAAGAGATAGTGAGTGGTACCATAGAGGATTATATTGACCTACTGCATTATAGGCCATCACCACTCATCTTGACATATGTCTAGCTACTTGATAACACTGGAGAAGACAGGGAGACTAATAACTTTGAACAGGTCTGCCTCACTCATATGTAATTCACATGCAAGTCAAAGACATCATCCCTGTGATGTGATTGGTCATCTTCAAGAATGAAGGATGAACAACAATGTTGTCATATTCTTTCCAAGAGAAATGACAGAGTCAATTTTATCATGGCCCTAGGAAGGATGCAAAAGTACATATTAAGAAACCAGTAGAAAGTAAAATGAGACATATGGAACCTGCCTGGTGAAAAAAATGGTCTGAGAGCTTTGGGGTTCCAAGGCAAAGGTTCTGGAGATGAAAAGTCTGGAGTAGTAAGCACAGTAACGACATCCCAATGCTTCTAATGTGGGTCAAATAGTCCCTTTCTTCTGGTAATGTCATTGTGCCACTCATAGCTTTGCTAGGTCTGCTTCCCTCTAGGTATTACATCTATATTATTGCCTTCTCTGCCTCCTCTACTGCTATTCTTCAGCTATCCAACTCTGTTCAGGGCACCATCCATTGGTGGTTACGTAGAGAGTAAGTGTGTCTCTTACAAGAGAAAGTTATTGTCCTTTCAGTCAGATCATTTTGGTCAACAGCTATGAACCACTTCACCTTAGCAAAGTGGCACTAGAAGGTCAGAGATATTTATGTAAAGGCACATCAGTTCTTGGAACTACACTCTCCTCTGTGGTATCCTCTAACTCCCTCAGTTCCATCTCCTTGCCTTCACAATAAATCATAGACTGTTTTGTTTCTGGTCATTTCACAGGCATATTGACCCTAAGTCTATCTCTCGAACTTTCATCCATTGTTTCTGGCTAGAATTCCAGAAAGTTTGGTTAAAATGAACTTTAGAGATAATCTAAACCAGTCTCCAAATTTGAGGGTTGCAAGAGTGATGGGACTTGACCAACTGTATGTCAAAAGTTAGTGACAGAAAAGAAAATAAAAGTCAAGTTTCTTTGACAGTACAGTAACAGACCTTTATATACTGGAAGAGTGATCATGTTCCCTATAAGCCTTTTCTTCTCCAGTCAAAATATCTCTAATTCCTTCAACCAATGTTTCTACTGCCTGGTGTCCTTACCCTCTACTATCCTGGTTACTGTCCCCTGAATGTGCTCTAGCTTTTCCATATCCTTTCTAAAATGCAGTACCCATAAATGAGAAACAATACACCAGACATGGTATGGTCAAGAAAGAATAGGACAGACTAAGGCATTCCATCCCTCTGCTGTTATTAATTCAGATATGGTCACAGAACCTTTGGGGACTTGCACATTCCATTATGATTCATTCATATTGAGCTTGAGGTCCACTGAAATCTAAAGTTATTTTATCCATGAATTTCTAACAATGATTCACCAAGTGAGAGATATGTTTTTAACTAATTCTTTCTTATGTTGTGGGGTTATTTTCTTTTTTCAAAGAGACACTCATTTGTCTCTATGTCATGCCTTTGAATGGCTAATGTTAGTAGAATAGGGACCTCACCATGAGCAAACATGAAACCATGAGCCAACATGCAAAGCACAACCAGTATTATGACCTTGTTAGCATATGTATCGAACAGCAATAGAAAAGAATTACCTTGAGGAAACTCTTCAAAGGTGCATGAAATGTATTTGGGAGTTCAGGCATATGATGGATACTGAATTAGGATTGTCCACTGATAATACCTGTGGGTTTAAAAGTTACAGTACAAAGGTATATTAAAGGAGAACCATTTTAAAAGAAAAGACAATGAACAAAAGGTGAAAAATAACATATCACTGCCTTGTTAATGCATAAACATCATACATGTTCGTCGTGATGTGACAAAGTGATAAATTACAAGTTGGAAAGATTCTTAAAGGCAATTTTGTCCAAACTCCTCCTTTTCTACATAAAATAATTAGGTTCTGAGAGATCAACTAACTTGCTCAAGGTCATACTTGAGTGAGTAATTAAATAGTAAAGGCATCATTTGAAATCTGGTCCTTTTACTATAAATCTATTTTCCCCCCATTGCAACATGTTACACATCATCTCTAATAGAATAACATCTTTGTTTGCCTTAGTACTTGAGGATCTATCAATGAATCAATTAATAAACATTTATTAATCATCTATTACATAGTTGGCACTATACTGGATCTTTTCACAATCAGAACTTCAAAGTACTGTATTTATGTTTGTTGATTATCTCCTTCGGTTCACTTTCATAACTAAAAAAAAAAAATCACTTGAACATACATTTAGAGTTGCCAAGTAGCTTAGTCTAATCTGCTTATTTTGAAGTTGAGGAAACTGAATCTGAGAAAGGTTAAGTGAATTGTTCAGGGTCACACAACTAATAAGTGCCTAGAGTAGGATTTGAATTCAGTTCTACTAGAACTCCATCCACTGTGACACCTAGCTGACTCTGGATTAATTAATCTATAGCCCTGACTGACCACTCACTAACTGGTCTAAAAAAAACCATAAAAACAAAGAGATTGAATCTGTTATTATTGAAAGCCAATGAACAAAAGATTATCATTATACTTCCGTTACTTTGGAATGTTGTTGCATTGAAAATTCCGTGAAATAAGCAGGCCTCCAACTATTATTTAGATGGTTTAATCGGGATCATAGTGTTACATATAGCAAATGTATGTTTTGCCTTTTAGAATTTTCCATTTTATTAAAGGAAAATTTTAGAAAGCAATTGCTGAAGCCAAAATATCAAGGTGGTTACCATTTTTAGAAAAGTGTCAAAAGGTGAAAATTAGATACTTTCACTTTGCATGGGCAAGGTAGAGGGAATTGGTCTAAATGCTAACAAGAGTTCCTCTGAAAGAGGAAAAAAAATCTGAGAAACATGTTGGACTGCTAGGAGAATGTATCCTGACAGCTCATAAATTAAACTCTGTAACAAGCCAGAGAGCTACGGTCACTAAATAGATATATGCATATATTGTATTTTTAATCCACTTACGAGACTTGATTTGGATTATTTTCTTTGGAAAAAGTATGAAGGAAGGCTAGGGTCTTGTATGTAGCCCCTCATCTCTATGACAAAGCTAGTCAATCAATCTGTGTTCATGTCACCTTCTGGGGCTCGTGTTTTCATATGCCATTAGGTGCATAGAAGTGCTTCTAAAACATATTTCTATGACCACAAAAACATAGGAAAGCTGAATGTTTTCCTCATATGTAGCACATATGCACACATACACATACATATAAACACAACCACAGTATAAACCCTGCACATATACCTCCTTCTCCATGACCAAGTTTTATAGACTGACACAAGTCAGCCATATATTTTCCCCCTGACACAGAGCCAGCCTGGGCCAAAGCTTTCAGAAATCAAATGTGAACTCATTTTGAAATACCAGCAGTGTTTGAATTTTAAATTAACCTATTTACAATGAAACTATGTCTGCTGATTGCCGTCATCTTCAGGAAAATTAACAGTTACGATCATTGGTGTCATAATGCAATTTCCCCCGCAAAAATCACATAGGCTTCATTACTGTTTACATAAATTGTCATAAATACCAATTATGGCTGAACATAAAATGTAATGCTCTTTTTTTTTAATCATAATCAGACAATTGTTCTTCTAATTCATATGCTGGGGGAATAGGGTTTTGATTCAACCTTTGTTGTGAAGGAAATGTTTTGCTGGTAGTTAGTTTGCCTCTAAGTGCTAGTTGGATTATTGTCAAATCTCTCACTCTCCATTTGGATCCTGTAGTCCTTGTTCTCTGTTCAGTTTGTCCTCTAGTACACAGGAAGGAACATAGAGGCACGCTAATGGCAGATGGGGAGATCTACACAGCAAGTGTCCTCTAGACATCAGCCATGAGGTTGCTTCCGGTGGGATTTATAACAGCATTTGGTGTAATTACGTAGAAGCCCCCATAAAGGAATAATGCAATAACAAACCTGTTAGAGGAGCACATTTGCAGCACCAATTTCAGCTTCTCCCATAGGTCAGTGGAATGAATAGCCAGTAAAGCCAATACTGCGTTAAATGACTAATTTTCCAACAAATAGGAGCTACAGTGCTGGTGGGCAGCAATGGGGGAGGGAGGCTGATTCAGAACACCTATAATTTTGGTGTCCAAGAAGGTGAGAAATTAGCCATTGGAAGTCTAGTTAAAGGAAACTTTTCTCTGAAGTTAAAAACACTGCCTCTGTCCTTTTCAATGTCATAAGGCAACATACTCCCTCAAGACAGGATCATCACAATTTCTCCGAATACAACAGCACCCTTTATTCTTTGGACTTTATCTGTTGACCGCTTTTCTCTCCTTTCTTGCTTTGTGAAATTACATAAAGAAGATTATAACTGTTCCCTTCCTACCTGAATAGATCCAACCCATGAGGATGAGAATTCACATAGACAGTCACCCATTTATTCCTCTTGAGTGTACCAGCATTCTCTTCTGCCTTTCTCTGTCTCTTTTTGTCTCTATCTTCTCTTTCTTTCCTTTTCTTCTTTCCCTTTTCCTTCCTTTCTCCCTCCTCCCCCCACTTGCCTCCTGTATTTGCTATCCCTTCTATCTTCTTACCCCACACAAACTCACATATTTATGGCTTGTCATATAAGGTAGGTGTCACATTGGATAGAGTGCTGAACCTAGAGTCAGGAAAACCTGAGTTCAAATAGTATCTCAAACACTAGTTAGGTCTATGACCCTGGGTAATTCAACTTAAACATTTTCTGCCTCAGTGTCCTTAGCTGTAAAGTGAGGATAATAGTTGCCCCTACCTCTTTGGACTGTTTTTGGAGTATGTGAGGTGCTGCACAAGTCTTAAAGTACCACATGACTCCTAACTACTCCTACATTCTTTTTCTTACTATTATTCAGATTCATATTGGTATATTTTATATTTGTCTTGGTCTAGACTTCCAATTAAATGCAGTTGGGGAAGTCCAGGATTGGAAACACTCTCCACTAATTCAGATCAACAATTCCTCTGTAACATCACCTTAGCAAGTTCTCTAGGGCAATGAGTGGTTAAATAACTCACCCATACTTACATACTTATAGATGTCAGAGGCAGGACTTGAATCCACATCTTTTTAACTTGTGTCCCCCTGTCCACTATATCACATGACTTTCATATGAAGATTTTTAATTTATTGCATCCCACCCATGTATCTCACAAGTTACGATGAAGCCTGTAAGGCTGTGGCAAAAGAGCCATGGCAAATCCGTCTGGTTCTGCCAGAGTCACAGAACTCAAACCGCAGGATGATTCCCAGGTCATGTATGGTACACAAAGGCTAAGATTCCCTCCCTGAGAAGAAAACAGGTCTGGCAGAAAGGCCACCAAAGTCCAACTGGAATTCAGAAGAATGTGGTGAAATTAAGAGACACAGCCTCTCTGCTAAACTGAAGGGAACACAAAGGTAAACAAGCAGTACCAGCAGGGAAGAGTAAATGAGACTTTTACATTTTTTTCATCTTTCATAATCTCCTACGTTATCAGCAACAGGGTGAGACATTTAATATGGTATGATCATCATTAAAAAAGGTGGTATTTATCTTAGTGCAGTGTATTTAACTCTCAGAAGGAAGGGGAGAGAGAGAAAGAAAGAGCGAGAGAGCAAGAGAGAGAGTGAGAGAGAGAGAAAGAGAGAGAGAGGCTTATATGAACTATTCAATGAAACAGCATCATTGCAGCTTCAGCTGATTGTTTCTCTTTTTAAAAAAAAAATTAAAAAAACATATGATATTGGACAAAACCTGTTTCAAATCTAGCCTGGCTGCACACGGAGCTTGTGCATTTTAAGAAGTCTCTACTGTGTTCCGACTTTGTTTAATAATTTCTAATTATGTTCTACAACACAAAATTAAATATTTCCATCTCCATTGTGTGCACTTATTCATGAGCTGGGCATTAATCGTAAAACAATGTATCTTGTTGTTTATTTATACCAGATGTGAGTATTTATGTTTCACTGTTCAGGGTACCCAACTAGGTCTTTATTTGTATACTGAGTTGCCTGGTTTTGCATGAAAATGGTTTTTAGGCCCTAGAGTTCATCTCTACTCTTGGGTTAAAAAACTTTTTCTTTTTCTTTTTTTTTTAGATGAAGAATTTATGAATAGCTAAAAGATTTCTGCTGCGGTTCCCTTGGTCTCTCACCAGAAGGGCAGCTGGAACAGTTTTGGGGACCAAGAAAATTCAATTTGGGATTTGCTTTAGAGTTTACCATAAGGGGTTCTTGCAAACAAAATTCTGCCCCAAGCCCTGGAGAGTGAAGCTTAGGAAATATATTTGCATAATGTAAATATTCCATTTCTTTCTTTATTTTTTTTTTTAAGTCATGGATTGGTTCAGTGCTGAGAAGACTGTCAGTCAACTTGTAAGCCTTCCTGTGTTAGTCACTTGCAGTGCTGTCTCACTTCTCTTGTGTCTACACCTGGCCACTTAACCAACTGGTTTTAGAGGATCTTAATTTTCCTCCTCATTGTAATAGCCAACTTCAGCACAAAATGTTTGATATGCACTAAAGAATATACAACTTAGGGGTCGAAATTCAATTCAAACACCACTTATGTAGCATTTACTATGGGAAGGATCCTGCTATGTGCTATGGAGTACACACTGATGAAAGTCAGATCCCTGCTGTCTGTGGAGCCTCATGTCATAGGACCACAATGTTATAGATTTAGAGTTGGAAAAATCCTTAGCTATAATATAATCATAGGGTCATGGGACTAAAAATTTAGAACTGGAAGGGATCTAGGAATCCATTTAGTCCAATTCTTTCCTTTTACTGATGAGAAAATTGAAAACACGAGCATTAAACTGACCTCACCTGTATAAGCTCATATTTAGCACACCTTTGCAGCATTATTTCCATGAGTAGAAATAAGAGTAATACACAAAAGATTGTGTTGAGTGTTTCCTATCTGAAAGTAGGGAGGATGAGAGAGAGAGACAGAGAACTTCTGATTGAAAGAACTTAGGAAAAAGCTGTATGGAGGAGATGTATCTTAACTGAGTATGAAGAGAGGGATTTAAAAGATTGGAATATAAAGTGCTTTGTAATCCTCAAAGAAATAGATAAATGCTAACTATCATCAAAGATCTTGAGGAATGGAGTAATCACGTTGATTTGTGATATGCTAGGGAATAGTTCCATGCAGTTTCATGCTCCGGGTGCATATGGTGCTTTGAGATCCTCAGAAATCTTGGAGCCAAGCTGGAAGCAATTGATTTTTGCCTGCCCAGGTTCAACAATCTCTCAAAGGAAAGAGCATCCTTCTTCTGAATACTTTCTTTCCTGTCCTCTCTTGTGGTCTCCCTACCAAATATTCAGGGAGCTTGCCACAATTTACCCTCTAACCTCTGTCATAGGAGCTCCAGCCAACTGAGTAATGAATCATCATATTTCAAAGGACAGACCACAGTGCAGCAAGGACTTTTGATTCCTGAATGCTATACTAATATCAGCCCCTATGATAAGTTCACTTTAAGGACAAGAACTGTGAAAGAAACACTATCTTTGCCTACATGATTGAAAGGAAAAAAAAAGAGTATAGAACCTTTTTGCCTCCAAGTCCCTGGTCTGATTCCAGACCTAACAAGACTGACCAAATGTCACTCTAATCAGAAAGCAATAAAAGTTCCAGAGCAAAATGAATTCCACGGTCTGAGCTCTGCTCCAAGTGGACATTTGTCTTCATTATGACGCAAGCATACATTTGGCTGCCTGGGTACATCTGTCTTTAAAGAGGCACCTTCGTTAATGTGTAGGAAGATTGAAACATTTGCCCTGTTGTGGGCACCCTGGGGCTCGCCCCAAACATGGAACTTGAGCCTCAAGGTGGCTCCTCAACCTTCGCTTCACTGGCCTCCCAACTTGGTTTCTTATGATTGTTCAAAAAAGAAAAGGCAAGAAAAACAATCCTGACAGATTGTGGAGGTGATAAAGTTCCTGAAAATTAGAATGGCTAATAGGGTAAAAGTCTATTATTGCTTGAAATCTCCTAAGGTTTCATACTTTTTTTTCCCTCCCTTGCCTACATTCACTCTATTTTTTTAATTGAAATGCAAAATTCTGTAGGGGATATAGCCAATTGAGTTGGTAACAAGTTGAGAGCTTAGTTGTGCAGCTTATTTCAGTCTTAAGTAATAGATTTTTTATTCTCCTGCCTCCTGCCATGTTCCCTGCCCAGTGGGATGAGCGTCATTAGTTGTCTTGGTTTTGCATTCTAGGAGAATTTTAAAGCCATTTATGTACTTGGGCTCAAAGTCCACTGACAGAATGGAAGCGTCCATAAGTATTTACTTTCAGCCCAGTCCCCTCCCAATCAGAAGAGTCAAGGAAAAGTTTAAGTGATTGTTTAGGCCTCATCTCTTCTAAACACAGGGCTTGGATGACTTCATGAGATCTGGCAAAGATGAAGGCAGAGAAGGGTCAGTGACAGTGGCACCTTGTAATAGTGATGTCCTGACCTGCAGTCTCAGTCTTCTCTCATACTTTCCTAGAGAGACCTTATGCTCCAACAGATTGGTGTACGCATTGTCAGAACAGTGAGTAGAAATGTGCCTTATATATACCAAGTCATGTCTTTGTCCTTCCCTATTCTTGCAGAGCTGCTTCTTTGTCTATCCAAAGAGCATCTAACCTTTAAATCCTACCTCCTCAAAAGCCTTCTCATCCCTCAGAGACATTTGTCCTCTGAGTGCCTAGAGGAAATGGCCTCTAGATGACTCCTTAGGAATATTACACACTGTCTTGTGGACTCTCTTCTGTCAACGTCCATGGGAAGCATAATGGAAAGAACCCTGGCTTTAGAGACAGAGGACATGATTTTTAAATTGAAGCTCCAAAACTCAATTAACTATAGGACCCAGTCATTTCACTTGAAGTCATTTAACTTCTCTAAGCTTTGGTATCTCTATCTGTAAAATGAGGGTGTTATGCTAAATGACCTCTAACACCATTTCCAGCTTTAAATCCTAGATCTCATAGTCTTGTTTAAGTTTAGCATATGTCTTATATCCTCAAATATTTAATTATCTCTTCACCCTCAGGTGCTGTTCATTATGCATTTGAGCTTGATCTCAAATTATCTGGCAAAATTATTTGACCTGTGGAAGAAAAGTGGGAGGGAAGTGTACTTTTCATTTGGTGATGTGAGTGACTCCATATTAGAACTAGCCTCCATTTCAATATAGATTGAGTAAATCCTACTTTTTGAGTTCAACCTCATTCAGGTTTGATCTGCTAAGTCCAGCATGGAGAAGAGATAAGTTGTCCACTGCAACCATAGAAAAAAGAAGTTGCCTTGGTTCTCCATGCAGGGACAATTTTTAGGGAAAAAAAGTCATGCCCTGCCTGAATGCATAGTTATAGATAGCTTTCAAAAGAACAAAATGTTTTTCTTAGTGATGGAATCTTAATAAAGTTGTCCCCAGCCCCAAAATTCTAACTTGTTATCCAGACCTAACAAGACCGACTGAATAACAGGCATGCTCTGATTTAACCAGGTAATCAGGCTTTAGTCACACCACAGGTCCCCAGACTCAATACAGTCACTATCCCTAGCTAGTCACTGACCCCAGACCAATTCACATATTTGAAAAGGTGTGCTCTTATATTCAACTGCAATCACGTAATCTATTTAGCCCAAGACAAAACCACCATATCTACCTATCCATCTTGACCAGACAGGATCACAATAGCTAGTCAATTGGAGGGCAGCATGAACAGAATATTTGACCAACATACCATAGAAGAAAACCCTCCCCATCACCCAATTCCTTAACAAATCCCTCCTGCCTTTTTAATATTCATAATTTCTGTTATGTAATTGCATCTTTACCCTGTAAAAATCCATATTGCTTTCTCTGGTGTTGCTGGTTCCTGTGGGAACCTAGCCCACTTCTGAGGAGCATCAGTCCTCAATAA
The DNA here is from genome assembly GCA_028658325.1 of Potorous gilbertii. Lineage (NCBI taxonomy): Eukaryota > Metazoa > Chordata > Mammalia > Diprotodontia > Potoroidae > Potorous > Potorous gilbertii. The sequence goes on along the minus strand of CM053769.1, from coordinate 599,946,592 downwards.
ATGCCTGTACTTGGATTAGAGGTTGTCTGACTCTGAATTCTTTGAGATGGTGCTCCTACAACACACCATGAAACCACAGCATTAGGATTTAAAATGTCTTCTGTCTGTGCCTCTATTGAAAGGACATTATACTGCCAAACCCTTCCCATAACTTTGTCTGTTCTTTCTGACCTGTTATTTTAATTGTATTATTTGAGTCATTTATTTTTACCTAGGCAGAACAGAGTTAAGCATTCAAGAATATTTGGTGAGTGAATGAATGAATGAAGGAAAGAATGAACATTGTAGTGGATAGAGAAGAGACTTGATGAAGGCTTGGTGAGGAGGGGAAGGAGGAGAAGAAGAAAAGAAGAAGAAGGAGAAGAAGGAGAAGGAGAACAAGGAGGGGAGAGGAGAGGAAAGGAAAGGAGAGGATCAAAGAAACCATCAGAAGATATGGATTGAACCAACTAATGGATATAGTATCTAGATCTGAGTCAGAGAAAGGAGCTTTGGACAGAGGTAAGGATATAATCTAAAGGCCTCTTTTTTATGGGGAAGGGGAATATGTACATTGCAGAAGTCTGGGGTGAGGAAACATAAGGAAAGAAAGAGGCTGGTGCTGATAATCTCTCCAAGCTCCTTCATGCTTCATGATTTGGCACTATAGGTGTGAGTCTGGTTGTTCTATGGGCACTGTCACCTGTCAGGGGGTGCAGACAGTGATGAGGGAGGGACATGAATAAAAGCAAAGTAATAACTGTTCAAGCAGGAAGCAAATAACTTCAGTCCTGGCAGGACTAGCTCTATCCATGCCCTGCCCGGATCTGCTAACTCCTTGCATTGACTGAAAACTGGACAATTTTCTGACTCAGGACTCTAGATTGTTCTTCTGCTTTGATGCTTTTCTGATTTACTTATTTGAGTCCTGTTTATGTGGTCACTGGCTCTTATCAGAGACACCTATTTGCCCCTGGGGGACTTAGGTTAATATGAAATTTAAAAGAGAAGGATTTTGCCACTTTCTCTCCCTCAATCTCCCTCCCCCTTCTCTTTCTTTGTTGTTTCAGAAGAGAAACCCTGAAGAGGCAAGTACGTACCAAAATGAGGTTATAAATATATCTGAAACCACAGTTAAGATTAACTGTGTAGATCCTCTATAAGTTAAATTTTGCCAGGGAAACATGAAGGCATTCTGCTTCCCACTGGACTCCCTTCTTCCATGAAGTACCCCTTCCTAAGGAACCATCCCTGTGCTTACCTTCCCTCCTCCTGAATCATTTTCTTCACTCCAGTTACCTGTCCTCCTCCCAGACACTTCCCCTCTCGCTTTTCTTCTCACTGACTTACCTTTCATCCTGCCATCAGAATTATTGTTATTTTACACTAGATGCGGTCATCATTTATCTCTCGAAAATCTTCTGTGGGTTATTATTTCCTCGTGCAATTTTCAAACTGCTCTGACATTAAAAGATGCCAGGAATCTAGTGTCACCTCTCCATTCCATCTTTCATTAACATTTCTCCCATTCACAAACTCTATTCTGCAGCTAAAATGCACAGAGCAAACCCCCAAGGTTTTTCCCACTCTGTTGCCTAGGCCTAGAATGCCCTCCCTCTACCTCTTGACCTGTTGAGCTCCTTTCAGTTCATTCTTTTAGGCTCATCTAAAATAGCCATCTCCTCCAGGAAGAGTTCCCTGATCCTCTTTAGTTCTTAATTGGCTGTCCATCCTCTCCTCTGCAACCTCACATAGCCATTTGTTTTTGTCACTCTACAAGGTACAAAGCATATCATGTTATGAAAAGTGATCATAACAAATGCTCCTTTGAAGAGCTTACTGCAGTTTGGAAGACACATTTCTTATGTTTGTTGGTCGCTGTATTGAGGCTGGTGATGGACTCCCTACCTGGATTACACATCCTTTCTTGAGTCTAAGAACTCAGTAACTTGTGCTTTTCCATTCAGTGTATAATAGCTTATTGACAGTAAGTAAGATAGTGGGAAGCACCAAGGTCATGGTACTACAAAAGAATGTCTAAAGACATTTTGCCACTTCCACTTGCCACTTTCATATGCCCCAACCCAGAGAGAAAATTGTGGCCTATAGGAAGGGTAATATGGTCTTGTTATTGTTAAGACAGCTATCATCATTATTCTGATGGTTCCTTTACATTTTCAAAGCCTTTTGAAAAACTCCAGGGGATCAATGAGCTTTCTTACCTCTATTTTTGAGATGTTGCCTGAATTTTAACCTCAGGCAGCCACCTACGAAGTTATGCTACTGATCGTGAGAGACACTGTGCAGAGAAATGGAGATGGAGTGTTCAACACACTGCCATTTCCACTCCTGGGAAGCGATGTTCCATGTAACATCCTGGGGTGGGTATCTGATGAAGGATTCTAATCACTCCTCTGTGACAAACCTCAGTTTCCTTATCTATAAAAGGGGATTAATAATACTCTCCTCATTTACCTCTGCGCCTAGTGTAGGGCCTGAACATTATAATCATGTCTGGGATTTATATTCTTTACTGACTTCCTAAATGTATACCTCATAAAGTTTTCTGCCTCTTTGTAGTCACCCAAATGCCTAACACACAGCATTCACCTAAATGCTTGCTGAATGAATGGAAGCTAGAAATATATTAATAGAATTTAAGAGCTAGAAAGGACTTCATTTTAAAAGCAAGGAAACCGAAGGCCTGATTTTGTTCAAGGTCATACAGCTAATTAGTGGCAGAGGCTAGATTAGCCTTCCAACCTTTCTGACTCCTGATTCAGGTTTTTATTTTTTTCTTCTCCATGACACTGTGGGCTTCCTCCCAAAATCAAACCAAATAATCCTTTGGGATATAATCTATCTTCCAACTGTCCTCATTTTTCTTTTAAACTTGGCACCAACTTCTTGTTCATTGGACCATCTTAAACTTTTACTTTCCATTGTTTGAGAGAATTTTTCCTAGTATCATCAACAAAAATGACAGAGATATCTATCCATCTGCTCACTCATCCATCATGAGCTTCAATGCAGATATTTCCATAGCAGAGTGCCACTGTGGGCAGAAATATGTAGAGAAAGAGAGAGGGAGGAAAGGACAAAAAAAATCCTAGATTTTTATAAGTCATTTAGCTTGCAGTACGCAATACCCAATAAGCATTTTGTATACAGTAGGTATATCCATCAAGGCCTAGATGATATTTCTAGTGATCGTGTATTAGCTATTACCAATAGAACACTATCTGAACTCCTATTGAGATGAGTGAGACACTGCTAGGCAGCTACATGTGACTTAGAAATCAGCCACATTTTATTAGGTATTGTTATACAAAGAATATACCAGTGGGACTTTCTTCCCAAATATAAAAGATTTCTGAAGCTGGTCATTCTAGTCCAAATCATGCAGATATTCATAGAATACCAGTCTTGGAATGGAACTCAGATCCCTGGGTGCCAGTCAAGAACACAGTTATGTAATTCCCCTAACAAAGTATCATCCAACTTCTGTTTAAAGACCTCAAGCAATGGAGAAGGCTACACCTCAGAATGATTGCATTTCATTTTTAAATGACTCTAATTGTTATGAATATGACTACCACCACCCCTTTTTATTGAACCTCAATCCGCCTCTATCATTTCAACCAATTACACTGAATTCAGTCCGTTGGAACCAAGCAGAATAAGTTGGTTCCCTGTTGGACATGACAGCCAGCCCTTCGGATATTTGAAGACAGAGAGTAATTATGACTCTTGTCTTTTGTTCTCCGGGCTAACTATTAACTATTCCTGAGTTGTTTCTTTGTTTTTCCCCCAAGTAATACACATATTGCATAGTTACAAATCCTCTTATCATCTTAGTCACCTTTTTTTCTGGATTCACTCCACCTTTTTAATGTCTCTTCATACCAGTAATATAAAAAAAATACTAATAATAATCCCAGAAAAAAAAACGATACTAAAGCATACCTCCCTTCTGTCATCGGAGTGGGGGGAAGGAGCAACTATGAGGATAGAGTGTTATAGACACTGTCAGAAATGGTCACTTATGGCCACTCTATCAGCTGTTGAGTTGAGGGGTATTTTTGTTTTTGATTAACTTTTTTTTTGCAAGGGAAAATTCAGTTTTGAGAAGATGGCAGGGTACATCTAGAAATGACTATGCTCAATAAAATCTCTCTAATCTATTTACCTATTTACTAAAAGATATGAAATATATAACTGAACACAATGTACTCGATGTGTTCTGACCAGGGCAGAGTACCTGGAAACTCTCACTTCCCTCAGTTTGGAAACTGTACTTCTATTAAGAGATCTGCTTCTAGTCAGCCAAATCACTTTGGTTAGTTATGTCCTAGGTTAACAAGACTCTGCTCTTCCTCTGCTTCTCCAAACCACTGGAATCCTTAGTGGTATAGCTACAATTCTTCCTCCTCAATGAATATTTGAGGTCACAATGCTATTTCCATTCCCAAAATTCATACGGATTGTATAGTGTAGCCCAAATGATTTTAGCCCTTGTTTACATACAGGATGTTAAAAGTTTTAGCCTATGTTTATGTATATTATATGTATTTTATTATTTTGCCATTTTTTCTCATACATGAATATCTTATCTCCCCAGGTAAGCTGTAGGCTTCTTTAAGGAACCATGTGTTTTTCTCTTGCATCCTACTACAAAATCTAGCAAAGGGCTATGTGTTCTTTCTCTTAAAAGCTGTTAGATTGACTACCCACCACAAAATATTGACATTAAAAAGAAAGACCAAGAATTAGTTTCAGCACCAAGTATCTGATAACTCAAAATTCTGGTACACTCTGAAAAAATTACTACTGTCATATGTTCAGTCAGATTATCAATAAACTCTACTGACCTTGTTAAATATAATACTATAGCAGATAGAGGGCAATAAGTCCCTCTCTCATGGAGCTTACAATCTAGTAGAAGGATAGCTATGTATACACAAATAACTAAAATTCAAAATAATACATGATAAGCACTTACCTCAAAGGATTGTTGTGACAATCAAATAATGTAATATAATTTCTAAAGTGCTTAGCACAGTGATTGTCATATAATAGTCATTTAATAAGTCCTTTCTTCTTTCTTTCCTTCCTTCCCAAAGGGGAGAAGTGCCAAACATATACCCACACACACACACACTCACACAAACAACAAACTCATCCAAAAAGAAATGATTTTTTTTTAGAAGAAAAGAAGATTGACAGGGAACAGAAACTCTTCAAGACAGAACATAGGGTAGTGAGGAGAAGAGGGATGTGTCGGCTCTCCGATGGCAACTTTAGTTCTGGTCACCCACTTCTGAGATGTGATCATATTTATACACCTACTCTTAGGTGTTGGCTTTGGATCCTTTCATGCTGCTATGAATAATCTCTTATTCGAAGACTTCTGAGGCTCAGAACTCTGCCAAACATGTCATCTATGCCAAGACTACATTAGCAATCACTATGAAATTAAAGCTCTAAAATACACCAGTCTTCTGGTCAATGCTCACTCTCCATGGAAACCAGCCTTCCAGGGTCCCATGCAAAGGCCCAAAGTGCATCCACAAAATCATTCTTACCCACATTTGCTAACTTAATCCCAGCACCAATTCTCAGTACAGCGACTTGCACATATTTAAATTATTGTCTCTGCTTCTGAAAACTCTTTATCCTCTAGAAATGATTGACAAAAATATCCTCCCCAAAGCATCAATAAAAATGTATTCATCTATTTGCTTAAAAGCACGTAATGTGTCCCCTATAAATGAATACAATCAATACACCTAGTGATGGTCTGACTAGGGTAGAGAAAGGAGGGCCTATCACTTCTTTTACAATTCAGAAACTGTAATTCTCTGAAAAGATCTGCCTCTACTCACAATATATTTTGTCACAAACACCTAGGGGCCAGCTTCTGCATCTTCCATTCCACCAATTAGCAGCCTCCAAAGAACCCTTTTATAGCCCAAAGGGTGACTCTCAGTTACAGAAAGCTACCCCTTGCTTCTGCTTTCCGTGCATAGTTGTCTGGTTTTCAAGCTTAGGAGTCCCCAGAATCAAGCAAAAGGCAGGAAACCATGCCAGAGAAGCCTTGTTTTCTTTCCCTCTTACCTTCTCTTTTACTTTCTTTTCTGTCTCATCATTTTTTTTTCTGATTTTATCATCTCTTCACTCATTTCCCCTCTTTGCTGTTTGCCTGCTTCTTTTCCTCTGCCCTTCTTGCATTCCATCATAGCCCAGAGTGTAGAAATGTTAAGAATTGTGGGAAGAACTAATCATGGTTTGAACTGCATTGAACCCATAGAATCTAAGAGTCCTAGAATTAATGCAAACCTTAAGGATAATCTGGTACAGTCAATGTAACAGGTCCTCATGACCAGGACGTTATGGAAGAATCCTTTTTTTACATAAAAAATAATGGATCCAGCTTTTGCTTGAATAAGAAGCTCACTGCCTCACAAAGAAATTCATTTCACTTGAGAATAGCTCTAATTAGTAGAGATGTCTTCCTTATACTGAGGTAAAATTTGCCTCCTTAAGCTAATTCAGCTCTCTGAAAGTACACAGAATGAGTTGGATGACCCACCCTCATAACAATGCTACAAGTTGAAGACTAATATCACATATCTCCCCTCGAAATCTCTCTATGTCCAGATAAAACAGTTGCTAGAACTACTTACAATTATATTCACAAACTTTTATTTTTCATATAGTATTGTTTTTAGATTTTGTGCAAAATGACTAAACTCTCATGTGTGGTGTTGTGTGACTAAACTGGTCACACGTCTCTGGATGAGCTCCAATTTGTGAATATTCTTCTTAAAATATGATACTAAAATAAGTACATCATCTAGAGATGTTCTCAGCAGCCCAGAATGTGGTGGAACTTTTACCTACCATGCTTTGAAAATTATACATCTATTAATGTTGTCTAAAAATAAATTAACTCATTTAGCATAAGGCCTTTCCTCTATTTCATCTTGTCAGATTCAGGCAATCTTTCTAGCCCTTGAAAGCTGAAATTTGAATCTTGTATCTGTAATCCAGTGTAATAGTTTTCAATACTATCTTTATGTCATCAGAAAATTTGATATGTATACCCTTTATATCTTCATCTAAGTCTCTGACATAAATGTTCACAGAATAGAACCAAAGTTTGAGCCATAAAGTACTCAACCTGAGAACTTCCTCTGGGTTAGCATTGATATCCAATATCCAATATGCCAAAAGATCTATCATCTCATTGATGCTGGTATTTCATCTAAGGACAATGCCTTCTATCCACATCTGGAAATCTACATAGTCCATTAAATTCACCACATTGGACCCACTCATTACACTCTGAATCTTCCTTTAATTCTCTTGATGTTATTATATCCAGTGAGATATTTATAAAACATTTAACATAGTATCTGTCACATAGTAGGTGCTATATAAATATTAGTTAATAATAATATTGTTACTGTTAAGATGCCAATTGTGCAATGAATTACGATGGATGAATTATGACATCCAGTTTTTTCACTTAGCAATGAACTCCCTTACCTATTTCTAGGCCACATTCTCCATCCTGTCCCTAAAGATATTGAGAGATTTTACTACCTAGTTCTCTTTATGATTGTAGCTCAGCCTGTTATGACTTAATTTGTCTTATGCAGGTGATGTCTCCTCAGCTAGAGTATTAACTACTTGAGGACAGAGAGTGGCATTGATGTATAGTTTTCATCCCCCATAGTGTCTACCGCAGTATTTTTCACATCAGTATATGACTTGATTACAAAGTTGGAGACACCTATACAGTAATTATGCATTAGGAGAAGATTTTTCTGTAGAATCAGCAGAGAGTCATTCTATAAACTGCAGCAATTCAGTTATCGGATATCTTACTTCAATTGCTTTCACCTTCTCACCACTGAGGTCAGGGATGAGGAAGTAATATATTCATAGTCATTTTGAGAATTCAAGGAGAAACACCAACAGAAATCAAGGCATAAACTGACTGATCAAGTTATTTAGACTGACAATCAGAAGAAAAGTCTTTTATTTCCATCAAAGCCTAGGACACTTGATAGTACAACACTTGGCTTGACTGGATCTCAGTTTGACTCTTTATATAGGACTCTTTCCACTATGACATACAGATTCTTAAATAGCCACTGTTCTAGTCCAAGTTCTTCTACAAGCTACTTTTGTGATTTGGGACAAATGATTTTGTCTCTTGGGATCTCATTCTCCTCATCTACAAAATGAAAGTATTGTATCAGGTGCTTTTAGAAGTGCCTGACAAATAATCTACTAAAATGGTAGTGGTGGTGGTTGTCATCCTTCTTCTTTGAAGAGGACCAAAATGACATCCCCATTGTAAAGTGAAAGTTCAGTATGTCCTACTGTGGCTGATCAGATCAATATGAGCTTAGACTGCTCTACCACAGGTTGGGCACAGATAGTCTGTATGGATATTTAGGGTGGATATCCAAAATGAGCGTATTTTGCCTTTACTTTGTGCTGTCTCAATTCTGCTTTGCTCAAAGAGCACAGCACCTTTTCTTCTATGGGCACACCATGCTGAGCAGTCCTATGGCAGTATCTCCCATGTTACACAGTCAAATCTAAAGTTCTTGAGAGAGATCTTGTATCGTTTCTTCTGGCTACCATGTCCGTCCCATGCAAGATCTCCATAAAATAGTCGTTTTCACAAGCATACATTTTGCATTTGAACAACATGGCCAGCCCATCAGAGTTGCGTTCTGTGAAGCATAGTTTGAATACTTGGCAGTTCAGCTTGAGCAAGAACTTCAGTGTCTGGAAACTTATCCTGCCAGGTGATCCTCAGAATCTTCCTAAGACAGTTCAAATGGAAGTGATTCAGTTTCCTGGCATGGCACTGGTGGACTGTTTATGTTTCACAAGCATATAACAATGAGGTCAACACAACAGCTCTGAAGACCTTCAATTACAGGTATTATATTATAATATAATGTAATATATAGTATTATATTAATTTTAATACATTATAATATATTTTATATAATATATTAAATTATATTTATTATAATACTAATACAAAATTCTTGCTAGAGTGCTCCTTAATAGGCTGATCTTTCACCTGGAAGATAGGCACATACCTGAGAGCCAGTGTGGCTTCAGAAAGGGCCAAGGAACAGTCAATATGGTGTTTGCTGCCCGACAACTCCAGGAGAAATGCCAGGAGCAGAACAGAGGTCTGTACACAATGTTTGTAGATCTGACCAAGGCCTTTTACACTTTTAGTTGTGAGGGCTTATGGAAAATTATGTCAAAATTTGCTTTCCCAGAGAAGTTCATCAATATTGTACGTCAATTTCATGATGGCATGTTTGCCCAGGTTCTGGATAATGGACAGTGTTCTTGTGCCTTCCCAGTCACCAATGGAGTGAAACAGGGCTGTGTGCTTGCTCCCATGCTTTTTAGCATAATGTTTTCAGCCATGTTGACAAATGCTTTCAATGAGGATGAACACAGCTTCAAAGTCAACTACCATAATGGTCTCAAGTTCTTCAATTTGAAAAGGTTACAAGCCAAGACCAAAGTGGAGGGAGGGTTGGTGCATGATTTTCTGTTTGCAGATGATTGTGCATTCAATACAGCCTCTGAAGCTGAGATGCCACAGAGTATGGATCAATTCTCTGCTGCATGTGCTGATTTTGGCCTAATAATTAACACCAAGGAAACATAAGTACTCCATCAGCCACCAGCCCATCGGTTTGTAACCATCGGTTACAACAAATGGAGAAGTTTTGCATTCTGTGGATAACTTCACTTACCTTGGTAGTGTACTTTCCAGGTATGTACACATTGACAATAAGGTTGTCAGAGCTAACCAGAGCTAGCTCAGTGTTTGGGAGGCTCCAAAGAAAGGTTTGGGAAAGAAGAGGTAATCTGCTAAAATACAGAAAAGGCTTATATGCAAAGTCATCATCCAACTCCTTTACCAGGTCACTATTCAAATTCAGTATTTAGACTACATTTGGAGGTCCTGCAAGTTCAGATATGCTGTGGTTCTACATACTGTAGATGTGGCAAGAGAACCCACTTTTTTATTTCTTTGTTTTTCACAACTGCAATTGTTAAAGATTCACAAGACTGGCCAATATTGTGCATAAGCTTCTTAAACTGTACAATATTGAGGGTTCCAAAAGGTCCATTCTGGAACATACTCTTTCTCCTTAACATCACCCAGAATATCTCCCCCACTGACCTGTCAGGGAATTTGACATTGCTAGCAATAACATCACTCCTTACGGACCCTCTTAGAGAGATTTTTTTTAACTGGGTCGAGGATAATGTGTTCTCCCAGGAGGGGTATCACATTAGCTAGTTAACACATTAGCAGGGGTTAGTTTGTCTGATTTAGCCATTACCACCCATTGTCCTGTAGCAGAGAGTAGAGCTGAGCCCTGAGGGAATGGGATACAGAAAAGACATGCTTTTATGGGGGAGAGGTGACTGGAAGAATTAGGCACTATCTAGATAAGGTTAGGCATTGCAGGGACCAGTGACAGCTGATGAATCCTCAGATCCTGAGGCTCAGAGATAGGAAAGTTCAGGAGGGCTAACAAATGGAACATGATACAGACTCCAATGAAAAACCTACTTACCTTTTCTCCCCCTTTGATTTAGGCCTACTAGTTCTATATGTAGTTCCACATGGTGTTTTAAAAACACTGAAAATTAAAGTCTTTTAGATTTTCTCAATGGAGTTAACCATCAGAGAATTAACCTCCTCTTCATCCAAGGTCCAGCGTTTCTGCTGTATAAACACTGCAGAAAATATGCTTTAGTTTGCATTTAATTAAAAAATATATATGTATATATTTCTAGAATATTTTTGTAGCAAGAAACTCATCAATTCCCCATATTTCCTAATTTCTTTAGGCCCTTGTAAAATTTCATCTGATAGACCTAAAGCTGTAAGATGATAATATTGAAATGCAAGTCACAAGCTTCAATTAGGTACAATCAGAAATCATGCGGTGACTTCATTAAGTATCATTAAGAATGATCAAAATATTGCTCTTAGGAAAAATACATCAAAAGCATTGCATTTACACATTGATTAAACAGGATCTGCAATTTCTAAAATCTGGTATGAGAAAAAAGAATGGAGTAAATTAAGTGCTCATACCCTACTTAGCAACAAGGGAGTGCTTAGCAACTGGCAAAGGAAGAAATAAAGGGAGATGGCGGAAAACAAAGTAGGATCAGCCCCTGAAACGGAGGAAGAATTAAGAAATGACAATGTAACTAATTGGAAATGGAGGAGAGGCCAAAGTCAGGAGGATTCACCAGAGGCTTCCTTGATTCTACGAGAACAAAGAAATTGGTGCTTCCTAAGGCAAAGGTCCACCCATGGCCCACCTGGAATAAAATTGTGAAGTCAGTCAAGTGTGTCTTTGATACATTTCTCCCCACCCTGTTGTGGATACACTGCTGGACAGAGTCAAAGAGACTGGGAATCATATCCTGCTTCCAACACTAACAATGGGAGCTCTGCTCACCATAGGAAACTAACAACTTGGACTTCAATACTAAGGTGATGATAACATATTATAGGGTTATGAGCTCTAAATGGAATAGTATATGTAAGTCACTTTTCAACTCTTGAAGCCCTATATGAATGCTAGTTATCAAATCTTTTTAGGGTCTCTTTCCTTGTAGTTTGCCCCTAAGACTATAATCTCTGTTCTGTTCATAAAGGATCATGCTGTCATTTAGCTCTGCAAACTTATCCCTTTAAAATGACTTAAAGTGTGGGTACTACCTTTTGATGGCACTGTTTCTTTAAGAAGATGAATGGAGTGTGACTTGCAAAGAATTTCTTATAAAAGCAGCATTGAATTAGGTTCTGATTAAAAGGTAGTTTATGCTTGGTCTGACTCAAACCAGTTTGGTGTTTCAGACTTGAGAACAGACCAAGATTAGACACTTGTAGACTATTCACGATTTAACAAGGAGACTTATTTAACAAGAACAGGATGCAGCTTTGGTTGAAGTAAGCATAGAGCCCCCCCACCTTTGCATTTTCTCCAGGCTTAGGTCTGATCAGCAGTCACGATAATGTCTTAGGAAGCCCCCAATTCTCCTGCTTTGGGCTTTTATATGTAGATAACATGGAAGTTATATAAAGGCTTTGAGCCTCAGTCCTCTGGAATAATCAAATCTTAAGGATAGATAGTTACCTTTAGGAAAATCTTCCCTATTCTAACTCAATTGGGGGAGAGGAAAGAAAATAAAGGCATGTACATAGTGTTTATGATATATCAGGAACTGTGCTAAGTTCTTTACAAATGTTACCTCATTTGAATCTCATAAAAACCCTGAGAGATAGGTACTGTTCTTATCCTGTTTACAGTTGAGGAAACTGAGGCAAATAAAGGTTAAATAACTTACATGCAGTCACGTAGCTAATAAGTATATGAAGCTGGATTTGAACTCAGGTCTTCCTGACTCCCTATAGCCCTGGTATTCAATTCATTGCATCACCAGCTGCCTCTATGTGTGTATCAACATCATAGCTTAAATTGACATTTTATCATTCTGCCAACTCCCACATTAAAATTGAACCTTTCCTTGACTTCTGCTATGTGTCCTCTTCTACAACTTGGAACTTAGCTCTCTGTTTCATCCCAGATTTGGACAATAGGCCTTGGCCCTTTCTTGCACTTAGATTTTATTTGCTGCTTGTATTTCCAGCATTTGGCCCTTACTGCATGCCTCTTCCTATTTATTTACCATGGATTAGCTGCAATAAGCCTTTTCTGTTAACCCAAAAAGACTGGGCCCAAATGTGTCTTAAGGAAAAATGGGAGCATTTGTATGAGAGTAGGGGGAAATCTCCTGGGAGCACTTATTTTGGAGTAGGGGATCAAATACTGTAGCCTTCAAATCCCATAGGTGTGAAAAATTCCCCATGGTAGAATTTCATTCATCATGACTGGGTTATGAAGAATATAGTAGGTGCTCCAAAAACATCTATTTAATTGAATGAATGAACAGGGGATCCTGACCATGGACCTTCAGATCACACCACAGAGGCTCACTTTATAGAATCAATTTATACAAACACAGGTCTTAAACAACTACACTGGCCAAATGGTAACTCCAGGTCATAAAGTGGTAAACTCAATTAGCTCAGTTTTCAAGGGAAAAACTCAGATTTAAATGAGATTCTTTCTGCACCCCAAGTCCAACCCTACTCTAATCTGAATTATCTGGTATGCCAGATTTCCCTCCCTCATACCTTTGAGGTTTTTGTAAAATCATTTTGAAAGAGTTAGATGTGACCATTGTAAGAGACTTTAGAAATAACACTGTCCAGCTTTCTTATTTTACAAATGAGGAAATGGAGACCCAGAGAGTCTGGACATAAGAACACAAAGGAAGTTAGTAACAGGACCAGGATTAGAACCCAGGCCTTTTTCCTTCCAGTCCACTGCATTTCTTACTACCCCCCAAACAGCCCAACTGTGGCATGCTTGAGGCATTCTGTCTGACCTAGCTTGACATTTTGACAAATGACATAGGAGAAGATTCGGATGGTTGTCTTTCCTTCAATTTGTATCTGTGCTCTGGCTCCCAACAGTCATGGGACTTCCCATCTGGTTAAAAACTGCACTCTAGCAAAGAATCTAAAAGCTCTTATTTCTTCATAATGGTGTTTGGATTCTTTCACTAGTATTTCAGCAAATGGCTCAGCCTGCTGAATGTTAAAGCAAGTTGGGAGCCCAGTCCTCAGAGGCTAGCTAACCACTTAATATTGCCAAGGATATGGGGAATAGGGGTGTACAGGAGAACCACCAAGAAAAAAATAATGTCAGAACTGATTGATTAAAAGAGTTGGGAGGCACCTCAGTGAGGATTGGTCTAGCGCAAGTGGTGAGTGAGGTCAGAGAGGGCTATTTTTAAATTATTTGGTATTTTCAGAAATTGATTAGTTGGTGAGAGCATTAAGAAGTAGCTCTGCACATTCATTTAATGGGCCAGTGCCTCTTGTACAGAGTTGGAGTCGTCACATTCAATCTCATCTGCTCCTTGTTAAGTCATGTTTTCTTTTGGAGCATGTTTATTTATTACACACGCTATAAGCATAGACAACACTCAGGAATAATAAATAACGTCCTAAGTGGGATTTTGCCAGCACCACCCCTATCTTTCCCCTTTAGTGTCCTGAGGATGACAGGTACCGTTATTAACATTAATTCTACAGTTCCTAAAATGTGCACCTTCTTTCTTTCCTAAAGTGCATATTGGGATTATCTTCATAGACTGGCAGAGTAGGAAGTCACATATGTGGTAGGCTGGGCAGAAAAGTGGAGAGATATTCAACATCCAAAATATTTCTACCAATCCTCTATCTCCACTATGAAATCCTACCATTAAATATTAATTCCTATTGGGTTAATGCATTGCTGTCTTCAAATTTCCCTTTCAAAAATGAAAGCATGCCTATAAGGGGTAAGTTACTAAACTATTATCAGTCATGTATGTTGCAACTGGTGATATTCCTTTATCCCAAACAATTAAAAAAGAAAGTCATTTCTAATATCAAACCCTTCTTTTTATTTCCTAGACTGTTTTAATGAAGCTCCACCTTCTATCCCTCTTACTTCTCCCTCTTCCTCAACTCTCCACACACTGAAAAAGCAAGAAAAATAAAATCTGTTACAAATTGGTAGTTAAATAAAACAAATGTCCAAAAACTACAACAAGTCACAATCTGCACTCTGAATGGATTGCCTCTCCACCAGGAAGGAGGCAGCATGTTTCATCATGAATCCTCTAGAATTGTAATTGCATATGTAAATGTATATATGTATTTCCATATTGGTATTGTCATGTCATGTCACATTTTATAAAGTCACTGAAAACACTGAATTTGGAAGCCTCTGGTCACAACATTTAGCATTTTTTCAGAGCATCCACACATACAATATCCCTCACATATTTCCTCTTTCTTTTCTCTTAATGTATGGTATGGTTAATTCATTAACACTGAATTCAACAGCACTATAACTCATGTCTGACTGAAGCTTATCTAACACACATACTTCCTTTATAAGGGACATCATTTTCTGTTGATCTCTGATGTATATATCAAGTAATAGCATCTCAGGTTCAAAGGGTATAAGCAGTTTCAATAGTTTTGGGGGCATAGTTCAAAATGTTATTCAGAATAGCCAGACCAGTTTACAATTTCACCAATAGTACAGTAATGTGCCTGTTTTCCTAGAATTTCTTCAGCATTTGTCATTTTTCCAGGAGCTGTTTTAATTTTAACTAATGGTTTAGAGCTTTTATTTTCATAAAGCTGTTGATAGCTTGGATTTATTCCTCTGAAAATCTGTTCATTTTCTTTGACCATTTATCAGTTGGGCAATGGGTCTTATTCTTATAAATTTTAATCAGTTCCCCATATATCTATGCAATAGGCTACTGCTTTCTTTGAATCTATTCTGGACCCATTCACATTCACTCCATCTGGCATGACATTGTATCACCATTCTTTTAGTCTTTCAGATATGTTATCTTGGCATTATACTCAATTCTTCACTCCCCTTTGCCCTATATATCAAATTTGTTCCTAAATCTTCCCATTTCTCTACCCACAGTATTTATTAAATCCAACCTATTCTCTCTACATATTCACAGCCACTATCTTGGTGCAGACCTTCATCACTTGTCATCTGGACTACTGAAATAGACTCCGAATTCTTTTCCCTGTGTCAAGTTCCTGAATTCCAATCCATCATCTACAAAACTTATAAAGTGATTTCCCATAAGTATAGAGCTGACCATATTACTTCCGTACTAAATAAATATTGGTGGTTTCCTACTGCCTCTAGAATGAATAAAAAAATGTACTTCTCTGTTTGGTCTTAAAGTCCTTTACAACCAAGTCCCAACCTATCTTTCCAGCCTAATTTTATGTAACTTACCTTCTTTTACTTCCCTATTTAGGCAAACTAGCCTTCTTTCCAATCCTCATACACATCACTCCATTTCCAATCTATATGTTTTTGTTCTGAACATTTTCTATGTTTAAAATATACCCACTCTTCAATTCTACTTCAGATAGAATCCCTGTCCTCCTTTCAGATGCAGTTTAAGTACCATTTTCTAAAGAAGCCTTTTCTGATCTCCCAACTACTAGTCTATATTCCACTCTTCCTGTCTTATATTTGAATCCCCAGTATGTTTTTTTCTTTTTTATCTATACACACAAACCATATAGGTATATATGTCTATATACACCTATGAGTTATATAACACAGTATTATGCAATATATATCATGTAATATTATACAATATATAAAATATATGTATACATAAAAATACAATGAATGAACAGATCTTCATTCTCAAGGAGCTTCTGTACATATGGATGGATGGATTTGTAAATCAAGTGTCCTCTCATAGAGCAAACTTTTTTGAGAATATGTATCTTTTCATTCATTGTTTTTGTATTCCTAGAGCCTAGAACAATGCCAAGCACATGGTAGGTGTACCTGGTGAATGAATGATGACACTTTCACGGACTTAAATGCAATGTTATCTCCTCTACACCTTTTCATTCTTTGAAAGTCTTTTTTGTTTCTATCTATAAATCTCCCATATAAGAGGGCCCTCCTCCATGTGCCAGTAGGAATCATTCTGTTCTTTTTGGTGCTGTTTTAAATCTCAAGAAGAATAATGAAGCCTTTATACTGTCCATCTATCATGTTATATTATTCCTTTGTGAACTGTTCTCCATTGTTTCTTTTCATGCATGTCTTCTATGATGTCTATCATTCCATTTCTTGATCAAAACATCATCAATGGTGAAATGTTGTGGTCTACTTAAACCTACCATGGATCTTTCCATTGCCCATTAAGTTACTTGTAATGATGTTACTTTGAAAATCACTGTCCTGTGATTCAAAATTATATGATATGTCCAGGAAAACCCTGGTTTTAAAAAGGTGAGCTTTCATAGTAACATATAGTCTAGAAACATTGAAAGTACTTGTTTCCCAAATTGATCAAGCCAAATTTTCCCCTTCATCAATTATAAAACAGACTAGTGCCTATTTGTAAGTTACCTGTCCAAGAAACCCATAATCCCTCCCCCCCCACACATATATGTCTACATATGTCTGTCTGTCTGTCTATCTATCTATCTATCTTTCTGTCTATCTATTCAAGGGGTTTTCCATATGTCTACATTTTAAATTCTGGGTAGTATGTGGTTTTCATCATTTTTTTTCCAGAGTTGATAGCTAGGAAAAACAAAATATTTCATATTTCTTTGGATTTCACTGAAAGGACTTTGAAATGTTCTAGGACTTGACATAATGAATACAATGTCATATTGGAAGACAGGTACTTAGAAGATCTCACCACTGATAGGAAATGCAGATTTTCAACTTTTGAGTTTACTAAGTGTTTATTAAATGTCTGGCACACAGTAACGATTTGGGTTTTTTCTTTTTTTCATTAATTTTCTTTGGATGCTTCAAAGGACGTCATCTAAATCATGGACAAACTTTACCTTAGGTGAGCATATGTCTTCCTGTTTTATACTTCACTTGATACCAATACTCAGTGGATCAATGAATAAAGTTATTTCTATAGTCACATCTGTCATGTAGTCTTGAATAATTTTAATGTGCATATGGGAGATACTTTAAGGACAGCCTTCAAGTCTGATTTTTTTTAATGAGTCATTTCTTTAAAATCCAATAAATAGTAAAAACAGAAGAATCCTGTGTTCTCTGAACCCAATAGGCAGCTAGTTAGTATAGCAAGCACAGAGTGTTAGAATTGGGCTTAGGAAGTCCTGAATTTAATTTTGGTCTTAGATACTTATTAGCTGTGAGACCCTGGGTCAATCACCTGACCTTAATTTCCCCATAGATTCTGAATAGGGATAATAATGTCAATTACCACCTAGTGTTGTTGTAAGGATAAATGAAATAATATTTTTAAAGTGCTACAATAAATGCTGGACAACTAGCGGTGTAGTAAACAGAGTGCTGAGCCTTCAGGCTCAGGAAGATTCAACTATCTGAATTCTAATCTGGCCCCAGACACTTATTAACTATGTGACCCTGGGCAAGTTACTTAACCCTGTTTACCTCAGTTTCCTCATCTGTGAAATGAGTTGGAGAAGGAAATAGCAAACTACTCTAGTATCTCTGCCAAGAAAGTCCCAAATGGGGTTACAAAGAGTTAGAAAAGACTGGAACAACTGGACAACAAGAACATGACAAATGTTCTTCTGCATATATTTGATCAGATTCACTTTCTTGTTCCAATTTTCACTTCTTAAATGTGCTTCCATTTCTTCACACACCACATCAAGTAATAATATGGTAGAGTAAATGATGTGCTCTTAACATTTCTAATAAAATTACTTCTCTGGAAAAAATTTTTAAACAACATTTCCTATCTCTTGCCTAGATTTCCTGTCTGTTCCAATTTGAAAATAATTTTAGCTGTCCGAAAGGAAAAATCACTGTCTCAGAAGAAAGTAGCTTCCTCTATACTCAGAGTCTTTGATCAGAGGCTAGAAAACCATTTAGTGGTGATGTTGTCAAGGGAGTTCTTTGTAGTTAAGAGTTGAACTAGATGGCATCTGAAGTGCCCTCTGACTCTGAGGTCTGTTGATTCTCTGATCTATACATGCATTAGGCATGATTAGGCTTAACTGGATCTTGAACTAATCATTTTATAAGCTAATATTCTAGTCAAATGCATCTCTCTTTCTCTCTCTCTCTCTCTCTCTCTCTCTCTCTCTCTCTCTCTCTCTCTCTCTCTCTCTCTCTTTCTCTCCCCCCCTGCCCCCTTTCTCCCCTTTCTCCTACCTCTCTTTTTCTGCCAAAGTGATTATTCTTATTATAAATCAGTCTATTCCCCAATGTTTAGCAAATGAGTTCATACTCTTAATGAACTGTTTTTATGTCTCAGTTTGTCAAGATTAAGTGACTGCTGGCCCCCCAAGGTGATTTCTTTGTTCTTTTGACCTCCCTGTTGTGATGACTATTTTGTACTGGTTCTCTAAGAAATAGTGATAATCAATGTCTTTAGTAAAGCAAACTTTACTTATTTTAAGTAATATGGGTTGAAATTTCTGAAATATCTCTTTATTTTTTATCCTTTTTTTCTACTTTGGTGTTTGTTTTTACCTTTGTTTTGTTATCTGTAAGCATTAATTTTCTGGTAAGCATTAGAAGATGTCATTTTTAATTGTTTTGCTAATGTTCACCACATGCATCACTTTTTTCTTCTCTTTTAGAAGTCATCAAGATGTTCTGAGGATTCTGAGTAGTCTGCAAATTTTTGGCCTTTTTCATTGTTTCGATGTCAAATAACACTTTTCAACTCCCTTCCTTCCTTCCTTCCTTCCTTCTTTCCCCTACCCTGCACACACTTTTACATTAAAGTAATTGACTAGGAAAGTATATGTTGATTTAGTCTGGGAAGTATTGTCAAATTCTTCCCAGCATTTCTCTACATTTTTCCTCTGGAATGGATGTTGTCATATCAGCTGTAATTATCTTCATGGTCTGTTTGCTCACATTTATTGTGAGCATTGCAAGGTGAAGTGACTAACTGTCCTACAAAATGATGTTTCTTGTTCCCTTTGGGCACAAAATGAAATCCATTCAGCCAGACTCCTTTATTTGCCTCACAAAAAACAAAATGTGAATTGTCCTTCCATATATTTAGCTGCAGTATTATCTGGTTTAATTTATAATGGGAATGCCAATATGGATGTAGTTTCATTATGCAAATTGTGTATCAGCTCATTGATGATGGTACCTTAGTAGAATAGAAAGCACTCAATATGAAGTTAGAGGATTTGAGTTCAAATTTTGACTCTGCCATTTATGAACTGCATGAGTTTAGCCAAATCTGTTCATTTCTCTGAGCCTCAGTTTCTCCATTGTAAAGTGGAAGGATTGAACTAGTAAACCTTGATGATATTCTGTAACTCTAAATCTGTGATCTTGTGGTCATGAATAAAGATTGCACTTTAAAATACCTGTTCGTAAATGGTTGGAAATTGTGATTCTTAGCATTCTTCTTATTTTCTATTTTTTCCTCATCAGTACATACATGAAAGAATATGCACAAGACAAAGTCTATTTAATTATTTTGTAGGTCACAGTAATGAAAAAGTAAGAAAGAAAGGAAAGAGAGAGGGAGGGAAAAAGGGAAAGGAAAGGAAAGGAAAGGAAAGGAAAGGAAAGGAAAGGAAAGGAAAGGAAAGGAAAGGAAAGGAAAGGAAGGAAATCATCACTTGGGGCCTAACTTCTAGTGATTAGACTTTTTGTAGTTAACTAGACTAGTTCTCATTCTATGGACACTGTCACTAAACCAATATACAGCCTTTCAAATTTGATATAGCTTTTGACAGCCTTCAAGAAATTAGTGACCTCCCCTCCCCCCAGTCCACAATAGGATATTAGGAGAGAACCTTAGTATGGATAGTTATCTTCCCCAAACACTACTTTCATCAAAATATTCCCCATTTCCTTTCACAATAAGACCCAGAACCACATACTGTCATTCAAAGACTTCCATAATAAGATCCCCACTTAAGTTAACCAAACATAATTCTAACCATTCCTTCAACCAATTATTTCATTTCAGTCAGATTCGTCTGTTGCTCAGAAATGTTTTTATTCCTTCCTCCCCCTTGTTGCCTTTGCCCAAGTTCTTCCTCCACTTGAAATGCCTTGGCTCTTTATATACACTTATCTAAACACTAAATATCTTTCAAGCTTCAACCTAATTCCCATTTCTTCCATAAAGCCTTTCTAATAACAATGGCCCACAGCAGCCTGTCCCCTTTCCTGACACCCCCCCCCCCACCATTAGTACATACGATTAATATCACACATTTTGGCATGCTTGCATTGTAGTCTCATTATCTGACTAGTCTTTCCACCTAGTCCCAATTCCTTCCTCATCATCACAGAAGTGGAATGAAATGAACCATCAATGAATGACATCTTGATATTTGATCTGTTTCATTTGTGAATCATCCTGGCCAAAATGAAACTGGCAAACTCCAGGAAGCCAGAGAGTATCACTCACTTCTTTAGTTTCAAACCCTTAGAGCTTAGTTTAACCAAGATAAACAATAGATGCTCAATAATTACTTGTTCTATCTAATTTCTGAAAGCAACCCTGAACGATTATGACGATGACTCATAACCTTTTGCTCATAATTATAGGTAAATTGTGGTTTTGTGGTCAAGAGTAGTAAAGTCCACACTA
The DNA here is from genome assembly GCA_028658325.1 of Potorous gilbertii. NCBI lineage: Eukaryota > Metazoa > Chordata > Mammalia > Diprotodontia > Potoroidae > Potorous > Potorous gilbertii. The sequence continues at coordinate 599,925,304 of CM053769.1, read as the reverse complement.
CAGAGTAAGGGACACTTGCTCCTGGATTTTTACTGTAGATCCTGTTCCAGGGTACACTATTTGAGCACATTTCCTGGGGAGTTGTGAGATGGTCTTTCAGGAATTTCCATTTCCTACCTTTTCTATATCAAACATCAAATAAAGGGGAGGAGGGGGACACCAATTTATATAGTATCTCATGAAAAATATAGACGTTCACTAAGGTTTCCATCCCTTAGTGATCTCCTCCCTGTATTTACTGTTTTTTAATTAGGTACTTAAAGAACCCACTGTCTCCTTGTGTTTTATCCCGGAGACAACTGTAATCCGGAGCTCCGGACACCACCGTATTTATCTGTAAAAATGATTACATTGTAGCAAAGGCAGCGGAGACACTGCATCCGGGGACAAAACCACAAGCAAAGGCGATGCTTCGCGTTCAGACACAAACAGTGTTACCAATTAGCTAACAAGGCAACACCCATTAGAATAAACCCAGTGAAAGGTAAGTAGATTTGATATTGAAGTCTGATATACTTGAGATTTCCTCCTTGCCGCAGTCCCGTTTTAAATGAAGTCTTTGCCAGGTGATTAACAGGAACGCCGGAGCTTCAAAAGAATGCGGCTCCTTGTTCTCTCCCGCTCCACGGGCGACTCGCTCACTTTCCCTTTGGTCCAGATGGAGAGCTTTGTTCTCCCGAAGTTGGTCAGGGGCTGCGCGCGTCCAGAAAGGGGGGCTCTGCTGTGCGAGGAGCGCCCGGCACCTCCCGAGCCCGTCTGCGAGCTGAAAGCCTGAACATCAAACACCTCCCTTTGCCAGGCAGCTTGGCTATTCCCCAGGCATTTTCAGTCTAGTTCGGTAAAACAAAAATTGCATAATTTGTCATTATTTTCAAGGAACAAGATGTGGCTTCCACAATCCCTTCTGAGTTAAATACAGTGACTGACGCTAAGCGTAATTACTATGACTGTCAGTGCTTTCTTTTTCTGACTGACTTCATTGAAGAAGGGAAAAAAATAAGAAACATGAGATTGATTGTATGTGATTTAATTCCATGTTTGTTATTGACATATTCATTGTATGCACTTTGCGATGAGAGGTGGCAAAATCTCTACTATCAAGTCTGTAGTGAGAGGTGCCCTACAGTCTAGTGGGAATAGATAGTCCTGGATTTGGAAGGCAGGAAACCACAGTTCTGAAACCTAGCCACTTGGCAAAGCAAGACACAGTTCTGTCTGTACCTCAGCTTCCTGAGCTATAGAATGGGGACGATAGATACCTTCCCGAGCCATCACAGGGCTGCTGTGAGGATAAAACAAGACAGCTGATATCAAAGTATTTGCAAAGTTAAAAGTGTACCAAATATGTGAGAGGATGCACATAAGGAAAAGAAAAGAACAGAGTTAATGTCTTCCATTTACACCTACATCATAGCACTTTTTTTGTGTTCAGAAACTAAACAGCAGCACATGAGAAGCAAGGAGAATAACAGACCTCAAAGAAGGGCATCCTAAATCTCCCACCCTAAATGCAAAGAAAAGCACCAAAAAAAACCCCCCAAAAAACCTACCATATTTTTTGCGTACAGTTGCCTTTGTGCTGCCACTTGGTTACAACAATAGAGGATAAAAGTAGGCCCATAAAGCTAGATTGATTGCTGGAAAGATGATCAATTGCTGCTGTGAAAGGGGGAAAAACTGATAAATGTTTTTTTTTTCCTCCCTTCACAACCTTTCTCTAAAGCTGCGAAAAATGTGTCATGCATAAAAAGTATGCAATTTTCATGTAATTAGAGGAACACAAGATGAAAATGAGTTCCATCAGAGCAATCAAGGATGGTAATGTGGCATGTATTTGTCAGTGCCCATTTGTCACGAAAGCAAAACCCAACAAGTGTTATATATTTTATTTCATTTTGACTCAGGAAAAAAAAAGGCTATTTTGCTTTGGCCAAATCTATAAATTTCCATAATCTGCTTTTTGAAAAAGTGAAGTTTTAGAAGTAGAGATTAGATCACTTTCCTCTTTAAAGAAAAGACAACTCTCATATGAAAAATGCTGAGATTACAAAGCAGATTTATTCCACAGCAGGACAGATTTACTATAGTTAGTGATAGGTTTACAGTTTTCAGTACAAGAAACATCTATAATTTATGTTCTCTAAATATACACTTACATCTTTACTATAGTCTATTGTTTGATACGCTCATCTAAACAAGTAGTGTAAAACTCAGATAGAAAGAGTCCACTAATCCATACATAAGGATACCTGCCAGCATATACTGAGTTTTAAAAGCAATACTATTTATGTTTTATTGTATTTTTATTTCATTAAATATTTTCCAATTACATTTTTGACTCGTTCAGTGATGCCACTGCTCAACCATAGAGTTTTTTCTCCAACTGAAAACCTCTTATGAATATGCCTAGGATTTAGTTACCTTTCCATTGCTAGAGAAAGATATATTTGCATATATATATATATAGATTAGGTAGCTAGGTGATATAGTAGATAGAATGCCGGGCAAGATTCATCTTCCTGAGTTCAAATCTGGCCTCAGACCCTGGGTAAGTCACTTAACTATATTTTTCTCAGTTTCTTCATCTGTAAAAAAGAGATGAAGGAGGAAATGGCAAACCACTTCAGTATCTTTGCCAAGAAAAGTCCAAATGAAGTCACGAAGAGTTGGACCTGTCTGAAACAATTGAACAATAACAAATGTATAAAAAAATAGTAAAGTAATTGAAATAAACACCCTGCAAACATATAAAAACTACTCTAGCCAGTAAGTAGAAATAAATTTTGTAAACTAGTTAGACATAAATGGATATTTGATTTGAACTTTAGGCATTTAGTCTATTTCTTCTACCCTCTTTCTCCCATCATACTCCTGCATGGTATACAATTCTATATACCTATAGAAGATTCAAAAGAATCTTTTGTTACTGATTGATTGCTTCTATTAGCCAACTCAAGCATGATTTAGCATCGCCAGAGAAGGCAAATGACCAGAAGGTCTTAAGGGTTACAGTGTTCTCACTGCAGACTGTGGTATGTCCAAAAGTATGTGAGGACTTTGTTGACTACTGATTCATAAAAGCATGACCAGAATCATCTTCCCCCATCCCAGGAATTTTGGGTACCGTACTATGAGAAGAATGTGTGCATGTGTGCACGCACACATACACAACACACACACACACATACGAAAAAGACCAAAAAATCCGTGGTAGTATAGATCAGAAGTCTCTTGAAAGGCACTCTTAGATTGAAGTACTAAGACAAAAGGTGGAGTCTCCTTTTTTAGGAGTTAGGGTGGGTCAGGTTAAGAAGTAATGAAGAAAGGATAATGACTGATTTAAGAGTTTGTAGACTGAATTGAAAATAGGGAAATCACAACAAAAAGATGGCATCAAGGAAGAATTAATGAGATTTTGTCTATCTGGAGGGAGGCCTATCCCTGAGAAATTCTTAGGCTCCAGCCATCCCACGACAACCATCCTCCATCTTCCCCTGCTTGGCTTGTCTGTTTCTATTAACTGTATAGTCAAGGGTATTTGCATTTCACCAAAGTCTTGATTTTTGTTAACTCCTTGGTTTCAGGAATAAATTTTCTACTCACCAAGTTCCCAACAAATGACTGGGAAAGACAGCAGGGAAATTCATAATCTGCTTCACTGACTTCCTTTCTCATCCTTAACCTTCACTAATCGGTGACATTGGACAAGTAACAATGGAACTGGACCTGAGTTTCCTCATATATAAAATCAGGTGACTAGACTAGAAGTTCCCTTCTGTGATGTTATGATACCATGACACTGAAATTTTTGGTCCACTTTTTTTCCTAAAACTCAGAGTTGCATAACTGCCCAAGAGAGTAAACTGGGGAAATACATGTGATGGCAAATAGAGGTAGAAGGAGATTTCTACTCTGTTTTCTAAATACATACTCAAAGTTCAGAATGTATTGTGAATGAGCGCCAAATACTCTTTGATGAAATTCTACTTTGTCTTTAACTAATGTGCTATGCATCATCTTGTATGACAGGTATGTAGTCTAGTAGACACATATGTATAATTTATGTTATATTATTATATGTATGCATATATTCAAGAGCTTCTATAATGTGTAGTACTCTATGCTATCCCAACATAATCAGATTGTATGTATTTTTGTGGAGCTTTATATTTTACAAAGAACTGACACACCTTTTTATTTGGTTACTTCAATAATTGAGAGATCTCTAACTTCATTTATATGAATACTGCCTTGATTAGATGCAGATCATATCCCTTCCATCCCTTAGCAAACATTTCTCTGAGTTATTATGGCCTCAGATATCTATCCTTTAATAATATCTGTGGAGGACAAACCCCAAAATCTAAGAAGTTTTAGAAAGAATTTTATTGTTGGTTTGGCAAAGGTGAGAGAACCAGAAAAAAAGTGGGGCCCTCTCTCAGATGTCTGAATGTCACAATAAAGTGAGTTCAAACAAAGGTACCAGTATACAAACTACTGTACTTAGGCAGCTGTCTGAGATGTCTGTCAGCAGGTAGTTATACAATCAATAAAATTGTGGTCATTCCTTGAACATTGAAACACTCCTTGTTTAGCTGGGCTGGTCTTCAGACTCTGGTCAGATATTCTATTGAGGTCCTGGTGCTTGGAACACCAACTTCTTAGACCTGCGATAATTTACCTTCTATAATGCTACCAAGAGTTCAGAGTCACTTGGAAATCATGATGACTCATTTGAGTAGGGTATTTGCAAAAGAATTCACTAATAAATAGCATTTCCTATTATAAGAGATTGTTTATCATTCTTTGCTGAATGCCAACTAAACTTTTTTAAAAGTGTAACTACTGAATTGGTTGCATTTTTTCTTCTGAGGAAATATTTTATGGTTCTTTCACGGTCATCAAGGGGGGAGGAGAGAGCATTTACTGATCACTCCGCCATCCCGGCTCCCGGAAGTTCAAGTAGGTGACTTACCGAAGTTTGGTCTTCGGGCTGAAGGTCTCAGGAGCTGCT
>CM053769.1:599757183-599919790 GCA_028658325.1 Potorous gilbertii | reverse complement strand
AAATGAATTCCCAGAGACAGCTTGGAAGAACGTTTGATAATCTGAACCATTACGGGAGGTGAAATTTCATTACACAGATGGTGACATCCCAATGTCTATCATCAAAACACAGCAGGTAGAAACTATCAGCCAGGCCCATTCCCCTCTATAAAATTACACTTATATTAATGTCACTCCAGATTTCATTATGCGGAAAATGATATTGCACAGGTTTCCGGCACTAGGGGACGGCAGGGGGTGAGAGAGGGTGGGTGGAGTGGGGTGAGGGAGGAGAAATGAAGGGATAGGTTGAGGGTAGGGTGGGAAAAGAGCCTTCTAGGGAAGGCTGGGAGAAACAAACTCTGCCAGAGGCTGACAAAGGAAAAGAAAAAAATGTATATGTGTGTATGTCTAAATGTGTGTGTATATACATATATATATATGTATATACACACAAGACACGTGTGAATTTATGTGTGTATGTATATATGTATACACATGTGTGCATGCATACATGCATTTGTATTCCTTATAGACTCTGATGCATGTTCATGCTGCTTCTAGATTGACTTTTCACCAGACATTCTCCACAGGCCTCTGATGGACTGTTTAATAGGCCCTCCTGTGGGAAGCAGGGAGATTTACAGTTAATTTTTATTAATGAAGGATGACAGACACCTTAGTTTAGCCAACAAGATACTACATCATTCCAAGAAGCTGCTTCTATGCTTGGAATGGGCATTTCACACTGATGATCACACATGTGCACATACATACATACATATGCACAAGGTTACTGGGAGATAAAGGGATTAGAGATTTAAAAACAAAACAAAACCCTATACTTTTATGCCCTCACTTTCCTCCCAAATATTGAGAAGTCTCCTATCTCCTTGTTCTCTTAAACATTTTATTTTAATTGTGAGTTAATAATTTATTGGTGTTTTTGTTTTTAATATCATATTTATTTCTGGATATATGTGCCATCCTCCTCCTCAACTAGTACTCCCAAGTAACAAAGAGAAAGTAGTTAAAGCCAACCAACACAGTCAAACAGGCCAACGTTTTCTATGGAACAGAAGGAAAAAGGAACATTCCTTTATCTCTTTTCTGGGTCCAGGACTGGTCAGTTCAATTACTCAACATTTGACTTTGTTTTAATAGTCTTTTGTTAATATTAATGCATTCCTTCTTCTTGTTCTCTTTATCTTGCCTTTGTTTTGCATTAGAAATCTTTCTATGTGTCTAGGGATTCTCATTTGGGAATCCACTGCATAGCACAGGGCCTGGCACATAGTACGTGCTTAATAAATACATAGTGACTGACTATTTGTTAACTAACTAAATCTAATTGTCATTTATTGTCATTTATTGAAATTAATACAGTAATATGTAATGGAAATTACAGTTGTGTGCCTTACTTTATGTAGCCATTTCCTAAAGGATGAGAGTTCTTGTTCCCAGGAGCTAAGAGGTATTACATCGGATAGAGTGCTAGGGCTGGAATCTCAGAAAAACATTAGTTTAAATATTACCTCAGATAGTTAATAGTGGCATGATCTTGGACACATCACAACATCTCTCTTCCTCAGCTTTCCTATTTGTAAAATGAGGAAAATAATAGCATTTATCTCTCAAATTTATAGTGAGGATTGGTCAATTTTGTTTTTTAAGTTGTTTTCTTCAGTATTTTTTGTATCTCTTTTGCCAAGCTGTTGACTCTCTCTTCATAATTTTCTTGCTTCATTTTTTTATTTCTTTTCCCAATTTTTCTTCTACTTCTGATTTTCAAAATTCTTTTTGAATTCTTCCAGGCATTCTTGAGCTTATATCCAATTCACATTTTTCCTTGAGGCTTTACTTGTAGCTACTTTGAAATCATTGTCTTCTTCTGGGTTCTTCTTAATCTGTCATCATAGTAACTTATTATATCAGATTATTTCCAGCCTGTTTCTTGACTTTTAACTTTATTTTAAAGTTGGCTCAGCTCCCAGGGTCAAAGGGTACTGTCCCAAACCTCAGACCTTTCTTACTGCTGTCTTCAGAGCTAGCTTGAGGGGTCTGTAGGTTTTTCAGTGCTTCCAGGGTAATATTTATGGGATTTGAGAGGTTCAGGAACGCCCCCAAACCTGAGTTTCTGGACAGGGTCATCTGGAATGAATTCATGGACTCAAGCAGTCCAAGTCAAATTGGCAAAAATTTATTAACATGCTATACAGTGGGTAAAAGTTCTTAGGGAACCTGTGACCTAAAAGGGGTACATTTAAAGTTTATATAGGATATTCTATAGCAGATTATGTGCTAAATATGCTAATGAGATGATTCAGGGTGGGATTAGGGAGTGGTTAAGGAGTGGTCAGTTATTAAAGGAACATGTGCTTTTAGTACTTAATACATAGGCATTTTACCCAGAGTTCACTGACAAAAAGCCCAAGGGGTTGCTACATGGAAGTGTGGTCTTAGGCCTGCAATGTCATTAAGTCAAGCAGAGGTCAGGGCTTACTGAGAAATGCCCAGTCTGCCACCCATCAATGATTTATTGGACAAGATAGATGTAGGGAGTATACACAGTCTAAAGTCTAGGATACACATAATGAGGAGTCCAGGCTGTAAATAATGAGATAGGGAGTTGGCATAGACAGTTCAGTGGGTACTGAAAATATTTATGAACTAATATAAAGCCAGTTCAAACTAATAATTCCTACAGGTGTGATTTGTTACTAAACCAGGGAGAGAGATCAAGTGTTTTGCTGGGGCCCACTCATGAGTAATTGTTAGGTATAGTGTCCATGGACTGGAGAGAAATTGCCAGGTATAGTGTTTTGAGACTAGGGAGAAATGTGATCTTGGAATTGGGGGTCAAGCACAGGCACTCAAGTACCTGACTGATTAGAGAAAAGGTGTACTCACTGCTCTTCTGGCCTGTGTTCTGTTCTTTACCTAGGAAGGATCCTTGTTGCCCTGTAGTGACCAGTGCTAATACTCTTCTTGGCCCTGTGATTAGTTCTCCTGCTCTTTGCAGCCAGAAGTTCTAGTGCTTCTCTCTATTTTAGAATTGGGACCAGGGTCCCTACTTCCCCACGAGTGATTGATCATGAGCGTTTTTCTCTGCCCTGAAACTGTGACCAGGGCTCCTGATCTCCTTCACCACAAGTGCTATTGCTCCTTTTGTCTTGGGATTGTGACCAAGAACTGTGTCTGGGCAATGCCACAGGGTCCTGAATCCACTGCCAGCAAAGAGTCCCCTGTAATCTCTTTCTGCCAAGTTGTCCTGCCCTCCCCACCCACCTTCACCACCCTCCATCAATGGACTGAGAGTTCCCAAAGCTGTTGCTGCCATTAATGCAGCTGCTTCCAAGTTATGCTGATGATGAAACATTTCCTAAAGATCTCAACCACCATCCCGCTGACGCAGACCTTTACTGCTGACCTCCTAAGTTGTTTTGGACTGGGAAATGGTTTTATATGAATTTTTGTAATTTTGCTATTCCAGAATTCTATTCAAAGCACTATTTTAGAGTTTTTTGGAGGGGAGTTTGGGAGAGTTAAACTGAATGATCCCTAAATTTACCATCTTGGCTCCACCTCTTCCTCCCCCCACCCCCAATTAGTCTAATACAAAATATAATCATAAGAGATTGAAGAACTCAGGGCAAAAGTACTTACTTTTCCTGTCTCTAGTGGAAAACTCAAAAGCAGAGAAAAGTTAATCCCTAGGAAACAGTAACTTGTGTACAAATGCAAAACTCAAGAAACAGATATGTTATGACATGGAAGGTAAATAAGCATTAATATAGGAATCAGGAACCTACAGAACACAATCAGAGAAAAGTTATTTTAACTCTGGATGAAAGATAAGAATACCTGAAGGACAGTAACATAAAATAAGGCTGGATAGGTAGGTGGAGCCAGACTTGGCAGGGGTCAAATGCTAACAGAAGGGATATGTATTTTACTATAGAAAATGGGGATTTATTGAAGGTTTTTGATCAAAGATTACTATGGTTAGATTTTTACACCAGAAGGATTTTTGTAAACTAGATGAAGAATGGATCAGAACTGAGGACTAGAGGCACATAGGGCAAATTGAAAGATCCCAGAAGGTATAGAATGCTCTTGAATTGATATTGAAAAAGAATGAAAAACTGGTGGCAGAAGTAGAAATGATGCTTCATGACTTCAGCTATCACCTGGATGATGTTGCTTCTTGCGTCTACATCAACAATCCTGATACCTAACAGGCCTATGTTCAGTCAGTCAGTTGATGATCTGCTATCTGCCAGAGTGTGTTAAATGTTGGGGATACAAAAAGAACCAAAAAGCAGTCCCTACCCTCAAGGAAGTTATAGACTATTGAGGGAGACAATAAACAAACAAATATGAACAAACTATAAATAGGATAAATAAAAATAATTAAAAGAAGGGTGTGTTAGAATTAAGAGGGGGAAGGGGAAGGCTTCCTGTAGAAGATGGGATTTTAATTGGAACTTAAAGGAAGCCAGGGAAGCCAAGAGGCAGAGATGGGGAGGAGGAGCATATCAGATATGGGGGTCAGATAGAGAAAAAGCAGGGATCCAAGAGACAGAATATCTTGTTAATGGAACAGCCAGAAAGTCAATGTCATTGGACAGAAGGGTACCTGGTGGGGAATAAGGTGCAAGAAGACTGGAAAGGTCTTGGGTGAGGTGCGAGAAAGGCTTTGAACACCAAAAAATAAATATGAAAAGATTTTGTATTTGATCTTGGAGGTGATGCAGAGGCACTGGAATTTATTGAGTAGGAACTGATATCATTAGACCTTCACTTTAGGAAAGTCATTGGCAGCTGGATGGAGGATGGATTGGAGTGGAAAGAGACTTGAAGCTGGTAGACCGTAGAACAACTAGTAGACTGTTGTTAAAGCCTTAAGTGATGAGAGGACTGTACCAGGGCATTGGTGATTTCAGAGGAGAGAGAGGAACATATTCAAAGATGTTGCAAAGGTGATATCTACTAGTTTTGACTTTGTAGACCTGGGAAACTGAAAAGATGCTGTTGCCCTCAATAATAATAGGGAGGTTGGAAAGTGGGGGAAGTTCTGGGGAAAGATAATTTTGATTTTGGATGTGTTGAATTTAAGATGTCTACTGGACATGCATTTCTAGATATCAGAAAGAGAGTTGGAAATGTGAAACGAGATCAGCAGAAGGAGTAGCAGTGCAAGATAGATAGGTTTGAGAATCATCACCATAGAGATGGAAGTTAAATCAATGGGAGCTAATGAAATCATCCAATGAAGCAGGGAGAAGAGATGTATGGCCAGGACAGAACTCTGTGAGATACCTATGATTAGAGGGAAGAAGGCCCAGCAAAGGAAGCTGAGGAGTGGTCAAATAGGTAGGAGGAGAACCAGGTGAGAGTAGTACCCAAAAAAACTAGAGAGAAAAAAATATTGAAAAGAAGATGATCAACAGTGTCAAAGCCTGCAGAAGTCAAGAAGAATGAGGATTGAGAAAAGGCTGCTGGAATGAACAATTGAGAGATCATTGGTAACTTTGATAGAGCCATCACTTTTTGTGATACAAGGGTAAAGTGGCAGAAGGCATCTGCCTGAGGAGCAAGAACTGAAGAAAAGGGGAGAAGAGGAAGCTCACAGCAAAATGGCCTCATTTTTATCCCCCTTTAAAAGACGAGACAAAGGTCTCAGCTGAGTTCTCAGGAGGGAGGAGGGATTAAGTTTTGAAGAGCTCCTGTGGAGAGTGGGATTGTCTTCACCTGTGTTAAGGACACCTATCTCCACATAGATGTCGCATCTACACCCCAAACTCTTTCTGTTTAAAACTGTGATTCCTTGTTCATAAACTCCATTCCTCTAGTGTTCCATGTTCATAACTTGGGACATATATTTGACTTTTTCTTTTCCTTTATCACTCATAACTAATTACTGTAAAGTACTGCACAAAAACCTCATACCTATATCATCCCCTTTATTACTATCTTATTCCAGGCACTCATCCTCACCAATCTAAATTATTTGGATAGCCACCTAAAATGTCAGTCCACCTTCATGCTTCAAGATCAACCCTCCAATCCATCTTTCACACCTTTAGCAGAGCACATCTTCATGCGTGAACCTAGTCACTACTCCTCTGCTGAAAAAAAGAAGTAACATCTCTATTTAAACTCCTGCTAATTTGGACAATTTTTGAAAGTATTATCTTTTGCTGTGCTCTTCGTTTTGTTAACATATGTCCTAACAATCGTTTTTCTTTTTTCTACTTTTATTGTGACTTTACCTCATTTGTTTGCTTTTTTGTTGATTTATCTTTTAAAAATTCTTTTTTCATACTTGCTAAATACTTATTAATTTTTTGTCTTTTCATAGAACAAGTTTTAAATTTTATTTATCATATAAATATATGTAAATATATGCATGTGAATATATGTATGTGTACATATGCATGTATGTAGGGTTTTTTAAACCAGTTCATCTGTCCTCTAATTTTTGTCTCCCTTTATTTGTTGACTTTCTAAAGAAAAAAATAGAAAAAAGAATTATTTTAAAACAAATGTAAAAACCAGAAATAGCAAATGTTATTTTCAGTGTAGATTTAGGAAGAAAATAATGAGTTTTATTTTTAGCATGTTGAGTTTCCGGTGTCAATAAGACCCTCAGACTGTTGCGAAAATGTGACTAGCATTCAGGAGAGAAGAGAGGACTGGATATATAGATTTTATAGTCATCTGCATAGAGATGATAACTGAATTCGTGACCTATGATGAGATAACCAAGAAGAAAGAAGAGAAGAAGACCCAGGACCAATTCCTGGGAGAAATGTGAATTTAATACATGTGAGATACCTGATGATGATCCATCAAATGAGACGCTGAGGAATAGTCATATGAATACTGTAATGATGATGATGATGATGGTGGTGACTAGTAGGGCAACCAAGACAGAACAGTGTCACACAAAGGGAGGAGAGTATCGAAGAAAGGATGGTCAGTGATTTCAAAGGAAAGAGCAGTAGAATGAGGACTTGGGACAGGCAATTGAGTTTAACTAGTAAGAATTTACTGGTAAATCTGAGGAGAGGGATTTTAGCTGAGAGGTATTAGAAATAAGATTGAAAATAAAAAAGAAATTGGTAAGTGGTGAGAAAAGGGAGGGAATGGATATTAACAATGCTTTCTATGAGTTGGTGAAAGGGAAAAGAGATAGGGCAATACACTGAAGACATGGAAAAGTCAAATGAAAGTTTCTAAAAATCAATGGATAAAAAAAATAAGTGCTTACTCTATGTCAAGTACAATGCTAAATATTAGCATGCTGGTAATACAAATCAAAAAGCAAGATAGGCCTTGCCCTCAAGGGGCTGAAATTCTAATGAGGGAGAGAACATATAAAGCAGAAGTAACTAGAAATGGGTATTTTGGTTTGGGTAGTCTCAGGGACAAGAAATAAAACATTAAGCATAGTAGTGTTGATTTAATTACAATTCTTAATAGATAACCCCATAGTCCAGGGCTAAGTTGAGCTGGGAATCTGCTCCCCATAATAGAGGGCAAGAACCAGGTAATATGAAGTAAAAATAGAACAGCCTTTTGGACTGGATTTCTGGAAGACTTTAAACTGAGCATTTTATATTTTATTCTGAAAACATTTGAGAGCTATTGAAGATATTTGATATGGTTAGAGATATAAGAAAATATAAAACATATTCAACGTAATTGGGAAGGGAAGCACTAGTGGCTTCACGATCATGAAAGGTTCTCATGTAGTAAGTGGTATTTAAGCTTAAGCTATTAAGGAAGCCAAGGATTCTAAGGACTGGGAATGAGGAGGGAGCACATTCCACAAATGATCAGTTTGTGCAAAGGAAAGGAGAAGGGAAATGGAGTCTTGTGTGGGAGGAATACACTTGTGTGGGTTGGATGACTGAGTTCAGAAAGAAGAAGAGTAATGTGCATTAAGTCTAGAAAAGTAGGTTGGAGACAGAACATAAAGGGTTTTAAGTGTCAAACAGTGAAGTTTGTATTTTGTTCTAGAAGCATGGGAGAACCACTTGAATTTTTGGAGCACAGAGGTGATATACTCTTGCCTGACCTTTAACAATAATCACTTTAACAGCTTTGAAGATGGTAGATTGGAGAAGGGAAATATTGGAGGCAGGAAGACTAACTAGGAGGCTATTACAATTGTCCATGAAACAGGTAACGAGAGATTAAACTAGGCTATTTGATTATGTGAACAGAGAGGAGACAGATGTGAGAGTTATTGGAAGCAATAAGACTTTGCAGCTGGTTAGATACTGATTTTGAGGGAAAGTGAGCAGTCAAGGACCATAAGATTATAAACCTGGTTGAGGGGAAAGATGGTAATATCCTTTACAGAAGATAGTCATCTGCATAGAGATGGTAACTGAATTCATGACCTATGATGAGATAACCAAGGAATATAAAGAAAGAAGACAAGAGGACCCAGGACCAATTCCTGGGAAAAATGTAAATTTAATACATGTGAGATGCAGGATGATGATCCATCAAATGAGAGACTGGGGAATAGTCATTTGAATACTGTGGTGATGATGATGATTGATGATGATGCTGAAGAAAATTTATAGAAGCTGGGAAGATGCAGAGAATGGACTTGAGATGAAAAAGAAAAAGGTCTGTTTTGAATTGTTGAGTTTTGAAATGTCTATAGAATATCCAGTTAAAAATATCCAATATCCAATCCAATAAACATTTATTCATCACCCACTATGTTCCAGGCACTGGGCTGGGGAATACAACTAATAAAAAGAAAGATAGTCACTTCCCTCAAGGTACTTACAATCTAATGAAGCAGACAATATACAAAACGATGCAGGAAAGCAGGGTTGGGAAGACATCAGTGACATCACGTTCCATGGAGCTGCAGTGAGGCAGAGCAACAGATACAAAGTGGAGTGAACTGAGAGTCCCTTTTACCCTTTATAAAGGAAGGAATTGAGAGAAATTTAATATTCCATACTCCAACCCTCCAATCAGAAGGAAGAGGAAGCTGAGGGAATTGGTCTTGATCAAGGCTTGAGTTAGCAGTTTAATGGTAAGATTAGAAGTGATGAGTCTAACATGGGAAGGACATCTTGTTCTTTGGAGTTTAAAATAGGCAGCCAGCAGATACTCTTTGCATTTAGTAATGAGGGACAAGGACTCAGGAGACAAATTAGAGCTAAATGTAGATCTAGGAGACATCTACATAGAAATAATAATGAAACCCATGAGAGCTGATATCTTCCTGCCTTAGGTTATGACCTCCAAGATGGCAACGATTGACTTTTGATTTTCTTTATATACACAGTGCTTGGCACATTGTGAGTACTTAATAAATGACTGATCAACAAGAGAGAACATGTAAATAGAGGGGAAGAAGGACTATATATATATATACATGTATATATATATATATCTAGTACTATATATATGTATATATATATATATATATATCTTTATCTATACACACACACACACATGAAACAGTATGATGTGCCACATAGAAGTACAGAAGTACAGAAAATTGAAAAATATTATAGGAATTTAGAAGGAGAAATAATTTGAATTTATGATAACCAGTAAGGGCTTTGTGAAGGAGATGGGTCTTCAGCTTGGGTCTCAAAGACTAATTAGGATTTAAACAGATGCAAATACCCAATGAGAGAACATTTCAGGAAAGGAGAATGTCATGAGCAAAGAAGCAGAGGGAAAAACATTAAAACAACCAAAACAGGAGCAGCAGTGATAACAAACATTAGTACAGTACTTTAAAGTTTGAAAAGTGACTTACATACATTATCTCACTGGAGTCTCAAAACAACCTTGTAAAGTAGGTGCGAAAATTATTTTTAGCCCCATGATACTGATGCAAAGATGAGTTAGACTTGCTCATTGTCACATAGCGAGTAAGTGTTAGAGGTGGGAGTGAAATCCAGGTTCTTACTCCAAGAGTCCTTACATTCTACCCACCATCCTGAATTATCCATAAAGTAAGGAGTGAGTCATTTTGCTCATGGTACAATCCATGTAGGGTGTACCAGGAGATTGGACAACAAAGGTAGGAAAAGTTGAAAGAGTTGATGAGTTAGGTTTATGATAAAGGCAATGAGGGGTCCTAAAGATGCTATCCATCATTGTAGATGTTGTTTGTCATTCATTCTGAAAGAAGACCATGATACCTGGAAGGTTATGTCAGGACTTGCAAGTGAATTGGATTTAATTGAGAGAGGGCTGTACAGTCTCTAGCCTCACTTTCTCCTCTGGAGATAACCAGGTCAAGATGTAGATCAGGACAACTGGAGAAGGACCAGGATGCAGTGGGAGACCTTGTAGAAAACCCCTTCTGCATCATACGATCAGAGCTTCAGGTGGAAGAGACCTCACACCTCATCAAATCCTGCAAGTGAGAAAACTGAGGCTGAGAGAAATAAGATTAAGTGACTTGCAAAGACTTTACTTGTAGTGCATAGAAGAATTGATATTCCCTCCCTCCAGATCAAGTACTAGAGATGAGAATGGAACCTGCTATGCTCGGAATCAGCGTCATCTGTTCCTGAAGCACACACCCAGAGGAATTCTATATCTTCTGGATTTGCCCCTTTTCTCCACACAGCTCTGCTGACTGCAGTGAATTTCAAAGACCCTTTCCCAGCTCTCACAGTGACCCATCCACTACTAATGCTGTAGCCTAGATAGGTATATCTTACCCACAGATATCAGCAAATCAAGGGCCTGGTGGACCCATCCATTTTTAGCTGAAAAGCTGTACAAAAACAGTCAGTGGACCATTTAAACCTTGGTCCCACCTCCTCTTTACAACATGGCTATCTTTATATGATAAAGAGGTTTCAGACCTGTACTGCCCATTTCCAAAAGTGGAAGTTAGTTGGTTAAAAACAAAAATCAAAATCGAGACCATTAGGTCAATTACAAAGTCAGTTAAGTCTGGCCCTAAAATACTTCCCCCTTCCTTTCTGTGTTATCCTCACATTGACCCCAATTCTAGCATTATCTCTCCTAACTAAAAAAGGCATAGTACAATAAATTGATTCATTCTGAGGTGCTCCCTCTCCCAAGGTTTTTGTTTTGAACAATTTTTAATCCAAAAATCATTTTAAAATTATGGAATATCAGGATGGGTACTATTCTTGGATGGGGGGATTCTGATAAGTTCTTCAAATTGCCCTATTTGGGACTATTCTGTAAGATGGGGACTAGATCATAGGCTTTGAAAATCTTCGGGAAAAAAAATAACATCATCCCAAAAGGTAGATGATGCCACTGTACAAGGAGGGGCAGGGAAGGGAAGGGCATACAGACCTCTGTCTTATTCACTTTTCTCCTCCTTCTCACTCCTTTTCCAGTCCACCCCATCTGATAGACTCCCTCCCTCAGCCCCACACCAAGGAAACTCAACACCATATGCTTGTTATCTGTCCCCACATTTACTGCCCTGTTCCCGCATCTGCCTTCCAAGCTCTGCTCCATTCTTTGGGGAAGGGACAGGGGGACTTGTTTGACTGTCCAACCGTGAATCAAACACTTGGAGACTCCTCCGAGAGCCTCTGTTGGCAATCACAAATGGATCAGCTCCAGAGCCAGCAGATTTTGTGCCTCCGGAGAAATGCAGGATTGCAAAGGGCAGCAGCGACTGGCAAAAATATTGACTTTGATTTTTCATCACTTCACATTTCCAACGGGGGGAAATGAAGTGACAACTTCACCTTTTTAATCAGATGCTACCAGAGATTTTCAGAACAGTGCATTCACTAGAGATTCCAATACCAACAAACCCAAAGAACAGAGTGACTTACATTAGAGGAAAACAATGCAAGTGAGTTTTCTGCCATTCTTGGCTATTGCTTTATCTGCTGCCTTCATGATTAACAGTCTGCATACATCTTCCCCCTAACCCTGCATCCCAACTGAGGAAGTTTTCAGGTTCTATTTTGACCTTTCACTTTTGTAAGACCTAGTCTTATGAGCAGGCACAAGTCATTGCCTGTGTAGTGTTACTGGGAGAGGTAAGAGAATGATCACCTTTCCGAGGCTATCTCTTACAGCTGGTCACCTTAGGAGGCCTGAAATTGAGAACTGTAGTTGTGTTCATTTGAGTCTCTATAATAATATCTAACACTTACATAGTATTTGAAAGTGTGCCAATCACTTGAAATCCTTATCTTATTCCAACTTCATAACAAAACAAAGAGGCACTTGGGATCCGTCATTCAAAACCAGGAAACAGACTGGAGAAGCAGAATGACTTGTCCTTGGTCATGGAGCCATTAAGTATAGAGGTGGGATGTCCTCTTGACATGAAACTCAATACTCAATCCATGATACCAGGCTGCCTCTTTTGAATATTGGTCATTCTCTAAGAGACTGTTATTAAAATGCAAATACCTTTGGCAAGGGGTAACATTTCAGGCTGTTATCTGCTAGTGGTTTATTGGTTATAGATGTTTGAGAGTGGGAAAGAAGATAGGTGCCCAGTGGAGGGGGGAGAAAAGGGGCAGGTTGCCAGGAGACTGGGGATTGGAGAAAAGAATTAAAATGGGGAAAGACACCAAAATAAACTTTGTCTACATCACAATGCTTCTGTCCGAAGATCATGGGTCATATTTGTTTTCATCACCTTAATATTTGATGTGTCTGTACCTGAGAATTGAGGAACTACAATGGAGTAGAAGGGCTGGCCAGCCCTTGACAAATCACTGAACCCATTCTCTACCTCAGTCTCCTCATCTATAAAATGGAGATAGTGATAGCACCAGTGTTATTGTGAACACCACATAAGATAACACATGTAAAGGGCTTTACAAAACTCAGACTGACATGTAAATATTATTAATTATTGTCTCCTGCTCCTAAGTCTGTGATTGTGTGCTAGTCCTAGGGTCAGTTCTTTGCTTAGCAGTATTTTCTAGATTAGAAAATACACTTCCTGTTTTGTGATCAGTTACTTTGTGGCTATTGGAAACAAAATGGGTCACTTTTTTATACAAAATAGAGAGCTATGTAGCAGTGAAAAGTCAAAGCCCATATTTAGTGTTGTGTGTTCATTTCCATCCATTCCATTAAAATAAACATTCATGAAGAAGCCTATTGTGTGCCAGGCCCTGTATTGGGTGCTGGGGATACAAAGCAAAGTGCACTGGATTTCTTGTCAGAAGACCTGAATTCAAATCCAAGCATTGCCACTTACTGTGTAACCTAGCACAAATCATGTCACCTCTCAATAGGATCCAGTTTCCTTATCTATAAAATGATCTCTTGTGGTCCCTCTGGTTCCAGGATACAATCCTATGAAAATACTCTTGTTTTATGCTTTGATCTGGTCACAAGGAATTTTGTTGTTGTCCTTTGTTCTAGAAGAGGACCAGTGCCACCAGGAAGGTAAGGTCTTGACTTGCAAGTGAATTGGATTTAAGTGATAGAAGGCTGTGCAAAGTCACCAACATCATTTTCTCCTCTGGAACCTTCAGGGTCCAGTGACCAGATATAGATCAGGATGACTGGAGTTAGCCCTGCGTGTAGTGAGAGACCTTGGCCTTTTTAGGTTAAGGTCTGATTTTGACCTCAGTGTGTAAGATGTATTGCAGCAGAACTATAAAATCACAGGATGTCAGCCTTGAAAGGGACTTTAGAACTCATCTTATCTGATTATGGATTTCATTATCTGAAGACTTTTCATAATAGGATGCTCTCTGACTCAGGAGGTGGCCAATTCTACTCTTGCATTTTTTTTTAATTGTGGGGAAATTGTCCATATACTGTATAATCAAAATTTCTTCCAAACAATTTTCTTGGATATTTTAGTAGTATGAGGGGAGACAAAGGCAATGTCTTCTCCTAGTTATATCTAATAAGTGTTACTTTGGTGGCATTTTTTCTAATAGCTAATATGTAGGTAGTTTAATAACCTATATATACTTTCAATAGTCTGAGCTGACAGAGAGTGACACAAGTGTCTTTGGGGTTTTGGACTGTGTAACTATGTTTTTTTCTACTTTGATTAAATTCATAGGTTTATAGACTAAGAACTGAAATACCTTAGAGGTGATCTTGTGAAACATCATCTTTTTACATATTAGAAAATGGAGGCCTATCCACAGAGGTGAAGTGAACTTCTTAAAGTCATGGTTACTTAGTGTGGAACTGGGATTTGAATTTACACCCTGTTTCAAAACCTAGCCCATTTTCACACTACATCCTATCCCTGCCTTGATTTCAGCAAACATTTACTAAGCCACAACTAGGGTAGGTTCTGTAGGAATTTGGGAGGAGATACCTACCCTGGTTACAGGTACCCACATCACACATATCTGATTATAAATGGAGTTATATGTACACATAGCTACAATAAAGAGGCAAGGATGGTAGTGAAGGCAATCACAGGTTTCCTGGATCTTCTAGGGCACTGGCAAGAACAGGGCTAGGCCAAGACAGTCCTAGGGGAAACTGTGACATGCATAAACATGTATGTGTATACACATATATGGTTTATATCTGCCTCATCATTCAGAGTTTGTTTGCCTATTCTGAATTTTCCTGCCCATTTCCCAGTTCAGATTTTTTACCCTTCCTGCTGTCAAAATATGCTTTCAGTTCTCAACTAACTAGAAAAAAATTGGATAAACTTCTTCCTACTGAATGATAAGGTTTAATGTTTCTCTCCCATTCCTGCTTCCCCTCCCCACTTCATGTCACCTCCAAGAAATAAGTCTCTCATAGTAGAATCTCAGTCATTGCAACAGACAGGTAGGCAAGATTTTCTGGGAAAAGGGTATGCAGGCGGTTCTGGCCTTGAAGGATAAAAATACACACCTTAAAACCAGACCCAAATAGATATTGAAACTATGAGGACAAGTTTGTTTTTATTTCTTGGCTTTCTTGGGGGTTGGGTGAAAGCAGAGAGCAGAGGATGTAGATAAAGATTGAAAGAAGGCTTTGAGATTCTCCCTAAGATCCTATTGTGCGATTTAGAGACAAAATTAACTGACAGAGGTAGAAAAATATGCTTGAGCTCTTGAGGAAAGGCGGCAGTGCTGCAACAGATGGACGGATCTCGGCATGTTCACAAGAATTCACTGTCTCTTTCGGCCGTTGGCAGAGATTTTCAGGCAATTTAGGAGAAAGGGGAAATGACATAAGGGCTATTGACAGTGTTGTTTAAGAAAGAGAAAAGGACATCCAGAGTTGGAAGCCCTTAATGGTTTGGGGTTCAGGACATAAAGTATTTGTGGGGATTTTATGGCAAAGACTAGCAGTGATAACTGGCAGAATGAAACGTGCTCTGAAACATCCCCATAAAAGACCTGTTGTGGATTGTAAGATTTTCCCCTCAGAGAGACAATCAGCAAAACTAATGGAAAGATGTGGTCTGGTTACCTGAAGCGGCGGTGTGACAGCTAAGTTGCCCAACTGTGTGATGGGAAACATCACAGTTCCTGAGGAGAAGGTAAAAGCTCAGACTTGGGTAGTGAGTTCAAGGTTTTAATAGTATCTCTTCAGGGTATACTTTGGATTTCTCCATCATGCCCCCAGAGACTTCCTTATTCAGGAAGATTCCTCCAGACCTGGGATTCACACCTCCTTAGTAGTAGCTTCTGATCCTATGGCACTTCACCTGATTGAATTATTCTTCCAAGAATCTCTATTAAAGGAGGCCACCCAGAACAGCCCTCACCAGGAATTCAGATTCCTCACCAGGAATCCAGACTTCTCCATCATGCTCCCAACAAGTCGTTTTCCTCCTCTTCTCCTCTTTGCACCATCCTTTTCTGTGTTCTCATCACATCAGAATCAAAGTCCCAACTTGAGGAGTGGGACTGTGGTTCTTTTTGCTTGTGTTTATATTCTGGGCACTTAGCACAATGCCTGATATAGGCTAGGTGTCTAATAAATGCTTTTTGATTAACTGACTCCCATACCTGCTGTAACCATGGCTAAAGGGTTTTATTATGCTAGCTGTCCAAAAAGGTTTTCAATGAATTCGTGGATCACTTTACATTCCTTTACGTTCCAGTACTTATATTCAGGTAGAAAAAAGGCAGTTGTTTCACTTGCATTTACAGTAGGCCTCAGAACAGTGAATAAGAGCAGAACAGGTACTTGTCCTCAGACTCTTTGTCTGAACCCCATAAACAAGAGAAGAATAAGATAAAGATGATTGTGGGGGAAAAACAAAGTTCTTTTTCCACAGAGTTGTGACCTAGCACGGTCAGATTCAAGGTCAGAAATGTTTGCATTGGCTTGACGAGTTTTTTGAGGGAGACATATCAGAAAGGAGAACATGAAGTCATGTGGTCAGCAGATGGTGCGGCATGGAGTCCAAAATTTGGAACAGTATAAAGGGACTTGGATTCGTCTGAACAAATTACGGTCTTCCTGTAGCCTTACTTGGAAGCTACTAATTCTTTCAAGGGGAATGAATGTAGAAGGCCCTCCCTCCTCCTGAAGAGGGGTAGAGTCAGCTTTGATCCAAATGTGCAATTCCTCTGAACTCTACTTTAATAAATTTTCCTTGATACCTTTTTGTGTGGCAAGTGTGTCTCTAACATGACAATTACAGAAATAACAAAAATAACAATCTCTAGTTATGTAGCACTAAGTTTACGAAGCTTGTCTTTCATTAAAATCCTAGGAAGCATGTAGAGTAAATGTCACTTGCAAAAAAGAAAACTGAGGGTCAAAGGGGTTAAATAATTGTTAAGCTGGTAGATGTTGCAATGAAGCAAGCAGTTGAGCCTCCTGATGGAATTTGATTTCACAAGATCAGAGTTCAAATCCTGTTTCAACCACTTGCTAACTGGGTGACCCTAAGAAAGTTATTTGATCTCTGTTTGCCTGGATGAGAAATGATAAAGTTGGACTCAATGGCCTTTAAGATCCTTTCTAGTTCTGTGATCCTAAGATTCTGTGACTTACCCACCATCACCCATCTGGTAAATGACTGAGCTGGCACTGAAACTGAGGGTTTTCATTCACCTACACTACATTGCCTCCTACAGAAATGACAATAGCAAAAGAAACACCCATTTTACAGTTTTTTCTTCTACTTCAATTTCCTTACAATGCAGATGTGCATTATCCCATCCAATTCCCTTGTATTCCAATACCTCCATCTTTCTCCTGATAAGATACAGGCTCTGGGTATGCCCTTGAACTCTCCTTCAGTCTTTCCACTTGATCAGGTCTTCACCTGAGGCTATAAGTCTTTAATTATTGCTATGCTCAGTTCTCTGTTAACCTAAACTTAGCCTAGCCCTCCACTGTCTGTTATCTCCTGATCTCTTTCTCCTACTTCACACCCTGGATCCTATCATTCTCTTGGTTCCTGGTGTCTGACCTCTAGTCATCCCTGCCTACTGGATACTCCCTTCAAGATCCTCTCTAGACCCCCTCTCCCCCAGACTACTTGGCCTACCCTAAATCCCTCCCACAGTCTTTCTGTGTATAAGATCCCTCTTGATGTCCATGAAGGTTCTCAGGTTCAATCTGGCCATCTTACATTAGTGTTACAAATGTTCAGATTCCTTAAGACTCTGGACAATAGGGTGGATTTTTAATAAACCTTGTTTTCCTTTGACTGAAAGAAGACTGGAGTCTAAATTTTTTGGTCAGGATCATGTTGGGGTCCCAGCACCACTCCCTAAAGCCTTCGAACTTCATACACTAACCACATTGCATTAATGCAACTCCTATTTCCCTACCACTCATGCACATTAAGTCTTAAGATTCTTATAATTCATTTCTAAAGTCAGTCTTACTTGCCATAGAACATATGACTTCCTACCATTATCTTTTTGTCTCTTGTTTACTTACCTTCCCCAGACCAGGTTAGATTTACCTAGTCCCAGATAACCAGAAATTCTTGGAATATTAGAATATGTTCCATTGAGCAAGAACGAGTTGGGGGAAAAAATAATCCTGAAAATTATTTGAAAGTAGAAAATATCTACTTTGAAGAATCTCTAGTTTCCTTAAAATCACAGCTCATGTGCTACAGACAGCCTTTCCTGATACTCCAATTGCTAATGCTCTCCTCTCTTGAAACTACTTTGATACAGTAAGCATGTCTGTGCACATGCCACATCAGCCCAAGTAGAATGTAAGCTCTTTGAATCTATACCCTCCTCACCTCTCACCTGGATGACTGCAATAGTTTTCTAATTGGTATCTCTACTTTATATCTCCCAGCTTCAGTCCGTCCCTGTACACAGTTGCCAAAAGTGACATTCACAAAGCACAAGCACAAGCCATCACAAATAGCATCAGAACCTCCAATGACTCTCTATTCCCTTTAGAATTACATATAATCTTTCTGCTGCCACTCATAGTTCTTTCCAACCTGATTCCAAGCTAGCTTTTCAGACTCCTTATGTATTCATTACTCTCCTTCTTCAGAGGCATGTGATCTAGACAAAGTAGCCTTCTTGTTTCTTGTATGCCACACCCCATCTCCCATCTTTATGTCTTTGCACAGGCAGTCTACCACCTCTCCCTTACTCCTCTCCAACCTGGAAGGTACCCTCTTTTGACTTTTGAATTCACCTTTTAAAACTCCTTTTTTCTTTTTTAAAACTTAGCACAATTTTCTCACATTCTGGATTGTAAGGAAAGCCATATATACAACTAGGATAAAGGAGATCAGGTGGAAAGGTCTGTCTCCAAACACTTTAGCATGAAATCCCCCAAGTTTTCCCACAATTGCACCACATCACCCACTCTTGGCCCTTTGTCACTGCTCTGGACCCTCAACTTTTTATCTACTTCATTTTTTGTTTGATTGACTTAAAACTTTAGTTCTTGATTTTGAATTTTGTCTTCTCAGAAACCAAAAGACCTAATTTGTCATTGTGCCCTCTTTCTTGTGCACTATATTATTCACATACCCTTTTGCCTCTAACCTTATGAGATTTAGTTTTGGCTAATTCTATGTTGACTTTCTTTAAGCCCAGAAAAAGTCATTGGCCTTTGCCCTGTAGAGTTGCTCCTAGCAGCTGCCTGGACCCCAGATCTGTGGCACTCACTAAGTTTCCATACCCTTCAGTCTGTATTTCCCATTAATGAGTTGAGATGGATGCCTGTCTACCTTTTGAAGCAGTGAACTCCACCACTTGGATTCCTTAATCACTAAAATCTCAGGCTTTACTCATTGTCAGAGATCCTACTTTTCATGGTTTCTTGTAATACATTTGTCCTAAATGACCACTGGTTATTCAGTCATTAATTAACAGGCATGGTCAGGCGAAAAAAAAGCAAAAAATAAAAACCAACAAACAAACAAAACTTCACTTTAAACCAACAAACAAAAGGCATTTAAACTGTGATGAGAAGTTTGTGAAATACAGGGCTGAGAATCTTCAGGCAAGGAGTCACTGGATCAGGAGTTCTCATGATTCCTAGGAATCTAGCATCCTGGAGATAGCTTGGGACCTGGAACTCAAGAGCTTTGGGAATAGCACTGCTTCCAGTTGGTAGCCACAGTCATCATCTAAAAAGCAAACAATGTGGGGATGCAGCCTGGTAATTGTTCCTGCAGGTGCTACAGCTACAACTACTGAAGACCCAGAAAAGAAAAATCTTGCCACCAAAGTACTTGGCACTGTCAAACAGTTCATTATCAGGAAGTGATAGGATTTTATCAGTGGAAATATCATTAAAGAAGGGGCATTGCTATTTGTTTTCACACTCTACCTTAAGGACCATGAGACCTTCCTGCATTTTAGCTGAAACTTGCATGTGTTCTGTATCCCCTTACAGTGTAAACTCCATGAGAACTAGAACACCTCATTTTTTCTATTTATGTCTCCAGCACTTAGAACAATGCCTTGCACACAGTAAGCACTTAATAAATGTTTTTTTTTTCATTAATTCATTTAACAGTAGGAACTTGTGTTTAAAGTTGAAGAGTTTGTTTGTTTATTTTTCTGGGTTTTTTCCCTTTTTTGTCCAGGACCAACTCACGAAAAACATTTTTGCCCCAAACATCTGATTCTATTACCCTAGAAAGACACTATGAAAAATGAGTCAGTGCATTTTTCTCAATCCATGATTTCGAAAACCAGTTGTTAATGTCTGTTGTTCTTAGCCATCTTCAAAGCCAAAACAAAACAAAAGCATTCCTTTCAGTATGTCTTCATGAAACTGTCTGGGATGTGACAAAACTTTGAGGAACAGTTTTGTGCTAATAGGTTTGCACTTTATTGGATGCTTCATTCAGAAAAGGAAGCGAAGGGCTGTTTACAAAAACACAAGAGTTATCAGGGTCTAAAGTCAATAAAAACAGAAGTAGAGTGATTGCGTAGGGAAGGAGGGAGAAAAAAAACCAATAACAGGATAAAGGGAATAAAACTGGAAGAGGGACCCATAAATATAAACGCTTTAGGAGTCTATTTTTTGGGGAATGGATGATGCAAAACAAAATTGGGAACAAGTACTGAAGGAAGATGAGAAGAAAATAAAACAAGGAGATAGATGGTGCCTGTCTCTCTGCACAAGAGGCTGGCTCATCAAACAGTTTTTAATTCCATTTTGGATACATGTGTTACATCTGACTACAGACAACTGAACACATGGTCTTTCTGAGATGGTTTTACCTCCTCAGAGGCTAATGGTACCAAGAGACAACCACTAATACAGCTGCCTTCCAGGCACAGCAAAATTCAGTTCTTAAAGGAATAATTGAAAATAGCCTTAATATTCTTAAACAGAGTCAGAAAGTATGACTTAAATGAAATGAACAGTATAGGTGGAAAGAGTTCAAGAGAAAGTATAGGGCTTTTCAGAGCTTGGAGCCGTAGGTAGCTCTAGGAATGAAGAGGAAAAATAAATCGATCAGTGGAGGTGGGGCTAGTTTAGGCCTAGGAGAGGATTTTTGTAGGTAAAATAGAAAGTTGGTTTTCTCATTCAGGGAAACCAAAGTAGGAATCATCAAATGACTTGTTCTGTTTGTTGTCAGAGGAGTCAATAGATCACATTTGCAGGTAGGTAGATTTGGGCTTGATATAAAGAAAAACTTAAGGCAACACAAGTATCCAAGTACTCGGGAGACAAGGATTCCTCACTGGAGACCATCCAGCCTGTAATATGGTAAAAGGAGGGATTTCTTGTTCAGGTCCAAGTTGGAAGAGATTGCGTCTGAGGTTCCTGAGATTCTGTGATTATGAATGGAAGCACTCTAGAGTTTGGGACCAGAGGGGATGACTGAGAGATCCAATAACTAGAAACAAGTTCTTGAAAGGATCAGGAATTCCATGTCCAAAAGTGATGTTAATGCAAATTTACCTTCAGCCCCAAGTTTAAGCCAGGACAGAAGCCTGTACTGAGGCAAAGCTATTCTTTGTTTCCAACTCCATTTGTTTCTCCCAGTCAAGATGTCATCCTTCTGATATCTTAGTTCTCTTTGAGAATGAAGGACAAATAAACTTTGTTTCACAGGTTAGCCATTGCTCCCAGTGGTCACTTCATCTTCTTTATTTAGGCTCCCATTTCCTGCCTTTTATCTTTTGTCAAGTTAGGTCAAATGAAGAAGAAGATAGGCAAAGTCTTTCCACACACGAAAAACGAGTGAGCTCGGTAGTATGATACTATTAGCCCTACGTTTTTTTTAAAGAGAAAACCAAAGTTCAGAGAGTTGAGTGACTAGCCTGTGGTTATTTAACAAATATGTATCAGAGCTAGAAGTTGAACCTGGATTCCTTGATTTCAAATACAACGTACTGTCTTTCAAAATAAGGAGATTGTTGAGGACGAGAAAATGATCCTGGTGTGGTGAGTGGCTCCTTCAAAAGATTTATGGGAAAATGTGAATGCTAGTCATGCTCCATGAAGATATAGGGAGAGGATGCA
Organism: Potorous gilbertii; assembly: GCA_028658325.1. Taxonomy (NCBI): domain Eukaryota; kingdom Metazoa; phylum Chordata; class Mammalia; order Diprotodontia; family Potoroidae; genus Potorous; species Potorous gilbertii. The sequence goes on along the minus strand of CM053769.1, from coordinate 599,897,938 downwards.
GTCTATATCAGTGGAAAGAGGGGAGGAGCAAGACTGAGGAGTAGTGGTCCAACATCATTGAATCACAGATCCATAAAAGCAACCACGAGGAAATTATCTGGAGGAAACAATGAATCTGGCTTAACATGAGAAAATGAGAGATTTTCCTGGGCAGATACTGAAGAATGCTTGAGCACAGGGACATTGAAGAATTGGAAGCCTGATAGCAAGATGTTTGGGTTAATAAAGATAAATTTATTGTTTAAGGATTCTAGAGGGAAAAAGGATTGACAATGAAAGGAGACCAATAAGTCTACTATAACCTAGAGAAATAGGTGAATCCAGTAAGCAATGCCATCGATAAAAATGGATAGCATCCAAAAGAAGCCATGGAAAAGGTGAAGGCACTCAAGATTATTCCATATAGGCATAGTTGAGGGAACTGGAGAATGTTAGCTTGTAAGACTTTCCTGTGGAAAAGGGATTAATCATATTCTGCTTGGCCTCCAGATGGCAGAGCTAGAAACAATGGGGTGAAACTGGCAAAAAGGACTATTTCTGTTTTATTTAAGGTTGGAAACTTCCTAATAATTACAGCTATCAAAATAGAATAGGCTGCTTCAGAGAGCAGTATCCCCTTCTCAAAACAAAACAAAATACTCCTCAACTTTAAGCAAAGGCTAGATGATTGAGGATTCAGAATCAGGAGCATGTTGAAATATATGGCCCCTTCCAATTATGACATTTCATGAATTAGTGAACATTGTCCCTGAGCAGGTATCAACACAGGGGAGAAAATTAACTTGGGACAATTTGGCAACATTATTAATACTATAAATGCACTGTCAGAGAATATCATATTCATGAATATGCTTGTTAAGTAGAAAGAAATGAGAGAATTAATATAATTACATGCTCACAATCATTCTTTTCTGTTAAAATTTGGAATTTTTATCTTTAAGGGAAGGAATAGGAGGTAATTTATTCAAATGAAAATTCTTGAAATGATGGATAATATATCTCAATATTCTAGTATTTGTTAATGAATTTATATTATGACCTTGAACTTTTTCTAGAAAAAAATTCTAGGCATAAAATGAGATCATAGATATGAAAGCACGTTTCCAACATCCCCCCAAAAAAAGTTGTATAAGGGTTCAAAGTATAGCAAAATGAAGACTAATCATAACTAAACTAGCAAATACCTCAATAATTCATTGGTTCCATTCTGTTCTACCCTGAAGGATCAATAGTTAAGAGTAAGAAGTTAGTTACCTGAAAGGGCAATGAGTCTAACCTTTGATGTTACAGACTGAGTCCCAGATACAATAAAGGATATGCCCCTGGTCACACAGATAATGAATAGCAAAACAAGAATTGGAACCTAGTTTCTTTGACTCCATGTCCAGCCAACTTTTCTGCTTATTGCATATTAGTGCCTTCAGCTACTATATACAAGGAAAGGACCCTCACGCCAGACACTCATTCAAAGGAGTAACTCTCTAGGATACTCTGACCCACATTACAGCTTAATGTCTCTTCTTAGGGGCAAGGACTTTTTTTTCCCATTTGAATCCCTGGTACTCAATACAATTCTTGGTATATAATAAGTGCTTAATGAGTGCTTATTGATGGTGGTTTGTACTCATGTAAAAAGGTAAGGATAGCATTTTATAAAGGCATAAATACTTCCATGATTTCATCCATACAGATTGCTCCTTTACGGAAACCCCCTCTGTGAATTCACTTTGACAAATCATTTGTAATTTATACTCATAAAAGAACTGACTGGAATTAAGTGACTTGTACATTAGTGTCAAACTCTCAGCAGCCCAAACCCCAGTTACAAGAACCAGATTAAAATGCAATTTGAACATTTTTTAATTAGTAAAAATGCAATACAACATAGATAATGTTAAACTGTAGTCTTTTAAGTCAAAGTGAAGATCATAGGGATTCATTTCTGTTTGAGTCTGACCCCATGTTATACATGTTCATATAATTGTTTTGGGGCTGTGAGAGAATGTAAACCCAAACCTTCTTGATTCCATGGATTCATGCAGTATTCCATATTTCCTTAGATATATAGTCTTGCATCCAATTAAGTAGGAAAGGTAGGAAGCCACCTAAATAAAACAAAAAAGAGGGGGCTGCAACAAAGGTAACTTTTTACTACCATATAAAATGCTACATGTTGAACTCCAGAAAATTCTACTTCTGACAGTATATCTATATCATATATTGATATATATACATATATACGTGCATATATCTATATACCTATCTCTATATGTATATTCGGTGACATCAAACTTCAGGGGTTATGTTGGGAGGCTTAAAGCCTCTAGTGGAAAATGTCACACTTGAAGCACAATTTTCAGTGCAAGAGGAAAGAGTGAAATTTTTAAACCTTGTTTAGGACACACAAATGCCTTGTCCCAGCTCCATTGTGTGGTTAAGTTCCATTTTCCAATTAGCCCCCATATTAGTCATCTTTCCAGTTAAATGATAATAAGCTCTTCTAGATCAGAGCCTTTGTCTAATATTCCTTAAAATCCCCTACAGTGCCTAGCAGAGTGCCATGGTGGGGAGGGGGGGAAGCCCTAAGTCTGCAATAAATATTAGTGGAATTAAATTGAATTAAATAGGATTGCCACACGAGGCCAGGACCACCTACCAGCTGGCAGACTGAACACTGGTAGGTTTATCAGTTCTGCTTCCCCTGCCAAACACCAATGCACTCCACTAAGCATCCCTCAGCTGTGCTTCCCCATTTTGGCAACCTAATTGACCTTAATGTAAATGTTCCCAGTCACATAAAGCATGTTGCAAAGTGCACAATAACAGTCACAGCTGACTGCCAACTGTCAGCACACTGTGTGTTTGATTCATTCCTCCACAAAACCTTTCTCAAACCTAGCAAGCTATAATGGTTCTCCTCAGAGAATATCCCAACAGGAAGGGCACATTGTCACAAAGGCATATTTTAATGACTGTTGCAAAAGGAGACTTCTGAAGCAAGGGCTTGTGTCTTGGTCTACAGAAATCTTTCTTGTCCAAAGCTAGATTGTGGAGATGGGATTAGAGATATAGAGATATACAGTTTGAAAGGACTTCAGGGTTCACTTACTGCAGTCTGATCCCCTGAATTTAGAGAGAGGAGGAATCTGGGGCTTAGAGAAGTTAAACAGCTTGTCCAAGGGAATACAGATAACCTCTCCTGTCAAGCATCGAATTGGATTTTGTTCCTTGCAAGTTGCCCTCTACAGTACAGCCACTGAGGATAGAGAAAAAGGCCATGGTGCCAGGAACCAGAAGAAGGGCTTTTGTCCTTGTTTGGTTCCTGTCTGAATGTCCCACCGTGGACAAGTTGATTAACCTCTCCATACCTCAGTTTCCTCATCCATAAAATATCTAACTTGTAGGGTTGAGATAATCAATTTGAAATTACATGGAACAGGCATGATGGAATTGGGTTTGTTTCTCATGTTTAGCTTTACTTACTGTCTTAATTCATCTTACTCCTATTATTTCCCAAGTCCTTCTCTCTAGGAAACATTTCTCCTTACTCAGTGGCCATGCTCCTTCCAACTCTATTTTCAGGGATGTCCTCAATTCTGCCTTGACTTACACAGTTTAAAAACAACACCAAAAAAACAAAACCAGTGGGTGGGAGAGTCCTGAAAATATGACTATTGGGCCAGGTTAGGCAATCTTTGGGAAGGTTCCTTCGGCACCCATAGGGTTATAGATATAAACCTGAAAGGGACCTAATAGGCCAAAAAATAGTGGTGTTCTCTCTCCCCCATTTTACAGATGAAGAAACTGAGACCTAGACAGATTAAATGACTTGTCAATAGTAACCCTGCATAGCTACTATATTTCTGAGATGGGATTCAAATCCAGGTCCTACTCATTCTGAATTCAACATTCTATCCAACATACTACACTGTTCTATTATTAATGAGGTAACACATTTTAACTCGACATCAATTCAATTCCAGACAGTCACGAAAATCTCTGGTTTATACGATCATGTCCTCTGTTAAGTCATGCTCCAAATTGAAGCTAATGCTGAGTAGCAATGGAACGCAGAGAGATCTAAGTTTCACTCTGGACATGTGATCTCTATGACTCACCTGCAAAATGCAGTGAAAAAAAAAAAAGACATCCTGCAAAGGTAGACCACAATAGAGAGAAGAAAAAAAGGTGAGAGGAGGGAGAAAAGGAGAAAGGAATGGAGGGAGGGAGGAAATGTATAAAGAAGAAAGGAATTTTCAATTAGTAGGTGACATTATTTCCATCTTGGGATAGAAAGTAGGATGGGGAAGACAGTCAGGTCTTCTCAGTAGGGTCTCCACTCTTTTGTCTAAAGACATCCACACTGTGAGCACAAAATGCTATTTGAAGCCAAATAAAAGTGAGCTTTCATGTATCCACCTCGAGAAATTAATCTCATCGTTATTACATCATTCCCCCTGAGCTACTTTGTTTCAGCTGTCCTTCCCACCTGGATGTCTTTTCTTTTCTGTAGCCCTCCCCCTTCCAGGTGGGGACAACAGCTGAAACAAAGCAGCTGTGGGGTGGGGTGGGGCAGGAAGGAAGTAAGGATCTGAATATGTGTGTTTGTGAGAATATATGCACACGTGCATATGTTTCTGCGTATGTATATATATATATATATATATATATATATATATATATATATATATATATATATATATATATATATGTATATATATCCATAAGTATATGCATATGCCTGTATATATATCTATCTATCCATCCATCTATCTGTTTGTGTGTCTGTCTCTCTAATCTATTTATGCCTATGTAGAGCAGGACATAGCTATCTCTAACTGTCTCTCCCTGTCTCTGTCTCAGTCTCTGTCTCTCTTGTCTCTGTCTCTCTGTTTCTGCCCCTTCCACCCCCCCACTCCCACCCTGCCCAAGTTTTCAAGGCCTATCTCTGGTCCTTCAATGTACATCTCCTTTCCAAGCTCACACAGTATATATATTTGTATCTGAATGATTTTGACTTGTGCTTATATTGTTTTGCACAGTGAAGTGTTAGCCTTGTCACTTATTGTGAATTCTCAAAGGCAACAGTTGCATCTTTTTCTCTTGTATCATCAGCATATTATTAAGGGTGTATTGGATGCTTAATATACGCACTCACTAACTCCGAATAGTATTGTCTGAATATGATTTCATCATATCATTATTTTAGAAAGTAAGCTAGTGAACAAAGAATGTGATGAAAACAACAATAGCAAATATTTACATGTTGCTTTCAAGTTTGCAAAGCCCTTTATACATATTAACCTATTGGATTATCACAACACTTCTGCGAGGTAGATGCTCTTTTCCCCATTTTACTGAGAGGATACCAAGGATTAAGGAGTTAAGTGACTTGCCCAACATCACATATCTTGAATCCTCTAAGAATTTGAACTTGGATTGGCTATTTCAATTGACTTTCAATGGCAACTTTCATCCCAATGTTAGTTCTAATGAAAGTAATTCTTGAAGATACGACCATTTTTTTAGAATGACACCCCCACCCCTGTTCATTCTGCCTTATGATCATAAAATACTTGACATACATTGTCCCTTTTGATCCTTACAAACAAATCTGTGAGTCTGGGCATTTTTATTCCCACTGTACAGATGAAGAAATTGAGGAGTAGCGAGAGTTAAATGACTAAGATCTCCTAACCAAAAGATGGTACACCTCAGAATCAAACTAGGTTTTCTGATTCTTTCCTTTTCTATTCCATTCTTTTCACTTTACTATCCTGTCTTTGCTGAGTGCATTGTTACCTTGGGCCACAAATTACACCCAGTACAACTAGGACCTTAAACTCCTAGACCTCATGATCCTTTACTTATTTCCTCTACACTAATGGTGTCAAAATCAAATTGAAATGGGGGCCATTAAACCATATATAAGAATTCCAGCATGTGTGTATTGACTTAGAAAATCAAGTATTATCGTTGTGTATTTTTTTATTCTACTTTCATTTGTTTTCTTAAACATCTCTCAATTACATTTTAATCTGGCTCAGGAATCACTCAGGAATTTTGTGGGCCACATGTGACCCTAAACATATGTTTGACACCTCTGCACACTGTCTAATGCAAAGTTGGATTCATATTAGGCACTCAGTCACTATTGGGATAGTTTTTTGGGATAGTGGAAAATGGATTCTACCATATTTAGGACCAAATTCTTGGTAGACTGTTGCAAATGGGCTAGTGAATTTTATGGAAACAGCTGGTTTGGAGTCATAAAAGCCTACATTTTTGCTGAGAAAATGGCATCTGTGCTTGCTAATTGGACACTTAGATACAAATGCATAAATTGCTTATGAATTAGAAAGGTAGATTTGTTAAATCCTGTCTATGGCTATTTATGTAGAATATCACCAGTTCTTATTTCTTTTTCTTCTTATTGTTCATAATAAAAAATATGGGAAAGGGGGATGGTGTTGTTTGTTTTGCTTATTTATAGAAGTCACCCTTTTGAAATTCATTCTTTTATCCTAATAATCCAACATTAATCTTTTTATGTTCCAAACTCAGAAAACTTTGTCTATTTTGGTAGCAGATATTCTAAATAACTTTGAGTTCTGCCATCATCACCATCTTTTTGTACAGACAAAAGAAAGGTCAAGCTTGCAAGTCCTCTAGGCAACATTTCTGCTCATGCTAAGTCCTGATAGTCTGTCCATAGCACAGTAGTTGGGACTAAACTTTGGCCAAACTTCTTAGGTTCTCTTAGCTGGGTGCCTTTGTTGTTTACCTCAGCTACCTGAGGCTTATGAATCCAGGCTTCTCTGATCATGCATTGCATCCAAAAGTTTATTAAATTTATTCTCCTACTCTACATGAGCCATGGAAGCAATGAGCAGAGCTTCCCAGCCTCCCTTGCCTTCCACCTCCCCAGGAGCAGGCTGTTTTATCACTCACTGGTAATTTCTATTTGAAAACTTGCTAACCCAGTATTGACAATTACTGAGTATAATCAAAAGGTGAAAACAGCTCATCTGCCCTGATCTCTGGCAAGGCCAATACAGATCTATCTGTGAAGAAGAGGAAGAAAGAAAGAAAAAAATGAGTGGGAGAGAAAAAAAGGAATACAGCCCAATGTGGATCTATCTGCATTTTTTATGTGCAGTTCTACAAAGTGTGAAACATGAATGAGAAAAAAGAGAATGATTTTCTGAGGTTTAATCCCTTCAGAATAGAAAGCTTTGGTTGCAGTTTAAGGAGCCTTTTCACCTCAAGGTCACTGCTGGAATCTTGCCTGGATTTATGCACAGAGTTAGCATTCAATTATTTCTGAGCTCTTTCTGTGGCATTGACTCCTTGCATTCTTTTTTGTGTTTATGCCTGTTGGGCCTTTGGAGTATTTGTCCACATCAATGTTGCCAGCTTTGTACTGAGTGCTTCCCCCTCCCACCATCAACCTCCCAACCTTTAAATCGGCTGGTTGATTTGTGCTCAGTAGACTGACCCTTTTTCCAGGACTGTGACCAAATTGCAGTGTTCTTTCCTGGTCTCAGCCTCTGTAAAAGGAGGTGTACCTCAAAACATTATGGAAGTATATGGCTAATATGTTTTATATGACTCACATATATAATGGGTATCATACTGCTTGCCTTCTCAATAGGTGGGAGAGGGAATAGAGGGAGAGAATTTAGAACTATTTTTTTAAATGAATGTTAAAAAAAAAGGAATATTATATAAGTAGCACTGAAAGGAACTTTGGAGGCCATCTATTTCAACCTTTATATTTTGCAGATGAGGAAACTGAGGTAAAGAGATGTGAACAGATTTGCCTATAGTTAACATGGCTAGCAAGGAGCATTTCTGGATTTGGAAGCCAAATTTTTTTCACACTAGGACCATCACTCCTTCTGCCGCAGTCTGGACCCACCACTGTCTGAGCCTGATTTGTCTTCCTGAGGATCCCCAGGAATCTGGAGTTGCAGAATCCTCTCCTAATTTCAGACAAAGAGACACTCTCTCCCTTAGTTTCCTGAGACAGCACAACTGAAATTTATCATTACTTGAGATATTAGGAAATAATATGCACAGATGTGTTTGGCTAGAACTATGAGGCCTTTTGTTTTGTCTATTACAGAGGGATTATACAGTTAAGGAAGATAATAGAATTTGAAGTTAGAAGGAACTGGAGATATCTAGGCAAAACTCCCATTTTGTAGATGAAGAAACTGAGGTTAACTAACTTGTCCAAGGTCAATTTAGCTGTCAGGATTTCTGAGTGATCAGACTAGAAAGACAGATTAGGGTCAGATTTCAGATAGTTCTTTTTTTTTTTTTAATCTGTAGCTACAATTGAAAACTTAAAAAAAAAATAGAGCAGAAATAAAAGCCCTACTAGTATCAGAAGGTTCAGAGGTGACTAAAACCCATTAAAATGAAGTCCAAATGAGATGCTGGTAAAAGGAGTTCACTGACAAAGATGATGTTAGAATTCTGGTATGGGGCTTTAATTTTTTTCCTCCTGTTCTTATTTTTTTCTTTTTCTTTTAAAGCCATCCATCGCCTTCTACAGATATTGAATTCACTTACAAAGTTAAAACAGAGAAATAAAGTGAAATGCAATGATCGGGAAATTCCATTTGTGTTTTTTTTTTCCTTCCCTTCATCATTTTGTTGAATGTCTGCAGTGCTGTATGAGGTTATTCATTTGTACCCAAACAGGAATATAGGATTTGCCATATTGGATCAGACCGTTGGTCCATCAATGTTGTATTCCGGCTGCCTACGGCGGTGGATGATACATGAGGCACGAGTGGAGAGTGAAGCCCCCCATAAGGCAGTGAGTCAATTGTGCAGTGCAGGATATGGGGTGAAAGTATTATCTGCTTTGGAGTGGGAGATTGAAAGACTATATGAATCGAATATGGATTTTAAAACGTCTAGATAGAGCAGGGACCCCATCAGTTGAAGACAGAGCTAAACAGTCTGCCCCTTTAGAAATATTGCCCATGGTTTCCCGATCACTTCCAATTATAGTAACTATTATTTTACCCTGAATAATAAATTGGAATAATGGAACCAAACAGACCCCTTTAGGAAAGATGAAGATGGCATTCTATGTTACCTGACATTTTACCACTTTTTTTTCTGATGTAAAATGAAAATACAATGAAAACAAGAATTTATCTGAAATACTTTAGTATCTAACTTGCCCTTTCTTGCGGATCATTTAGAGGATGCATATGTTATTTCTAATTTCTTTATTTTTTTGCTCATCAAATATCACTGAGTATGTGCTAAATAAAAGACATTGTGTAAGGAGCAGGAGCAGGGAACCAAAGATGAGTATCCTAAAGTCCTGAACCTCATGGAATTTATAGGCACATGAGGAAGATAAGAAATATGCAAATATAATTATAAAATGAGGCAACATGATATGAATGCCCTACACTTGCAACATGCTCTAGAAACTCAGATGAGGGCAAAATAAAGTGCTATGGAAGGAGCTCTGAATTTAGAGGCAATGAACCTGATTTCAGACCCTAAATCTGTTACTTATTATCTGTATGACTTGGACAACTCACTCAATTTTTCAGATTAGGTGCATTTTGGACACATTCAGCTATATGCTTATGATTGTATTTCAGGCTGGAGTGCAATGGAGATAGCCCTCTGTTCACAACTTATTTCTGCTATGAAGTCAGAGCAGAATAACCATAAAGTTTTATGCCCCCCCAAAAAAATCTCTGAGGATCTTACCTACCTTTTTCTGAAGATCATTTAATGTATGTTCTTAATTTAATCATTTTATTCTAGAGATTGAAGGATAGAAATTGCTGGCCAGACCCAGTGCACAGCCAAATGGTAAAGCCCAAAGAGGCATTTGTCTTCATTACCCTTAAATTTAATCACTGCTTGCTGCCTTGCTTTCCCATCTCAGTGCTGTTCCAATCCTCCTAAGAGCCTATTGCCCTCATGATGCCCCACTATTATCCAGAGTCTTTCTCCATCTCTTGTATATCTTTCTTATCCTCTTTACCCCATATTCAATTCAAAATTCATAGATACTTTTCTAACAGACAAAGCCTAGACTTCTGTGATCATGAGTGCTAATTAACTAGCATACTGTCCCTCCCAGGTTGTACAGTAATACATTTGCATTGTAAGAAAGAGTTTTCCAGGCCTACACAATAGATATTTTTATGGCTATTTCAGGCTCCTTAAGCATGCAAGTAGTATTTGTTTGGATGTTGCTGTTTTCAGTTGGATAGGTTCCAAAAACACATAATAAGCAACAACCTATTCCAAACTTTCTACATCCATCCATTCAATAACCCTTTCTTACCATATACCTTTAACATCCCAACTCAATTATCATTTGTTCACTGTATACTTAATAATTAAGACTGCATAAGGGAATGAGTAGAAGACTGTTCTTAAAATATGGAGAACCCGAGGTCCAGTCCTTACTACTCTTACTAGCTATATGCCAAGGGCAAATAAATTGTCCTTTCAGTGGCACAGGCAACTTTGTAAGGCTGTAAGTTACCAGTGAGCTGCAGGATACCACGGAGGCAGTTTCCACACAAAAAGTTCCTTATGTCATTGACATCACAATTCTGATTTTTTAAAAAAAATATTCTGTGTGTAAAATGATATTAATCAATATAGATACAAATATTTTTTTAAAAAAAAAATCACCCTGGCTCTAAGGGAGTGTATAGTCAAAAACATTCCTATGATCAAAAGAAGATCAAAATGGATAGTAGATAATATTCATTTTCACAACAAACATTAATTTAAGTGCCTCTGGGTTTTAGAGATACAAAAACAAAAACAAAGTAGCCTTGCCTCCAGGGAGTTTGTATTCTACTGGAAATTAGATAGGCTATAATACACTGATAAGTAAATGCAAATTAATTTGAAGAAAGGGAGAACAGTGATTGGGCAAGAAGGTTATATACAAATTAAACCATGAGGGAAGATAAATATTTTTAAAGACAGAAATTTGAAGGGACTGCATTCCAGGTGTAGGAGATTTATTATCCAGTGGATGCTCTGAGATGGGAAGTAGAATTTATAGAACATCTAGTACTCCAATTGGCTAGAATGTAGAATGCATAAAGGAGAATGGTATAAAATAGGCTAAAAATGTAACCAAATACTATTTTACAGTAAGGAATGTTAAACACAACAAGTTTCAGAGAAACCTGGGAAGACATATCAACTGATTAAAAAGTGAAGTGAGCCAATGCAGAGGAACAATTTATACTAGAACAACAATGTGGTAAAAATCAACCATATACAGTGGGAACACTTAAGAATTCTGCTCAATACGATCACCATCCATGACTCCAGAATAATGAAGAAACACCTCTTGATACAGATGTAACAGTCAATGTTCAGAATGAGACTCATTTTTGGATATGGCTAGTCAGTCAGTCAGTAAGCATTAGGTAACTATTATGTGCCAGGCACTGTAGTAAGCCTTGGATATAAAAAGACAGTCCCTGCTGTGTTTTGCTCCATTCGGCTTATTACAAAGATTTTGATTTTCTTGTTCCTCATTCTGCCTCCAGAGGACAAAGGAAATGGGGAGAAGAGAAAAAAATAATTTGAATAAAAATGCAGCTCATACACACACACACACACCAACAATGTAAGTTGAATTCAGACTGTGGAAGGCATTGAATGCCAGGCTAAGAAAATTCATTTTCACCTTGATGCATTGGAATAAAACTGAGTGGGGAGACTTAAGAACGGGAATAACATGGTGAGAATCGTTCCTTAGGAGGGTTATTCTATGGAGTATGGAGTGTAAGAAGGAAAGGATAATACACCAATGGGAAACCTCATTATATTCTGGATAACAGATGATGGGGATCTAAACTAGGAAGGAAAGAGAAGAAATATTATGGATATATCTTCTGTGGGGCTTGAAAATTATATAGGGGAAAGAAGGAGAAGGAAAAGTATAGGATGACTGTGGAATCTGATGAAAAATATTCCTTTTTCAAAACCTCTTTCTTTAAAAAATCATCTTTTCTTAAAATCAGAGATAGAGAGAGAGAAGCAGTATTCTTTAGTGGAAAAGTTCCTGTGTGTTCAGCAGAAAGAAGTCCAGGAGACCTGGCTTCGAATCAGGTCTCTAATACTAAATATTTGAAAAAGTCACACAAATTCATTTGAAAAATAGAAATCCTAAAAATTACCTTAGCTGACTTATAAGGAAAGTTGTCCAAACCTTAAAGTGCCGTATCAGTGCTAGAAGAGGCCAAGAACTAGGTTGGAGTCAGAGTAGGGAGGGTACTGAATGTCAGGTTAAGGAGGTTGGACTTCATTCTGCAGGTAATTTGAAGCCACTGAGCTAGGGAGTCACATGATGAAAGTTTATGCTGGTAGCAGTGCTTGGAATTAATTGAGATAAGCAACTAGGACTTCTAAGTTTCGACCTTGAGTTTGCAAGGTCAGAAATAGCCATTTTTTTCTTCACCAAGATTTTCCATGGATTAACCAGGAGTGTGCTGGTAAATGTTTAACAACAGGCTGTCTGGAAAAACAAAACAAAATAAAACCTGTACCCACTACATACATTTTCATTTAATTTGTACTATTAACATTTTCTTCTTCAATTTATTAAGTCTAGAGATAATCAACAAAACAGTAAATCAATCTTTGTTTTGTATTTAGCCTTTGCTGATTTCTAAGATGTAATTCTGAGGCTTCACTCTCATAAACCCTTTTGAGCTTGCTCTAGTATCTTCCTGCTGGTGCCCAGCCAGCTCATCATCATGAACACGATCATCATCAAATGCTTACTCAGTGCATACAATGTGAAGAGGTTTTAGGAACTTTGAAAATTTGTGTAAGTCAGGCTGCAATAGCATTTTTGATTGACAGAAGAGCAGCAGCACTATTTGAAGTGAAAATTGGCTATTTACAGAAATTCAAAGGAATTAAATTTATTCCATGTTTATGTCTTATGTACTTATTAAATGTATGCTACAATCATAGCTATAGTATACTCAGTACCCTATTATGTGATAAAAGTAACGGAGGAAATGCATCAGTGTATTTCTAATCTAGTTGGTGATATAAACACATGCGTGTATATGTATACATATACATATATACATGCACACATATATAATATGTATGTGGATATGCAAAAGTTAGAAAATTTAAACAATAAAAAGATAAGTACAAACCTAAGTGTTGAAGGACCACAAAACTAATGATGAGGGGTGTTCAGACATTGATCCAGATAACAAAACTTTTAGCTGGAGATGAGTTCTAAGGTGGAATATACAGATGTAAAAGAAGAAATGAAGGAAGGCTATTAATGATCTTCTTAAATATGGACAGTTACTATGCAATAAGTCGTAGAAGCAGCACAGATATACTTGATGGGGTTGGAAGAAAGGGTAAGAAGTAACTAGAAATTCTTTAAAAGACTAAATAATAAACCCATTTTAGGTGAAAATTGTTGTATTGGGATAGTTGACTTCTGAGTCTCTTCCAATATGAGATTTCAAGCATGGGATAAAGGAACACAATAAGTTACCCTGAGTCAAGCAAATATCTTTAATCCAGCCTTCCTCACTCCACTTTGCTCAGCACATGACAATACTCATCATGAGGATTTTGGAAAAACCACTGAGAAATCAGAAAGGAGGAATGGAAAGGATGCTGAAATTTGATTGCTGAGTTTGGTGTCACATGAATAATTTGAGTATTGGCTCCCCCATGCACTACTACATGTGTGACATTAGGCAAGTCAGTGAAACTCTTATGTACCTTACCTTACTTGAACCATTGGGCCTATAAAGTTACTTCAGCTCTAGCTCTAGGATCTCATGATCCTATTTGCTCTGAAGAGTCAAAAGGAAGGAAGTAGATGACTTGTTTGAGACTTGCTTTGGACTCAGGGAAGGTAGGACAAATAGATCTACATTTTTTTTCTCCAGATTTTCTCTCATTTCCTTCAGGGCTAGAAATGAGACAGGATTTCATGAGTATTCAGTTCAATAAGCACTTACATCTCTATTGTGCTCTAGGATTCATGCTAGTTGTTTGGACTACATAGCCAAAATAAAACAGTTTCTGCCTTAAGGGATCGTAGAATTAAAGCTTAACCAGTCATTAGACAGAATATAGTTCAACTCTGTCATTTTATAGATGAAGAAATTTAGACCCTGAGAAGTTAAATGATTAGCTCATGGTAAAACAACTAGTAAATGTCAGAGAGAGGATTTGAACCCAGCATTTCCTGGCTCCAACCAATACTCTATTGAATACACTACAGTGCCTCTGTATTTGAAGCTACATTTTACTGGAGTGACACCAATAGTAAAGTATACACAATTGTCTCCTCTCTTACAATACAAACTTTACCTAATCTTTCAGATCCAGTTCAAATGTCTTTTTCTATGAAACTATTTCTGACTATTCCAATTCAAGAAGATGTTTGCCTCCACTGAATCCTTACAGCATTTAATGTTGGTATCACTTACTGAGCACTGATTTCATGTTAACCTATATTTAAGTTTTTACATATTTTCATCTTGTTTTCTCCAACGACACTATTGTCATTGGTTTCTGCTCCCTTGTGACCACTCACAAGTGCCCTTCTCCACCCTGGAACTGAGATCCAGAAACGCTTATGGGCAGGAGCATTACCAATCAGTGCCAGTTGCACCCAATGCAAGCAAAGGGTTCCCTGTAATCTCTTTCTGTCCAGTTGTCCAAACCCTTTGCTATTTCTAGGCTAAGAACTCCTGAAGCTGCTGCTGCTGCTTTAAGGCTGTTATCCTGGACTCTTCCAAGGCTTACCCCTAGTATCCTGCCACATTTTTAGCCTGTAACCCAACTGATGTTAAAGAGCTCTCCTATAGATATCCTAAGTTGTCTTAGACTGCATAAATGTCTCCCTCTGACCTTTTGTTGGCTCTGCTGCTTCAAATTTTGATTTGAGGCATTATTTTAAAGTTATTTACAGGGTTATATTAGGAGAGTTCAGCTGGGTCCTGGCCTATACTCCACCATGTTGACTCCCTGGAATGGCAATGTCAGCTATCAATCTCCAAAGCCCTTCATGTTTACTTCCAAACAGATAACAAACCTCCGCATCTCAGAGAGTACAGAATCATCACTGGACTGAAATTGTTTTCTACAAAATCACCAATAATCTCTCAATTGCCCATTCCAGTAGTCTTTTCTCCATCTTCATTTTTCTTGAGCCCTCTGTATTCTTTGATATCATTGATCACTCTTTCCTTCTTGCTACTCTTCCAGGTTTCCAGGGCATTATTCTCTCCTGATTCTCCACCTACCTATCTACCTGCTCCTTCTCAGCCTCCTTTGTTGGATCTTCATTAAAGTAATGCCTACTGACCAGAGGTGCCTCTCAGTGTTCTGTCCTGGGCCCTCTTCTCTTCTCCCACTATATTATTTTTTACTGATCTCATCAGTTCCCATGAATTCTACTACTATCTTTATGTTGGTGATTCTCAAATCTATGTTTCCAGCTCTTTCCTGACCTCCATTCTCACATCTCCAACTGACTATTAGACATTTCAAACTAGATTGCCAGTAGATGTCTTAAACTTAACATGTCTAAAACTAAACTCATCTTTCTCCCTAAACCCTCCCCCTTCCAAACTTTACTGTTACTGTCCAGGTCACCACCATGATCCTCCTAGTTCAGCAGACTTACAATATGTCATCCCTGATTCCTCACTATCTCTTTTCCCACCCCCACCCCAACCCAACCCATAATATCCACTCTGTTGTCAAGGCCTGTTGATTTCACCTTTGTAACATCTATCTTCTCTCTTCTGATATTGCCCTCATGCTTAGTCTCCTCATGTCTGGACTTTTGCTATAGTCTGTTGGTTGGTTTATCTGCTACAACTCTCTTCCCATTTCAGTCCATACTTCACTTAGTCATCAGTCATTTTTCTAAAGCACATGTCTAATTGTGCCCTACCTCTATTTAATAATATCTCTGTCAGTGTCTCCTTGTCACCTTCAGGAGCAAGTACAAAATCTTCTGTTTGGCATTGAAAACTCTTTATAACCCTACCCCAAACTTTCCAGTTTTCTCATTCCTTCCCCCACCCCCATTAACTCTTGTGTTCAGTGATATGGGCCTCTCCCATTGTTCCTTGCACAATCTCCCAACTCCAGCAATTTTCACTGGCTGTCCCTCATGCCTGGAATGCCTTCTCTCCACCTCTTGACTTCCTTGACTTCTTTCAAGTCCTAGCTTAAATTTCACTTTCTACAGGAAGTCTTTTCCAAACTCTCTAAATTCTAGTGTTTTCCCTCTGTTGATTATTTCCTTTTTTATCTTGTATATAGCTTGTTTGTAAAGAGTTGTTTACATGGTGTATACTCCGCTAGATTGTGAACTCCTTGAGTATAGATACTGCCTTTTGCCTTTCTTTGAAAGGTCCCTAATACTTAGCACTGTGCCTGGAATGTAGTAGGTGCTTACTAAATGTTTACTGGCTGACCAAAAATTGTTATAAGCAAAACTTCGTCAATGAGACTCCTCTGTTAATGTGCTTCTCTGAATAACAGGGAGTGGGGAAGAGGGAGAGAAAGAGGGAGGGGAACAAGAGGGAGAGCAGAGGAACAGAGTGGAGAGGAGAAGAGAGGAAAGTGGAAAGGAAGAAGAGAGGAGAAGAGGAGGAAAGTAGAAGAAGGAAAGGAGAGAGAGAAAGAGAGAGAGAACACAACCACGTATTATGGCTGGGACTGAGGCTAGAAAGTGTTTTAGGGTTATGATGTTCACTACTATAGGCAACATAAAGGTAATGAGATAATAGGCCTCCAGTTGCTGCTGCAGTCACCTAAAAAAAGACAGCATTACTACATTTCCCTTTTCTTTATCCTGTGTGATGTAATAGGGCTTTTTTTTTGTTTGTTTCTTTCTATTGGGGGAACAGAGAAAAGGGGAGAAACCTTAGTGAGAGTATACCTTTTTATTTTCTTTGCAAAATGATTCTAAGTGCATCTCTAACTTTCTAGTCATTCCATAGAAATCATGAAAACCCAGTGACAACTGAAAATCACCCTGTAAAAACAATGTTCTTATCTCCTCTAGTTACACGGAGGCCTGCAGTCAGCTTCCTGGCTGTAATTCTCCCAGACACTATGGATATTAAGAATGTGAAGAAAATGCTCCAGTAGATTATAAATAATGGTGTGAGACACAGTGAATTATATTTTCTAATAATTGGCATTACATTATAGGACTGAGGGGGGAAAAGGCGAAAAGCAAAGAGAATGAGAATGTGAAGAATCAAGGATTTCTTATTTCATCTAAGGAGCAGAGAAAAAAAGGGAGAGAGGGGAAGAAAAAAACCCACAACAACTGATTTCCTGGTCAGTCCCATAGCCACTTCAGACTTCTTAGTACAATGGACTGAAGGACAGAGATACAGCTGGCCCTACAGAGATAAGGGCCAAGTCTATCACCCAGGTAAAGCAATTACAATAGCCACAGGGTGATTGCAGACATTTCACAACCTCCTTACCCTAACAAAAAAGAGAAATCGAAGGAGGGGAGAAAGAATAAAAAAATGTATAAGTTATTGAATTGCTGTTGTCTATACATTTGTCTATGTATTTCCTGCAATATGAATATATATCCTCTGTAGTACTAACTCCCATACCTCCAAAGGGGCTTAGCTAGGGAGGCTACTTCATATGGTGTGAGGAATGCTAAACTAGAAATCTGAATTCCTAGTTTCTCACTTTGACACTGCCACTTAATAATCATGTGACCCAGGGCAAGTCATTTAGCCTCAATTTCCCCATCTGTCAAATAGGGAACTATACCTCCCTTTCTACTTTAAAAGGACTATAATGAGAAACAAAGAGAATTCTGTTTGAGGGCATGTAATGCAAATGTTAGGTATCATAACTCATTTGGTGTATCTCTTGGGTGAGAAGGGGTAGACAATGGTTTTGTCTTCTTATATATAGTAAAACAGATGCCACAACCTTGCAGGCAATGCAAAGAAAAGAATTAAAGAAGTCATACAGAGAATTCAGGCAAAAAGCCAACAACTGGGGAGAAAGAAGGAGGAATCACTTAACCAGATTGCTTGTCTACACAGACCAGACTCTCCAGATAATTGTTCCTCTCTGCTTCAATTTGGTTATGTTGATACAGGCTAGAGCAGGCCTGTACAACATGGCCTGGGCACTGCAAGGGGCCCCCAAAGAATTTCAGCCGGCTCCTGAAAAATGTAGGGTTGCCACAAAACTCCTGTTTGTCATATGATCTGCCACAAACAACCATTGCCAATCTTTCTCTATTCTTACCTATATGCCCCTGAAGAAGTTTATAAGTTGTGCAAGTCTTGGATGAATAGAAAAGCCTCTCCCACAGAAACAAAAAGTCCATACAGATCAACAGCCTGGCCTAGTCAATCAACAATGCAGAAATCTTTTGTTAGAGTTGCTGAAAGAGAATGGAGGGGGATCAGATGAATGCTTCTGCAGTATCATGCTTCGAGTCAGTTTAAGCCCTTATCTTGTGCTAAATTCAACCCAGCCACCACTGATCACCCACCACCTCTCCTGCCACTACAGATACTTCTTGCCATGGAATACTAGTACCAGTCTCCCAAAGCCCCAGCAGTGTTTCATCTACTACAGAATCATCCAAAAGTGACTAGTTTCCTACTAGTCTACAGCTTGAAAAATGCTGGTGTGTCTGTTAAGAAAAGTACCTGATATGCAGCTTGTAGAAATCAGTCTCACTATATTCTAGTGGGATCCTGTCTATTACCTTTGTGGTTTGAATATTATTTTCCTTCTAAATCTCTCCAGTGCTTACCTTAAATCCGATTCCTTTGGCTTCTACATTCTGAGTCCTATATCTGTTTACATGGCTGGTTTATTCAGCATGTCTAACAAGCCAGTTATACAATGACACTGGATATGAGATTCAATTCAGTCTCATAATCTCTGATATCCTAGGTCTGTCACAGTCATTTTCCCTCCCCAAACCCCAGAGCCAGTATTCATTCCACTGTACCATGATCAGGGTTCCAGTTAGTTGGGTTTCTGTTAATTAAGGTTTTATTGGCTTCTCCAGTCAGCTGCCTCATACCAGTGTGACATTGTCCCCTGTTTTAAAGGGCGTGGAAGTTCAACTAACATTGCGTTGTTATTTCAGAACTTTTACTTCATATAACACCACCACCGACTTTTAGAATATGTTGTAGAATACACTTAAGTAAAACAGTGGTGCCCCTGTATGTGTACTACCTTGGGCTTGAGGTAAGGAGTGCCATTAATGAAAGTAAAAACGGGGGAAGGCATATAGATTTGCTATCATAAAGGTGGGCATAGACAATTACAAATTTGTGAAAAATTGACCTAAAAAGGATGACCTCAGATCATATTTGCAATGGTGTAATAAACATGCTACCAGTTCAGGTAGTCCCTGAGCACAACTAAAATGTGCAGAGTTCAGTAGGAAGATTGATGCATGCATCATGCATGAAGTTTGGATTCAAAGGGCCACACTTGAGGACCTAGAGGGCAGTACCTGATATCAAGGCGACAGGTTCCCCATCCCTGGACTACATGATTTCTGGGGGTCCATTCCTAAACTGAGATTCTGATTCCTCTGTAGGTTTCTTATTTTTTTCTTGGATTCCTCAACTTCAGTGCCCAATCCTTGTCCTATGTCTGTGGGACCTTGTATTCAGTTGTCAGCTGTGTTGCCAGGTAATTAAGGAGGTAAATGTAAAGTTTAACTTTTTCCTTGGGACATTTGCTTTGGAAGAGGAAGCACTCAATTGAAAAATCCAAAATAATTAGGCTACAATGATGAAAGGTTAGTATGCTAGCAAGGATACTCTTCCTGAGGAATGGACATGTGTCAGGGAGATGACGGTTCAGATATGGTTTCAATAACTTACAAGCTGTGTGAGTTTTGCTAAGTCACTTAAATTCTATCTTAATTTTCTTATTTGCAAAATGAAGATTAATAAATCCTAGTATAAGTACCTCACAGGATTGTAATGAGCCATATAAGATGTTAAATGTGTTTTGTAAACTTGGCCATCCACAAGTCACTTAATATTTCTCAACCTGTTTCGTTGTTTGTTTGTTTGTTTGTTTTTTGAGTAAAACAAGCATCATTATAGCACCAGCTTCGCAGGGTGATTAAAAGTACCAAATAAGATCATGTAGGAGTAATATCTTTAAATAAACCTTTATAAATTTTTAAGTAGTAAATCAATATGAGCTATTTAAAGCACAATAAATGCCAGCTTACCATGATGAAATTTGGTGTGCATTTTGGAGCTAAGAAGTGCCTTCCTGAAACTCCCACAAATCAAAACATGTAGGCAACCACATATCTCACCTACTCCTATGGGTCAGCTCTGCTACCAGTAGTACTAAATCTTGTTGACCGGCAAAGCAAAGGAGGTTATAGACCTTCCGTTAGAGAAAGGGGTAGAAAGCTTTCTGTCTCAGAGAGAAAGAAGAGAGTGGACTCAATTGCTTCTAAAGATCCCTCTTAGTACTGTAAAATCAGTTTTACCAAGGCATAATCATAGAACTCTGGAAGAGCTCCTTTCCTTAAAAGGTTCAAAAAAAAAAATAAGCCCTCTCCTATGTCTCCCTCCACCCCACACAAAGCAAAGGCCTACTGTGAAAATTTAATCTTCATCACTGTCGTATTCTACTCTGTCTTCCTCCATTAAAAGTAGCAACAGGTAAACCTCCATCTTCACCAAGTGAGGCATTTGCATAGTAGCTGACCTAGAAGATTGTTTTGTCTACTTTGGGTGGGGAAGGGAGGTGCTTAAACAGGGAATAAGAAAAAATAAAATAAAAACTTAGTTGCCAAGCAGTAAAAAATCTCCAGCACTGAATATTCGTATTGTTCATGGATCAGCAAACACCCCAGTTTGCCAGTAATTGAAAAACATTTGGCACGTTTCTATTAAAAAAACCTTCCCCTTCATGAATGTTTAAACAAATTAACTCGAACAAGAAGTAGTGATATGCATATCAAAAACAATTCTTAAACCTGAAGTTAACTAAGGCAAGGGAAAATCGATGTGCTGGCAGGTATTCTTTCTGAATTTCACGCTCACAATTTCTATTGCTCCTTTTCAAGCAGGAGCCTTCACTTTTATCCCGTTTATTATGTGTCTTCTTGGTATGAATAGGCAGGTTCAGAATTCTTAAAGACCAGCAAGAGCCCTTCCTGACCAAAACCGGATCAAATGATCCAAGCTATTGGAGTCTGGATGGACACATTGTTGGCGACCTGTGGACTGAACTTAAATGGCTGTACTTCACATATTAAAAAACAAAACAAAACAAAACACATTTTCTCAATAAGTATTGGCACTGGATAAGGATTTATTGCCTAAATGTTGTTGGATTGATATATATATATAATATATATATATATATATATTATATATATATATATTCCATTTTCTTACCATGTGATATGCAATCATACAAGAGCCAAAAAAAAAAAATTCCTAATTTTTCCCAAATCCTGTGTCCTGTCTAAATCCAGCTGCATTTCAATGAAATGGTATAGAATCCAGTGATCTTTAGGGGGGCAGAAGATCTTTTTTTCTAGTGTTGGCTTTATCACTAATTGGGCAACTCATTTACCCTCACTGGTCCTCAGTTTCCTCTTTAATATGTGTGGATGGAGGAGATGCCAACTAAGTTAGGCATAGGGATTAAACTTATCATGCCATGAGTATAGGAAGCTCCCAGGTAAAGAAATTCTCTCTTGTCAATATGCATCAGCATGTTCTCAGCGATTTATAATCTCTGCAACAGAACTAGATTAAAATATATTGGGAAATATTTAACGAAATAAATAAAAATACAATAAAACTTCGATAGCATTGCATATTAAAATGAAGCCAATAAATGGCCACAGGGATCTTTATGTTGCAGTCCTCAGTTCTATTTGTTTTACACCATTTGCCTAGAGCACTGGGTTAAGCCAGTACGTTAAAGCTGGTATATGTTAAAGGTGGTATCTAGACCCAGGTTTTGTTGGCTCCAAGAACAGCCCTCTACATACTGTGCAACCCTACCACTCAACCTCTGAAGTATAGTGACAAAATCCTACTTAACACACACACACACACACACTCTCTCTCTCTCTCTCTCTGCCCCTCTTCTGTTTCCCCATTCCCTCCTTTTTTATCACTTGGTATGTATAGACAAAGCCTTAGCAGACTCAAAGGTCAAGCAGTCAAAGTGAGATGTGTTTACATTATATAGGATTTCTTTAGCAGCTCCACTAATAGACAAAAAAAATCCTATACATTCTCTGTTTCAGGGGTATACATATCCTCTGGGACCACAGTTAGAGACTTTCTATCTTTTTTCTTTATAAACCAGGAATGGTATTGATAGATTGTAGTTCTTTCTTCCCTTGAGATTTGGATTCCAGTGAATATTTCTTATCACATTGTTAGGCTGGGCCTCATTGGTCTTGGGACCTCTGTAGATATACAGATCTGCATATAGATAGATAGATAGATAGATAGATATAGATAGATAGATAGATAGATATTTCCTTTGACCTACAAGGCCTATAAGTGGAGGGAATTATTTTAAAAAATCATATCTTTGGTATAGAATTTTCCCCCTTGCTCTTGTATTCTCCTTTCCTCCCCAATATCAATGGTGGATATATTATTGTTGTGTTTTTTATCTATCATCCATCCTATTATTTAGTTTTAGTTTGAGCTACGGTCCTTTGCACCTCCAGTATTCAAATGAATTAGTATTGTAGGCAAGTGTTTGGAATTCCTTCTCCAGTGAAAAGAACAGAATCACATGATGTTAGAAGGGATTTTAGAGGTAGTCTATCATGAACCTTAATTTGACAGAGGAAGAAACTGAGTGGTAAAGTGACTTTCCTAAGGTATGTAGGTAAGAAGGATTTTGTTATCCTTTTAGTTTCTCAGGATCCATGGCCATGAGAATATCTAATCTCCAGGTGCTAGCTGATAACTCCCAGAATAGTTCCAAGGATCATGGAATCATGATGACAGACAGTCTTATTGAGGTTGTGCCCTGAGATATGAGAGGGACATAACTGATATTTACTATGCTTGCACAGAATGACGATATTACTAAAGTTAACTTGTGAGCTTAATTGTTGGCAAGGTTTCTTCTTTGTCAGATTGTCTATAAAAAGAAGTGAGCATTGGTCAGCGAATGGGGAAAAACCCATATGAGGGAAAAAACACAAGAAATCTCTGTGTGCCTCAACTGGCTCCCATTAAGGCTTGAGGAGATTTTAGAGGAGTGCACAAGTGTGCCTGTCTTGATTGAACCCTTCTTACCAACTCTTGAGAGAAGGGTAATTAGGCAATGCTGTAGGAGCTGGTTTTCCCAACAACTCTTTGAGAAGACTAGAATAGAATAAAGCTGATTATTAACCCCTCTCAAGCTGTCTGCCTATCTGACTGTATCAGGAGTGAACCTGTTAAGAGTCTGGAGACAGAAATGCCTCCTATGTGTTATCTGTGAAACAGGCCACATAGGTAATTATTAGCAAAGCCAAGACTCTGGGGTCTGCTGAGTCTGATGCTGAATCCAGCAGTATCTGTACTACATAACAATCCCTTTCCAAAATACATTTGTGTTTTTTGTTTGGTTTTGGATCGTTGGGGGTTTATTTCCATTCTGCTTTTTAGGGTAGGAATTTTTTTGTTTTTGCTTTGCATACCAATAAGATGGGATGTTATAAATCCCATCAGACACTATCTGTGTAGTATACCCAAAGAGATGACCTGATGGTGAGACACGGGTGAAGTCAATCTTTCAAAGTTGATAGAATCAAAGCGAAAGGCAAAATTATTAATTCGTTGAAAAGCTTCCTAAACAGCTTTCTATTAAACAAGGCAAGAAAATATGGGTAATGTTGAAAATCCAAATAGCAGGCAGTAGGAATGGGAAGGGTGGGATTAGAAAAAAAGATATAGAAAGTGAGTATTGGAGAAACCTTTGGAGCCAGATAGAAATGAAAACACCCTCTACTTTACCTCTACCACCAAAATTACCATAGTTGTATTTGCTTTGTGTTGGTATGATAATCACTCTCATATTGATAACAAGTAGTTTTTGTTTAGATTTTTTTTCTTTTTTGCTCTGGATGAGGTCATACTATCTCTGTTTTTCTTTGCCTTTCACATAAACCTTCTTCCATCCTACACCAACTCAAGACAGACAGTTTTTTTTTATCCACTCTACTGGCTTCATTAGAATTGTGGCAAGGGAAAAGCAAATGCACATTTAGTTAACTCAAAAAAGTTAGGGGATTGTTTGTTTGTTGCTTTTTTCTGTTAGATTCCTTGCCTTCCTAGAGATAAGCATTGTAAATAAATACAGATTTAATCTTCTGAATCCACCATCAAGGGGAAATGTGCAGTTCAGATGAATGAAAGAAAAGACAGACATAAAAAGTAACCTTTCTACTGATCAAACCTTTCATTTCCAAGCAGAAATAATTACAGCAATGGTCAGTGGGGAGATTTGAGCAATTTACGGAAGTATAACAGCAGTTCCTATCAACACAATTTTATATTCAGGGCAAGGCATAGAACTCCAGGTCCTGAAGCATTGCCTATAATCTTTATTTCATTTTTAGATGTTATGCTGTAATAAAATGTAAAAAGGGAATACATAAAAAGTTATAGAGGTGGGAAAAACATGGTTTGAAGTTGTATGGCATTTCTTGACAGGGCATGTTCCTAAGGATATGCAGAGAATAACAAATGCCATTTGATATAAGTACACTAGAGATCTGAAACTAGATTGAAAACCCAAGTCAATTTTCCTGAGTGTCATTTGATTAGCTTTCTCATACAGAACTGAGGCTTAAACAATGCTGGGATTCCGAGTGCAGAGGTGCTTGGGACCAAAGTGAGAAATGGGTTCCTCCCACCAATTTCATTCTGGTGGCTTTATGACATTATCTTTGCACATTCTTCCTGTGTTTTGGCAATAATCCATAAATGAAGCGAAGTTAGAGAAAATGTGATTGATAGTGGGCAAATGCATAATGTACAAGAGGTTATTTCTCCACTCCCTCTTTCAGCCATCTCTGACTTGCTCCAGGCAAATACCTACAGCCCATCACCAGTCTTTGGTAAAAAAGCAAAAAAGAAAAAATTTATAGGTTGACAAGGGAATCCACTCAGGCAACTGATATCTCAATTATGGGAAGCGGGTGGCTCTTTTCCACAAAGTGTTTTTTTTTCTTCTACCAGGACCATGGAATTTGTTAGGATTCTAGACAGCCCCACATATGCATCATTTTTTTAAAAAATCAATAACCTAGAATTCTCTCTTAGAAACAATGGAAAGTGTAGAGATCACTTATGGCTGTGCATCAAATCCTTAATTCATGTCTTATAGGTAATCAAGCCAGATTTACATTGCCTTGAGTGCTGGTGGACCTTTGTCAGATCTTCCTACCCTTTGGAAAAGCTTCAGTAAAATACATCAAAAAAAAAAAAGCGAGTAAGAAAGTGGAGGGTAAAGCTCCAAGAAGCTTGGGTGAGCTCAGTTGGGGGGGTTTTAGGCTTTTCTGAGGTGCCCAGAGGAAGCTAGGTGGCATAGTTCTGATTCTGGGCCCAGAATCAGAAAGACCTGAGTTTAGATCTGGCTAAATGCTAGCTGAGTGACCCTGGGCAAGTCACACACAGAAAAGGTTAAAATCTCAGATTTAATTTGTTTCTTTATGTGACTGTATGTGTCTGTCTGGTACCTCATCTCAAGGAACATGTATATGAATATATGTGGAATGTTGCAACAGAAATACACCAGGAGTGGCATTTTGGGGGTGGGATTATGTCCCGGAGCTTCACTGTTTCCTACCTAATGCCTTCTCTGCACTCTGCAGTCATTCATGAGGAAGGCATTTCACTGGGGAGAACTCTCTCTGTGGTCACTTATTTTAATCCTTCAGTTATCCAAGATTGGGTCTTCTTACCCTTACTTACTCACCCAGGACTTCTCCAAGCATACCTTATCTTTATCCATTGTAGGGTTTTCAGGAAATACCAGGGAGCACCCTAGATGAATTAAAGAATAACAGCCCCTTTAGTATCCATACTTTGAGAATATGCCAGTCCTTTCAAGTACTCTCTAACATTCCCAACTTCTTGTGCCACATCACTTGTGTACATCCCTTGGAGTCTAACAATGAATAACATTTTCAGCAGAGACAATGCCAGCTGACATACTACAAACATTGGCTTTGTACCACAGAAAATCAGAACAATCTGATTCCAACAGTTTACTTATAGGTAGCCATGTAGGATGAAGTAAAGGGTTTCTTTGGAAGCGGTTATGTCATAAAGAATGAATTTTGGGATGCTAGAGATCCAATCTTGCCTGAATTCACCATGAAAAGTAAAGTGTTAGACATTGGGAATTGGGGCTATTTATTTTTTATGTCTTCTGTTTACATAGAAAATTAATAGAGACTATGTTACCTGAATTCTTGGGAGCATAGATTTAAATTTGGTATAGACCTCAGAGATCACCCTAACTCAAATTAGTCATTTTATACATGAGGTAACTGAGGCTTAAACCCAAGACCATACAGGTAGGAGGTAGCTGTAAAATGCTGAGACTTCAAGTGGGCACAAAATTGAATTTCTGTCCCATACATGACAGGACTTTTGAAACTATTACTTGGTTCTTTATATTATTTTTTACTGATGCTCAGAATCAGCACAAATCACATAGAGGACAACAGTCTATAAGAATGATATCTCTGTGGATGTATCTCCCATGTAGCATGATCTATGTAAAACAGGCCATTCAGCAAGCCACATTAATTTCCAATCATGTGTCTGGTAGTACATTATTCACACCACTTATGGAATACCAAGGCATATTTTTTTCTTCTCACCCAGTGAAGAGCTTCCTGCTTCTCCCATGGAAGCATGTGTTCCTTCTTTTCTCAAAATCCCTATAACTCCATCCTCACTGACATAGCCCTAGACTAATTGTTGTCACTGTTGTCATCAGATACTACTAAAGCTTTGTGGGGTCGGGGAGGAAAGGGTAGGTAAGATTTTACAACATTTTCTGATAATGTTTCAAGTCAGCAGGATTTTGCAAACAAAACCAGCCTTGCTCTCCTTTCCCTAAGCTATCTTCTGTCTGACATCTCTCAGCCCTACCCTGGTCTATTGTCAAATATAGATTGCAAGACCCTGGGGAAGTAGATGTTGCTGAGTTTGTGAAATTTCTGGAGTTTGGTTAAGTTGTTGCTAAACTCTTCATGGATCGCCTATGCAATCTTTAGACAATCCCTTTCATTTTTTTAGCCCTCTTGCTGTTACTTTTTTAAAGGAAAAAAAAGCAATCTCCGTTAGCCTCATAGAGTAGACAGCAATGGCAGGGAGTACTAATGATTTGCTACACTAATCATTCTATCTTTTAGAAACAAATGTAGATTGCTCTCCTTCTGGCATGTAAGATCTACAATGCTGGCCCCCTGACCCACTGCCTGAGGGTGTGTGATGAAACCACAATCACAGAATGTACTGGATGGCAGTTTTGAAGGGAAAATGACACGTCTAATAACCAACAGGAATGGCTAGTAATTAACAGAAACGACAATAATTAACAGAAATGACAAGTCTAATAAATTTTCACTTATGTGTTGTCATATAGCACTCTGGGTTTTAGTTTTCCATTTTTAATATTAAATCTCAGTGGATTTTGTTTTAAATAAAAGCCATAACAATTATAATGCTAGAAGGAGAAATATCAATGCACACTCCATCAAATTCTGTTTTATCACTCACTTATTCCTTTGAAGATAAGATAGATTAAGATATATTTTTCCCTCTCCCTTCTCTGCATTCCCCATATACAAAATACAAAATACTACAGGACAAATAACATTGTTTATATCTTCAGTATGTAGCTCAAAAGGAATCTGAGGGGAAACGTTTGTATTTTTTTTTAATTTTCTTTGATCTCTTCAAAGATAAGAGGGTTTTCTTCCCCGACCCTGTGTTCCTTCTCTGGATACAAACAAAGAAGGTTAAAGCTTATTAGCATGTCCTATATAGCTAGTCATAACCTAAGTGACCTGTCATGGCACAAAATGTCTACTAGAACTTTCTCTGTACTTGCAAGATGGAAATTTTATGCATCAATGCTTTTATGCATGCATCTGATTTGGGAAGTTCGCTGCTTTATGGATATGAACATTGTGATCATGTAAATTGATCTATATAATGGGATTTTGTGTGTGTGCGTGCATATATCTATATGGATATGATGTATGCAAGAGTATTTTAAAAGAAAGTATAATGCATGTAATGTTCACTCTAATGATATGAAATACATTAAATTTCCACCACCTTGCTTGTGTATACAGGTGTATTATGTCTCTATCACTGTCCTTTGTAGGAATTTAATGTTGAAAAAACAGTTCATCCTTTGATACCCAAAGCCAACTCAGAGTACTACATGGAAATATTATCCATGATACATAAAGTCCATGAAGGAAAAACCCTTAAAAAGCAAAAGCATGAGATTTACTAACTCTGTGACCTTAGGAAAGTCATAATCTGTTTAACCTTCAGTTTCCTCGTCTATAAAATGAAGGAGTTGGTCTGGATACTCCTTACTTTCTCCTCTTATTTGAAATCTTGTGTTTGTCTTCCATGTCCCTTTCCTATTTGTGTATGCTACATCTGTCTTCTTTCTTTAGAGTTTCCAGAGCCTTCTAGAGTTCTCATGCTAGCCTGTAACTGACCACAACTCTTACGCTATAGAGAGCCATTGGCACTGCATAGTTTTCCACACACTCAGTCACCTTCTTCTTTCAAAGTTTATGATGTCCCACTGATTAAGAATTCTGTTATCTTATAGATAAGAAATGACAGTGAAGAGAACTGGGTTATTGTCCAAATAAACTAATCCTCTTTGAGACTACATCTAGGTAACAACAATGTTCCTTGGCCCCTTGTGAAGCCACACTGGCTCTCAGTTATATGATCATTTTCCAGGTGAAGGATCAGCCTATTAATGAAGACTCTGGTAAGAATTTTGCCAGCAATGACTAAGAGAAAGACCCTCCCTGTGATTGTTGCAGGACAATCTATTCCCTTTACCTTTATAGGAATGGACAATGGAGGCATCCTTGAACTCCTGGGGGATAAACTTGCTATATAACCTGGAAAATTTCAGTCAGCTTTTGTATAAGCAATGGTCTACCTACCTTGTAAGGGGACCACAGCCACCACACCATCTCTACATGGTATCATTGGTTACAACAAATGCAAAAGTTTGAATGCTGTGGATAAGTTCACTTACCTTGGTAGTATACTTTCCAGGGATGTACACATTGACAATGAGGTTGATTCATGCATTGCCAGAGCAAGCTCAGTGTTTGGGAGGCTCCAAAGAAAAGTTTGGGAAAGAAGAGGTCTTAGACTGACTAACAAACTGAAGGTCTACAGAGCTGTTGTGCTGATGTCATTGTTATATGCTTGTGAAATATGGACAGTCTGCCAGTGTCATGCCAGGAAACTAAATCGCTTCCATTTGAACTATCTTAGGAAGATTCTGAGGATCACTTGGCAGGATAAGGCACCAGGCACTGAAGTCCTTGCTCGAGCTGACCTGCCAAGCATTCAGACTGCTTCAGAAAGCACAACTCCGATGGGCTGTCCACATTGTTTGAATGCAAAATGTATACTTGCCAAAAAGACTATTTTATGGAGAACTCTCATGGGGGAGGTGATCACGTAGCGGTCAGAAGAACTGATACAAGGACACTCTCAAGATCTCTCTCAAGAACTTTGGATTTGACTGTGCAAAATGGGAGACACTGGCACAGGATTTATCAGCATGGTGTGCCCACATCAGAAAGGATGCTACTATGAGCAAAGTAGCATTGAGACAACACAAAGGAAATGTAGGATGTGTATCCACCCCAAATATTCACACGGACTCTCGTGTCCAACCTGTGGTAGAGCATTCCAAGCTCATATTGGTCTGATGAGTCACAGTGGGACACACTGAAATTTCACTTTATCATGGAGATGTCATTTTGGTCCTCCGTGAAGACAAAGGACAACAACCAACCAACCAATCAGGTAATACCAGTGAATAACAGTTGGTATTTACAGAGAGTTTTAAGTTTACAGATTATATTCATTATTAGACTCCCCAAGGTAAACAGTGACTTTTGGTATTTTCATTTTATAGATGGGGAAATACAGGTTCAGTGACTTTCCTGAGGTCAGATTATTACTAAAGGACTACCCTGGGATGTTACTCTAAGTTAACCGACTTAAAATCCAAAGTACTTTCCTTCATGCCCTGTGGTCTCCCTATGATATTTTACCCCTCTCAGGCAACATAATTTCAGAATCCAGTAAAATATAATGTTTAAGAAAGCCCTTAAGGGAGGTGATAATACTAGAAAGTGCTTTTAGGAATAGCAGCATGTAAGTGGACAAGATGATTGTGGTATGTGTAGGGAAAGGGTAAGGGCTTGGATCATACCACCTGGATGGCTAACTTCTCCCCAGCGTATAAGGCTATGCTTAAACACTCTCTTGTGAGACTGACATCAATCCGATCTAATCTATAGTTGTAATCCTTTCTCCAAACCCAGTTACAAATCACCAGCTTTACTGGTCAGAAGATTATCATTGTCCGTCACCATCATCATCCTTGCTATTTACTGACCATCTAACATAGTAGACACTGAAAAAGATATTTTTTGATTCTGAGGGTATGCTGTACAAGGACTATCCTTAGAACTAGGGGCACAAAGAGGAAGCTATATGGTGAAAAAAAAGGTCCTGAACTATGAATGTGTAGATATTTCCTATCTCCCTGAGCCTCAGTTTTCTTGTCTGTAAAATAAGGATGTTGGATCAGAACATCCCTAAGGACCTCTTTAAATTTTAAGGTTATATGATTTGATTCTAGATATGATGTGGGCGTGGTTCCCATCTGTCAAAATGTTACAATAGTTGTGAAGAGAGAACACATTTATAAATATATAATTAACCACTTAGATAACTAAAAGATAATTAACTGCCGTCACCCCTCCCACCACTTGTCCCCTGATTTGGGGTATCAAATTCTGAATGCTTCTTATAAAAATATAGTGAATCAATCAATGTAAATGTTCAGAATACCCAAGTGCCAAACACTTTGCACAGTTCTGACAATATAAATTATTTCTGTAGCCATGGTCGTGGCATGAAGACATGAAGCATCAGCAGCACATAATAAGGAAATGTGCCTGGGAATTACTACTTCCATAGCATTACAAGAAGGGCAGGCCCAAGAGGTAGATGAGTGGGGAAAACCAAGAAAGTACAACTTTCCAGGCTTCCGGATGTCTATATTATGCTCATTTGATTCACATCTTGATGAAGGGTGTTACTATAACTTTCTACATTTAAGTAGAGATCACTTGTCAATTTTATATTAAGTAAAAAATCACCACTATGGTATTATTGACATCAAAAAGAAAACAAAACAACATTTATTGCAGTGTGGAGAAGGAAGTGAGGTTTAGTGGAAACAGCCAGTACTTGGAAATCAGTGTCTCTCAGGGTGGTGCCTTTCTTTACAATTCTTTGAGAGAATAACGCCATTCAACTCACCTCAAATCTCTTGAGTCTTGTTCCCTCGCTTTTTAACAAATGAATGGAACAAAACCTTTCTTAATCACAGCCTGAATTAATATAGCATGTGCCCCAGTCCTCTTCATTCCTTCACAGCTCAGATGTGCTACCAAACTGGGGCATGTCAAAGGTGGACAAATAAATGCATCTTCTCCATATTCATATGAGGCAGGCATTGCAGACAGAGCCTGCTAAATGAGATATATGATCCTCAGAAGAATTTTGCCTAACTATCCACAAAGGAGCAACCAAGTAGATGAAGACTGTCTGTTGTCTAAACTATGATATTCAAATAAAAGAATGGAGGTGGTCCTTAGTACACATGTGTGCATGTTTTGTGCACACAAATATGCATATACATGTACCTATGTCACAAAGAGATACAATAGATGGCCAGTGAACTGGGCACAAAACTAAACATGAGGAAGAATGAGGGTAGATGGCATTTGGAAAAGTGTATTACTTTCTGATGGCCATGGGCTTCTTCAGGAGACAAAGATCTGCCTTTTAATATTATTCTTCCAGTGGTGTCATATGCCACATGGCATGGAATCCCACAGTCTACAAAGAATCAAAGCTACATGTCACCCAAAGCAGAAAATAGGGATACATGATAGGAGTAAATCAAGTGATACATATAAAAATCAACACTGAACTGTGAACAAGAAGCAATGTGTAAGGTAACATCAAAAAAGATGTAGGACCAGAAAAGAGGTTGAAACATGATTATGTGGTGACTGTGGAGGATTGCTGATGACCAGGTCATGGGATCCAGTGGTGTCCATGTAACACCATGAGATTTAAAGGATGGCCTCTAATGCTGAGAACTCTTTCTCTATTAATACCAACAGGATAAGAAGCCGCTGTTACATTTGGAGAGCTGTGGTAGCTTTAAAAGTGCTGGAGTGGTGACCTCAGTTAAGTTGTAGGATTTTTTTCCCCCTTCAAAGAAAAAATCCAACAATCCTCCTCCCTCCCAGACAGAGAGGCAAAAGAGTCTAATCTTGTGATATTTTGAGTCTTGGACAAGAGCATTTCAGAACCTCAAATTTGGTTGCAACATATAACATTTAATTCTGCATGTGACCTGAGCCAATAGCAGGAGCTGTGCTTTTGGGGAATATCTAATTTTAATTAAACTGGTTTCTCCATCATCTTTTAGAAGATGACTCGTTATTTTGAATGCCTGCCATTCTGCCCTTATTCTCTGTTCATTTTCTCCCATCCCATTGCTTCTGAGATTTTGCAGTTTCTTTTTGAAATGAGTGTCCTTGTTTTATATGGAAGCCCACAAATGGAAGCTGAGATTAGTGAAGTGTGCTTTAAGACTATGAGGCTCTATCAGGAAATGCAATCTGTCTGCTGTAGACCCAATATCCACAGAGATGAAACAAAATGTTGTTTACTGAATCAACACTAACCACAGCATAACCTGCATGGGGGAACGGACACACATTACTGCAAAGGGCTAAAGAGCATCAAATCATTGGTCATGCAGTTATAGGATTATAAAGTCCTGCTTTCTCTGTGAAAGGCATTTAATAGTGGACATTGTGAAGGCTTCATCTCAGTGATGAAGTCCCAGAAAAAGGGACTCTGAATTATTGTACAGGGCAAAATGTGGGGAGCAATCACATCACAGAAAACAGATGGTCTCCCTACTGCTCGAGCACCTCAACTCCAAATGGGCACAAGGAATTGTGGTGACATGATTGAACATGAGAAACAGATACCTCCCTTTTTAACTCAGAAATAAAGATGGGTAAAAGGAAGGCAGGGCTGTTAATGAATTTAAGTGCTAGTTCCAGTGAGCTGACTGACCCCATCTTCCCATTATTGGGCAACTCTTGAATAGGACTATAATGTCTGGATTCTTGGTCACTGCTGTATGAGCCAGTCATAAGCAGAACTTTATGTGATGTTTTAAAGGGCCTGATCACTGTCGGCTCATTAGATGCCACGCATGCTCTTAGAGTGGGAAAGGCAGGAAGGGAGCAGTCTTTAGCATCTTTTAGGATGATGATGATGATGATGGTGCTGAGCATAGTGCCCAATACATAGTAGGCACTTACATATTTTTTGACTAATAGCTTCATTCATATAGTGCTTTAAGATTTACACAGTGCTTTACAAATACTGTCACATTTTATCCTCACAACAACCCTGGGAGTTAGTTGCTATCATTATCCCCACTTTATAGGTGAGGAAACTGAGACCCAGGGAGTGTAAGTGATTAGCCCAGTGTCACATAGGCAAAGGCACCGGAGATACTGAAAAACAAACCCAAAAAACAAAAACCCAACCCAACCCTGGAGCATGTATAAAACTAATTGAATGAATCACTATTGGGAACGCACTTCTCACCTCTGCCATGTTAAATTGCCCCCTTCCATCAAGACCAAACTCAAGCACCACCTTATATATAAAAGCTTTTCTGATTGCCCAACTGGTAGTGTTCTTCCTCCATGATTACTTTGTATTTATTGAATTTATTTTTTAGAATATTTATGTATGTACCTGCTTATATATTTATTTGACTCCCCTGTTAGAACATAAACTCTAAACGCTTTCTGTTTGTATCTTATGCAGCAGCTAGTATGTGTTCTGTATGGTAGGTACCGAAATAAATGCTTATTGATTAATATCTGGGGATATCATCATGTCTAAAGGAAGTCTGTTTTACTGTTTTCTTTCATAGTCACTGTTTTTTGTTGTTATTGGACATCAGGGTATAGATTGGTAAAGCAGACCAGTAAGACTACTTTGCAGAGAATATTTGATCTTAATGGGCTCCCCACTTTGGCGAAGGACAAAAGATAGTGGAAAGAACACCGTATCCTGTTCAACCTTTCTTACTAGGTATTTATGTAACCATAGGCAAGTAACTTAACTTCTTTGAGGATAAGTTTCTTCAACTAGAAATAATTCCCACTTTATTTCCATCATGGGATTGTTGTGAGTATGGAATAAGGTAACTACACACGAAGGTGATTTCAAAAGTTTATAACTGCTGTATAAATGCAAGACATTCTCATTACAGTTTACCCTTCAATTTAATTTGACTGTGTAGATTCAGCAAAGACCAACATTTGTGAATTTTTCTGCATTAGTATTTATCAAATGAATGAATCTTTTCTTTTCCCCTCTGCCCTGCTGACTTTGTTTTTGAATTGGAGTCACCATTTGGCAGGTACTGTGTTTCCTATTTTCATACCCCACTCTCTTCCATGACATACACACAGAGAAGCTAAGTTGGATGCAAATTTGTGGAATGACAGGGGTGGGTGGGTGGGGTAGTTTGAACCTATCATGAAGACATTTTTAATAAATCATTTGTAACTTAGAAGGCCTGGAAGTGCTAATCTTCACAGAAAACAGTCCAGGGCTCTATACACAGTTAATTCTCAATAAATGATGTTAACTTGCTAACCCGAGTACCAACAAATAATTCTATTCAATTCTCTCTGTGCTTCATGCAGTTCCTCTATTTTAACAAAATTGGGAAATTTTCCCATGGGAAATAGAAGGGGACAGAAGGGGGAAGAGTCAAGGAAACATTTTTTGCTTTTAAAAATCTCTGGAACCAAAATAACTAGCCAATTAATTAACAATGAAAAGGAGCTATGAGCTATTAATATCATCTAAATATGTACCTCTATTAATGCCCAGTTGCTTCCACTCATATAGTCTTGAATGCACCACACAGAAATTTTAAATAAACAAAGCAAAGGACCCTTAGTCCTTTCCATCAGAAGAATATGTGTTTCTTAAGAATTCAGGAGTCTAATAAAAAGTGATTTTTGTTTAAGCCATGGTGGTCAGGTGATGATGAATGCTGTGTATGGGGGAGAAGGAGGAAGACCATAGCTTATGTGACTATATCACTTTATCATAGCCTATAAGTTTAACTTACATTTGATTTTAATGACTCCTCTATGAGATAGGTAGGGGGAATATTATTATGCCCATTGCACAGATAAAAACATTGAGGACCAGAATAGAAGTGACTTGCCTAATTTACACAGCTTGTTAGTGACAGAGCTTGGCCTTGAATTCAGTGTAGAGATGGCCTCAGATAAAATAGTTAAAAAACAAACAAAAATAACAACTATTGTGATTGGTGTCCCCACCACTCATACTTTGAGTGCCCAAACCCATTTGATCTGTCTTTCCTGCCCTAGATCCTTTGTGTTGCTCCTATTCCCTAGGGGCTTGTCTTTTCCATTTTATTTTTTCCAGTGAAATTTCACACACCCCCTTAGGTTGAGGTACCAACTAGCAGTCTGGCAACCTAGACCTCATTAAATTGGGTAGAAGGCTTTAGGGCTGCTTCTGACAGAATCACAAACCCTTGACATGTTCATCTTTAAAGAGATCTTACAGATGATCACGTTACCTTTTTATTTTACAAAATTGGAAACTAAATTTCCAGAAGTGAAATGACTTGTCCAAGTTCATGCAGGCAATTAGGGACAGGATCTGGGTGTCACTATTTCTAGTCTGTTGGTCCTCATTTGTTGCATAAAACATTAAAGATTAAAATAATGAGAATTTCAAAGTCAAAGCAAAGTGAAAGTAGACATATTGGGGATCAATGACAACATTCAGATAACACCATATTACAAATTACTCACATGTGCACAGGTCTGGACTTTAATAACTCAGACAGATGAAGATAGGGTTAGAGACAGAGAGACACACACATGGAGCAGGGTG
This sequence comes from Potorous gilbertii, assembly GCA_028658325.1. Lineage (NCBI taxonomy): Eukaryota > Metazoa > Chordata > Mammalia > Diprotodontia > Potoroidae > Potorous > Potorous gilbertii. The sequence goes on along the minus strand of CM053769.1, from coordinate 599,861,516 downwards.
GGGGAAGAAGACAGAGAGACAGAGAGAGGGAGGGAGGGAGGGAGAGGGAGAGAGAGAGAGAGAGAGAGAGAGAGAGAGAGAGAGAGAGAGAACCACTGTCTACCTACCATCAGCTCTAACCACAGGAAGCTAAAAGCATCGTAGCTTTTTATGAAAGTATCTGAAAAGCAGGATCTGCACACACAATAGGAAAGACAGACACTTGGCTAAGGTGCCAAACACTGGGGGCAGGCTTATTTTTAGAAGTGTACTTATTTTAACACCTGAAAATTGTATACCCACCTGTTTTTTGAGCTAGGAGGGCGTTAAGTCCAGTTAGGGTCACAGTAAATGAAGAAATAGAGCTTGTAGAAGACAGTGTCACGCCTCCTAAAAAATTGTGTTCACACTTTCAATGGGGGTATTGTTAACCCCACTCTGCTCTGCTGATTCATGTTGCGGGGGGGAGGGGGGGAAGAGAGAAGACTAACTGGCATCGAAATAACAAGGCTCATGAGGTAGAAGGGCAATCTAAAAGACCAAACTTCATTAGGAGGTATCCAGATAGTTCTAGCACAAAAAGGACAGTGTACTTGATGTCATTTTTTTTTTCATTTTCTCAGCCAGAAACAACCCCAGTCAAGGATGGTAAATAGTGTTTGAAAAATCATTGTCAGAGGTAAAGGACAGACAAGTTAAAAGGAGAGGGGGAAAAAAAAGAGAGAGAGAGAGAGAAACTCTAAACCTACTGACTAATTGGCAAAGCATCTGCCCATGTTGCTCTCACAATTTTCCTTTTAAAAATTCTTCCTGAATTAATCTTGAAGATATTGAATTCTGGGTTTAATTGCAGACCTGGTTCATGGCAACACAAGAAAGTAAATGAACTTTCTTCTTCATTTTTCTGCATTTTGGTCCCACCAAACTTCTCCAATTATTCAGTGTGCCCATGTTCTCAAGATCCATTTTATCTCTTTCCTCCTACCTGAAAATAGAAACTTCTTCACAAAAAAGGGTTTCCTATCAGCCATTTACACCTTAGTGTGATGGTCAGCATATTACGTTGTATGACATAATATGACAGTGCTTGTAATTTTAGTCTTTTCTTTCCCTTCTGAATTTTAAGACGAAAGGCTTTTACTCTAAGGAAAGCAGGTAGAGGTAGAATATGGGGGCCCTGGGTCCTTTCCAGCCCCTAGGGAATGACATCAGAAGAGCACCTTGTGTCAGATAGGTCAACCTTGGATTTCTTTGAATTATACAGGTTTAGATGAAAACAAGGTAAAATAGAGTACATGCTTTTCCTGAGTAGATCCTATTATATATTATCTCAGCACAACACAACTGATAGACACCTCAGGGTTAAATATATGAAGAAACAAACAACAACAAAAAAAAACTATAGTAGTGAAGGATTGAGGAAAAACAAAGCTTATAAATTTTAACATAAAAATTCTAGTCTCATCTTGGGCATTTGTGTGACTACTAGGGGTCCTAGTCGCCTTTCTGTAAATAGGAGGAAGGGCAGGGTGTGGATGAGATGACTTCCAAAGTTCCATTAGTTCCACCATTTAAGGGAGTCAGACTGCTTTAGGGTTAAGAACACTAACCTGATCTCGAACAATGTAGTCAGCCTCTCTGGCCTCAAGTTGAGGTAGTTGACAACTGTGGTTCCTTCTAACTTGAAGATGCCATGCTTCAATCTATGCCACAGCCCATGTACATCTTAGTGTCAGACCTTCTAAGAAAGGGTAGTAGGAGATAGGTTTTTTTAGAGGAGAAACTCAATTTCCTAGGGAAGTATTTACCTGGTAAATCCCTCCACAACTTAAGGAATGTTTACTTGAAGAGTGTTGTGGTAAATGAGTCACATTCATACTTATACAACAGAGACCATAAAGAGGGATTTTCCCCCCCTGTAGTAAAAGCAACTTCAGTGTCATCACCATGTCTCCATTTTGGGGTCTCTTCACTTTGCCTCAGACCTCCTGGGGATTCAGAAGAGGGAACAGCTGTTTATCTGTTTTGCTCCCTTTTGCAGAACAGGCTAAATAGGGAAGTAGCTAAATTTTTAATGTTCCTGAAGCTGTGTGTGTGTGTGTGTGTGTGTGTGTGTGTGTGTGTGTGTGTATGTGTGTGTGAGAGGATGATATTGGGTTGCAATTGAAGAAGAGTTTTAAGACAGGCAATTTTATACCAACTTACATAATGTATGCCAAAGTGCGAGGCTGTTATGGAACCACATCTGCAATTGTGTGCCGCATAATACAGCAATAGTATTTGAATATTATCAGATTGTAAATGGCAGAAATGCGGTATTAAGTGTTTGTGAGGAGTGAATTATGCCCTATTATATTGCAGAGACTCTGGGAGCAGCAGAAGCAGCCGGTGAATGGCGGGTTTCTCTGATTTATTAACAGGCGTGGTTGACTGGGATTATGCTTATTTTTGTGTGTGCCACCATTATCAGTTCAGAAGGAAGCCATTCCAGTATGCCACTTTCGAGGGGAAGGCTCACAGCGAGGAGGGATAATGGTCACATTCCCCATCTCTCAAGCGTGGCTGCACCTGGAACATTGCATGGTTTTCATCTTCCTTAGGAGCAATGTGGAAAACCTCGAGAAACGCATAAAGAAGGCAAACAAATTTGCTCCATAGATTTAGAAGACAAGGTTGGGGAAAAAGCTACAGCTCAGGAAAAAAAATTAAAAGACTCCAGAGGGACTAGATCACAGCCTATAAATACCTTCAAGGTAACACTATAAAAAGAAGGGTGGGAATTATTCACCATCTCCAAAGGAGCAATGGCCTGGAGCTAAGGAAGAAGAAGTTTGGGCTAGATAATAGGAAAAGTTTTTGAGCAGTAAGAGTGATTGGGCAATGAAATAGGTTCCCAAGGGTCATCGCAGATATTCAAGCAATAGGTTAGATAAGACATTAGTGGGAGTGATGTAGTGAGGCAGTCTTGAATGCTGGCAAGATGAGACCAGTGGGGCTTGGCTTGTCAAACTCACTATGATTTTAATAACAACAGGGGTTGTCCTCCACTTACCCATCCCCCACCAACCCTTGCAACAATGGCTTTGCCGACATGGGTTCCCTGTTCACTAGAGACATTACTATTTTTAACTTGTTCAACCCTTAGCTGGATTTGCAGCTCCACTAGTTCCCTGATCTCTCTTAGTCACAAAGTTGAACATATTCAACTCCAGATAGTCTCACATCTACCTGAAGGTGTTAAGGCATCACTTCTAGCTAGAGTAGGTAGAAAAAGTTACAAGGAAGAATGGAGCCTTGGGGTTAGTCATGAAAGAGGCAAGACTTGTTGAGGAAGGGGAAAGGGGGAGGGAAGACCATTAGCTATATGAATCTGAACAAGTCTCAGTCTCCTTGGGTTTCAGTTCCTCATCTTGAGAATGAGGGGATTAGACTCAATGACCTCTAAGGCCCCTTCTTGCTCTAAATCTGTGCTCCTATAACACTGTGAAGAGCACATGGAAGGGAGCAGGGGCTTGAAAGAATACATTTCTAGTGGTTAGAAAGGGGCAGTTAGGCGGCACAGTGGATAGAGTGCTGGGCCTAGAGTCAGTAAGCCTCATTTTTCTGTGTTCAAATCTCGTCTCAGACACTTACTTGCTGTGTGACCTTGGGCAAGTCACTTAACCCTGGTTGCCTCAGTTTCCTCATCTATAAAATGAATTGGAGTTGGAAATGGCAAATCACTCCAGTATCTTTGCCAAATAAACCTCAAATGGGATCACAGACAGTTGGAGGAGACTTAAAAAACACCTGAACAACAGAAGAGTGACTGAGGTAGACAGACTGGAGGGGAATTTATACTTTGGAAATAGTAGGAAATAGGTAATAACTCAAATGACCAAACATCTATTAAGGTATTAGGTGTTCTCTTATACAACGTTCTCCATTGTCATGGTTTTACGAGTTTCATAGTTTCCAAAGTACTTTCCTAACAAGCCTACTGTCATCTAGTTGGTACAGCTATTATTGTTCCTCTCATAAGGAAATGAGACTTAGAAAGGTTAAGCAGCTTGTCTCAGGTCACATGAGTGATAAGACTTGAATCCAAGAGTCCTGATTACAAGTCCAACACCCACCCCCAAAGACCATATTACCTTCCCATGGAAACATTGGCAGACAGATTTTTGGAGATCCTGGAACAATGGGAATCATGGAATGATTTTAAGTAGGATGTGAAGCTATATGAGGCAAGTAGTCTTTGGAAAGAATAGTCTCATGCTAGATAGATTGGAGGAGAGGTTAAAACTCTTATAGTAACAGGCATGAGGTGAAAATGACGTGAACTAGGGGAGAGGGCATAAGATTGACAATCATGAGAAAAGGTTGACTCTTCAGAGGAAGACATCACAGGGCTTTCAGCAATTGATTAAATATAGGCAATGAAGGAGAGGGGAAAATCAAAGATTCTTCCTACAGGGGCCCATATGACTGGCAGAAAAGGTACCATATTCAGAGATAGTAATCCTGGGAAATGAAGCCAGTTGTGATCTTGATAGCAATAACTCTAAGTTATAAGATAAAATTCATGATATTTGGAGTCCTAAAAGTACACAAGAGAAGTGAAATGTCCATCCTTGATCAGTTGCAAAATGAATAGATCAGTTAATCAATGAATCAATAAGTATTTAATGGATACATCACATTTGCCTAGGTATGTTTAAGGTACTGTGGTGATTGTAAGAGAAACTTAGTGGAGGGATTTGTAGTCTTCTTGGAATTGACCACACTGACATGAAAAATGGATAAAGAGAATTATAAAAAAAACACTCAATTCTACCTGTGGTAGTGCAGTATGAGCTAGAAGCCATTGTCATCCAGAGATACCTCTGAGGAAGTGACCTGGTTTTTTTTATCCAATAGGATGTAGATTTCCTACATATACCTCCATGCCTCCCCTATGCCTTCTTGCTTCTCTGGAACTCTTCATACATGAAATCTTCAGTTCCTAATGAGAAACTTTCAAGTTCCAATCTTTTGGGTGTCTCCTTGCCTGTGACTCAGGGACTGGAAACCAATCAGAGTCCTTTGAGGAGGACCCTTCCCCTCCCTATAAAACTCTCAAACTTCTCTGACCATAGAGCTTCCCTAACCTCCAAGCTGAGAAATTGTCCTGAAGCAATAATGAACCCTGGAGTCTTAGCAATAGTTTAGTGTATCTGTGTATCCAGGTCTGGAAATAGTCTCTCCCTAGATCTTCCTGGACTCTGGCCTCCAGTCATAACTTGAAAAGCATAGTGCCCAAGGCTCCACCTATATTCCTGGTGGTAGCCCTTCCCTCTTCTCCCCTCACTATTTTCAATCACAGACCTATTATTCAGTCCAGCTTGTGAATCTCTGCATTTGCTTGGGCATCCTTCATAACCTCTCTATGGCTCAACTGTCTCAGCTTTAAGACATGTACGATCAATATGATAACAGGCAAGCTCAAATACTGTGGTAAAGATCTAGCAAAGGCTGGGATGAATTCACCTGGCAAATTTGCAAAGCCTTAATGACCACTTAGTGTAAAAACCCCTAAAGGCTGTTCATTAAGCCCAAAACAGGCCTGCTGCTGTGGTCTTTCTGAAAGAGAAGATGGGCCATTATGTCCTAAAAATGGGGACCTACTGGGAGAAAAGAGCATCCGAGCCTGATTCTGTGCCTTTAGGGTAATACCTTCCATGAAAAGCCTAAAGGAGGGTATCTGAATTAAACATTTGAGCAATCTGAATACATTTGCCCATTCTTTCTATGTCAGGAAGCCTACACTAGCTTAGCCAGCTCTCTCTCAAGCAACATCTCTCAATTGAAGTTTGCTAAACATCTGGACAAAAAAAGAAAAATTTAGTTGCTTGAATCGATATGCTGGAAGGGATCTTAGAACAAATTCAGTCCAACGCTCTCATTTTACAGATGAGGAGACAGACCCTAAAAGACCTAGTGACTTGCCCAAGGTCACACAGCAAATTTAGCACCAGAGGCAGGACCAGAGCCTAGGTCTCCTGACTCAAATCACTGTTCTTTCCACTACATTCCATTATTGCCATTCTCCAAACCATTTAACCCATCATTTTGGTAGAATACCCTGCAATAATGAGTGAAATATGAAAAAAAAATATACATACGCATGCATGCATATATACACATATAAATAAATTTGAATACATATACATATGAACTCATATGTATATGTATATGTATATGTAATATATATACACACATATACATAGAGAGTATGCAGCCTATTTCCACACCAAAATATAATACAAAACTGATACATTCATGAAAATATATTTAGAGAGTATAATAGTGCTCCCAGTATTAACATTTTCATATAGAAAGCCATTTATGTTGTGTAGAATATGAATGTTCTAGTGAACTGAGCATGGGGAATTTTGAAAGATGTCAGAATGCCTGTGATATCCACAGATGCCCAGCACTGTGAGAAATCCCAGTGTGTTGAGGGGATAAGTGGATGCATCATAAACTTTATCCAGATATTTGTTGATTAATGAGCTAGCTCATAGCTAATGTACATGGTTGCCTTAGAGTGATTATCATTTGAACTTTGCTTTAATTTCTTTGTTCATAACAGGCACAAGCTTATTGACTTGATCTTCAAATCAAATCAGCAGTGGGGCATCTTTAATATCTCTAATAGGCCTGTTCAGAGAGGGCAATGAATCAGGATAACCCTATTATGTCGAACCCTTCTGCTAGCACCTCCCCAGCTCTAGCTTTATATGTGTTACATCACTCTGGAGCTAAACTCGTTGAAAAGTGATTTGAATTGCACTTCAAAATAGTCAATGCCTATGTTAATTAATACATCTCCTCGAGCTGCAGAGGTTGAAATCAGTATGTGCTGATGATGTCATGTATCCATTGCAAGCCTGGCCCATCCTCATCTTCTGCAGGGCAGGTCCCCAGTCAAGCCCCTAAAGTCCTATAAATGAGGAAATGAAGAACAAGGCCTCCTTTGTGAATTCTCTTTTCTTGGCCTACTTTTCCAAGGCTCCATTTTTCAAACTGATGGGGCATTGGGGAGATCATGGAGACAGGCTCCTGCCAACAAAGTAGACTCTTTCCAGCAAGTTATCTGAATGCAGTTGGTGTGTCCATCCATCATGAAAACAAGTATCTTTAGATTGTAGTTGGTACAGCATGACTCAGTGAATGTCCCTTTGAATGGGTATATAAAATATATAAGGTAGGTACCAAAAAAGGAGGGTACAGAGAGACACTGCATTGTCGATACAGGATATTCCACAATATTTAGGTAAGGTGAGCTGACTAGTTAAAGTGGAATAAAAATGAAATTGTCGTCTTTCTATGGTAGTCATGAAATTTGTAATTAACATTAGAAGGTGAACCAAACTTCTTTGCTTTAAAAGAACTCTTGAATGTAGAGACAGACAAGATAGGCAGATTCCTATCATATCATGAAATTAAGTAGTGTTTCTAAAGTCAGTCATTTTCTTTTAATCTCTCCTACCTCAAAAAGGTTTTTTGTTTATTTTAAAAACAAATTCTCTTCTTTCACTTATTCATTTTTTGGTCTATTGGTTTATATAAAACAATTCCCTTAGGCTAAAGGCCTGACTGTAATTCAGGGTAGCTTCATAACCTGATCAACACCCTGCTATTTCTTTTCTATGATCTGGTCCCAGATCATATATTTATATGGGTGTGTATATGTATATATGTACATATGTGTGTTCATTCTTCGTTGCTGGAGAAGACCATGCCATCAGAGAAATAATGACATGACTTGCACTTTACTTTGAGTGAGGGAGGGCTGTGCAGGTCCCCAGCCTCACTTCTCCTCCAGAGCCATCTGAATCCAGTGACAGATGACTGGAGATGACCCAGGATGAGGCAATTGGGGTTAAGTGACTTGCCCAAGCTCACACAGCTAGTAAGTGTCAAGTGTCTGAGGTGAGATTTGAAATCAGACCTCCTGACTCCTGCACTGGTGCTCTATCTACTGCACCACCTAGCTACCCCAGTTATGTATATATAAATATCCATACACACATATTTGTGTATTTATGTATATATATATATATATATATATATGTATATATATATATATATATCCGTACATGCCCACACATATATATTCTCTAAGATCCCGCTTTATGTCTCACTTCTTTCCAACACACGTTCCAAGTTCCGTTGCTCCTTTTCCTCACTGCTCTGTTTTATAATATTTATAAATTATTCCTGTTGTGACATCTCAGTAACAGCACTCCTCTGATCCAGAATGCTCTCTTTTTCCTTATTTTCTACCAGTGCAAATACTTCTTGTTTTTTAAGATCCAGTTTGTTTCTTCATTATAAGAAGTTTCTTCTTTCCCCTTAAATCTTTTCAGATTATTTTTAACCCAGTTCTCCCATTGTTGCAAGGAGCATGATTGCAAGTATCAGATATTGACTGATTCTTTGTTGATAAGTGCTTCACAATCTGAATGAAACTGATGAAGACCCCACCTTCTGGGAGCTTACAGAAGGACAACTTACTTCCTTATATTTACCTGATGTTGTAGCCAGTCTGTACTATTTATGATTAGCACATGCTATTTTTCCCCACCTCTACAGTGGAGCTGATAGAATTCTGGAAATGGAAAGAGTATTAGAGTTAAGCTAGTCCTATCTTATTTTATAAATGAGGGAACTGAGGTCCAAGGAAGTGAGGTTCTTTGCCCCAGTTTGCACAAGAACACCAGTTTTCCTGACATCATACAATTACTTTTTCCACTACATTTCCCCATATTAACATAAAAGCTTCTCCTTCCTTCAAATGACCAGATCAAAGGGTACTTCCTTGAAGGCTTCCATGATCACGTGATCTTCTTTCTTTAGAACCTTGATATCCTACATTCTTAGGTCGCTTATTACATAACATCTTATATTCCAAGTTACATAGGATTTTATTTTTTCCTACTAGTAGTTTCTGTCTTATATGAGATCAGGGACTATGGTGTCTTTATTCCTCAAAGAGGTATACAGCACATGTCCCTTGAACATGACAGGTACTGAAAGAATAAGCATTGAATGAAGTATTGTGATGAAGGTAACTTATTAATGTGTAAAAGGGCAAAGGTGTTTTGTTGAATGGCCAGTGATTAGCTAATTATGGTCTAGTTTATTTAAAATGAGTCATTTTATGCTATGTCATGTGATGCTATATCAGGCATCATCTATGGAATTGTGGGATTTGCCACACTGACTGAGACATATCTTTCACCAGGCCCATTATTCTGTTGCCAAAAGCTGCCCCAAGAGAAATCCCATTGGTGGTTTTGGTTGTCCTCCACCCTATCAGCTATAAAGTTTAGGTATATTCCAGCTCCCCTTGGGAGTCATTTATCACTGCCATCCATAAATTTGTCATATTGTAACCCTTTTGGAATCCATTTACATCTCCTGTCTGCACCACTTCATACACTATTGAGGTCCCTACATTATTACCTGCAATATGAAGTTGAACTTCCACTGATTCATCTGTTTCTCTACAAATACGTTACACATTCATCTGATTTTTCTCCCACTTTAGAGTTAAACTCCTTTGAGACAGAGGCTATGCCTCTTCTACTTTTATAATTCCCCTTATTCCCAGCACAGTGGCAAACCACCAGCTGGCATATACTCATGCCTGCAGCACATTTTCCACAACAGGTGGTGCTGTAAATGCAGAGTTTATTCCTGATAAAAAGAAATTCATCCAACAGAACCAATATTGCTGAGTATCATCTCAATTATAATCTCTGTCCTGAGTACTGGTCATTTCTAGGGCTGAACTGGGGTTGGGGGCAGGGGGAGGGAGGGAGGAAGCAAGCTTCCCTACAGCAGTCACCTGTCACTTTCTGAAATGTAAATGTAAATAGCAAATAGGTTTACACTTAATTGATCTGTCCCTTCCTCCTCAGTTTAACTTGTTTTTTCTTCAGGGTTCCCAGGGACTAGAAAGTATTGACACCAACAAACCAACAGATTTGTAGTGCAAATTTCATTTTTATTGATCAACAATGTATACATAAGTTTGGACACATACATTGACAAAGATGATATATTGGCACACTTGCTCAACAATACCCTGCATATTCCAATAGCATTTTGAATACTTGATCAAAATCTATAAAGTCCAGCTAAAATCCCTTTGGACTTTAGTCTGGATCAGGAGTAGATCTGCTAAATTTGTCTGTGGCCACTGTAAATGGCCAAGATTGGTTATTCAGTGGCCACAAACGGTTGAAAATTATGACTCTCCGTGTGTCTTCCTTTAGGATAGACATCTATGGAGTCTAGAACCCAGATGAAAGGTGGGCTTTCAACTTATAGTGTCAGAAACTAGGTATCTGCCCCACATTCTGGCCATCTTTATACTATGCTGTCTGCACTGTGGCCGTCATTCTTACCTCTGCTCTTCCCCTCAACCCAAAACAGAACCTTGGAGTCCCCCAGTGGAAGCTCAGACTCTTGATGGGTGATCAATCACATTTTTTGCTCAGACTAAGCTCTTGACATCATTGCTGCCTGCCCTACCTCTTTCTAGCTCCCTTCTGTGTGCCTTCTTCCCCCATTATAATACATATTGGTTCATTTAGGTCAAGGACTGTCTGACTTGCTCTTATTTTTATCCCTAGCATTTAGCAATGTGCCTGGTTCATAGTAAGCACTTCATAAAGACTCTATCTACTTATCTAGTACCTTCCCAAAACATGTTTGTTATTCCTGATATAGAAGTCAGAACTAGGAGGGAATTTTTCAACTTAACTAAGGCTATGGGAGGAAGATGTGTTTATAAAACAAATTTAGTCACAACCAGTGCACAAACTCACCAACTAGTAGAGAAGTATCTATATGGGTGAGGGTCCAATATGCAAGTAATATACTGGATTCATATAATATTAGAACTGGAAGGGACCCTGGATATAACATCGTAAAAATAAAACCCTGCCATTTTCTAAATTATTGTAAACCTTGACTTGCTACATAAATATAAATTATTTCTATTGTGATGATGATGAATGATAAAAATTAGTGATAAGAATATTACTTACCTATGGTCTCAAAGTTAGTTACAACATTTTCAGGTTCAAACTTAGAACCTATTTCTTCTGTCTTTAAGCTCAACTGAACTTAAAGGGTCACTTAGTTCAACCCTTTAATTTTACAGATGAGGCAACTATTCAGAAACGCAATGTTCTTAAGATCCCTGATTTCTCTACCGTCACCCTCTTAGTAGCAAATCAAGGATTTCCATGGATCCAGGTTGTCTGACTTCAAATCTAGCATCTTTTTCCCTGGACCAAAGAATAGCATGGGATAACCACAACTGTTTCTCCTTTTTTCGTCTGTGCTGTATCTAAATAATCCATGAGAAATAACTGTCTTTCCTATTACTAAAGAAAAGTGTCTAGAAAAGAACCTTCTATAACTTACCTTATTAATAGATGGATGTGTCCCACAACCTTTAGTCAGAAAATTCTTCTTATGGTCTGACCTATTCTCAGTACCTCTTATAGTAAAAATTTTCTTACTCATATAAATGGCAGTCTGCACTTAGAGAGAACAATGAATATCTTTCTAAGAATCTGGCAAAAAAGAAGCACTGAAAACATTGCAAGAGTTTTCATAAAATTCCCAGGGCACATTTGTAGCCTTCGACATTTGAGATAGTATCTGAACAATATTAAAATGCCAGTCATTTTCAAGGTCACCCATCATTACAGATATTTGTCACTGTCATGAACTATTTAACCTGCAGTAGGGTCACTGCTGAACCTTTAAAGCATCCTGCAAAAGATAGATCTCCTCAATGAAAATAAGGAAGTTTGGGACAGTGTGAGAGAACACTGGAGGTAATGAAATATGGAGTCATTAGCGCTCCAGCAAAGTAACATGAGAGATCTGAGAACACAAAAAGAAAGACAATTCATGTATATTTCATTCTCCTGCTCTCTGGTACAATAGGATATAGGACACTTGGGGCAATGCAGAGGGTTGGCAAATTTGGAACAAATTAAAGGCAATAACCTTAAATACAGTGATAACAGGCTTGTGGAATTCACTACTGCAGGACATCATTAAATCAAATAACAGGCCTGGATTAGGGGGTGGATAATTTAATGACCAATAACATTGCTGGTATTTTGGCTGAAGAAGATACACAACATCTCATGGGCCTAATCTGATCAGCCCAAGGGCAAGGAGGATTTAATTTTCACAGGAACCAAATAAAGTATTCATCATAGTAACAAGAGTTTGCTTTCTCAAGCTACTAGGACCCAATACCAAACTCTATTTCCATTTTAGCCACTATGAATATACTTCAGCGTTTCTTACTGGAAGACAGTGAGGCTGTGAGAAATCATTTTCCTTTTGTGTTTGTCATACAGAGGTACTAATGTTAGATAATCTCAGTCAAAAGCCAGTAAGAAACCTGAATCCAGGTATCATCAGGGATTTCTTAATGTTATAACACTAAGCTGATCAGCTTAGACCAGCTCCCTAGGTCCATTCCATTGTTCACAGATAGGAATGAGGACTAGACCTCTTGACTTCATTATCATAGAGAATTCCCAGATGAGGATTATTTTTAGTAACAAAATATCAAAGAGTTGCCCAGTACAATGAGAGGGTGACTTGTGTAGAGTCATCCAGTCATCTATGTGTCAGAGGCATGATTTGTACACTCTTCCTGACTGAGACCAGCTCTCTATGTACCATACCTCTACAGACACTGACAAAATGAATCCACTTTTGAGAATCCCATGGTATCAGGACCAGACTGAATGAAGTTCCCTCTTTGGTCCTGGATATGAATGGAAGGATTCTAAAGGAAACTCACTTATGCAAATGGAAAAATAGGGGAGGAATACTCCCAAGAATTCCAGTGAAGAACTCAGTGGCTCATATGTCCTTGTAAATATTTCAATTATGGAGCACAATATGTTTAAGTCAATAATAACATGCCCCCCCAAAGTAGATGCCAGTGTTAGGAATGGCAAGAAACTGAATTTATATGCCATTTCAAGCTCTATATGACTACAGTTTTCCTCTATTTCCTAGATTCACTTCCATCTCCAAGTTTTTTGACAGAGGGTGACATGAAATCTTAACTGGTGAGGGATTGGTTTTCCCTGAGTTCATATGGTCATGTATCAATAATGTTATGCACGAAGCAAGACTTTACTTCAAATGGCTTAAATCTTGAATCTAACTTGTCAAAAGTCTTAGAAGCTATGTAAGGGATCCTTAATAGCTCTCTCCTGCTAACAGTAGCAATCCAGTTTCACCGTAGTAGCTGTTTTATTTCTCTGGTAGTAGAGATAACGTTGTAGTAAGCCTGTCTCCCCAACTCAAAGTAAGCTACTTGAGGGCAGATCCTGATGAATTGTTTTGTCTTTGTATTGCTGGCGCATAGTACAGTGCTTGGGACAAATCAAAGACTTAAAACATTTCTCCTGATAGTAAAATCCCCTTTGAGGCTTAATGGTACATGTCTGCTAAAGAGATGACTAGGTCTTTTTTGTGGAAACAGTACACCTAGAAGTAATGTACGTAAGTGCCTCTAGATTGAGAAGCAGCCAAACGAAGCATGTTGTGTGAAAGTAATAGAAATGTTATTTATGCAATGTGAAATGATGAAATGAGAATTCACTTTCCTGACTGGGCCTGTGTTCTGTAAGGCACCAGCATGGGAGTAGTCATCCACCATCACAAGGACAGGAAAGTCCGGCACAGAGGAGTCCAAGAGCCAGGATATCTACCTGCAGCTACTGGATAACTTCTACTGGTTCCTGGCCTATAAAACCAACTCCAATTTCAATAAGGTTGTCCTGAAAAGACTGTTCGTGAGCCAGAACGATCAGTATTCCCATCTCTGCCACGTGTGATCAGAAAAATGAAATTGCCTATACAGGAGAACAAGATAGTCGTGGTTGTTGGGACTGTGACAGATGATGTTAGGATCCAGGATGTCCCCAAGCTGAAGATGTGTGCCCTTTGTGTTGCTAGCAATGTCCAGAATCGCATCCTCAAAGCTGGCCATGACCTCACCCAAGGGCTGGGGCACTGTCTTGCTGTCTGGTAAGGACTGCAAGGTATTACAGGCATTTTGGGAAGGTTCCAGGTACTTCCCACAGCCATACCAAACCATATGTCTGATCCAAGGGCCGAAAGTTCCAGAGTGCCAGGGGTCACTGTGCCAGTCAAGACTATAAAAACTAACTCCTTTCCTTGTTATATTAAAGAATTTTGGACATTTAAAAAAAAAAAGAAATGAGAATTCAGAGAGACATGGGAAGATTTGTATGAACTGTACAAGTTCTAGCCAAGCAAGAGCAAGTAAAATATGAAACCTGAGTATAATGGTGTAAATGACAACGATACTGAAAGGTAGGAAAACTGACTCATTGAAATGACTAGTCTCCATCCTGGAGAACAAATAAAACATAATTCCACTTCCTTTTTTTCAGTGGGGGAGATGATGGAATGGTATTTGCATTGCCAGACCCATTCGCTGTAAGCTGATTTTGCCTAAAATGTTTTTCTTCAGTTCTTCATGAACTGAAATGGTAGGAGGGTGTTTGGTGTAATTGTAGAATAAAATCAAAAGATTATTTTTTCTGTTTTGTTTTCTCAGTAAGAAAAAATAAAGAGCAGGCTAAGGGCTGGAAATGTAGTCTGACCATGAAAGAGTATGCGCAACAATTAGGACATAAAAGGATTTCAACCCATGGACTTGATTTCAGTTGTACAATTCATGATATGGTACTTGCCCACAGACCCTATGCTCTTTCACCCATTTGGATCTTGTCTTTAGACGTAATAGCTGCCTATCCATGCATTAGATACTCTTCTACTGAGAGACCATCCCTAATCCATCTTCTAATATTAATTCTCAAGTCTCTCTACACCTATGTTCCACCTTTGAATCCCAAGACTTGCCTACTTGCCATCACACTTTTTTTTCTTATACCCAGGCTCTCCCACATGCAGACCTCCCCACAGAGTACTCCACAATTTTCCAATTTCTTACTGTGAGGCCTTTGGTAAGCATAGTAACCTTTAATCTTCAATTTCCCTAAGTCATTTAGTATAGGAATAATTACATGGAGATATTGTTTAAAGATTTATAAAATATTTGTAAACATGATCTCATTCAAGTCTCACAACAAGCCTTTGGTTAAGGCTTGTTATCCCCATTTTAAAGATAAAGAAACTGAGGTTATGAATGGATAAGTTACTCACTCAAGGACATATGGCTTGTAAAATGCCCATGGCAGTTCTTCTTGAACTCAGATCCTCCAGTTCTCTTTCTCTGCTTCATCAAATTGCTTCTTCTTGATAGTAGCTTAAAAACAACCAAGGAAATTGGAAAGTTTCACTGAATCCAAACAGCTTACTCTTATATCCAGTAAAATGAAATATCAATACAGTTAGGATGTTTTATTCCTCTCCTTTTCATCTTTTAATTTCCAATCTTGAACAATTTTAAGGCCTGATAGAATCTTAAAGGAGAGTTCATAGCTGGAAATAAACTCAGATTGTCATGGCCTCTTTTTAGAATCTACTCCTGGTCTCATCTCCAGCAAGGGGTCCCTTGTTGAAGAAGGCATTTCCCTATCTGACTTTGGAAAGATTTCTAACCTGGTACTCAAGTTGTCTTTCATCATCCCTCACACCTCCATAAGATTTTCCTGGCTCCACGTCCTTGGAAGGCCTACATTTGCCCTTGAGCTCCCTGAATTGGAGGGACACTTTTCTCTTTGGCCACGGAGAATTCTTTCAGTAGCTACAGGGCTTCCTATATTGATTTTAGATTTTATCTCTTTTTTGTCTCCTGGAGGTCTAGATGGCTCTGGCCTTCCTTATTTCTTATGTAGTTTTTTTTTTTTTCCTGAAATATATTAAATAGCTGGCTGTTAAGCCTGGTTCCACATTTATATAAGCTCAACTCCTTTGCCTACCACAAAGATCTATATCCATATGCTTCCATGTGCCCTTAGTGAAAAATGCCACTATCCTTGGGTCTTCTCTGTTTCTTTGCCTTCTTTTTTCAAAGTTTTGCTTCTACTTAAAAGTTCTTGCTCCTTCTTGGACCTCCCACTAAATCCCTGTTTCCTGGTTAAGGGATATCTCTAACTGTTAGCTCATTGGCAGAGCAGAGATGACTGACAGGGCCTTTGCTTCATAAATGAGCAAACACAGTCAACCCTCTCTCACCACTTCCACAAATTCTGGTTAATGACTTGCTATTCAGGTGCCCCCAGGAGTGTTTTCTCAGAATATGATTATTATAATTTTACTACAGGAAAAAATACATTCACATGGGGTGAAAATATAGTCTAGACAGTTCTCAAAGTGTGATCCCTGGATCCCTGAGAGGTCAAAACTATTTTCATAATAATGCTAAGATTTCTTTGCCTATTAAAATACTCTTCCATTTTCTAACTACATATTTCTGTGAGGCAGGATTTTTTTCATATACTTCAACCAAAATATCATAACAGATAGAATGAAGATGCAAATACAAGAATCCAACTGTCCTCTATTAAGCCTTTCATTAAAGATATTTGAAAAAAAAGGATATTTGAAAATAATGCCATTCTTATTATTTTTTATTTTCAAAAATATAATTATATTCATAAAATATATGGTAACATAATGAATTTATTGTTATTTTAAATGAATTAGAAAATTTAGATTTATCAGTTTTAATTTCTAATATGGTAAACATGATAAATACGAGTTCTTTGGAGTCTTCAATAATTTTTAAGAGTATAAAAGGGGACATCATATCAAGAAAGTTTAAGAACTGCTGAAGTAGACAATATATGTAATAGTAACAAAAATTATTATGATGATGATTTGAGAGTCTTTTCCTAATATCTCTTTTTGCAAGATATATTCAAAATGTTAATCCATCTTTCAAGGAGTTGTTAAAAGGGAACACTATCTAATTTGGAACTGTTTTTCCTATTTTACTTTCCTGCCCCCATGATATTAACCAGCTAAAAGTAATTAGTGAAATTATCAAATGATTTGCAGCAGAAAATGGTATATCATGGTATACCAGATCATTGGTGCACCAGACATTTTGTCATGAATATTGGGAAAAGATCACATTTTCCCTCTCTGTCTCTCTCTCTCTCTCTCTCTCACACACACACACACACACACACACACACACTCTTTTTAAAAATTTTTGTTTCAGACCTGAAATTTCATCCCTGTTGGGGAACTCCCATTCTGAAAACTCCCTCTTTGACAAATGCATTATTAAAGTGTTGCTGCAAGGCATGCATCACAAACAAGAATAGAACCTAGATCTTCTTGACTCAAAGGCCAGTCCACTATGCCTGGGCATTGCCATTTCTTTCTTTGTCAGCACTTAAACAGAGGAACAGGCAAACCGAATTCCTAATCTCTGAATGTAGATCTTTCGGTAATATTTAATCTGAGAATTTTCTGAGTTTAACAAAACAAGCTTAAGATGAATGGATTTTATAAATGAGTTATTTACTTGATTCTAAAATAACTCCATATTATTGTTCATTTCATTTTGGCTGTCTTGGAAAGGGAGAGGAATAATCCAACCAGCTTAGTTCTTATTATACTTCTTTCTTTAGATTCAGTAACACCTCTATTAGCCTTATTCCAACTGATTGCCCTCACCAGTCATAAAACCAGGATATTGTTGAAGGGCTCTTGCCTATGATGGAACATATAAAATGGAGTTTAGAACATGGCCAATGTGAAGAATTCAGGAAAGAACCATGGAATCACTTAAATTTCTAGTCTTAAATTCAAATTTGAAATATCTCTGTTCTAAATGGCATCCAACTGGGCAGATTTCTCTGAAATAGAACAGTCAATGATGTTGTTTTAGTACAGAGGTTCCTTTGTGGAGATAAAAAGATACCTTGTCCTCCCCTGTCACCTGCACCATAATCCTATTCAAACCAGACACATTGTCCTGTTAATTCCCTGGTAAAGATCACAGAATCACATAGTTGGAACTGAAAGAGAAATATTCATCAGACTCCTCATTTTACAACCACAGAAACTGAGACCCAGAGAGATTAAATGCTTTGACCAAGGTAAAAAGTAACAGCATCAGAATTTGATGAGAAATAACCCAATTTCAAATCAAGAACATTTTCCACCGTACCATATACTTAATGACTAACAATCTTGCTTTAGAATAAACTTTGAATCTCAATCTTACATAAACAGAAGATTCATGTTGCAAATACAAGTCTGAATTGTATTACCTCTAAGATAATTTCTAATTCTTGATATTTTATGAAATAGAAGTTATTTATGTAAAAAAAGGACAGAACTAAATTGCTATTCATGGAAGAACTGGAATCAGAACGACAAACTGACTTTCCAAAGTTACTTCTAGCTATGGAATTCCACAAAAGTCTGTGTTCACATTAATGTAACAGGCTTCTAATAATATTCACTGCCTCTATTACAGGGATTCTTAAACTCGGGTTTGTTGTTGTTTTTCCAAAGCCTTTGTTGGAAATCCAGTGAAGCCTATGATCTCCTCAGAATGTTTGGTCTCAACCGTCATAACTGAAGGAGATGCTAAATTTCAATTGGAGGCTAGTAAAAATAAAAATGTAATTGTTTTCTCCATCCTAGTTCATGGGCCCCTTGATAGTTATAGATAAAGCTATAGATACCACTTGAGAGTGAAGAAATCCCTGTTAGTCTCTCCCTGCCCATAGCTGTTTAATCTCATTATATTTATATAGTATTATATTTATAAATATAATATTTATATATTTTATATATTTATATTTACATATATATCATCTTATGTAATTAAAATGCAATAACATAATATTAATCTTTCTCAAATTTTGATTTCCATATGCCTGTCAGTATGTAATGGATAAAGCCCAAGCTTCTCAGTCTGGCATTCAAACACCACTCCCTGTTAAAGTTTTGACCTACCTCTCCAGTTTTGTCTCCCACAGCTTCCCTTCATGAATCCCCTTTTTTAGCCAAACAGTACAGTCCTCCATCTCATAAACTTACATTCTTTTCTACTTTTGGAGCTTTATCCACATGATTGCTCTAATTAGAAAAGTTCCTTCTCCTTCTCTATTAGGACAGTTGCTGTCAATCAATCCAAATGCCATCTCTAATCCCCTACTCTCCAACAAATGTTTCCTAGGCTACTGATAGAGATCTTACTTGTCATGTATCCATCCTAGTATCATCTGAACCACCCATCTGGCTGCTTTTGAATATCTCTTGTATATAGTAATTATATTCAATATTTAATTTTTCTTCTGTTTTTGACTCATCTTCCCAACTAGACTGGGAGCTCCTGGAAGGCAGGAATAGTGTCTTGCTCTTCATTCATTCTGTTCTGCCTTTGTACTCTTCAATAGTCTGTAGCTCAGTACTACTTAGTATGTAATATTCATCCAATAACCATTTTTAATTTGTTTTTCTTTTAGAAGTGATAAAACTATTCTTATAAGTTGCCTTTTCCTCTCAGATTCTGACCAAAATTGTATTTGGGCCCAAACTCCCAATTTGCTGTTCATAGAGCCAATGCCCTTCTCCCACCGAGGTCAAAGCATTCTATAATCAGCTGACTATTAGCATAAGAGTCTAGGATGGGACTGAATTAACAATTCCTTTTTAAACCAGATGATTTCCACTGGGCTTTATTTTCTGTTTGCTTGTTAATAGAAATGCCCACAGGCAGTGGCCCTAGATCAAATGTGTGTGGCTAATAGAATCCAAAAGTTCATGTTTAATTTTAAAATTTGACTCCCTTTAGACTTCTAGCATTGCCAAAATTCATCTGAAAAGCAGAAAATGTCATTTTCTTTCCACCTTCAAAAAGCAGCTGAACAAAATTTAAATACATCTGGTTATAACAAACAAGCTAGAAAGTGCTCTACAATTGGGACAAGCTTCTACCCAGATCCAATTTTTATGACTGAGTTAGAAAGCCCTTGAAAAATGGGGTGCACAGTGCAATCCCTTCTGGGGCTCTAACTGGAGCCTCCTTGGTGAGCTGAGCTACAGTAATAAAGCATGACTGGCACATTCCCCAAGCATGTTAAATACCCCAATTGAAACAGGAGAAGAAATTAAACTTAAAGGTTGTTTAAAGCAGTAGGACTCAACTTGACACTGTCTGTTTACATTTGAATTCTGTTTGCATTTCCTTTGTAACAAATGACAAGATACAATTTATGGGTCCAAATTGAATGATCTTATGAATGTTAATACCATCATTATGGGGCTAAGTCAATCTGACAAGGATAATGGAATCTCATAGCTTTTTCCCATCTCAGGGATATAAGTTGAAAACATGGGGAGAGAATTTCCTTTCTTTTTCTCCGCTCTCTCCCCTTCCCTCCTCACCAAAGCAACAGCATGACATTACTCAATTAGAGAAAGACATTCTGCAGGTGTTTTTTCCCAGATGAGTGGCCACACATGAGCATAGAGAGTCACTGAGGTATCAAGACAACCTTACCTCCTTTGCCTTTCAGGACAGGGGCTATTCCTACTTAAAATCTTGAGATCAATTCAATGTGTTTGAAAAGAGAGGGTGGCTCCTTACCAAGTCTTTACTCATCTGTGATTTCTTCTGTGGCTCAGAGGTTCAAATGAGAAAAGATAATAAAATTATGGAGGGAGATCCTCTTGATACAGAATACTTCTCGAAATTTACTTCTCACTCCACTTTAACAGGAACTCTCTGCTCTAGCTAGAGACACAAATAGAGAGTCAAGTCCCTCGAGCAAATTCAGGTAAGAAGAAGAGGCATCTAAAGCCTGCTCACACCTGTGTACAAAGGCTGTGAGACTGGGAAGTCAAAATTTTCAAAGGGATCTGGTTTTGGAGTGTAGAGGAATACTATGAACTAGTTACTAAGCCTATTGGGAGGAGGAAGAATCTGGAGTCCCAAAGATGGCAGCAACTAAGATCAGGACAGGATGGAATGAACTTTAAAAAAGGTGAATTGGCACATCTAGACAAAGAACTACGGAGTCTGGATACAGAATGAAACATACTATTGGTTCTCTTTCTCTTTCTTGTTTGTTTTGTTTCTTCTTTCTTGTGGTTTCTCCCATTGGTTCTAATTCTTCTTTACAACATGACCACAGTAGGTCATGTTAAAATAGGTTTAATATGAATATATATGTAGAGTCTATATCAAATTGCATGTCTTGGGGTGGAGGGAAGGAAAGGACTGGGAGAAAATTTCTAACTCAAAATCTTATGGAAGTAAATGTGAAAAACTAAAAATAAATTAAAAAAGGTGAATTGGTTGCTGAGTGTTCATGGTGGAGAAACATTTGTCACTGGAGATGGGAGTCCAGGAATATGCCAAATCCTTCTCCTGGTTTTATGTCAAGTGGTGTGGGGAAAAAGGGCTGCTACTCTTGAGGAGGATACCAAGAGTTTTGCTATCTTTAGGACAAAGCTTGGTACTAGTGAACACTAGAATGTTGAAGGAATGTAACAAATGATTTTGGATGAAGGACAGTTGTAAACAGTATAACAGGCTCCCAGAGACCCTAGAGTAAAGGGGAGATGGAGCAAAAAGAATAGAGAGTGGGCAGGACTAAGGCTAGGTTAAATAGTGATGAGAGTATGAGGAGAGGTATCAGGGAAAAGAGGAATTTAGAGGTAGTGATGGGGAGGAAGGAGACCATAAGTGTTCCCCCTATATGATTAGGATAAAGGTACTAGGTTCTCTCTGCTTTACCCATCCCCATATCTCTGCTACATGCGGTCTTGCTGCATAAACCACACACTTCTGGAGGAAGGGAGGATAGACAGACAAGTACCTCTAAGTGGGAGGCTAGGAGAAGGCAATTACAGGACCAGAGGAAGAGAAAAATAATATTCCCTTAAATATTAACACAGTATCAAAATCTCAGATTGGTTCCTTAGTTATGGCTTCAGCCTGAGCTAGATTGATCCACTCAGGGCATCTCAAACATACCTTCTTCATACTGATGGCAAGTTTTTTTCTTTCCTTCTAGAATGACCTCCCCACTCACAAATCCTGTCATCATAAATGACCATTTAAAATTCCACCTTCCTGAGGGGAGGATCCAAGATGGCAGAGTAGAAAGAAGCACATATGCTTAACTCTTACCCCACAGTCCATAAAATACCTGTAAAGAAGAACTCTAAACAAATTCTGGAGCAGCAGAAGCCACAGAACAACAGAGTCAAGGAGATTTCTATTCCAGAGAGACCTGAAATCCCAATGGTTAAGGTCTGTCATGCACTGGACACAGAGCAGAGCCCAACCTTGCCTTGGCCACATAGCACCAAGAGGAGCAGATCTGAGCAGGCTTCAGGGATGGAATCTCCAGTGGCAGTGCATATCCCTCAACCCACAGGCGCCAAAGGTCAGTGAGAAGGTCTTTTTGACTGGCCAAGAGGGGAGCAGGGTGTCATCATGGCTCAGGTCTCCTCAGGAGGCAGCAGTGGAGGCAGCAGCAGACAGGAGATCCCAAAGCAGGCAGTATCCTGCATCCACTTGTTGAAGGTCTCATCAGAAAGGCCCTGGGAGAACTGAACCTGGTGTGGCAGCCCTGCCCCCACCTGAGCAGCTGATCTTAATCACACACTGAATAGCAGCCCCACCCCTGTCTAAAGCCCTGAGGCTTGGAAGCAACTCATTTGAATCTCAGTTCCCAGTGCTGGCTTGGTGGAGCTGGAGGCCAGGAGATTGTGGAGAGGAAACTCAGAAGTAAAATAACTGGTTGGGAAAATGCACAAAAAAAGAGAAAAAAAATAAGATCATAGAAGGTTACTTTCTTGGGGAACAAGTGTCTCCCCCATCCTTTCAGATGAGGAAGAACAAAGCATAGTGTCAGATGAAGTCAAGACCTCTGCCTCCAAAGGAAACTTAAACTGCTCTCAGGCAATAGAAGACCTTAAAAAACAAGTTAGCTTACTAAAGGAGAATGAAAAAAAAAACCTGAGGAAAATAGCAGCTTTAAAAAGAGGCTAACTCAATTGGAAAAAGAGGTCCAAAAAGCCAATGAGGAGAAGGAGGTTTTAAAAAGCAGAATTAGTCAAATGGAGGAGAAGGCTCAAAAGCTCACTGAACAAAATAATTTGGTGAAAGAGAGAATTGAGTTCAGGGAAACAAATGACTATGAATTACACCAAGAAGCTAGTAAACAAAACTAAAAATTTGAAAAAATAGAAGATAAGGTGAAACAACTCATTGAAAAAACAACTGACCTGGAAAATACATTCAGGAGAAATGATTTA
The DNA here is from genome assembly GCA_028658325.1 of Potorous gilbertii. Lineage (NCBI taxonomy): Eukaryota > Metazoa > Chordata > Mammalia > Diprotodontia > Potoroidae > Potorous > Potorous gilbertii. Next base: position 599,838,221 of record CM053769.1, on the reverse strand, counting down.
AAAATTATTGGAGTACCTGAAGGCCATGATCAAAAAAAAAGAGCCTAGACATTATCTTCCATGAAATTATCAAGGAAAACTTCCCTGATGTTATAGAATCAGAGGGCAAAATGGATATTGAAATAATTCATCATTCACCTCCTGAAAGAAACCTGAACAGAGAAACTCCAAGGAATATTGTGGCCAAATTTCAGAGTTCCCAGATCAAGGAGAAAATACTGCAAGCAACTAGAAAGAAACAATTTGAGTACTGTGGAAATACAATCAGGATAGCACAGGATCTGGTAGCTTCAACATTAAGGGATTGAAGGGCTTGGAGTGGGATATTTCAGAAGTCAAAGGAACTGGTATTGAAGCCAAGAATCACCTACCCAGCAAATCTGAATATAATACTTCAGGGGAAAAAATGGTCAATCAGTGATATAGACAAATTTCAAGATTTCATGTTGAGGAAAAGATCAGATCTGTATTTAAAAATTTGACTTCCCAAGACAAGAATCAAGACAAGCATGAAAAGGTAAACAGAAAAGAAAAATCATAAAAGACTCTCTACAGCTAAACTGTTTACATTACTATATGGAAAGAAAATATTTTTAACTCTTGAATCTTTTCTCAATATTTGGGTAGTTAGAGAGATTGTACATACACACACACATATACACATATATAGATAGAGAGTACAGGGTGTGTTATATCAGAAGAGATGATATCCACACACACACATACACACACGCACACACACACACACACCATAAAATAAAATAAAATAAAAATTGAGGAGTAAAGGAGGAAATTTCCGGGAAGAGAAAGGGAGTAAGGGAACAGGGCAGGCTATAACTCATAAAAGAAATAAGAAAAATCTTATTCAATGGAGAAGATAAGGGAGAAGGGGAGAGAGGAAAAAATAAATCTACTCTCCCCACATGTGATTGAAGGAGGGAATAACATGTTCACTAAATTTGAAATGAAAAATTATATCACACCAAAGGAAAGTAGGAGAGGAGGTGAAAAGTGGAATAAGGGGAATGTTGGAAGGGAGGGCAAATGGGAAAAGGGAGTCACTAGAAATAAACACTTTCAAGAAGGGACAAGGTCAATTGTAGGGGTAAAATAAGGGGGTAAGGGTAGGACAGAGGGCAATATAATTACACAACATAATTATTATGGAAGTCTTTTTACAAAAGAACACATATTTAGTCTGTACTGAATTGTTTCCCTTCTCAGTGGCGCTAGGGAGGGAGAGAAGTTGGAATTCAAAGTATTAGAAACAAATGTTGAGAATTGTTATTGCATATAATCGGGAAATAAGAACTACCAGGACAGGGGTATGGAAATTCATCTTGCCCTGCAAGAAAAGAGAGAAGATAGGGATAGCAGAGGGGTGGGGTGTGTTGGAGAGGAGGGTACATTGAGGGAAGGATTAATCAGAATGCAAGGTATTAGGAAATGGGGGAGGGGAGTGATGGGGAGAAAAATTGGACATGTTACATAGTGAGGTAAAAGCAATTAGTATTAAAACAATAGACTGAATTAATTACTGAGAATAAATCAATGACATCTTTAGTTTGGAGAAAAGAATTTCAGTCTAAATTTCCTAGAGGAAGGTAACCTCAGGTAAAATCTGGCATTGATGGAAAAGTCAAGGTTTTAATGGTAAATTTGATTTTATGATTGCCATTTAATCAGGAACTAGAATATGTATAGAAAAGCATATAAGCCACTTAAGACTTGCCTCAAAAGATGTTCCTTAGCCAAAGTGAAACTATAATCATATTTGAAACCTGGTTATTGGAACTTGCCATTTTTAGATGTGATGGGACTATTAAGTGACTGTTCTTCTGAGTCTAACTCCAGGTATGGGTAGCAAGAAAGGCCATCTGAGCTTCCAATCCATGATGCCAGCAAGCTAATGACATGGTGGTATGAACTGCATAGGTGATCTCAAGGGAAGGGTGGGAGAGTGGCTGTTCAGCATGGGCTGTGGTGGGATTCTCCTGACTCAATTTCCCCACTGATACCTGGCAGACTTTGAGTCTGACTGAATGCAAGTGGATAATCTAATCCTGCCTGGAATTGACATGAAGTTGGGGAGATATTTTATCCCTGCAATGTCCCTACTCTTGGTAGTAATTTCCTATAGTCAAAAGATCTGTAAGCATACTACCAGATCTATTCAATTATAGATTATTGGTAGGGGAACATCCAACGTGGTTATTAGGCATAGAACTTTAGACCAACAACAGTAAGTTAGGGTCCTTTAACTCTTAATAATACTGTGGAGACAATTAGGTAAAGAGCCTGTGATGTTAGCAACATAAATATTATTTGTGTCTGAGTTGGCTAATATTTTTAAAAAAATAAATGCTTTAAAAAGAAGTATCACCTGACCAAAAGTTTGAATTTCTTCATCTGTTATAAACTGTGTTAAAAATTAAAATAAAATAAAATAAAAATCCACCCTCCTTTATAAGATTTTTTTCATGGTTTCAACACAAAGTGACCTTGTACTTCCTCTAAACAGTCTATAATTTATATTTATATTTGTATTGTCTGAACCATTCATTTTTCTACTTATCATATACTACCTAACATTGCTATTCAAATATTTCATTTGTGTTTCTTTCATCTCCTTAAGAAGATTATATGGTAGGGAAGGGTAGGGATCAACTCTTCTTTTCTCCCCCCCTTTTTGGTTTTTCCTTCAAAATCTAGCAAAGTGTTATGAATGTGATAGGCATTCATTTGTAGAATGTAATGAAATGAATGAATGTAACGAACTGTCAGTTATCCAGCATTATGTTCATAATGATAACTCTATCTTACTGAAATGGCTTCAGCATCAAACAGAAGTTCAGCTGTGTTCAGCATAATTTTACTTTCAAGTGTATTTTATTATATTCTAATTGAAAACCAGTACTTCATGTTTGAAATATAGAATAACCCTCTATTAACCCAAACATTATCTAATCAGGTCACTCCATTCCCTGGTTAGGCTGGATAAGGAAGGGATTAGTGTACATTGACTGTCCATTTGGGATACCTGTGCTAGGGAAACTCTTTTTGTGATATTAAAACAAACAATGGTCGAAGAAGCAGTTAAAAGGGGGAATTGATGCCTGGGGAGAAATTATAGAATTTGGGACTAGATTTATTTGTTTGCCTAAGGATGGGATAAATCATGTGAATGGGCAAAAGGCATAGGGAGGCAGATTTCATACTGCTACAGGAAAGAAAAACATCCTAACATTTTGAGCTGCCCCAAAGTGGAATGAACTGTCTCAGGAAATAGTGAGTTAGTTCCCTGACTTCAGAGGTTTTGAAGTGAAAGATGGATGGGGTTGTTGTAAAGTAGATTAATAGTTTAGATATAGGCTGGGATCAGTGATCTCTGAGTCCTCATTCAGCTCCAAGAGTCTTTGAATACCTTTCTGTTTATTAAAATGACGCCTGTGATCATTTTTGTTTCTCCTTGTGACAGATATAGATAGATAGATACATAGACAGATGCATAGATATGTATACACACATATACACATACTACCATATGGATATAGCTTTTGTTTGCAGATCACTTTCCATTCCAGGAAAAACAAACCTAAAATAAGCATAAGCATCAGTGATGTTTGGATAATAAATAGCATGTAAGCTCTTTGGAGGTAGAGATTGTTTCATTTTTGGTACTTTTTCCCAGTACCTAGCATAGGGTCGCACAAAGTAGGTGCTTAATAATAATTAATACTTAATCTGATTTATTCATGTCATCATTGGTACATTCTGATATGCTAACATCAAGAGAATATAAATTCCTCAAGGTGGGGATTATTTTTGTTTTGTCTTTATATCTGTAATATCTAGCACAGAACTTGGCACATTTCATAAATGCTGTTGAAAAACTGACTCTATGATTAATGCAATGACTTTGCATAAATCATTCAATTTCTTTAGCCTTCAAGTGACTTTACTGCAAAATTGCATGATATTTGCCATTTAAGCTTAATTTTTAAAAAATAAGTACCATAAATAACAATGCTGCCAAATCACTAACATTGCAGCTCTGGATTGGGTACATCAGATGGATTTGTCTGAAGGTAGAAACAGAATAGGTTGGATAACCATGCTAATAATAAAACATTTTGGTGTTATTTTGTGTTTGACTTTGTGACTCCATTTGAGGTTTTATTGAAAAAGATATTGGAATGCTTTGCCATTTCCTTCTTCAGCTCATTTTAAAATTGAGGAAAAGGGCTACACAGCAAGTAAGTGTCTGAGACTGGATTTGAATTCAAGTCTTCCTTGATTTGAGGCCTGGTTCTTTATCTGTTGCCCAACAAAAAATAATGCTTTGCTTTTGAGGGCCACTCCATATAATTGGCTACCTCTCTTCTAAATCCTTTACTTCCTCCTACCTAACACCAGCCCCTCTTCTCCTCTTAGAGAACAACCAATAGCACCTTCCTTCTTATGACATTAGAGAGTAGAAATCAATGGGATTCAATTTACCAAGGACTTACCTCCTCCCTTTAAAGACTCTCATCATCACTTGACTCACCTGCCAGGGTGAACTGCTCTGTTGTAGAAGAAACCAGGCTTCAAATGTCTTATGATGGTAGGTTAATTACCTTGACAATAAATAATTTTGATATGGATTCAGTTGTTGACAGAGATGGCCCTGCGTGTGTGTTTCTATCAAAACTAGACTAACTTAAACTATCTGACTTTGAGCAGATAAAACTAGAGTGATCTCTTTTCTTTACCTTTAGTTCCTCTCTACTCTCTCAGTAGAGTGCCAGATTCCATACCATACACATTTAATTCCTCTCTTTTGTTGTGCTCCTTATTCTGTGATTTTAAAGATTGGTTACAACTTCCAAGGAACAAGCAAAAGTTGTATTTCTTATGTGAAATTTATTTATTCATTTATTTTTAGTTTTCAGCGTTCACTTACAAGATTTTGACTTCTAATTGTTCCCCCTCCTTTCCTTTCCCCTTTCCCAAGATGGCATGTGATCTGATATTGGCTATATATGTACAATGATATTAAACATATTTCCATGTTAATCATATTGTAAAGAAAAATCAGAACCTAAGAAAAAACCATAAGAAAGAAAAACAAAGACAAAAAGAAAAGAGAAAATAGTATTTTTTGATCTGCATTTCAACTCCATACTTCTTTCTCTGGATGTGGATAGCTTTTCCATCTTTAGCCTTTTGGATTTATCTTAGATCATTGCATTTCTGAGAAGAGCTGAGTCTATCAATGTTGGTCATTGTACAGTGTTGCTGTTATTGCATACAGTGTTCTTGTGGTTCAGTTCAAGCAAGTCTTTCCAAATATTTTCTGAAATATGCCTCCTCATCATTTCTTATGGAACAACAGTATTCCATTATGTTTGTATACCACAACTTGTTCAGCAATTCCCCAATTGATGGGCAACCCCTCAATTTCTAATTCTTGGCCACCACAAAAAGAGCTGCTATATATTCTCTTGCACATGTGGGTCATTTTCTCATTTGTATGATCTCTTTGTGATACAGAACAAAAAAGTATATTGCTGGGTCAAAGGGTAGGCACAGTTTTATAGCCCTTTGGACATAGTTCCGAATTGTTCTCCAAAATGGTTGGATCAGTTCAGAACTTCACCAACAATGCATTAGTGCTCCAGTTTTCCTTCATTTTCTCCAATATTTATCATTTTCCTGTTTTGTCATGTTAGCCAGTCTGATTTGGTGTGATTTGGTGTGATTTGGTACCTCAGAGTTGTTTTGATTTGTATTTCTTTTATCAATAGTGATTTAGAGCATTTTTTCATATGACTACAGACAGATTTAATTTCTTCCTCTGAAAAATGCTTGTTCATATCCTTTGACCATTTATCTATTTGGGAATGACTTGTATTCTTATAAATTTGACTCAGTTACCTATATATTTTAGAAATGAGGCCTTTATCAGAGACACTGACTGTACAAATTATTTCCAAGCTTTCTGTTTCCCTTCTAATCTAGGTTGCATTGGCTATATTTATGTAAAGCCTTCTTAATTTATTGTAATTAAAATTATCTATTAAAAGTTATAATTTTTTTAAAAAAATAATTAATTTTTTTGTTTTCAACATTTACTTCCACAAGATTTTCTTTCCAAATTTTCTCCCCAACTCTCCCCTCTACCTACCCCAAGACAGCATGCATTCTGATTACCCTTCCCCCAATCTGCCCTGCCTTCTATCACCCCTTGCCTTCTCTTATATCCTTTCCCTCTATTTTCTTATAGGGCAAGATAGATTTCTATATCCCATTGTCTGTATGTCTTATTTCCCAGTTGCATGTAAAAACAATTTTTAATATTTGTTTTTAATACTTTGAGTTCCAATTTCTCTCTCTTCCTCCCTCCCCACTCACCTTCACTGAGAAGGCAAGCAATTCAATATAGGTTACACATGTGTAGTCATGCAAAACACTTTCGTAACAGTCAGGTTGTGAAAGACTAGCTACTTGTCCCTCCATCCTATCCTGCCCCCCATTTATTCTATTCTTTCCTTTGACCCTGTCCCTCCTCAAAGTGTTTAATTCTAATTACCCCCTACTCCCATTTTCCCTCTCTTCTATCATTACCCCTATTCCCCTACTTAACCCCTTCCCCCTACTTTCCTGTAGTGTAAGATAGATTTTCATATCAAATTAAGTGTGCATGTTATTCCCTACTTAAGTCAAAATCCGATGAGAGGACAGTTCACTCTTCTCCTCCATTGAAAAAGCTTTCCCTTGCCTCTTTTATGTTAGAGATAATTTACTCCATTCTATTTCTCCCTATATATTCCTCTCTCACTACCTAATTTTATTTTTGTAGACATCATCCCTTCATATTCAACTCACCCTGTGCCCTCTAGTCTTCATATATAATCCCTCCACCTACCCTAATACTGAGAAAAGTCTTGAGAGTTACAAATATGATCTTTCCATTAGGAGTGTAAACAGTTCAACTTTACAAAGTCCCTCTTGATTTCTCTTTCCTATTTACCTTTTCATGCTTTTCTTGATTCTTGTGTCTGAGAGTCAAATTTTCTATTCAGCTTTGGTCTTTTCATTTCATCAAATGAACAATTTTCCCCCTGAAGTATTATTATACTCAGTTTTGCTGGGTAGGTGATTCTTGGTTTTAATTCTTGCTCCTCTGATATCTGGAATATCATATTCCACACACTTTAATCCCTTAAAGTAGAAGCTGCTAGATCTTATGTTAGCCTGATTGTTTCCACAAGACTCAAATTGTTTCTTTGTGGTTGCTTGCAATATTTTCTCTTTGATATGGGAGCTCTGGAATTTGGCTCCAATGTTCCTTGGAGTTTTCTTTTGGGGATCTCTTTCAGGAGGCAATCAAAGAATTCTTTCAATATCTATTTTACCATCAGGTTCTAGAATATCAGGACAATTTTTTCTTGAAAGATGATGTCTAGGTTCTTTTTTTTTTATCGTGACTTTCAGTTAGTCCCATAATTTTTAAATTGTTTCTCCTGAACCTCTTTTTCAGGTCAGTTTTTTTCCAATGAGATATTTCACATTGTTCATTCCTTTGATTTTGTTTTATAATTTCTTGATTTTTCATGAAATCATTAGCTTACATCTGCTCCATTCTAATCATTAAGGAATTATTTTCTTCAGTGAGCTTTTAGACCTCCTTTTCCAGCTGGCCAATTTGGCTTTTTAAAGCATTCTTCTCCTCACTGACTTTTTAGATCTCTTTTGCCATTTTGGGTTAATTTATTTTTTAAGGTGTTATTTTCTTCAGCATTTTTGAGTCCCCTTTAGCAAGCAGTTGACACATTTTTCATGATTTTCTTGCATCACTCTCACTTCTTTTCCCAATTTTTCTTCTACTTCTGTTATTCAATTTTCAAAATGTTTTTTGAGCTCTTTCATGACCTGAGACCAATTCATATTTTTCTTGGAGGCTTTGGATGTAGGAGCTTTGACTTTGTTGTTTTCTTTTGTTTGTATATTTTGGTTTTCCTTGTTACCAAAGTAAGATTCTATAGTCTGATTCTTTTTCTGTTTTCTTTTTCTCATTTCCCAGCCATTAACTTGACTTCGAAGCTCTTTGTCAAGGTATTTCTCTGCTTCCAGAGGGGTGGGGGTGTGCTGTCAGCCAGTTGATTGCCCCACAGTCTATGGGCCTAGAACTCCAGTAACAGCAACTACTGCTGCCCCTGTTGCTGTGGCTGCTGTGGGCTCCTCTACCCACTCTGCCACCCTGGAGCTGGGGCCAGACCACTCTACTCTCTCACACAATCTGACAGGTTTCTTCCACTGACCTTCCAATTTTGGTAAAGTCTGGAAACCACCACAGGTACCATAGATTTAGTCCCATGAGGCCTGCTCAGTTTCCATTTATGTGGGTGTGGCCCACGCTTGACCAGACTCTACTCCCAGCCTGCCATAACAGCTGCTTCCCATCAAATTTCCAGGCTCTTGGACTGGAGATTTGCTTCACTCCATCATTCTGTGGATTCTACAGCTCTAGAGTTTGTTTAGAGTCATTTTTTACAAGTATTTGAATGGATTTGGGGTGAGAGCTCTAGAAGTCCCTGGTTTTTCTCTGCAATATTGACTCTGCCCCACCCCCCAATTATAATTCTTAAAGAACATACTTCAAAGAATGTTAAAGATCAGAGGATAGTGTGGGGAAGTCAAATATTTCAGAAATCATTAATTCCCACAATAAATCAGTTTCTGTCACACAAAAATGCAATAAAAATAAAGTAAAAAAATGATGTAAAATCATTAATAAAATATTACAGTGAAGCATCCTAATCAATACTCAGAAGACAAGAAAGAAAATTCAGAAAGATCTGGAAGGTGGAGAAGCTGTTAGTGAGTCTTATACTATCTGAGATAAACTTTTTGAACTTTGAAGAACAGAGAGAATATCAGTAAACCATAACTGTAAATCATTGTTATGAAGGGAAAAAATATTCTTGTCTTTAGCCAAACAATGCAATAACTGAAGACTGAAAAATAAAATAATTTGATTATTTTCATTGCTTTAACTCAGCTTTTTATTTGTAGTTGTACCAAATCCATATGGGAAGTCTAGACCCCATAAAATCTCTACCACTTTGTCAAAATATAAAGCACACACATGTGCATATATGGGTGGATATACATATACATTCATGTACATACATGCACATATATACATATATGCAAACATACATGTGTGATTTTCTTTCACTTCCAGTGGTCCTGGAAATTTTGTTTCTTTTGTAGAAGTAATGGCATTTGACAAAATATGTTGATGTTTATATAAGAGCATTAGATTCCTTCAGTTATGATTTGTTACAATATAATTCCAGTATTATATAATCTTCTCATATCCTTCCAGCCCAGATCCCAATTACCTGTACTTTTTAATTCTTTCATAATCAGCATTACAGAATTGAAGGTTATTTTGCTTTCTCCAATAACATCCTAAATCTCCCCTCTCAAACCTCCCTTCTCCATCTCCCAATCCAAGTTCAGTAAGCTGCCACTTTTATCATTCAATAGTTATAATTTTTTAAAAAATCTTCCTTTGACTAGTCCTGATAAAAGTGTCAATCATGAAATGTCTACTCCATTGTACCCCATAGCTTTGTACATAGTCTGTAATTTTTTTTTCCTCATTCATATACTGAGAAGCATAATTCTTCTGGACTTACAGAAATTCCCCAAATGAGATGTAACACTAAAATATAATCTTATATCATGCCATACATTAAAAAAAAGTTTAGAAATTTATCTGTGAGATTTGGATAAGAATGCTTAAAGGACCTGGGAACATACCTGACATGAACTTTACTGAAAAATCTATGGACTATAATAAGGGCTCATTTGGGAAAATAAGACATTTGTCAATTTTATGATGAAAAATATGTCAAAATCTTGTGAATTAAGTACTGAATCAAGTAAAACAAGTGATTATAGCAAAAGAAGGAAATAGTTAATATTTTCAAGTTTTTTTCAAAGATATAAAAAGTTGAATGATTTGTTATATATCAGTAAATTAAATTATTTTATGTTGTTCCAGTCAATTTATCTAACATTATATCAATTAAAAGTAGATGTGGAGAGTTTGTGAAAAGATAACAAAGTCCTAAAATGGCATCTCCATACGATTATTGACCACAACTTCTCTCCCCCTCACCTTCGTTGGAGACTTCTGAAGTGGGAATAGAGTTTCTTCACCTCAAGGATCGAAGATTTAAAAACTAGACTTCTAACGACATCACCTGCAAGGAATTCTCCTCACACTAGGTTCAATCTCCCTTCCTTACTCTTTTAAAGATAACTAATCACTATCTGACATTCATAAGACTCTTGAGGGTGACAGCATATGTGTATGTGTATGATTTTTTTTTTTAGGTCCATTGGTTCTGGTGATACAGCTCAGTGGTGTCAAACTCAAATCACATCTATACATAAAACTTCCTATTAGCAGTATTTTATTTTTGAAATGTATCTTTTTTTGTATTTCTATTTGTTTTGTTAAATATTTCTCAATTAAATTTTAATCTGACCCAGGCCATCCTCAGGAGTGTCACAGGCCATATACCCACGTTTGACATCAATAATATAAAAGAAAAACCAACCCAACTTCTCTTCACTCTTGCTGCCACTCCTCATTCTCTCATCCTCATCATTGTTCTCCCAAGACTAAATCCAATACTGATTCTTTCTCCCATTTAGGTCCACTGGAAAATCTATTCTATCATTCTAAAATTTCCCTTTAACTCATACATTTTCTTTCTTGTTTTTTCTGTCTTCTGCAGAGACCATGCATTCCTGGCCATTCCGTCCAACATCAGCTACACTTTTGTTCATGCACCCTAGCACAATGAAATGACAGAAAACATATTCCTTGCTTCCCACTACTTCCATTTTCCTTCTAATGCTATTAGCACTCAGCAAACTTTGCTCTTTTGAAATGTTCTCCATCTAGACTTATCTCCATATCCATATCCCTACCTAATGATGGCTGTGTATCAGTAGCTAGTTATTTCTTTCTCTTTTCTCATATAACGTAGTTCTTAGCTCATACCTTCCTCTCTAACACAATCCCTATGCTTACCCTAAGATTCTGTATATGCATTGGCCTCATCTATTTGGCATTCAAAACCTCTAACAATATGGCTCCTACAGATTTTTACAAGATATACTTCAAGATGTACTTGAAATTTTAACCAGACCTAGCTCCTATTTTTCATATGTAGCATCCCATCTCTTGTCTCTGTGCAAAGCTTTTCATGATCCGGGAAAGGCATGTCTTCCTCACATTAGAGTACCTCTTAGAAGATTGTGCTGATAATTTAAATGGGGAAATCTTTCCTATTCATTCATAGGTCCATGTGACCTGCCTGAGTCACATGGAAGTCTGAGTCATGGAGCCTGTGGTGGGTGGAGTTTGCTGAATAGGTGGAACAGGAAGAGGCAGAGCTAGAGCAGAGTTCAGAGGAAGTTAGGGAGACAACAGTCAGAACTGAAGCACAGAGGCAAGCCCCAAGCTTGTTGTGAGTGTGAGAAGGGCATTTTATTTATGGGAAGCCTGTTGTGATTTGTTTAATGGACCTGGTTTGTGGGAAGCCTAGCAGGGGGAAGGCTCGGGGCTGGTATTGCCCTCTGCATTGTTATTGTGTAAAATTTTTGTTGCTATGATGGACTTGGCTTTTTGCTGTCTGAATAAACGTTTTGGTTCTTCCTTCCATGTGGAGAGTCTATTGTATTTCATGATTTAGAATTGCATCAATATATTCATGGCCACCATAGATGCCGTGAATATCACATTGGTGCTACAAAGACTCAGCTTCTTTCAAAGCTTAGATCAAGGATCATCTCCTATATAGTCTTCCCTTGACCCCTCTCTAGTTTTCAAGTCCCTCTAAATTACTTTTTATTTAATACATATATTTTATATTTACTATTTATGGGTATTTTTGTTTCCCTTGATTCAGCAGAGGCTATTTTATTTCCATCTTTGATGCCTATAGGGTAGTGACAATTAATAAATGCTTATTTATTGAGTGGGCCCATGATTCCAGTCACCACTCTTGTTGGACCCTTGATTGAATCTGCTCAACCTGTTAGATCATAATAAAAGGCTTGTTGTTTTATATATTACTGGCCAGCCTGATTCTTTCAGTAAGCTACTTTTAAGTCCCCAAACTGCTATAATGGAAAAGGACAGCAACTTAGGACAAATTCTTTTCTAATCAAATGCAAAACCAGGTGGGGAAAAATGAGGAGAAAACTGAAACTGGAACATCAAAGTATTTACTAATGTAAAAGCAAACAGATACAACATAGTCTAAAAACTAAACACAAGACAGACAGTGTAAAGATCTTGGAAAGGTAACAACTTTGTGTCAGATATACTACAAAGGAGAAAATATAGAGCTGGGGGGAACTAAGAAGAGGAAAAAAATGAGAAGGGAAAATGTTTTTACTTTGAATTTGAGAGAAAAATCACAGATTTTAATTGTGAGGACAGAGAAAGATCAGGGGAATTTGATAGGGAGCTTTGAAAGAAATCATAAGTGAAATGGCTGCTGTATTCAGATGAGGAAATAAAAGCAGGTAAGAATTTAGAATAAAATTCCCTGTTAGGTAGTTCAATTGGCAATGAGTCATCTTGTACAATTACAATGGGCCATTGTACTTACTGAAGTTTCGCAAAGAAAAGAACTCCAAAGAGTATCTTCATTTTACTGAAGAGACAAATGAATCAGAAAGAAGGAGTACAGCATCCTTTATTTTGGAGCTGGGGGGTTAGGAATTTGAATTCAACATTTTGGTCTCTTTGTTACCTCTTAATCACCATGCCAAGTGACCCCTTCAATTTACAAATTTTGAGTGATTGAATCATATATTTTTGGTAGAAAGCTTTATAGAGGTTTTTCTAGTTGAATCCCTCATTTAAAAAAAGAGGAAACCAAAATCCAGACAGGGAAAGTGATTAATTCAAAGTCACCCAGATTACAACTCTATTAACCAGTAGAGTACTAATACCGCCAATGATAGCTAAGTGGCCGGTCACAGATCACACCCATATTGCAACCCATAGGTCAACATGTTCTTCGGACTGTAGAATACAGCTGTCCCCTCTCTCTGTGCTTCACAACACCACAAGAATTCTTATTAAGGTTTCATTTTGCAGGGCTTTGCCATATGGATGAGGCAAAGATAACATGGCTGAATGGATCAGCCATACCTGGTTGACTAGTGTTGAAGAGTCTTTGTTTAATACTCAATAAGTGAAGTTCTTCCAGGGTGAAATCTATTTTCTATACAGCTGGAAATTCAAAAGCTACACTAAGGCATTTAGGTCAGAAGGGTTTAGAGAAATGAATGGATGGTAAATCTATAAGAGGTTTCGAAGGAAAAGCGAACATTTTCCAAATTACCATAACACACAGAAATTATAATGAGGCTAGTTAAGTGAAGAGACATAGGCTCCAGTCCCAGCTTTGCTACTATGTTAAATGGTGATCTTGTACAAATTACTTCACTACTCTGAGTTTCTGCTTCTTCATCCATAAAATCAATAAGTTGGATTAAGATTCCTTCCATCTCCAGATCCTAGGATTTTGTTTTTTCTACCATCTCTCACTACACCAATTATATAGAACATGATGAGTCATTTTGACAATGAGTTTTATCCCAAAAGACATTATTTTTTATGGTCTTATAAATAACGTAGTAATAAATAGTAACAACTGAATAAGTGAAAATAGGGTCTAGGATTCAAATCAGCTGCTCAAACCTCTATAAAGAGAGATGATCTTGAAGAAAATCTCTCACAGAGAGAGGCAGGCAGTGTGTTCTACAATGGATGGAGAGCCAAGAAGAGCTGGGTAGAAATTCCACTTATATACATAATTACGTATCAAAAGGCAAGTCTCTAAGGCTCTCATCATTTGTAAATATTATCTATAGTATCTGACAAGATTGTTGTGCAACTCATTTGAGATTATATATATAAAGTGCTTGAAACCTTGAATGAAAGATATAAATGTCAGAAGTTATTGCAAATATTACTCTTTATCCCCTTTATTAAGTCTAAATATGTGGTATTCCTAGTTTCTACATTATGAAGTTGGCAACATTTTTTGTCATATTTTTGAAATTAAGAATTTTAACTGTATACTTAAGTTTAGCTTTGTAATTCTTCTGACCTTATATGAATTGAAACTCTGACATTGAAGGAGAATGAGAACATCTTGATAAAGCTGAAATCTCACCTCTTTGGGTTCTCCCTCCCTTAATTCACATAACAACCTATCTTCACCTACTGATGTAGAATTATTGCCCATAAATATACCATGAGAGGTTCTAGAGATTTTCCTCTATATCCTAGGTTCTTAACTTGGAGTCTTTAAATGTATTTTTAAAATCTGTATGCATATTTTGGTAGCTGTTTCAGCATAATTGGTTTCCTTGGTAATCATATGTATTTTACTCTTTTAAAGACATTCTGAGAAAGGCTCCTTAGGTTTCACCAGATTTCCAAAGGGGTATATTACACAAAAAGGGTTAAGAACCCTTCTTCTATATCTATGTTACATATTAAATTATTGTATTTATGCTAGAGGAAAAGTGGAGTACTATTTAAATAATATACATAAGTGTGTGTGTGTGTATGGTGTGTATGTATGTGTGTATGTATGGTATGTATATGTATGTGTGTGGTGTGTGTATATATGTATGTGTATGGTGTGTGTGTGTATGTGTAGGGATATATTCAAGAAGACAGGAATTTATGACAAAAATGATCAGTACAAGAATGGAAGAATTCAAAAGACAGTAGAAGACTACAGAGCGATAAGCTCCTCCAATGCAGTGATTTTATCCCTGTACCATGCAGAGTATAGGGTCATGTTCATGTGGGTTTTCAATAAGATCCATTAAGCAAAGTGCAACAGAAGGCTCAGAAGGAAAGGGTGTGCAATAGGAGCAGCAGGGGTGGTCACAAAAAGATGAGTGAGACATCGAAAATCATCATGTGCTTGGCAAGAACATTCTTGAAGATATGGGTGAAAGAGCTTTCAAGGCATAGCTCATGAAGTCTCAGAAGTTTGGCATGCTTTCAAAGGAGACAAGGGGAAGAAAGGAGACAGACAGATGGGTGAGAAATAGTACCAAACTCTGTACTTACAAGTCATAGGGAAAACAGAGAGGATTAGAAAGGAGGTGGCTGACAAAGTGATTCATTAAGGTAGAATGGAAAAAGTAAAACATAATTATACATATGTTGATATAATTTAGAATTTTTTTTGATTCACTACTGACCAGAATTTTAAGCCCAGACAGTCTCCTAACTTGATAACTGGCAACTGAGAAAGAGATTAAATTGAAGACTTTTTTTTCCCCTTCATTCTGCATGAAAACGACAGTTCCACAGTCTTATACATAGGAAACTAGGTGGCACATTTGTTAAATACTGGGCTGGAGTCACAAGAACTTGTGTTCTAATCCAGCTTTAGACACTTATTGGCTGTCTGGCCCAGGCAAGTCAATCTCTGCCACAATTTTCTTAACAGTAAAATGGGGACAATGATGGTATCTATTTCACAGGGTTGTTGTGAAGATAATGTAAGACAGTATTTGTAAAGCACTTAATACAGTCCCTGACACAGAGTAGGCACTTGATAAATGCTTGCTCCATTTCACCCCTGCTAACAAGTTGAGAGAATCCGTCTTCCTAATTTATAGCATGCAAACAATATACTCGCCATACACTATCATCATTTTCAAATTGACTCTCAATATGTCCCAATTATGATTTCCTCCCCCAAAAACTACCTCTTTTCCAAACTTCCCTATTACTGGGAAAAGAATTAAGACTTTTCAAATCATTCAGATTTGAACAGATAGGTCCCAACTAGTACAAGTAACAAATGCCACAAATTAGTTGCATTATTTGAATTCACACAGCATATTTCCATTCTGAAACTAATTATCACAAGGTTATAGTGTTCCATGACTTGCAGTCATTTAACATCAGTGAGAAAAACATTAGAGTTAAATAGACTTCCACCAGTGAAGAGTTTGAAGTCACTGAAATTAGGGGTGTAACTACAACACTGTAATCCATTCCTTTCTTCCTTCTACTCAGTACTGACTAACTCCTTATTCATCCTTGGCTCTCACTTATGTTATACATATTGAAGATATAACAATGGTCTTATCATCCAAATACATGTCAAGATTTTGTTGGAATAAATTTTCTAGTCATAGACCTTAGAGCTGAAAAAAGGAATTCAATAAATTATCCCACCTAGCCCCATGCACCAAGAAAAGGAAGGTAGTCATTTTAGCTTCGCCATCTATACTAGAAAAACAAAGGGGATAATAAGAAAGGCTTTTCGACCAGATTATAAAAGCCTTTTGATAGAAGCCACAAACTGACAATGAGCAAGACTAGGAATTGAATAAAGAAGAAGTCAGTCTGGAAAACCTTTCTGTGAAAGTTTTATTCAAAAATTCTAAATTCCTTGCCACTATTAAAAAAAAACTCTCTCTTTTTTTTTAAACTGCCATATCTTTCCAATAATACTACTGCATGATTAATATTTGGAAAAGTGTGATCTCTGAAGAATCCAAATTTCAGGTGATGCCAAAGGCAATGCAAAGATATATAGTTAGTATTCATAAATTGTAGTAAAATTATCATTGATAACCTGCATGTAACAAACACCATCTAGTATGTGTGAGGTTGGAAAAGTAGCAAGTGACAAGAGAGAAAGATGACCATTGGACAGTACAAGTGATATGCTGTTATCCGTATCTATACCTCTACCAATTTCCTATCTAGCTACATTTTTCAAAAGGAAAATAGGAAAAAAAAAGACCAGAATTTCAGATAAATCCCTGTCGAAAAATTTTAGGTAGAAAACATAGATAGCCAAAGATAACATAGGCTGGGAAATGTGGTGAGTTAGACTGTGGAGCAATAAGAATGTAACTCCAGAGAAGTGTGAGAAAGAGTACAGCTGAGGAATCCATTTTTACCTTAAGATACAGTGTGTCTTTTGCACCTTATGCTATGTCAGTGTTCGGTAGATTGTTGAACAAAACTATCTCTTTAATCTCATGTGTAAGAGTCTCATACAGTCTTAATGTAACTTAGCGGAGAGTCTTAAAGATTTCACTTTATTCTACCTAGTTTACCAGAAGAAAAAAAAAACACCAGAGGAAAAAAAGAGAAGTAAATTCACCTTCAATTTTATGATTGTCACCTTCATAATAGTATCATTGAATTTACAAAAGAAGACAGAATCTTTCTAACCTTCTACTAACAGTGAATTTTTAAAATATTAGCTGATAGGGCATTTGCCTAGTGTTACATGTTAGCCAACTATATCATGGTAGACATAACCTACATACATCACTCTTTATTCTTGTAGCTCTGTACCCATGTACACTCCTCCAAAATATTTTGAAATCTTTTTCTTTTCTAAAAGTTTTTCTAATAATAGGTTTCCTAATAAAATATTTCTATCTGGAACACACACTGTTTATAAACTCTGCTTGTCTAGTATCTAAACATTTTAAGTCAATTAATGATCTAAACATATAGATAGCCAAATTGGTTTCCATAGGTCATTATTGAACTTTATCAGCATTAGTTGTTGTTCCCTGATACACAATCAGAACCTAGTGGAGTTTGTGGGGAGGGAGAAGAGCAGTTGTCCAATTTAGCCCTGACGCTGGGTAAAATCACCACAACATTGCACTGCCCTCTGCAGGACCCAGATCTGTTATAGGTGGAAAGTACTTCCTGTCATAAATAATTTGAGATGGCAGCTCAACAAAAACCACCTCACCCATGATGGGTAAAGCAACAGTAGCACAGCAAAAGGGGCTGATGCAAATTGAGTTTTCTGTGAAAATTAATGAATCTGAGGCAGACATAGAGTACACAGCAAGATTCCCCCAAACTGAAAATAGAACAGCAATAAAAATGCCACAACGTGATAAGGTAGCAATAACACATGAGAGGTTTTACGTATCACTCAAGGAAAAAAAAGAAGAAAGAGAGAAACAGTTACTATAAATTTGAACTTTTTTCCCCTTTTTTTGTTTGTTTAGTTTCACTTGATTACTGAACTGAAAAGCCTCTACAAAATGATAGATTAATTAGAAGAAATGTGTGACTGTGTGTGTATGCACACACAGACGTGTGTATATGTATATGTTAAGCGGGGAAAAAGGTTCATCCATAAGAGATTCCATCCAAGGACCTTATCATTACACTGAGGTGGGTTTTGAAAGTCATTTACATAATAGCTAACAAAAATGTACTCAGCAAAATACCGGGCCTCCTAAACACGGGAGATAATTACACTGGGAGAATGATATTCCATTGCCATCTCCATTTTCAAGATACATTTATTTGCCCTGTACACAGCTCAGAACAACCAAACACATATTAACATATCGTGTAGGTGTGTGCCATTACAGTCTACAAGATGCAGAGTTGGGTTGGGGGAGGGGAGGGCAACGTGTGTGGTGGGCAGAGATGCAGGAGGGAAAGGAAATGCAGCATTCTATTCTTGGCATATACGTACCACCTGAATGGTATTTTTCATTATCTCCTGCACTGGGAACATTGTATTATTCCACTGGGAAGTCATAGCAGAAGAGATATAATTATCAGCGAAGTAATGGGGATGCTCTTGCTAATGGCCAGCTATTCAAATATCTCAATGTAATCGTCTTGCCCAATCTCTCCCCATTGCATACTCTTCTGGAGAAACTCATCATTTTTTCCACTTACCCCAGCATAATGAATTCATTTTGCATTTTCTTTGTGAGAAATTAAGAGGAATCGCGGTGTAATGTGTTGACATTTGAAATTCAGTATAGAAAAGTTTAGACTGGCAATTCAGTTTAATCGCACGCTAGCAGGGAGAGTCTGCTTATTAAATTAGTTCCCTGTGTACTGGGCCTGTATTTCTTTGTAAACCTCTCCCCTTCTACCTTGCTTTGTTTTATTTTTTCGTCTTTCCTACATGACCTAGTTTGCTAAAAAAGAAAAAAAAAAGGTAGTGTTCCCACCTGAGGTATTTTTTGAACTCCATTTTGTGATCATTGTTGACACTGCAGATGAGGGTTGAGTAAGAGGCCCTAGAGAAAAATGTAAAAAATAAATAAGTGAATTGTTGCCTCTAGTCAAAAGCCAAACAAGTGCTTTGTCTTGTCGGGTCACATTAAACCACAGTCCTGACCGCTCTCAGTAGCTAATGATCTCCTAATATTCCCTCTTCACAAGATTGAAGCTGCTAGCTTGGCTGTCCTTGTCATGTCTCAGATGAAGTAACAATTTCCATATGCCCTAGTCCTGATTTTCCTCTGAAAGCCAGAAGAATGAAGCTGGCTTTATTTCTTTTACTGGGACATGTATGACTGCTTTGTGACTATTATGACTTTCCTCAATTTGCCCCAGAGAAGGTTGGGATTCAGGGGTAGATGATTACATGGTCCTGCTGTACAGAGTAAATATTGTATATAATATTGAACTGATAACTAACTCAAATTTCTTATAATCCAGAACTCTAGAGTTGATCTGCAATCATCACCCAAACATTGATCAAGATAAAATAGATGAGGGGGAAGGATGACTTAGATGATAATCTCTCTCTGAGCTCAACCCTGGAAAATTTTAGAATTCATTAGGGTTTCATTAGTATGAATAGGCTGTGAAAGTCATGAACTTTAAAAGTCATTCCTGGTCCTGATTTAGGAAAATAATACATATGTTGAGAGCAATAGACATATATGTCATAGTTTATTGAAGTTATATTCAAAAGGGGTGGCTGTAATGAAAACTTTAGTAATGTGAATTTTATCTTTGTTTTATCATTTACTATAAAATCTAAGAATGTGGTCCAATGTAAAAAAGATTATTAGACTAAGGAATGGAAGCTCCTATAAATGAAAGGCTTTCTCCCCTTTTCCTCCTCCATTCAAATTGAACAGAGACATGAATAACACTTAGTAAATGTCTGTTGGACTGGAATGATTCTGATTAAAATTTTGTCAAATAAAGAGGTTAAAATGGTAGAAGGCTATTGAGGGAAATGACAATTATAATACACACTGGCACATCATGTACTAATGCCTTATAGCACTTGAAGTGCCACTAAACCAATTCTGAGTTTCCCTTTACTGTCATTGTGATCACCACTCAACTCAAGGAATTTCTCTCTTGGCTAGAAAGCCTGAACCCCACATGTGCAGTACTGACATCTGGTGCTTTTGTATTTTGGATATTTATGTCTAAATAAATGTCTCTGATGCCTCATCCTAGTGTGGAAATGGTCTTGGCTTGTCCAGGGATATATCAGTGGAGTACAATTTCTAGGAGAGAACTATCAAGCTAGACAAGTTTTGAGCATGAATCTGTTGATAGATTATGATTAGTGAATTTTGTTGAGAAGTTGATTAGACCATGTCATCAGACTGGTCATGGAATGCTAATAGATTGATTTATTTTTGGTTATATCAGCTCTTGAAGACCATCTACTAACTTATGGAGAGACAAAACTCAACAGGGAGGGAATATGGGGGGTAGAGAGAGACATACCAGTGTGGGAATCAGTAAGAATAAAGACAAAAGAGCAGGGAAATGTGAGACATATATGGAGATAGCATAGTTGTATTTGGTAGAAGAATAAGCTTCATAGAAGGGAATGGTAAGTGATAAGGCTGGAGAAACAAAAAAGGTCATAGTTGGTGACCTGAAATGTCAATTTAAGGAATATGAATTTTACCTAATAGGTCCAAGGGAGCCATTGAGGGACTTTGTGTAAAAGGGTGTTATAGTCAGATCTATGCATACAGAAAGTAAGTTGGACAGCAGTGTGAGTGATGAATAGGAGCAGCTCTCCTCTCCCCGGAGAGGAGAGACAAAGACTCCTGAGACCATTATTGTGATATTTCAAGCTAATGGTTATCAGAGTTTGTACTAAGTGAGTAACAGTTGAGATAAAGTAGATAGAAGAAATGTTGAGAAATGTTCCAGATTTAGCGTCAACAGGCTTTTCTAACTGAATGTAGGAGGTAAAGGAGAGTCAAAGACAATCCTGGTTTTCAAACATAAAAGGCAGAGAGTATAGTGGTATCATTGATACATACTCGACATTGTTTTTACCTCTAATAATTGCATTTTGATCTGAATTTCCTGTTCTGGTCATGTATCTATTGATCCAGACTTTACTATCACTTCCAGGCTTACTGTGACAGTCATAGTCTGGGTTAACTAAGGAAAGACTTAAAGAAGATCAAGTAGATTCTATCAAATAAAATATGATGGTATCATACGTGACTCTTTACTATTCCACTGATATTTGGGTCTAGAAAGGATGAGAGCTTAAATAAGTTAAATAAAGTACTGTCTTTATATGATTTCGACCAGTGACAATTAAATGTTCTCCACTGTTGCCAGTCACTTAAGTATGGTGATCCTCTAACTCCGTGAGTAAGGTGAACACAGCACTACCCAGTATTCTGTGAAATCATATGTGATGAAATCCTCAATCTTCTCATCTATTTTCTTAATGGAGGGCAATCTCCCAAGGCATGACTGTGAAATGGCTATTTGGTTATTAAAGCTTTATCATAACCTTTTTTTTAATGTCAAAGCATGGTTCTTCAAGTAGCTAATTGATCTTAATATTTTTGCAAGATAGGTAAATATGTAGTATTATTTTCACTGCCCAAAAGAAAACTGAAAGAAACAGGGTGAATAATTCACCTAAAAAGGAATTGGTATAAGGAGAAAAGTCATTACATTCATTTCATCCTAGAAAGAGGTGAGGTAGGGTAGAAGTAACAATACACTGAGTTAGGAAATGAGAATTCTAATCCCAGATAAACCACTGTGGCCCTGAACAAATAATTTTATATTTCTGAGTTTCAAATTCCTCAGCTATAAAAATAAGAAGGTTAAACTAGATGGCCCATGAAGTGTACTGGAGCTGGGAAATTCTATGATTCGGATATAAACTAACTTCTTGAAGTCCAAACTATGAGCGTTCATAGACAGAAGTTACTCTAATAACCTACTTCAATTCATATTATGTTGAAAATTTGTCTTTAAAAATATACCTAGATTCAAGAAAGGGTTATAAAGAGAGCAAGATACTGGAAGGTGATATGTGACAATTTATTTATGGAGCATACAGTATTTTTCCAGTCCTCAAGGAGCTTGCAGTCTAGTTAAAATCACATGAAGCAATTAAAGAACATTTAAGAGGTAAACTACAAAGTACGAGGTAGATAGGGCAGTTGGAATTCAGATAGGGAAAGAGTGATTCATATTAATCCAGTTTGACAAGGTGGAAGAGCATGGGAGAGTCAGTCAGAGTGACCTGAGAGGGAAGAGAAGATGCAGTTATATAGTGCCCACTGTGTGCCAGGCACCATGCTAGGCACTACACAAACACTATCTCACTTGACCCTTACAACATCCCTTACATGGTAGCTCTTCTGTTATTATTGCTATAATTCCTGCTTTAAAGTTGAGGAAACAGACAAAGAAAGATTAAGGGACTTGCCCAGGGTCACACAACTAGTAAGTATCTGAGGCCAGATTTGACTTTAGGTCCAGGGCGCTATTCTCTGAGCCCCCTAGCTGCCTCTGTCCCTAGTGTAGAGAGTGTGCTGGTCTTGGATATCATTTGACATAAATTCCAATTCCAGTTTGTTGCTTCCTAATTGTTGGAACCCTGGCAAGTTTCCTTATCTGGAAAATGGGACTGATAATTCTTGTATTACTTAATTGAAAAGCCTTGTATTTGTGGTTCATTGTTGATCTTTTAATGAGTTAGGAATTAAGTTAAAACTCATTATAGGATGGGCAAGTAATATAAGTGAAGGAGGGTACTGCACCTCCTTTTAATATTGGTGGGAGTGGCAGAAGGGGGAAGAGGAAGAAATTAAGTATTTGCACCATGGCTATGTGCAATATAGTCAATTTTTATGAATATTATTTGAGGTCATTGACCTGGAGGGACAATCACAGGCTCTTCACAACAACCTAAAAGTATTTAAAAAATGAAAAGGAAAGTTGTGGTTTGTAATTAATAAATATTAATATGCTCTCCCTTTTATTCCACTGTTGAATTTTATTTTTTTTTCACTGAAGACAGTTCCAGATATCATAACTTTATCCCTCCCATAGAACCTTTTCTTAGCACAAAAGTAAAACAGAAGCAAAAAACATAACTGAGTGGGTGAGAATGGATTCCACACACTTATATAATCCCGTACCTATTTACAAAAAAGATGAAAATGTCCTTCCAGCAACGTGTTCTCCCCTTTCCTTTTCTGATTTCCCCCCAAATCCCACCCCACAATGGCCCAAATGGGACAGAACTGGTAAGAGTCAGAGTAAGCAGAGCCTAGATCTCAACAACTCTTCTCCATTGATTGCCACTAATAAGGAGAGAGTGCCCTACCAATGAGCTTCGGGACTACAGTTATATGTAAAAGAAAGAGTGTTGAAATAAAGGTGTCTGAGGTGTCTTGCAGGTCTAGAGCTATGATAGATCCTGCCCCTTTTCGATCTAATTTCTTGTTAAAACCATACCTCTCACTCTCAAACACTCTCAGTTTGACATTGGTCAAAGACTCTTGACTCATATGCATTTTCTTTCAGAGGAACATAAAAAAGCATGTTTCCCAGATACTTTAGATTCCCTTGCTTTGGGTACTTTCTTACTATATGACTTCTCTCCCTAGATGGGACTTCAGATGACTTCTCTCAGTTCCTTCGCACAGAGGTTCATATCTTGGGATCCTGTGGGGGTGTGTGTGTGTGTGTGTGTGTGTGTGTGTGTGTGTGTGTGTATGTGTATGTGTGTAGAGGAAGCAAATGATGAATTGGGTGGGAGGAGAGGAGGCACTTTCCCTCTTTTTTTGTCCTCTGGTGTCTGTCCTCTTCACAGTGGCTGGAGGACTGAAAGGCACTCATGACTATGCAGGAAGTTCTGTGTTCTGCTTGTCTCTGCAGGGCTGACACACTCATTTTCATTTCAAAGCCTGACAGTGTGTAAACTTGTCTTACACCATTAATTTTGGGAGTCATCTTCCACTGTCTTTCAGGGGAAAATTAGCAGTCAAATGTGTTTGGTTTATGAAAATTGCAACACCCCCTTAAAAAAAATTGCAGCCTTGAGTGGTTAAAAACAAAGCCCTGCTGCCATTCTAGTGTATAACATGTCAATAAGAATTGAAAGAAAAGCAGTCCCTAAATTGGAGAAAGACAGAAAAATAATATGGAGTCGGAAACTTTTGTTTTTCATTCAACAAACATTGTCAGTTTACAGCTGTCAAATTCAACGTCTTGTCCTTCCACCAGAACACACACACGCACGCACGCACGCACGCACGCACGCACACACTCACTGCTTACTTTATTGTTCCTGCACTGAAGACCTGAACTTGTATAGGCTATTTTTAACAAATCCTATTTAAAGTTTTGGCAGAATTACAAACCTAATTACTATATGTCATTTTCTAAATATAAATGTGAAACACATTCAAAGCAACCAAGCAAAAAAATAAAATAAGGATTTGAAAGCTTCTCTGCTGTGGGCTCATCCTCTCCCTCTCTTTCCAAACTAGATTAATGGGGTGGGGTTTTTTTGTTTTTTTTTTAATACTTCAGAAAAGATTGACTTTATTCCAAGGTACCAAGAGTGGGCCAATACTTTGATGTCAGGGGGATTGAGAAGTTCTCTTACCCTCCCAAATTATCTTTCCCCTGCTGGCTGCCATGGGGAATTGCATCATTTGAGCTAATATTCATAAGATAATATAAGCCTTTTGGAGGCAAGGAAATCTTCCTTTTTGTCTTTGCATGGCCTGGAATATTTAGTGAGGCTCTGGACCCGGGTAGGAGAAATACCTAGCACAAAGCATGTACTGAATAAACGTATTTGTGTTTGAATCAGGTCATTCATTGTAAAGGTTTAATCACTTTCAAATATAAATACCTCATGGGAACAAGTAGAACTAGTATCAGTCGTAAATACCCTAGTGTGAAAAAGCATTATACCCTCTCCTAAGGGATGTTTTTTGAAGGTTAAAGTGAGAATAAGGCACAAAGAGGCATTAAGGGCCCTTTGCTACCCATGTGTGTTAAAATGAAATAATCAAGAACATAGAAGGGAGCTTTATAGCAGTAGAAAACTTTATTTATTTTGAAATGCTGCCAAGCAGCAGCTCTAATTATGGAACCTGCCTTGTTTTTCAGCTCTATGTGCACCATAGGAATCCGCTGCAAGGGTTTCACACAGAACAACTGTCCTCCTTCCCAGTAATCTGGTTTGTCTTGCTTTGCATCTAAAGGTATCAATGAAGAGTTATCCTACACAACCATCTGGCATAGGATTGAGAATGCTTCCCCAATACTGGGCCCATAAAATCTAGGTCTTCAGCCTATTTGGAAGAGTGAGATCAGAAAAAATTTATGTCCAGAAACCAAGATGATGGAGGAATTGGAATAACATAGAAAGGTGAAGAAGAAGCATAAGTAGAAGTCTGAGGTCAGCATTAAGGACAAAAAAATGGATCAGCTACAGTTCCTGGGTTTTGATGTCCTTTGCACTTCCATTTCCTACTGGTACTATTGCAAAATCACCCTTCTTGGTCCACCTTCCAATCTAATTCTCATACTGCCTCTAGGTAATCTGACTAAAAGTTCACTTTCACTTTCATCCCATCATTCCCTGTTCAAAGATAAAGTTTCAAGGCCCTCCACAAGTAATCTTTCCAGGACTAGTTTTCTTTCCTTCTCTCTCTCTCTCTGTCTCTCTCTCTCTCTCTCTCTCTCTTCCTTTCTTCAGTATTCCCTCTATAAGTATCCTCTTTTTCAATCTTTCTGCATCATCCACTTAATATTTCTAGAATCTACCCTGTATTCTCCTCACCTGCACTATACCACTCTGCAGGTCTAAATCCTACCCATTCCTCAAGGCCTGGCTACCCCTTCTTAATGAAACCTTTACGGACCACTTCAATAAATGACCTGTCAATTCTCTGGATTCATGGGATCATAGATTTAGAGTGGAAAGAGACCTTCCATTCTTGAGCTCCTGGCTTGTATTACTCATTAGAAAAAAAAATTCATATTTACCTTATGTGACTCAACTTCTATTTTACAGGTGTCTTACCTCTGATTAGACTGACATTTCTTGAGTCTGCTCCCACGTAGCTCCTCTGCCTGCCCACCTTCTCCACCTTCTCTCTCTCAGGCATCCCTGCCTTCCTCAAGACCCAGGGTGAGTGGCTACCTGCCTCCTCTCCAGAGCCTGCTACTGCAACCCAGTCCTGGCCCGGCTCTGCCCAACATGCCCAACATGGACAGACGTAAGCTAGGCGAGCTCCAGCCTTCATCTGTTTCTGCCAGCAGGACTTGGACCTTCTGCACACCCACAAGCTGTGTTCCCCAGGGACCAGGTGGAGGGTATGGGTGGTAAAATCCCACTTGCTCCACATTATGTGAAATCAGGAGAAAAAATCAAGGAGGAAAAGACTGAAAGTAAATCGACATTTCTTGATTATAGGGACAATGCCTTATTATTCTTTGTAACTCCAATGCCTCCCTCCCAGTACCTATACTATATACTCAAATTTGTTGATTTAGTTAAAAGAGTTCTAAGACTCATACCTTTTTTGATATTCTGTATTGTGGGAGGTTAAGGAATAGTGGGCCTAGTATGGGACAGAATAGTTAAAGAAGACATTTCTAGAAGAGGTGGATTGGAGGGAACTTTGAAAGTTAGGACTGATTTGAAGATGTACAGAGGAAGACTTTGGGTATTCCAATACATGATCAATGGGATGAAAAAAAGAATGGAATAGACTGGAGAATATATTTAGAAGACAAGAAAGAGAGGAAAAAACCCCCAAAACCTAGAATCAAAGGCATATCATGGAAGAAAAAAAATATGGTAGACCCAAGTATTCCCTAAAAGACTAATAAAAGATTACAAATCTTTTTTGTCCCCAACAGTCTTCCAGGGAAAGAATTCATATGCTAAGACCAGAGAATCTCTCTCCTTACCTTGAGAGTATACACACCTCAGAAATTGTATCTTAAAAACTTTCTCAGACATTTAGAAACCAGGAAGACAACACCAAAATTCAAAGAGAAAGAAAGAAAGAAAACAAAACAGGGAGAGGGCTCCACAGGAAGCGGATCTCAGAAACATGTGGCCTAATCTTGCCCAGTGAATCTTATCCTCATGATCTACAGAGGTTTCATCAGGAGGAGAAAACTAAAAATAGCAACTTCAGGTTAAGTAAGTGGGATATACGGTTGGAAAAAAAAATAAAACTCCTCAGAGCTTAAAGGTTTAGAAAAGCTCTTTCTGCCACAAGCTCTGAAAGAATAAATTACATTGAGGGCTGTTTTAGTGTTCTCTTTATTTGGGGGGAGTGCAGTGTAGATTGATTTGGAGTGACCTGCATTTAAAAGCCTTGACATCCTTGGAAACGAAGCACTTCCATTGTGATGTCGGTGTGTTCCATGGCCCTCCTCCTCCTTTTCAGCAGACAAAGAGCAGTAACTTTTATACAACGCAGCTTCTCGAGTCTCTTCCTGCTTAGCTCCACAATACAACATGGCAGCTACTTAGGAATTCTCCTCTCATTCAGGATTGAACCTTCCCAACATTCTTTGTCTTTCCTGTTTTCCTCTATTTCTCTGAGGGAGAAATAAAGCAGAAACAACACAAGGGGCAACCAAATGTGATGCTAAAACCAGTAGGGATTATAAAAAGCTTAAAATTTTTCACTTTCCATTGCTATTGCTTGATTGGTTGGGGATAGAGTTATGAATGACTCAGAAACACAGCTGACAATTTCCTGAGGGGAAGAAGTATAGAAGACAGACTCACAGGGCTTTTTGTTAAACTCAAGATTAAGAAACATTCTATTGAATCATTAAAAGCCAGCTGTTGCTCCCAATGAATACTAAATATCAAATCTGTCTGACAGGAAGAAAAAATGAAAACCAAATTTCTTGATTCCAGTCATAAATATACCAGGCTTAGAGGGAGGTATAGAGGCTAATGTTTTAGAATATCCTCTACTTTCCTCCTCCTCCTCATAAAACATGAGGATTCAGTACCTGGATGAAATTCTGCCCTCTAAGAGTTTAACTCTTAGACAAACAACCCTAAAATAGATGAAAAGACATAGAATTTGCTAAATATGAAATAGCGAACAACAGTAAGTAATCTCGGAAGTTCTAGTTTGTTCTTAAATGGTAAGGTGAAGAAATCATCTAGGTTATTATGAAAGAGAAAGGCTCTAGCTTGTTTTCATTTGACACCTTTGAAAGTTAACATTGAAAAATTTTAGTATGACTTGGAGAATGAGATCAGAAATCTCTAAGTCTAAGGCTGCTGAGTAACACTGTGGATAGAGTGCCATCTTCCTGAGTTCAAACATGCTTCAGACACTTCCTAGCTGTGTGACCCTGGGCAAGTCTCTTAACCCTGTTTGCTTCAGTTTCTCATCTGCAAAAGGAGGGAGACAAGAAAATGACAAACCACTCTAGTATCTTTGCCAAGAAAACCCCAAATGGGGTCAGAAAGTGTAGGACAGAACTGAAAAAGACTGAAAAGCAACAGCAAAAATGTATTTGAATTACAAGTATAATCTAAAATCAACCCCCAAACCACAAACTGCATCAAATACTCCTATCATGTTTCAAATGTGTGTCATTGACCAAATGGGAGACCAAGAGAGGTGGTTCTCAATGTCATCCCCACTAATGGAAATGCAGTACAGTATGGGGTTCCTATGTGCTCTTCTGCCCAGCTCTAAGAAAAGTTCTCAGAAGCAATGAATTGGGGATACAAAAGGGGGGTTCTTGGAAGAGACATTGCTACTTCTAACATTCAAGTGTTCTTTCATGGTTATGTAGAAGAAATGAATTGCCTGACTTGGGGAAAAAAATGTAAATTGAAAAGAGGAGAGAAAATTAAAGAGGAATTGGGGATGGGATAGTAGCATCTGAAAAGTCTGATGTCCCAGATCCAGCTTATATCAAAGAAAGGAATTAATGAAGGGTAGTCTATAGAAATAAAGATAAGTGTGTATTCACCTTACATAAATGTCAGTTTTGCCTGATGGCATCGTCCATTAAGAAGTGGAAAATGGAAATCTGAAGGACTAAGGCATGATTCCTGCCGAATAGCTCTATTTTTATATGAAATTTGTACCAGCCAGTTTTATTCAGGAGTTGAACTTTTCTGTAGCTAAACTCAAGGAGTCGCTTATCTCAATGAATTGCTAAAGCATTAGTGGAGCTATTGTTAAAATGTGGTAAAATGTCTTTCAACTCTAAAACTTGATGTTTGAGGCTCATTCTGAGCTGCAGCCCTTTCAAAAGTTTTCTTCTTCCCCCAGAGTTGCAACTTGAATGGAGGTAGGTGGAGGAAGACATTTCAGGAATTGAAATTTTGGTTTTGCAAATTCCGTTAAGAATCGTGATTCTGTTCCTCACAAAAAAATCAGCCCAAACCAAGTAATTTCTTTAAAGTAAGAGTGCTGTCACTGTGATTTGCATTCCATTAATCTGGTGCCTTTTAAAGTTCTTTCTTTGTTTCTTTTTTTTTAAATCCATTCCTGTCACATCTCAATATAACCCTACAGAAATTTCACAACCTACCTAGAATTGAGATGTAAAAGGCACCTTAGAAGTCACCTACTCCTAGCTGTCTCCTTTTGTAGAGAACTGAGGCACAGAACTAGGAAATGACTTGGGGCAGGGGAGGGAACAGGCACTTAATAAGTACCTACTCTGTTCTGTGATCCTCATGACAACCCTATAGGGTACCATCCCGGGAGATATCTGCTATTGTTAGATCCATTTTATAGTTGAGGTAACTGAGGCAGACAGAAGTTAAGTGACTTGCCCAAGGCCACGTGGCTCAGAGCCTGGATTTGACCTCTGGTCAAATGGACTCCAGGTCAGGTACTCTATCCACTGTGTCACCTACCTTGTAATTAGCACCAAACCAGAAAGCAGAACCAAGCCCTCTGATCTCCAAGTCCTTTGTTCCTGTCATTAAACAACGTTACTTCTCTGCTTCACAGTGGGTGGTTCATGTAAGGAAACTGATAATGTTGTTATTTGATTAATTGTGTTTCTTTTGTGCCATTTTCCCTTACCAAAGGAAATAGCCCTGCCTCTGGGATTAACATAGTAAGATTCTGAACATTATCTAGCTCTCTGTCATTAATCCTTTGACATCATTGTCCCTTAGTTCATCTCATTTTAAAGGCAAGTAAATGGGATTGTTTTCCATTTTCTATTTTTCATATTTTAATGTTTTTGCTGAGGAGTGATCAAAATAGCTTGAGGTCTGGAAGAGAGATACCAGTATGTTATTTCTACAAAGCACCGACAGACTTATTTTCCAAAATTATTGATTTCATCAAGGAAAATCCTCTCCCATTCTCAGGGCCCCCCGTGGTTTTCCTTTTGTATACTAGGCTCAGTCTAAACTCCTCTGTCTGATGTCAGAACTCCTCTGTAGTCTTGCATCCTTCCACCTCTCAAGTTTTGTTTTCTGCTACATCCATGCAATACTGTCCCCCAATGCCCGATCACCTACTGCTTGCCCTCATATGGAACCCTTTCCACCCCTGAAATGCCTTCTATTTTGCCCTTCAATTCTTGCTTATCTTCTCCATGAAACCTCTACCTCTAAACGACAATGAGGTTTCTCTCTCCACAAAGTTTAGCTGGTATTTTTTTTTTATATTTTCATGTGTTTTTGATATTCAGTATGACCTTGAGCTCATGAAGCCATGCCCTGTCCCTTCTATGTCTTTCTCTCCCATAACACCTCATTCAGTGATACCTAAAAGCTAGAGATAAGAGGTACCATTGTATGGAGTGATTAGATTTCTGAAGAAGTTTACATGTATTCTGATTTGACTGTCACAGCTCTTACGGGGCAGCTCACGTTATAGCTCCCAATTTATGGATGGGAAAACTGAGGTCAAGACAGGCTGACTTGTCCTGTCTAGTTTGTTTTGGAGTCAGAATTCAAACTCAGGTCTTTCTAACTTGGTGCAACAGGCTATCTACTATGTCACCTAGCTGCCTACAACCTATATATGATGCTGTCCACTAGGCTTGTGTTTCTCTCTGCAATGTGGTCAAACACTAACATTTAAAAGAAACATATATTTAAAGAAACAGCATATAGTATTTCAGGGGAAAAAGGACCACTATAAAACAATACTGTAGAGGAAGAAAAAAAATGGTAGCCTTTTTTTTTCACTTAAAATAAAAATACAGGGTTTGCCATTAACAGCAACAGAAACTTAGGTGAGACATGAAGTGCTGCTATTTCAAAACTGACTCTAGGCTGAGTCACTTAGGTTTCCTTGGGAATATTAAGGATGGATTTTTAAGAGAATAAAATAGATAATAACATGCACTGGAAAAATTGATGTACGGCCCTGTCTGGAGGCAAAACTCCCAGACTAGGCCTCCAGAATGCTAACAGTTTGCTCATTCAAAACAATGCTAACTGAAATAAAGCAACAGTAGGCTGGAAAGCTGTTAAGTCCCCACTTGCAGTTTCTAGCAAAGATCATAGCAAAAAATAGACTCCAAATTCAACTTGTCTTCATTTCAACTCCACAAGGGCTCAGCACCAGGGAACTGCTGGAGCTGCTACACAAGCCTGTTGACCAGCTTTTGTGCTGGCTTTTCTTCCTGCCCAGTTACCCAATTAGTACCTTGTTAACCACACACCTGCAGTGTCTTTCCCCTCAGGCTCTACTGCTCTCTGTGTAGCTTTTAACCCCTTCTGTACACATTGCTTAACACACACTATTAAGGTGTCCCTGTGGTTACCTGAGAATATATGGTGCCCCTTGGTTGCCAAAGTAATTAGCTTACAGGGACATTTCATCTAATATAACTGCAAAATCAAGAATAGATCAAACTTCCCTGCCTGTAAAATCTGCTGGGGAGCAGTGAATGAGAACACTTTTCTTATAGGTAATCAGCTTGCCAGGCAACCTGGAACATGTCAGAGGCAGGATATCCAGAGACTTCACTCAAAGGTATGTCAGAAAACCCTTGTCTTATCAAAATCTATCCATGCCCCAGAAAGAGAAAAATCTCCTGGGACGCCAAAAGAAGAATGATGAGTCAAGGAAAAGCGTCTGGATATTTTTCTGAGGGCTTTCTCATACAGCCATGGATGCTTCCCTGAATAACCTTCTTACAGTTGGGAAATCAGGATATTTGCTTGACACCAGTCTCCAGGCATTGTTCTGGTTGCCTAGGACTCCTCAGAGAGAAGGGACAGCAGTTCATCTGTCCAGTCCCAAACAAACATCCAGTCCTGATTTTGGTGATTCCATCAGTATGGTTGTAATTATCCAAAGGGAATGTTGCTAAGTAAGTCTCAACTATCCCCAGGTGAAATTAATCTTAATGTACTTGGCTGTTGAAAGCAAAATGTCAGGTTTTGTGTGTCTGTGTTGAGGAGAAGTGAAAAGTGAGCCCCAAAGTCAAGCCATAATGGAGTATACCAACTGTCCGGATTTTCATCATCACTGATCAAAGCTGATGGTTAGTAAGTGTCCTTGATAGCCTTGTGAGTATTTTGGGAGGTGCATTTTCCTCTTTTAAAGGGCTACCAAACTGCTTTTTGTTAACCAGATGGCTCCAAAAATTAATTTCTGATTCCCACTGTCCTATTGGAAGTATGGGGGAGTCCCTCTAGCCCCAGAACACCACACTCCCCATATGTTGGAATGTTCTCCCTAGTAATCTCCAATTCTATTCTTAGTGGGGACTTGAGGCAGCTGGTTCCTCAGGGAGGATTAGAATTAGCATTGTTAGTAAAAGGGAGAGTAAACAAATGACTAGGCGATTCGCCATAGGGAATATCCTGCCCTGAGCTTTGAGAATGAAGGATTCAGAAAGGATTTTCACAATGATATTGCAGCCATGTCCAACAGAGCAGATCTGGTGAAAATGATGAGATTGTTTGCTCTGATATGCATGGTGTGGTCTGCAAAAATAGTTTCCTTATATTAGTTTTTTCTTAATCCATACTGACTTTCCTATTAATTTTCCTTTACCAATAAGGGACCTTGTTTTGCTTTGACATCTTCAGTCTCCCCAGGCCTAGCATTCCCTCTACAAGATAAACATGCAGCAATTTCTGGAAGGAATCAAGTGACTTAACCTTGGTCATTGCTCACAATTCAGTTGTTCCTTTACTTCTCTGAGCCTCAGTATCCTCTAACAAGAGGGTTTCAACTAGAGTGAGGTTCTTTAGCCTTTTTGTATGTCTAAGGAAAACGCCCACCCCAGCAGTCTGTTGAAGTCCATGGATGCTTTTTCAAAATATTGTTTTTAAATTCACAAAACAAAACAGATTACAAAGGAAACCAAGTGTTTTGAAAATGCATTTGTCACTTTTCTAAGTTCAGAGAACCCAGGTTTCTTGGACTAGAGGATCTCTAAGGTCTTTCCTAGCCCTACATGTCCATGGATCTATGAAATTCAACAGGACCTACTCTGCATGTAAATAACCCTATGAATCTTCAGTATCTCAATAATAGTAACTGACATTTATATGGTACTTAAGTGTTTTCAAAATTACTTTGTCATAACAAACCTTGGAGTTTGACATGAGGAGTGTTATCATCCTTATTTTACAAATGAGAAAATGGGACTTGAGAAAGGTAAAATAGCAACTGCCCAACGTTTCAGAGATAGTGAATGTCAGGAGATTCAAACCCAAGTCCCACCAGATTCCAATTCAAACAAGCTTCCATTTCCATCTCCTATCAATTAATCAATCAATCAGCAAGGAGCATTAATAAAGTTTCTATCTACTATGTGAAAACACTTTTCTGAGCTTGAGGGGTTCAAAAACAAAGAATTAAGCAGTCCCTACTCCTATACTAAAGATGCTTATTATTGTTAACTATGGAATTCAAAATTTTTAGTCTTCCAAAAATATCTCCTTCAACTGTGGCATTCAAACATACTCTAACATATGCACAGTAGTTAGTGTCACCTTCTGTTGTCGATGCTGCAGGTTTGGATGCTATTCACTGATTCCGATGTTCCCTCTCGAAAATTGACTCAAGGCATTTCTTTAGACAATCCGTATGTTATTTTGTTATTGTTTTCCATTAATTGTGATTTTCTGGGAAAACCAATAGATGCAAAGGGTAGGAGGATGGAGGAAGGTTATTTCTGTGTGTACAGTGAAGTGTAAAAGGATAAATTCGTAATTTCAATTTTGAAATGGAGAGTGGAGAATTCTGAGTAGCTGACCTTCAAATCAATTATGCATAAATGAATTAATATACCAGAGATGGGGAAGGAGGGACTGGAGAAAGTTGCCTGGTGCCCCTGGGAACTTTGCCCAAAGGCCTGGCATCATGGGGCTCTTCTCTCCAACCTGCCTAGTGGAAGTGGTCCAAATCTGCCGGCTTCTGTCCACTTATACCTTCTGCCCACTCATATCTCTTTAGTTTTGAGTACCAATAGAGAGGTAAATACAGACATAACATTTGGGACAGGAGATTCAGCTTTATGTCTGGGAGAAAGCCAGGGAAAGTGATTTTACACAAAGCAGAGAGAACTCTGCAAAGACAATGTTTGTAACGGAAAAGAGCTAAATATGGGTTCTTTTGTTAGGCAGGAGTGATTTTTAATGTGGCCCTGTTGATACAGCTTTCTGCATTGTGAC
Source organism: Potorous gilbertii (assembly GCA_028658325.1). NCBI lineage: Eukaryota > Metazoa > Chordata > Mammalia > Diprotodontia > Potoroidae > Potorous > Potorous gilbertii. The sequence goes on along the minus strand of CM053769.1, from coordinate 599,803,431 downwards.
ATTGTCAAATCGAGTGTGCCTATAACTTGACAAAACAGAGTATACATCAACAGGAGAAAAAAAAACCAACTCTATTCCTTCTCTCCTTGAGGTGAAGAACTATGATTGTTCAGTCCACTGCACTTAATAGACAGTGGTCATGTAGGAGATGGGAATTGGCGGGCTGGCCTGAAGAAAGGAGCTGAGACCTTTCCTTTTACATATTTACGGTGTGTTGGGAAACTTGACCTCCATGTATTGGCATCAGAAATGGCTTTTCAGGAGTATGGTGAATGGGAACAATCTCATTGTCTTTCCCCTGAATGTCTGACTCTATCCTGGTATAGACAGTCTTAGAAAGGTAACTGGGAAGCACAAAGATGATCTGGAAGGTGACAGAAAGGAAATTCTTAACAGGAGTCAGAGTTGGGAGGCTCATATACAGATATATATCCTACCATCTAACTCCTCTCTTGCCCCACAAGGACAAATTTGATGGGACTGTCCTTCCCCTCTCAGAAGCCTCAGGTTGTCTGTTCTCTTGTGACTTAAACTACAAGATTGCTGTTTGCTGTTACCTGGGTTTTCCATAAATAGGAATGTAAGTGGGGGAGGGTCCTCCTAGGGACAACATTCTGCTTAGGTAGTATTAGAATGGATTGGCTTTCAAGGTTTCTTACCAAATTTAAGATAAGTTTGTGGAGTACTACAAGTCTGTCTTTTCCCCACCGTGTTTAAGGAGAATGTCCATGCTGCCTTTATGGCTATACCAAGGTTGAATATCTCAGTCAGTTCTGATTAGATTAAGAATTCCCACAAGGCCTGATGCTTCATATAAACTAAGTGAATAGCCATCTGGCTGTTTTCCCTTCTGACTTTCCATGGATTTTTGTAGCAGTTTCAGCTACATGTTCTTTCTAAATTCGTTGAAACTTCCCATCATGTTCTCTAGGTATGGCAAATATATCCAGACAAATCCTTCCCTGCCTAAGTTTTTAAAATATTCACAGGAAAGCTTCATTAGGAGGTTTTCCTCCCACATACATGAACTCATCTATTGCTTCAAGACTCTGGCTAAGGTTCTTACTTTCCATGTAATCTTCTGGGACTACTATAACCCATAATAATCTCTCCCTCCTACAAGTTCTTTCGCTCTTGATTTCAGCTATAGCATTCACTTGGAAGAGTTGATTCCTTAAGTGGCAAGTTGAGAGGACTTTTCTCTGTCTTTTATCCATCTCAACCTTTCTGAAGCACTTGAGGCTACTGACCACTACCTTCTCTCACCTTCTTTCCTTTCTCTCTCCTGGTTTCCATCTGATCTGATCTCTCCCTTTTAATCCCTTTCCAGGTTCATTTTTCTCCTATTATTCCTTTTTTGCATATTGTCTCAGTTTATGATTTTGGTGATGTTCTTTATCTTCTCTCTGCTATCCACAGGTTATTTAATCCACTGTCATAGTTTCAACGATCATCTCCATGGATGATTCCTAAATCCTAATTTCCAAGTCCATCTCTGTTTTGAGCTCTAGCTTTTCATTTCCAACTGTCTACTCTATTTCACTACCTAGATGTCTGACAGATACTTCCAACTCCAAATAATTAAAACTGAATTCATTATCATGTCCCAGTCGCCTGCCAGACTGCCTCCCCCGACATATACAAAATCATACACTCACTTAACCTGTTTTTTTTCCCAGTTTTCTTGTTTCTATTATTCTATATATCTATCTTATTTCAATTATCCAGGGCCAAATTCTTGAGGTCAACTTTTCCTCTTTTCTCTCCCTCACCATATCTTATTAGTTGCCAAGATCTTTTGATACCATATTCTCTCATCTATTGCATTTTTCTCCACTTTAGTCATATTGTACTGCAGTTTAAGCCCTTGCTATGTTTTGTGAGGACTGTTGTAATAGTCTCCGTATAAGCCTCCTTGCCTCTAGCCTCTTCTTTCTTCTGCTATTTTGTTTCCAGCAAGTCTGTGATCAGTCATGTAGATGTGAGCTTCAGATTAGACTGTTCATATTAGAACCTCTTCATGATTAACCAAATGCCATGGCTGGTCATTTTACCAACTGTCAAATTAATCTTCCTGAAGCACAGACCTTGCCATGCCCTTTCCCCATCCAACATGCGTTATTAATGCCTCTCTAATCCCTATATAGTAAAAGACAGAATTCTTTAGCCTTGTATTCAAGATCTTCCACAATATGGCTTTACCTTACTTTCTAACCTCATTTGCCAAGCTAAGCATCTGCTGGTGTCCCTGAATCTGATCAACCTCACAGCCTCTCACCCTGTGACAGTTTTCACCTCCTTCATATTGCCACCTTTTATGGGAATCTCACTACTGTGCTTTATTCAATTAAATTCTAGCCAAAAACATTATGTTTCTATCACTCACTGAGCTTTAAGGAGATAGAGAGTTGAGACAAGATCTCCCCACTCCTGGAGTTTATCAGTCTAGTAAGGGGATTAAAAATTATACACAAATAATTATAATATACAGTAACATATGATAAGCATATTGAAGACATGGCAAAATGCAAGGCTATGTGAGACTGAAGGGGGAAGTTCAGTGTTTAATATAGAGAAATGGAGGACCAAGAAAAACTTCAGAATGAAGGCAGGATTATAGCTAGGTTTTGAAAGACAGATATAAAACCAATAGGAAAATATGGTACCTTCTATAGATCAGAAATAACATTGGCAAAGATACAAAGAAATATCTGCCATATTTAGGGGGCAGAAAACTACCCAGTTTGGCCCAAGCACAGAATATGCCCATTTTATGGATTTGCCAGCCCTATTTCTCCACTGAGAAGACTCTGCAAATGTGTTCATTGTTTAGTCTCTTAGTGAATGCTTCCATTTGGCCAAGGTATAAAATATCACATTTTTTTCCATGCTTAAAGTACTTCCCATTTTTGGAATAGAACAGCCTCTTCTAGTGATATCACTTCTGAAAAATAAGGAATAAACTTTTTGTGGGAAGAAAGTAAAGTATTATCTACTTCAGTACAGAATTTTTCATCATCATTGTTTGCTCCTCAGTGCTCTATCCCATTTCCAAAATCTGGCTTCATAGTTTTGATGCACCATCATGCCTAAATACAGTATGTCATTTTAGTATGCTCTTTGCATTGTATTATTGTTAATGATGCTTTTTATTTACCAGAACCATTGGCAATATAATATTACTCTCATTCAGTAAGTTCAGCAGGAGACTCTTTTTGGAAGTGTAATGTATTTGCTCTAATGTCTCTGATCAGGTGAATCTGGCCTGTAGAAATTCCAAGTTGGATAATTACATTTTCTCTCTCTGTCATTTCTACCACCCCTTTGGAGTAAGTGGAATTCTTGTCCCTGCATATTTGAGATATGTGCAGTATTTTCAGAGTATTTTGTGTATGAAAATAAACATTTTTTAAAAATCCTGATCAACACCAGGAGAAGGCAAGAGGAGAAGGGAAGGCACTTAGTCCTTACCACTACTACTGACACTTTATTCTATTAATTTTTCTTCCTTTCAACAAGAAGGATAGAACCTTTGCCCAGGTTCCCATAGCTTATCATAAAACTGTAGTTCCTTCCAGTCCTAGAGGAAAGTTATATTGAGTTCATTTACATAGAATTGTTAGGAAATTTGTATGCTTACCCTTCAAAAGATATGTACATTTTTAAAAGGATTATGACATCAACTGTATATAAAACAAAGAAATTGCTGTTGAAATATCCGTCTTAGAAAGATAAAAGTTATAGTTCCCTCAAAAGACAATGGAGAAAGATTAAGGATAAAGTACGTCATATTATGAATTAGGAATTAAGCAAGAGATAGAATAAAGAAAGGGAGGAATGAATGAATGAAAAACTGTTTCCTATGTTCCAGGCAATGTGCTAAGAGTCAGGGATAGAAATACTAAAGCTAGAGGAACTTAAATTGTAATTGGAGAAGACAAAATATATAGGACCCGAGTAGAGATACGACCCTTACTGAGTTTATGCAAGTGAGTGGATTAGAGAGACAGATTAAGATAACAGTGAAGTAAATCCTGGAGAAGAGGAAAAGGCTTTGCTTAGATCAAGGATACAAGCAGTTGGTGTCTTTGTATGATGAGATGAAGAGGAGAGAAGTGGAAATTCTCAGAAAATGGCCTTAGTTTTGTTGATAAGCAATGATGTAATAAACTTAGCTGAGAAAGTGAGAGGAGATACCTGGAGAGGTTTAAAGAATTTCGGAATAGTCCTTGTGGAGAATTCTACACAGTAGCAATTAGAAAGTGAAAGGATTGCTTTGCAACAAAAGGAGGACCCTATTGAAATTAAATGATGTAAATTTTTAGTGGATTCAACACAGTTACATGAATTTCACCAGCTTTGTTCAGTAGCATATTGTTTGGAATATGAGGGATGGTGATAGTAGTCTAGGTTCATGGTTTGACATGAAGGAAAATAAGATAAGAGAGCAAAGAGAGAGAGTAGAGGGGAGTACAGAGTTGACGGTTTACTAAGGGTCATAACTAGGAAGGGAGGAAAGTGTAATCCAATTAGGGGTGATGGTGTTGACCAGGCACACTAATGAGGGCTAGAGAGGTTGTAGAGCCTCGTGAGGTTGAAGAATAGTTTTAGGTGAGAGAAAGAATGATTTGATTAGAAATTTCTTGATCGTATAACACTTGTGAATGACAGCAAGAGCGAACAAGGATGTGACTATCTCTGTATAGCTGAAGTAAAGTGGAGAAATAGGTCAAAGGAGCTGAGCAGATTGACTATATAGGAAGGAACATCAACATATATGTTCAAGTCTCCTAATATGAGGGCAGGAATTGAAATGAAGAGGGAGACTGAGAGCCAGTTACCAAACTCTTTTAGAAAGGAAGGAGAATGACCTATATAACATACAGTTATGTAGGACATATGTACAAAAAATGCAAATTAATTTAAGAGGAGAAATACTAGAATTTGGGGTTATGAGGGAAAATGCCTCTTATAGGAGCTGATATTGAATTGAACTGTGAAGGAAGCTAATAAACCAAAGACTTGAGGTAAGGAAAGAACAGCCCAGGTAGATTAAAGAAACAGAGAAGACTGGTTTATATTGTAAAGTATGTATATGACTAATATGTATGTGTATACACACACACACACAGATATATATATATATATATATATATATATATATATATATATATATATAATATATATATACACACACACACACACACACACACACACACACACATATATATATATATATATATATATATACATACAAATGTACACATGCACATACACATATATGGCTCCCCATTGGAGAAATGAATTTTTACGATGTTTTAGGGAAGAGCAATATCTGCACATGTGAAAACTCCTTGCTCAATTGCACTGCTCAGGAGTCAAATGTAGTTTACCATATAGGCACCTGTTCTACTGCCAATGAAAGCTGACATTACTGTAATGGGGATGCCCAGTGTATATTTATGGAACATTAATTCAGTCTATAATATCACAGCTGTCAAAGCCCACTGATATAGATTGCATTTCATACATTTGCCTTCTTTTCCTCCTAATCTGCTTTGATTTTGAAGCTTCCATGACAGGTTTAAAGAGGGAAGCATTGCATATCCCACCGGATTACTTTTTAGTTGGTGGTGGTAGTGGTTATTTTTGTTTTCTTGGTTCTGTAGATGGGCCCAAACCTCATACATCAGGCATCTGCTTGAGAAAGGACCAAGTAGCTCCTAAATGAAACCCAAATATAGAGTCAAAAGAACTATGTTCATAATCCAGCTCCCTTTCCTACTTCCTTTAGCAAATAGGTTAACCTCTTTGGGCCCAAATTTCTTCATTGACAAAATGAGGGGATTGGAATATATGATCATCAAAGTCCCTTCTGGTTCTAAATATTAGAACCCTGTGATAGATTTACTAAGGGTCTCTGGTTTGGAGAATAGTAGGGGAGAAACCTAGTTAAGACAAAGTATCTACCCTCATGTGACTTAGAATCTAGTGGGGAAATAAGGCACAAACATAGGAAAGGAATATACTAATATTTGACATGATATGTGCTTTAGAAAATTGTTAAACAAAATGCTATTTTGAGTTTGGAGGGAGAAGGTGAAGGAGGAACAGTGAAAACTTAATAAAGGAGGTGATACTGAAGTTGGTCTTTAAAGGAACGTTAGGAAGTTGAGAAGTAAGGTGGGGGAGAAAGGAACGAACCATATTCCAGATATAAGGCAGAATATAAGCAAAGGCACAGAGATGAGAAAACTCAGGTGTGTTTAGGGGACAGACAGTAGTCATATGTGGCTGATACATAAGACAAATGGAGAAACATGTTGATAAAAAGCTAAACAGGAAATGTAGTACCAGCTTCTGGAGGTCTTTGAATGTCATAAAAAAAGAAGTTAAAATTTTACCCAGTAAGCAAGAGGGCACCATAGAAAACTTTTTGAGTAGGGTAGTGACCAGACTAGAGGGACCAACTTTAAATGAAGTTCATCTTAAACTTATTAAGACAGTTTGTGAAAGAAATCACTTCTGTCACTAGAAACTCTGACCCTTGGACATATTAGTTAAAAAAGTCCACAATGATTTACAAAAAAGTCCTTGTTCCCTTGTAATTCTAAGCTGTGTGGTAGAAAAAAAATAGATTAGAAATCAGTAGATGGATTCTAGTCTCAATTGTGCCCTTTACCAGTTCACTTATTGAGGATAGACACCTCTTCTTTCAAATCTTCAGTTTCCACATTAAAAAAGGTAAGGAAGCTTTCTTGAGTTCCCTTCTAACTCTGTGATTCTATGATTATATATTTTAACAGAATGCTGAGATGTCAGTAACTGGCAAATTCCTTCCTTCCTTTAGAATGCATCCTCTTCTCTTTTATCCCCACAGGACTAATCATGGAAACTAGCACACAGTAGGTACTCAGTGAAGACACGTTGATTGATTGTTTAAATTTTATCCCATAGCCACTCCTGAACCCCATAAATCTCTCCCACCGCAAAGTTGTCACTCTCCAGATATGTGTCAGAGGAAAAGGACATTCTGTCCCTCTTTGGCCTGGCTGTCCTTGAGTCAAGCTACAAAGATTTATTTGTTTAATCAGTCCTGATCAAGTTGTCCCTCCAGCCACTTAACCTTTCTGGTTGTTTTTCTCTTTATTTCCTAAAATTTGTCTTTAGCTGTCCAGTACCAAGGTGTCCAGAAAGGGGCATAACAAAATAGCGTGGCCAGTCTTACAAATAGCCTGAGTAGGAAACTGCTTCAGGCTTGTGATTTGAAGAGCATCACAAAGTCCCTCCACACACACTCATGCTGTCTCTGACTTCCCTCACCCCTACCTTCCCACTCTGGCTAAGCCTCTTCCCTCAAATTGTGGTACCAAGGGAGTCTTAGGAAATTACTAAACACACTCTTTACTTTTATTCACTTACCTTAGTAGCAACATTAAGACGTAAATATGGTATTAACTGGTTCTTGTTTTGGACCAGGCTGCCCATATTAATTGATAGCTCAGCCAATCAGTAATAGGGACTCAGGACCAATTCAACATAAGAAAAACGGTTCTAGGAAGCAGTCTGAGGATACAATGTGCTGGCTACTACACTTGAAAAGCCAAAACAAGAGGAAATTGATCCTCTATCTTCTGTTTTCTTCCTTATATATTTGTGAGCATTGTAGGGGAGGTTACTTCAACTGGATCTCTGATATCCCCCAGTTGAACAATTACCTCGAAGAACAAAGAATGCTTATATACCTGAATACTATCCCAACATATTTTTTTCTTGCTGTTTTTCCTAGTACTGGTACTAAAAAAGTAAATAAATAAAAATGGGCCTATGACTTTATTGACATATAGAACTCCCAGGAAGGAAACATCCTCTCTCAATGAAGATTGTAATTTCATAAGCAATGTATGTTTTTTTTTTCAGTTTTTATTTTTAGAGAGTTGTATGAGAGATTAAGTGATTTACCCTGAGTCATACAACCAATTTGTTTCTACCTTGAAATCAGGTCTTCCTGATTCTGAAAACAGTGTCTATCCACTAAGCATGCTCTCTCTCCTGTATGGGAATACCTTGCTCTTTTTGTTATTTGGCATTATACACTCCCCTATTATTATAAATAACCCATTTGCAGTGAGTAGTTACATCTTTAGCCTGTCTCAGTTAATGACAACAAGGTTAACTTTCTAACTTTGTCATTTATCTGGGTCAACAAGTTCAAAGGAAAATGTGATATAAGGTAGATATTTGGGTAGAGGACAGAGATATCAGAACATGTAAGAGGGAGGTGAGTATTAAGAGGCAAGATGTAAAAGCACAAAATACAACCTTTGTCTAGGTCAAAATTATAGCAAGTGCTGTCTCTTGAGCACTGTCTCAAAGACAGCACTCCTTTAGGTTAGCTAAAGCCCAAAGCGAGCTTAGCTTTCTTTGTTGCTTTAGCATCTCAAGCCCAAAGTTTTCCATCCATCTAAATCCATTCTCATAGTGAAAACCCTGAATGCTGTTAGATAACTCTATTAATCCCAATAGTTATTTTGATTTGTTTGGGGGAATTTTTCGCAGTTGTAACATCACCCATGTTGCCCAATTAGGGGATTCCTAGTTACTCTGCGAAGGCAGGAGTGGCACTGGCTAGGGAACTTTATGGACTTTAAAGGGTAAAAATGAAATCCACAAATACACTAAAAAAAGTGTTGAAGCTCAAAAACCTTCAAAAGTCATCAGCTTCTGTGATGGGAAGACTAATTAAATGTCCCTTTCCCGTGGTATCAGCGATGGATAATTTTCAGCCTTAAATGTCATTCTCTCCTATTAAATCCATGGTTGCTGGAAGTTTTTGTCTCCATTTCAGCAGACAGAGTACAAAACATTGTGACATGCTTAATATTTCTTCCGCCAAGATGTCCACTCTGATTTCTCACCCTTTACAGAGTTGTTGATTTCATCCTGCATTTAGCTGCCAAAAAAACGATTGCATGCGCAGCACCAGGAACAAAGTGAAAATGAATTATGCATCAGAAGGAACTACATTTGAGTCAAAAAACTTAGACTTCAGCATCTTCAAATTACAATATGATTTAGGAAGGAATACATTTAAGGAGATAGCAATGGACTGAGGTGAAGGGGTCAGCAATGGCCTGGTTTAATATAATTTAGCTTTCAATTATTTATTTTTTAAAGAGCTACTAAGCACACTGAATCTCTTTAATGGCAGTGTCAAAAGTATGGAGACTGGAGGAAAGCCATGAATAATAGTGACAGGTTGTTATGCACGGTAATGTTATAGGGCCTGTTGAAAACAGGACCATTCGCCAGAGCAAGACGAGCACGTCAATTAGGAGGGCATGAGAGCTGAAGAAAAGGAGGCAGATGTGTGTCCTTTCCAGGAGCTGCAGGAGTTTGCTGAACTCAACTTTGTTGGAGATTTAGCTGACTTTATTGAAAAGGCCATTAGAGCTATGTGTACTTGAGGCAGCCTCTTCTATCTTGACAGCTAGAGTGGAGAGTGGATTATTTTAGTCATTCACATTAAACATTCATTTTCTTCTATTCAGTTAGATGCAGGAAGTGTGTCCTGAGCTATGTGCCCAGCATTGTGCTAAATACCACAGAATATATTAAAGAAAATATGATCTCTGTCCTCAAGGAGCTCACCAATTAAATTCTTGGGAAGTTATGAAAACTGTCAGAAAATACTATAGATAATTTGATTAAGGGACTAGGGAATGATGGGAAAAGGGAGGTAATATGGAGAAAGAACATTAGCTCTGAAGTTAGAGGCACTGGATTCAAATCTACCCTCTAATATGTGACCTTGGCAAGTCATTTAACCTTTTTGAACCTTAGTTTCCTCATCTATAAAATGAGATTAAATGAGATAGATGGCTTCTTAGGTCCCTTATAGTTATTGATCTATAATCCCATGAGATATTATATAGTATATATATATATATATATATATGTATGTATGTATATACACACACACATATATATGCATGCATGTATGCATGCATGCTTCAGAAGTCCAAAAGATAGAGAGTTGGGTATAGAGTGATTAGGAATAACCTGCTGAAGAGATGAAAATTGAGCAGGGCACTGGAGGATAAGTAAAATTTGTCTAGACAGATGTCCAGATGTGGTAGGACATTTTGGGAGGAATGGACAATAAAGACATGGAGAAGGGATGAACACAGGGGGAATGAGGATTAGGTGATTTACTGGATGAATATTGTAGAATAGTGCAAGTGAAGGTCGAGTTTGTGGTTTGGGAGTACAGGACACACACACATACACAAATTTATACTGTATGTATACTGAACATGTTGTCTCCCCATTGGACTAGGAACTCCTTGATAGGAGGAACTGTTTTACTTTGCGTTTCTTTGTATCACCAGAACTTAGCACAGCACCAGTTATGTAGCAGTTATTTAATAAATGTTTATTGACTAACACTATTTTTGCCTAGGAAGAAAAAGTGCTTGATAGAAATGCTCATGATGGAACGAATAGTTTGGCAATAATGCAGAGTATGTAATGGGAAGAAAAGGGAGATAACTAATGAAAATTGGGGCTAGATTGGAAGGAAAGGGAAGACTTTGAATGCCAAGTTGAGAAACTCACATTCCAATCTGCGGAAAAGAAGGAACAACATGATGTTATGGGAACATCAGTCTGATTACACTGTTCCTGATTCGTTGTGATCGTCCCTTATGAAATAAGCTCCCAAAGAGTAGAAATGACACTGGTCTTAAATTCAGAAAGTTTAGATTCAAGTCCCAGCTCCAATTGGCTGTATGGCCATCGGCAAGTGACTTCACCTCTCAAAGCCTCAGTTGTATCATCTATAAAATAGGTGCCATAATATACTCTCCCTCACAGGTTTCTGTGTGAATAAAGTAACAAACTTCAGTGATTTGGAGATCTGGTGATTCTAAAATAGCACATTCACTGGGGAAATTAGTAATACATGAAGAATTGAGGTATTAAATTGTGAATACCTTAATCGTTGGTTTTATCATTTCCTGAGGGTGTAAGGAGAATTTGTTAGGTGCTTATCACTTTCAGCAACCCTTAGCAAAAGAGGGAAGCAGATCAAACTGGTTCCTATTGTCCATTCAGCTCCCTTTTTGGTTCTTTCCTTCTGTCTTTAAGCATGGTGGATTACAGATATCCAGCATTCTCATATTATCTCACTACTGTGATTGCCCCTGGTACATGACCCAGGAAGAAAACCATTGCCATTGGTTTAAGTTGGAAAATAAATCTCTTTTGGATTAGATCTTACTCAACCTTAATCAAGCCTCCTTCCTCGCTAAACCCCCTCCCACCCCCCACAAAGTTCTGAACAGGAAAGATTTATTTTCACCTTCGTCTATCAGAAGGGACTTTCTGTGCTTTAAAATCATTTTGCATAGGTCAATGCCAAGTCATATGTATGCAGAAACCTGTAACTTTATTCACATAGAAATCTGTGAAGGGAGAGAGTACATTATCATGCCTATTTTACAGATGGTGCAACTGAAACTTTGAGAGATGAAATCACTTGCTCATGACCACATAGCTAATTGGAGCTGGGACTCAAACCTAAACTTTCTGAATTTAAGACCAGAGTCATTGGGAGGTTATTTCATAAGGGACAATCACAACCCATCAGGCCAAGTATAATCAGATTGATGTTCCTATAATATTATGTGGTTCATTCTCGTCCACAGATTGAAGCATGGATTTCTCTATCTGGTATTCAAAACTCCCCTTCTCTTTCAATCTAGCCCCAACTTTTAATATTTATCTTTCTTTTCTTGTATTATCAAGTTGCTCTTACCCTCATGAGCATTGTTTTTATTTTTATTTTTTGGCAATTATCTTCTCTTTCTCTCCTCTAAAGATCAAAATCCTAACAATCCTCCCAAGATCGACCCAAGCCTCATCTCTTCTTTGAGATTCTCCACTTACTCCCCTCCCCCTCTATCTGTGTCCTTTCCCTGGCCATAATAATAGATCTTCTTATCTGTACCACAGCTATGAACACTTTCGAGATGCACGGAACTGACTTGTGTTCTGTTTTATGTGGTTGCTTTGTTCCTCCAACTATCAATCTATCCATCCACAAACATATGTCAAGCACCCATTATATGAGTGACACTATGCTAGACTGTCAATACAAAGTCAGCAATAAAACAGGACTTGTCCTTAGAGTTTACATGAAAAGGGAGGACATAACATGTTTCCATGTTAGTACAGGGTGTTCCAACGCTCTTAGTGTGATTTTAAGTTATCAGTTTTAAATGTCAAAGCTTAAGATGACACTAAGATTGTTGGAACACCGTGAATATACATAGTAAGTATAAAAAAATAGATATAACATTATTTTATGTTAATAACTGGGAACATAAGAAAAGCCTAATGTAGAAGGTGATACTTGAGTTGGTCTTTGGCAGAAAGAAGGCATTCTGAAAAATGGAAGTGCATTCCAGGCACTGGACTATCCTATATGTGAAGGAGTAATGATGGGAGATAGACTGTTATGTGTGAGGAAGAGCTACAGGGGCTACAAGTATGCATGAATAGGAATGGTATATAATAATGCTGAAAAGTTGTATTGAGGCCAAATAGTGAAGTGCTTTGAATAAGAAACAGCTAAAATAGTGGGTAATAAGGAGTTTACTGAGCAGGAATGTGAAAAGTCAGATCTGTTTTGACTGCAAGCAACTTGATATCAAGGACCATGTCTTTAACAAGGATCTATTAAAAACTTTCTACACTCCAGTCATTGGAAATACAATGTTATGATAGTCATTGAAAATATAAATAAAAAATGAAAGCAATTCCTGCCCTCAATGAACTTTTATTTGTGTATGTACCTGTATGTGAAGCAACATGTATACAGATCAGTATGTGTAGGTGGAATATACACAACAGTACATGAATCCCCCAAACCATTTAACACAAGGTTTGTACATTTGCTCAGAAATGGAAATAAATTAAGTTAAACTAAATTGCTACAGATAGAAGAATAAAAGGACTAAATTTCACATGTTCTGAGTGAAAATGACCTTCAGAAGTCCCAAACATGTTTTCTGTCTTTGCAACCACTGTAATTAGCAAAACCATCCCCATTTGTTCCTTTTCCCACTCTTCTCTCTTGACGACTCTAGACAACAAACATATATCAGTCCTTACCTCTGAGCAATTTGTTTCTCACCTACCCTTTTGTAATAGCCTCTCTATATCTGGTTGAAACAAGGGAAAAATGCTTGCTGCCTTATCAGCACTTGGCAATATTGCTTGAGTTTCTTTTCCTTCCTTCCTTCCTTCCTTCCTGCCTGCCTGCCTGCCTTCCTTCCTTCCTTCCTGCATGCCTTCCTTCCTTCCTTCCTGCCTTCCTTCCTTTCTTTCACATGATATGGTTCAGATGGGCTGAAATGGTGTGCTTAGTGCCCAGATTAAGATAGAAGGAAAATGACTTGAGAATTATTGCTAGGGCTAGCCCTACCCAAAATGGAGATAACCAAATTTATTGTCAAATGTCACCCATTCTTACCCTTGTTGCTGTCCATTTCCACTGCCTCACAGGATACACGTGACTTTCATGATGACCTAGTGTCTCCTGCCACAGAGAATGGTGGCTAACTAGATTGACTGATGGAAGTCTATAAATGTAGTCTCTCCTTCCAAAGGAATTCTGCTAGACTTATGAACTCTATTCATGGTTGTTGTATTAGAAGGTACCTGGGCTTGTTATCCTAATATTGACACATTTATAAGAAGCTCCAGTTACCTTTGCCTTACTTGCTATGAAACCACACAACCTCTACATACATCAGGAGTCCCTCTTGATGATTAGGGGCTTCTGTTAGTCATACTATTGTGTTCAAATTCTGCCTCCAACACTCTCTAGCTCTATGATCCTGGGCAGATAAATTGATCTCTCTGAGACTTAGTTGCCTTTATGAAATTAAGGTAATAATCTCTGCTATGATGTATAGGGTTTCTATGAAGATCAAATGAAATCATGTCTATAAAGTTTTTAAACTTAAATTCCATATAAATGTTAGCTCTTATGATAAGGATAATGAAACTATCAATAAACCATATCATTATTATAAAATTCATCTCAAAATTCTATTTTGTCTTTGAAATCTCTGATATGACTGTGGCAGACAATGTGTCATAGCGAAAGAACCACTGAAATGGAAGTTACAAAACCTGAATTCTAATTCCAATTCTGCCCTCAAATGACAATGTAACCCTGGGCAAGTCCTTTGGATTATCCAAGCTTACATATCTCCAATACAAAATAAGAGAGTTGTACTATATAATATTTCAAAAAATATTCTTCATTTCTACAATTCTCAACATGTCACTCCTGCTCAAAAGTCTTTCTTGGTTTTCTATTTGCCTCAAAGATAAAACATAAGACAAAGATAAAAATGAAGATAACTTCTTAGCCTAACATTTAAAGCCCTTCACTATTTCATTCTATCCTACCTTTTTAGACTTATTTCATCTTATTCCACTTTACCCAATCTGCATGCTAATAAAGTGACTTATTAGTAATTTGTCCAAGTTGACATTTCATCTCCAGAGTCTTGACCGTGCCTGGAATGCACTTCCTCCTTACTTTGGTCTCCTAAGATCTTTAACCTCCTTCCAGCTCAGGTACTGGGCTTTATCTGATTCCTTCAGTTGTTAACATCCCTTATCAAATTCTTTTGTTTCCTCATAATACATTTACCTTGCAGTGAAGATTTTTAAGAGTAGTACATCTCAAGTCTTTTTTTTAAATTCTGTTTCCCAGAATACAAAAAAACACAATTTTTTGCACAAAAGACGTTTGGGTTAAATTGAATGGAGATCCTATATAATTATATTTATTTATTCTGAAATGTTAGAAACTTCACAGATCACAATAATATTTTTAAAAGATAACACAGGAAAGGGAAAATGCTTGATACAAAGAGCTAAATACATATTCAGATTATCGGTGCCAGAATTATCTTGGTATTGAAGACTCAAAAGAACCTCTGAAATGGCAATATATAGGCAATCATCTGCTCTGTCTGTATGAAAAACTAGCCTTTCCCACTGCTCTAGTGAATCCTCTTCACTAGAGAGAAAGGGAAGTAGGGCAAAGGAAGTAAGGGTAAGAGGTCACTTAGAACCAGCATTGTTATTATGTTCATTCTGGCTGGCTACTTTATTAGCAAGCAGGACAGGAAAGGCAACACGACCCACTAGAAAACAATTGGCTCTAGCCTGGGATGACCTGGGTTCAACTATCAGCTTTGGTGCTTATTCTCCATGTGACCTTGTCATATGTCAAGTCTCTTTTCTAGGGCTCAGGGTTCTCACTGGAAAAGGAATGGGGGAAATGAGATGATCTTTCAAGTCTCTGCCAGTTCTAAATAGATGATCCTAAGAAGTGATCAGCCCTTGCCCTAGGAAGGAAGTAGCTTTGCCAGTAGATACTTTCTCTTTTTTTTCCCTTCTTTTAGAACCTCAACATAAACAAAAATTGTTCTTGTCTTCAAGACTGTGTAACTTTCATATATGAGCCCTTTTAGTCAAGGATCCTCAGCTTTTTTTCTGTATCCTGAACTCCTTTGGGAGTCTGGTAAATTCTGTGGACCACATCTCTGAATACTACTCTTAAATGAATAAGTAAAATGCATGTGATTATAAAGGAAACTGATTTTATTGAAATGCAATTATCATAATATTAAATATTTCCATATAAAGATATGTATATGTGTGTGTACACATGTATGTATACGTATACACAGAGACATAAATAGAGCTCAGAGAATGCTCTATTATGGGAATTCATAAACATCTGTGATTTCCTTAAGGTAGAAAACTAAAGATTGCTAAACTCTCCACAGAAGACTGGAACATTCTGTGGCTTATTAAATTAGTGCCTCTTACTTCTAGAGGTTGAACACAAACTCTATTTGGCATTTAAAGTCATTCACAACTTAATTGCAAACTCTCTTTCCAGCATTATAATACATGATTCTCATTCATGCACTCTCTACTGACTGAGCTTCTTTTTCCTCAAACATGATATTCCATCTCCTGTCTCAGTCCGTCCTCCATTCTTTGAATGCATTTATTCTCTTCTAACTACTGTTCTCTTAGAATGCCTAGTTTCCTCCAGAGCTTAGCTCACAAGCTACCTTCTGCATAAAGTCTTTTCGGATCTATGCCTCCCTATCTACTAATACCTTCCAGTCTAAAATTATCCTGTACACATACAGAGTTAAGAAAAATACACACACACACACACACACACACACACACGTACTTAGCTATGTATTTCTTGTCTCTCTTGATAGGATATAAGCTCTTTGAAGAAAGACTTTCATTTCTGTCTCTGTTGACTGTCAGCATTTAGCCCACTGGTCCTTGATAAATTGATTAAATTCTAGCAAGTGGCATGAGACTCATGATGTTCACATTGTTATTTTTCAGTCATATCTGATACTCTGTAACCCCACTTGGGGGTTTCTTGGCAAAAATACTGGAGTAGTTTGCCATTTCCTTCTGCAGTTAATTTTACAGATGAGGAAACTGAGGCAAATAGGGTTAAGTGATTTGTTCAGGGTGACACAGCTAGTAAGTATGTGAGATTAAACTCATGAAATCTTCCTGATACCAACTTCAGTTGTATTTAGATAAAGCACTAGCTTATCTAGTGCTGCCTAGCTATCCAATAGAAGTTATTAAGGCCTATTAAGTTATAGTGTCATAGAAGTTGTTAAATTTGCCAATTGTCACCCAGCTATTAAGTGCCATAAGGGGCATCTGAATCTTTCATCCTAATCCTATACATAGCAATCTATCCACTAAGCCACAATTTCTTCCATGGGTGTTTCGGAAGAACCTTTATTTCATTTCTTTAGAGAATTCCCAGATGAGGAAACTTCCTCTATTAATAAAGATCAGTACCCTCTCAACAACCTATAGTATAGGCTTAAAGAATTACACAGTGCACTGAAAAGTTAAGTGACTTACTCATGGTCACATAACCAGTATATTTCAAGGATAGAAATTGAATCCAGGTCTTCTAGTCTCTAGTTCTAAGATGAGCTTTCTATCTAATTTGCTACTGTCTCCCAAGAGCATATGAGATGACTATTAAATGAAAATAGAGAGGTCTAAGTAAAATAAGGAAGCCAGATGTCCCCAGGGTCAAGTTAGCTGTTAGTTAAGAAGGTGGTGGCTATGGAAATTATATTAACTTTTTCATACTATCATTATTTACAAACATTTATTGGACTGCTATGACTATGCAAAGCATTGTTAGGTATTATGGAAATATCAAGGCATAAGTTCGATATCAAGACAATTAGTTCAGTTCAGATGTTTCTGCTTGCCTGGAGTAAGTATGCACTATTAGCTTAAGAATACTAGAAGATCTTCCTCTATTGGGAAGAGGAGTGAGATGAGCAGTTCTTAAGTATCTGTGCCAAAGGAACATAGATGATCTAAAAGTAGTTACATCATAAATAAACACATTTAGAATTTTATAATGTTGTATTAGTAATCAGCAAGAGGTGTGTGATACTACAATGTAAACTCTTTACGAGCAGGGTCTAGTGTGCTCTTGTATTTTTATTTCCAGAACCTAACAGAATCTTACACTTAAGTGTTTAATAAATGACTCATTAAGAGTTTGATGGAATGGCCAAAGAAATGCACTCCTAATCAAGTACTTTTTATCTAATATTAGAAAAGAAAAAGAACTTCTCTGAATGAACATTGGCCAACAAAACCAATCTGGGCATTGACTTCAGCCCCTGATAATTCTGGACTAACTTGAGGTAAAAATACAACTTTTTGAGATATCATAGTGGGGATGTTTTGAAGATTTCTAACGATGGTTCTCTTATAACTCAAGATGTCTCCAGTGATCCGAAAGCAGACCATAAAAGTATCCATTTTAATTCAATTTCTCTAGAAAGAAGAAACTTATTTTGTAATACAGGTGGTAGGGTGCACACCCATGCTGCATAAGGGCCTCAGCCCCTCTCACCTGTTTAAATCCCATCTGAAAACAGTTTTTTCATTTTCCTCTTTTTTTTAAATTTTGTTTTCGGTATTCTATAATCACTTCTATATAACTTAGATTTTTTCCCCTCCTTCTCCCTCCTTCCCATCTCCCTTCCCCCTCCCTCCCTGAGATGGCATACAATTTTATATAGGTTCTACAATACAGTCTTATTAAATACATTTTCACCTTAGTCATGTGGCATAGGAGAATTAAAATGAATGGGAGAAATAAAAAAGCAAACCAAAACATAATACAAAAGAAAATGATCTGCTACATTCTGTGATTGAATTCCATAGTTCTTTCCTTGGATGTGGAAGGCATTTTGCCTTAGGAGACCACTGGGAATTTTTTAAGTCCTTGCATTGCAATGAAGTTCTAAGTCTACCAGAAAAAAAAACCTTGCAAATTGTGGTTGATGTTGTGTACAAAATTCTCCTGGTTCTCTTCCTTTCTTTTTTTTTAAATTTATTTTTAGCATAGTTTATAACAGATAAAGCAATTCAGACTTTTGGTCATGTGATACATCTTTTTAAAGCATTTACACTATGGACCACAAAAGAATTTTTTTTTAAACATTAACCAACTGAGACACAGATAATATTTATGTTGCTAACTTCACAAGCTCTTGACCTAATTGTCTCCACAATATTACTAAGAATTAAAGGACTCTAATTTAATGTTGTTGGTCTAAAGTCCTATGCCTAATAGCTTAATTTTAGACAACCTCGGATGTTCCCCTATCCATAATCTATAATTGAATAAATCTAGTATTAAGCTTACACACCTTTTGACTATAGGAAATTACCACCAAGAGTAGGGACATTGCAGGGATACAGTATCTCCCCAACTTCATGTCAATTCCAGGCAGGATTAGATTGTCCACTTGCATTCAGTCTTGCTTAAAGTCTGCCAGGTGTCAGTGGGGAAATTGAGTCAGGAGAATCCTACCTCAGCCTATGCTGAACAGCCACTCTTTCACCCTTCCCTTGAGATCACCTATGCAGTTCATACCACCATGTCATTAGCTTGCTGGCATCATGGATTGGAAGCTCAGATGGCCTTTCTTGCTACCCATACCTGGAGTTAGACTCAGAAGAACAGTCACTTAATAGTCCCATCATATCTAAAAATGGCAAGTTCCAATAACCAGGTTTCAAACATGATTATAGTTTCACTTTGGCTAAGGAACATCTTTTGAGGCAAGTCTTAAGTGGCTTACATGCCTTTCTATACATGTTCTAGTTCCTGGTTAATTGGCAATCATAAAATCAAATTTACAATTAAAACCTTGATTTTTCCACCAATGCTAAATTTTACCCCAGGTTACCTTCCTCTGGGAAATTTAGACTGAAATTCTTTTCTCCAAACTAAAGATGTCATTGATTTATTCTCAGTAATTAATTCAGTCTATTGTTTTAATACTAATTGCTTTTACCTCACTATGTAACGTGTCCAATTTTTCTCCCCATCACTCCCCTCCCCCCATTTCCTAATACCTTGCATTCTGATTAATCCTTCCCTCAATGTAACATCCTCTCCAACACACCCCACCCCTCTGCTATCCCTATCTTCTCTCTTTTCTTGCAGGGCAAGATGAATTTCCATACCCCTATCCCTATAGTTCTTATTTTCCAAATATATGTAATAAAAATTCTCAATGTTTGTTTCTAATACTTTGAATTCCAATTTCTCTCCCTTGCCCCCTCCCTCCCCAGCCCCACTAAGAAGGAAAGCAATTCAATACAGACTAAATATGTGTTGTTTTACAAAAGACTTCCATAGTAATCAGTTGTATAATACTAATTATATTGTCCTCTGACCTACCCTATCCCCCCATATTTTTCACCCCTACAATTGACCTTGTCCCTTCCCAAAAGTGTTTATTTCTAGTGACTCTCTTTTCCCATTTACCCTCCCTTCTAACATTCCTCTCGCTCCACTTGTTGCCTACTTTCCTATGGTGTATATAAATTTTCACATCAAATTTAGTGAGCATGTTATTACTGCCTTCAGCCACACATTGGGAGAGTAGCTTTATTTCCTGCCCCCCCTCCCCTTCTCCCTTATTTCCTCCATTGAATAAGATTTTTCTTATCTCTTTTATGGGTTATAGCCTACCTCATTCCATTATTCCCTTTCTCTTCCTGAAATTTTCCTCCTTTACCCCTTAATTTTTATTTTATTTTATTTTTGTGTGTGTGGATATCATCTCTTCTGATATAACACACCCTGTACTCTCTATGTGTATATGTGTGTGTGTGTGTGTATGTACAATCTCTCCAACTACTGAGAAAAGATTCGAGTTAAAAATATTTTCTTTCCATATAGTAATGCAAACAGTACATCTTTAGAGAACATTTTATGATTTTTCTATGGTTTACTTTTTCATGTATTTCTTGATTCTTGTCTTGAGAAGTTAAATTTTTAAAAACAGATCTGGACTTTTCCTCAACATGAAATCTTGAAATTTGTCTATATCACTGAATGACCATTTTTTCCCTTGAAGTATTATATCCAGATTTCCTGGGTAGGTGATTTTTGACTTCAATCCCAATTCCTCTGACTTCTGAAATGTCCCATTCCAAGCCCTTCGATCACTATAATGTTGAAACTACCAGATCCTGTGTTAATCTGATTATATTTCCACATTGCTCAAATTGTTTCTTTTTAGCTGCTTGCAGTGTTTTCTCCTTGATCTGGGAACTCTGAAATTTGGCCACAATATTCCTAGGAGTTTCTCTGTTTGGGTTTATTTCAGGAGGTGAATGATGAATTCTTTCAATATCCATTTTGCCCTCTGATTCTATGACATCAGGGCAGTTTTCCTTGATAATTTCATGGAAGATAATGTCTAGGCTCTTTTATTTGATCATGACCTTCAGGTAGTCCAATAATTTTAAAATTATTTCTCCTGGATCTATTTTCCAGGTCAGTTGTTTTTCCAATGAGTTGTTTCACCTTATCTTCTATTTTTTCAAATTTTTAGTTTTGTTTACTAACTTTTTGATTTAATTCATAGTCATTCTTTTCCCTGGACTCAATTCTCTCTTTCAACAAATTATTTTGTTCAATGAGCCTTTGAACCTTCTCCTCCATTTGGGCAATTCTGCTTTTTAAAACCTCCTTCTCCTCCTTGACTTCTTGGACCTCTTTTTCCAATTGAGTTAGCCTCTTTTTAAAGCTGCCATTTTTCTCAGCGTATTTTTGGTTCTCCTTTAGTAAGCTGCTAACTTGTTTTTTAAGGTCTTCTATTGCCTGAGTCCAATTTAAGTCCCCTTTGGAGGCTGGGTCCTTGACTTCCTCTGACAGTATGCCTTGTTCTTCCTCATCTGAAAGGATGAGTGGAGATACTTGTTCCACAAGAAAGTAACCTTCTATGGTCTTATTTTTTTCCCCTTTTCTGGGCATTTCCCCAGCCAGTTACTTGACTTCTGAGTTTCCTCTCTACATCCACCTCACCTCCAGTTCCACCCCGTCAGTGCTTGGGGGCTGAGATTCAAATGCTGCTCCCGAGCCTCAGGGCTTTTGGTGGGGCTGCTTTTTGGTGTGAGATTAAAGATTAAGTTCAGCTCCTCAGGTGGGGGCAGGGTTGCCACACTGGGTTCAGTTCCCTCAGGGGATTTACCTGGGGACCTTCAATAATGTACTCAAACCTCTACCTGCTTTGGGAACCCCTGTCTGCTGCTGCCTCAGCTGCTCCCTCCCGAGGGGGCCTGAGTTATGAGTTTTGGCCAGCTGAAAAGACCTTCTCACTGACCTTTGGCTCCTGTGGGTTGAAGGATATGTGCTGCCACTGGAGATTCTGTCCCTGAAGCCTGCTCAGATCTGCTCCTCTTGGTGCAGCATGGCCAAGGCAGGGCTGAGCTCTGCTCTGCGTCCCGTGCACGACAGACCTTTCTGGTAGGTTTTGCAGGTCTCTCTGGAACAGAAATCTCCTCTGCTCTGTTGTTCAGTGGCTTCTGCTGCTCTAGAATTTGTTGAGAGTTCTTCTTTACAGGTATTTTATGGGCTGTGGGGTAAGAGCTAAGCTGGGTCTCTTCCTTTCACTCAGCATCAGTTCATATAATTCTTTCCAGGCCTCTCTAAAGTCTTCCTGTTTATCATTTCTTATAGCACAATAGTATTCCATTACATGTATATATCACAATTAATTCAGTCATTTCCCAATTGATGGGCATCCTCTTGATTTCCAGTTTTTGGCCATCACAAAGAGGGCTGCTATAAATATTTTTCGGCATGTGGGACCTTTTTCAATTTTTATGATCTCTTGGGGATACAGTCCTAGAAGCAATATTGCTGGGTCAAAAAGTATACACATTTTTGTTGCTCTTTGGGCATAGTTCCAAATTGTTTTCCAGAATGGTTAGATCAGCTCACAGCTCCACCAACAAGAATTAGTGTTCCAACTCTCCCACATCTTCTCCAACATTGATTATCATCCTGTTTTGTCTTGTTAGCCGATGTGATAGGTATGATGTGGTATCTCAGAGTTGTTTTGATTCACATCTCTCTAATCAAAAGTGATTTAGAGCATTTTTTCATATGAATATTGATAGCTTTGATTTTGTCCTCTGAAAACTACCTGTTCATATCCTTTGGGGAATGACTTATATTATCAATTGGGGAATGACTTATGTTTTTGTACATTTGACTCAGTTCTCTATATATTTTAGAAATGAGACCTTTATCACAGACACTAGTTTCAAAAATTCTTTCCTAGTTTTCTGCTTCCCTCCTAAACTTGGTTGCCTTGGGTTGTACATACAAAAACTTTTCCATTTAATGTAACCAAAATTATCCATTTTGCACTTTATAATGTTTTCTCTCTTATTTAGACAAAAATTCTTCCCTCCTCCATAAATCTGATAAATACACTATCCTGTGTTTCACTAATTTGTTTATAGTATCAATCTTTACTTATGCACTAATTTTTTAAATATTGAAGATTTTTTGTTTAGTATTTTATTTTTCCCCATTTACATGAAAAATATTTTTTAACATTTATTTTTAAAATTTTGCCTTCCAAATTCTCTCCCTCTCTTTTTCCCTCCCTACTCTACTCATTGAGAAGGCAAGCAATTCAATATAGGCTATATATATATATATGTATATAGTTATGCAAAATGTATTTCCATATTAGTAATGTTGTAGAAGAAAACACAGACCAAAACAAACAAAACAAACAGAAAGCCTCAAGAAAAGTAAAGAAAGTTCAGAAAAGTACGCTTTGATCTGTAGTAGATGCCATCAGTTCTTTTTCTGGGGATAGGTAGCATTTTTCATCATTAGTCCTTCCAAGTTGTCTTGGATCATTATGAGTCAAGAGAGGATCCATTTAAAAAAAAAATCAAATTGGGAGGAGAAGACCCTCAGGGTTGCTGGCTAAACGAGAAACATGTACTATTCAAATCAAAGTCAACTGCAAGTTAAGTCATCATCTCCCTAATGCCATGGTCTCCTTCTGGAATGAAGAACAAACACAACCTTTGAGTAGTCCCAGCTGCCTGAATGGGAACCCAGCTAGTTAGGTAACTTGCTCTTCCCCCTCCATCTCTTTCTCCTTCTCCCTTTCCTCTCCAAAGGAAGGTAAATTTTGATGGCTGAAATTTGCCTAATTTACTCTGATTTCCTGGCTAGATTTCTTTCTCAAAGACCAAACTTTAAACCCATTTAATTATGGAGCTTCTAAATTGGACAAGCACCACTTAATTGCTCTTTTTTGGGCCTTCCAGCCTCAGAGTGAATGTCTATAGTCACTGTTTAGCTTTTAGCCAGCAAACCTGAGGGTCTTTCCCTCCCAGTTTGTTTTTGTTCCTTTGTTTATATTAAAGGGGACATCCCTTGACCCACTTCTTAAAGAGGCCTATTCACTGAATGAGTGTTCAAAATGAGAACCTGAAAAGACTTTAGCCTAAAAGGACCATCATCTCCCATTGCATCCTGGATCACTTCCAGTTGTCCTGATGACTAACTGGCCACTGGATCCAGATGGCTCAGAAGGAAAAAGTGAACCTAGATCTTGCACAGTCCTCCCTCACTCCAATCAAAGTCAACTACAAGTCATGTCATCATCATCCTGATGTCATGGTCCTCTTTTAGAATGAAGGACAAACATGGTAACAACACACTGGATCATTGTATTGCTGAGAATAGCTAAGTTCTTCACAGGTGATCATCAATAATGCTGTTAACAGCATACAATAAAGTTACTTTGTATGCAGTCCATTTCACTTTCCACCAACTCATGTAAGTCTTTCCAGGGTTTTCTGAGAGCATCCTGTTCATTATTTCTTATAGTACAATAATATTGTATCACAATCATATCAAATTGAAGATTTTTTGTTTAGTATTTTATTTTTCCCCATTTACATGTAAAAATATTTTTTAACATTCATTTTTAAAATTTTGCCTTCCAAATTCTCTCCCTCTTTTTTTCCCTCCCTACTCTACTCATTGAGAAGGCAAGCAATTCAATATAGGCTATATATATATATACATATATATATATGTATATATATATATACATATATATATGTATATATATATATACATATATATATGTATATATATATAGTTATGCATAACTATATTTGAATAACTATATCCACAATTTGATTAACCATTCCCTAATTGGTGGGCATCATCTCAATTTCTACTTCTTTTCCACCAGAAAAGAGCTACTATAAATAGTTCTGTCATATAGGTCATTTTCCTTTTTCTTTTTTTTTTAATTTGATCTCTTTTTGGATTCAAAGAATATGAGTTACTTTATAGCCCTTTTGACATAGCTCCAAATTGGTCTAAAGAATGGTTGAATTAGGGGCATGGAGCCAAGATGATGGAGTAGTAGCAGGGAGCTGCTTGAGCTCTACACCCAAACCCCTCAAAAAATGTATAAAAAATGATTCTAAACAAATTCTAGAGGTGCAGAAACCACAAAATGACAGACTGAAGCAATTTCCAGCCCAGGACAATCTGGAAGGTCGACAAGAAGGGTCTATTGCATTGAACTGGAAGTGGAGCACAGTTCAGCATAGGATACCTGGTGCACACAGAGGTGGAGCAGGCCTTAGGGGACCGAATCTCTGACAGCTGCTGTAATTTCCATACTTCTCAACCCACAAATGCTAAAGACAGTTTTTAAGGTCACTATGAATGGTCTCTCCCTTGGCTGAGAGGGGACCATGGTCTGGTCCTGTCCCCACCCTCAGCTCCAGGGCAATGGCAGCCACTGAGAGAGCTGAGACTACTTCTGGAGCCCTCAATTTAACAAAGAGTTCAAAAGTCAAGTAATTGACTGGGAAAATGAGCAAATGGGGGAAAAAGAAACAGACTGTAGATTCTTACTTTCTTGGTAAAAAGGTATTCCCTTACATCACTGGTGATGAGGAAGATCAGAACATACAACCTGAAAAACACAATAAAACCAAAACTCTGGCATCCAAAGCCTGCAAGAAACCAGGTAAGAGAAGTAGAGGAAAAATTAGGCAAAGAAATGAAAGGGATACAAGAAAATCATGAAAAACAAGTTAACAGCTTGCTAAAAGAAATTGAAAAAAATGCTGAAGACAATACAGCCTTACAGTTAGACTAACCAAAATGGCAAAAGAGATTCAAGAAGCCAATGAAAGGAAGACTGTCTTAAGAAGAAGTATGAGCCAAATGGAAAAAGAAGTCCAAAAACTCACTGAAGAAAATAATTTCTTAAAAATTAGAATGGAGGGGGGAGAGGAGCCAAGATGGCAGAGTAGAAAGATTCACATATGCTAGCTCCAAACACACAGCCCATGGATTTCCTGTTAAAAGAACTCCCAACAAATTCTGGAGCAGTGGAAACTGTACATCAATGGAGTGAAGGAGATTTCTGTTCCAGAGGGCCCTGAAAAACCAATCCCAAAGGTCCATCGCAGACCAGACGGGAGTGGAGCCTGGCCCTTCCCTGGCCTCGCGGCACAGACAGGAGCAGATTTGAGCAGGCTTCAGGGATGGAATCTCCGGCAGCCACAAAGGTCCCTCCACTCACAGGCACCAAAGGTCAGTGAGAGAGACTTCTGGACTGGCTGAGAGGGGAGCAGGGTGTCTCCATAACTCAGGCCCCATTAGGAGGCAGCAGCAGAGGAAGTGGGCTGCCAGAGGCTCCCAGAGCAGGCAGGACCTCAGATCCATTACTTAAGGTCTCTGCATAAAGCCCCTGAGGGAACCAAGCCTGGGAGGCGGCCCTGCCCCCACCTGAGCACCAGAACTTAAGCTTGCATTGACTAGCAGCCCAGCCCTCCACTGAAAGCCCTGAGACTGGGGAGCAGCATTTGAATCTCAGACCCCAAGCACTAGCTGGGCAGATCTGGGCGGGGGTAGAGAGGAATCTCAGAAGTCAAGTAACTGGCTGGGAAAATGCCCAGAAAAGGGAAAAATAATAAGACCATAGAAGGTTACCTTCTTGGTGGACAGATGTTTCCCCCCTTCCTTTCTGATGAGGAAGAACAATGCTTACCATTAGGTAAAGACATAGGAGTCAAGGCCTCTGTATCCCAAACATCTGAAATAGATATCCAATGGGATCAGGCCATGGAAGAGCTCAAAAAGGATTTTGAAAGTCAAGTTAGACAGGTGGAGGAAAAACTGGGAAGAGAAATGAGAGAGATGCAAGAAAAGCATGAAAAATGGGTCAATACCTTGCTAAAGGAGACCCCAAAAAAATGCTGAAGAAAATAACACCTTGAAAAATAGGCTAACTCAAAAATTAGAATGGAACAAATGGAAGCTAATGGGTTTATGAGAAACTGAGAAATTTTAAACAAAACCAAAATATGAAAAAAATAAAAGACAATGTGAAGTATCTCACTGGAAAAGCAAATAACCTGGAAAATGGATCCAGGAGAGATAATTTAAAAAATTATTGGACTACTTGAAAGCCATGATCAAAAAAAAAAGATCCTAAAGATCATCTTTCAAGAAGTTATCAAGGAAAACTACCTTGATATTCTAGAACCAGAGGGTAAAATAGAAATGGAAAGAATCCATCCATCATCTCCTGAAGGAGAACCCAAAAGGAAAAAAAAAGGAATATTATAGCCAAATTCCAGAGCTTCCAGATTAAAGAGAAAGTATTACAAGCAGCCAGAAGGAAACAATTCAAGTGTGTGGAAACATAATCAGAATAACGCAAGACTTATTAGCAGCTTCTACACTAAGGGATCAGAGGGCTTGGAGTATGATATTCCAGAGGCCAAAGGAGCTAGGACTAAAACCAATAATTACCCAGCAACACTGAGTATAATCCTTCAGGTCAAAAAAAATGGAACTTCAATAAAATAGAGGAGGGAAACAACATTCTTTTAACATTCTTGTTGAAAAGACAAAAACTGAAATAGAAAATTTTATTTTCAAATGAAAAGGTAAATTGGAAAGAGAAATTATAAAGGATGTATTAAAGTTGAACTGCTTATATTCATATATGGAAAGACGATATTTGTAATACATGAGACCTTTCTCAGTATTAGGATAATTGAAGGAACTATATGTATGTGTGTGTGCATGGGTGTGTATATGTATGTAGAAAGAAAGAGAGAGACACATGGCACAGGATGAACTGAATATGAAGAGAAGATATCTAAAAAAGAAAATTAGGTGTTGAGAGGAATGTATCAGGAGGAAGAGAAAGGGAGAGGTAGAATGTAGCAAATCATTTTACATAAAAGAGGCAAGAAAGAGCTTTTACAATGGAGAAGAAGAAGGGGAAGATAAAAGGAATGTGAGCCTTTCTTTCATCAGATTTGGCTTCAGGAGGGAATAGCATACACACTCAATTGGATATGCAAGTTTATCTTACCCTAGAGGAAAACAGGGGAGAAGAGGATAAGAAAGAGGGGATAATAGATGAGATTACAGATTGAGGGAAGGGGTAATTGGAAGCAAACTTTTGTAGAGGAGTCAAAGGAAGGAATAGAAATAAATGGAAGGTAGGACAGGATACAGGGAAATATATTTAGTCTTTCACAACATGATTATTATGGAAATGTTTTGCATCATTACACATGTATGAACTTTATTGAATTGCTTGCCTTCTCAATGAGGGTGGTTGGAAAAGGGGGAATGGAGAGAAGGTGGAACTGAAAGCTTTAAATATGAATGTTAAAAATTGATTTTACATGCAAATAGGAAATAAAGCATATAGGCAATCAGGTATAGAAATCTATCTTGCCCCACAGGAAAATAGAGGGAAGAAAATAAGAAGTGGGGAGAGGTGATAGAAGGGAGGGTAGAGTGAAGTAAAGGATAATCAGAAAACAAGGAGTGGGGAAGGGGATATATGGGGAGAAAATTTGAAATTCAACATTTTGTGGGAGTGAATATTGAAAACTGATTTTCAAAAAAAGAATGGTTGAAACATTTGAAAATTCTACCATGAATGCATTAATGTCTCATTTTTCCCACATTCTCTCTGACATTTGTCATTTTCCTTTTCTTTCCTATTAGACAATCTAATAGGCATAAGGTAATACCTCAGAATTGTTTTAATTTGCATTTTTCCAATCAATAGTGATTTAGTGCATTTTTCCCCATAGGGCTTTAGATGGCTTTGATTACTTCATCAGAAAACTGCTCATATTTTTGATCATTTATCAGTTGGGGAATGGCTTTTTTTTAGATAGATTTGACTCAGTTCTCTGTATTTTTGATAAATGAGGCCCTTGTCTAAAAAACTTGCTTCAAAATTTTTTTTACAGTTACAACTGATAAATGTATTTTGCTCCATTCTATTTCCCTTTGTTTATTCTATTCTCTCTCTCTCTCTCTCTCTCTCTCTCTCTTTCCTTTCCCCTTGTTCTTCCTCAGAAATATCTTGCTTGTGATTACTGCCTCCTTTAATCAGCCTTCTCTTCTGTCTCCCAGCCCTCTCTCTGTCACCCATCCCCTACCTCTCCTACTTTCCTGTAGGGTAAAATAGATTTCTATACCCAATTAAAATTGAATGTTGTTTTCTCTTTGAGCCAATTCCAATGAGAGTAAGGTTCACTCATTCTCCCCCAACTCCTGCAAATTCCCTTCTACTTTAAAAGCCTCTTCTTGTTTCCTTTATGTGTGATAATTTACCCCATTCTATCTCTCCCTTTCCTTTTTTCTGCCACTGTATTCCTTTTTCTCACCCCTTAATTTTATGTTATTTTTAGATATCATCTTTTTTTTACTCAACTCACACCTGTGCCCTCTGTCTACATATACTCCTTTTAAAGTCAAATTTTTTATTCAGTTCTGGTCTTTTCATCAAGAATGCTGGAAAGTTCTGTATTTCATTAAATTGTCCATTTTTTCATCTCATTTTTTTTCTGTGTAGATGATTCTTGGTTATAATTCTATCTATTTTGCCCCCTAGAATATCATATTCTAAGCCTTCTGATCCTTTAAGGTAGAAACTGACAAATCTTGTGTTGACTGTGGCTCCATGATATTTGAAATGTTTCACACTGCTTTCAATATTCTCTTTATCTGGCAACTCTGGATTTGACTATAATATGCCTGGGAGGTTTCATTTTGGGATCTCTTTCATGAGGTGATCAATGAATTCTTTCACTTTCTATTTTATCTTCTGGTTCTAGAATATCAAGGCAGTTTTCCTTCATAGTTTCTTGGAAGATGATGTCTAGGCACTTTTTATGATCATGGCTTTTTAGGTAGTTCAATAATTTTAAAATTACCTCTCCTGGATCTATTTTCCAGGTTAGTTATTTTTCCAATGAGATATTTCACATTGTCTCCTATTTTTTCATTCTTTTGGTTTTGTTTTATTATTTCTTTGCTTCTCACAAAGTCATTACCTTCCATTTGCTCAGTACTAATTTTTAAAGAATTCTTTTCTTCAGTAAGCTTTTGTACCTCCTTTTCTACGTGGCAAATTCTTTTTAAAGTGTGTTTGTGTGTGTGTGTGTGTGTGTGTGTGTGTGTGTGTGTGTGTGTTTTTCCTTCAGTTAATTTTTGTGCCTCTTTTTCCATTTGGCCAGTTCTGCTTTTTCAAGGCATTCTTCTCCTCATTGGCTTTTTGTACTTTTTTTTACCTTTTGGCCTACTCTGTTTTTAAAGCTTTGTTTTCTTGATTCTGTGTGTGTGTGTGTGTGTGTGTGTGTGTGTGTGTGTGTCTTTATCCAAGCTGTTAGTGTCTTTTAAAAAAAATGATTTTTTTGTATCATTCTCATTTTTCTTCCCAGTTTTTCTTTCACTCTTCCTCCTTGATTTTCAAAATCCTGTCTAAACTCTTCCATGTCCTGAGACCAATTCATATTTTTCTTGGAGACTTTGGATGCTGGAGCTTTGACTTTGTTGTTTTCTTTTGAATGTGTGTTTTGATCTCTCTTTTCACCACAGTATCTTTCTATGGGCAGAGCTTTTTCTGTGTTTGCTCATTTTTCCAGTCTATTTTTTGACTTGTAACTCTTTGTTAAATAGGGCTCTGCTTCCAGGGTGGAATGCAGGCTGTCTTAAGTTTCAAGAGTTTTGTGCAGCTGTTGTCAGAGATATTTCTAGGATCCTGTAAGTTTTCAGTTCTTCCAAGGTAGTATGATCTAATGAGATGTATTTCCTACTCTCCTGGACTGTTATCTGGTCTGTGAGTGACCACAAGCACTCTTTTCTGCCCTGCAACTGTGATGAGGCTTCCTGTTACACTGCAGTCACAAGCTCTAGTGTGCTAGTACTCCTCTTTGTGCTGGGATTGCCACCCAGGACTGTGACCCAGATCCTAGTGTGGGCAAAGCAACAGAGTCCTACCCCCAAGGCTAGTAAAGAGACCCTTGTTGCCTCCTTCATCATGTTTAACCTTCTTACTCTCTGTAGGCTGAGAAACAGTTGCTGTCGTTGCTGATTCAGTGACTCACAAGGCCTGTTCCTGGTTTGCTGGGGCCTGGTCTGCACTGGTGTGGCCTGTACTTGACTGTGCTCCACTCTCACCCCAGGGCAACAGATCTTTCTTGCTAACCTTCTAAAGTGTCTTTGGCTGGAAAACTATTTCATCCTATCGTTTTGTGGGGTTTGCTGCTCCAAGAATTGTTTTATGGCACTTTTGAAAGATGTTTGGTGGGGTTTGGGGAGAGGTAAGACAATCCTTCTCTCTACTTTCTTGGCTCTGCCCTCCCCCTTTACATACTCTTTTAAAAAGTTTTATTAAATCAAAGTCCTCTTCCTACTCCTTTCAGTCATCAATATGTTCATCTATGGCAGCAGCAATATTTTACATCATTTACTAGTTGATGTAATTTAGTTTCTTTACACAAAAGCATTTTTGTTCTGCCCTTTTCAATACTAAACAGCATCATCTGAAGGAGGTTTTAAAGGGACATTAGTTTACATTATATTTTTAGGACAAAGAGTGAAGATTATAAATTCAGTAAAAATATAAACCGTATAAAATGGGATAACTCCAACAAGTGCTTTTTGGTTGTTCATCTCCCCTTTCCACTCTGCACACACCATAGCACACTATCATTATGTGATTTCTTATATCCCATCACTAGCATTTCTCAGAACCCCTAACTGGACCAACTCCTGGTAAACTTTTGAAGTAGATGTGATTTACCTGTAAACCTAGAACTCATTAACTTTACTTTTAGTCACCAATCCTCCTAGTGGGAGATTCCCAGAGATGTATCTCATGTCAGAATACTGAGGTATCTCTTCCCTGATCTCTAATGGAGAGCTTTGCTCTCAGCTGGCTGTCAACTAATCTGTACTAAATTATTAGTAATGAATTAAATGAATGAATGAATGAATTAGTTAATTAATTAAAACAGTATTTTTCAACCTGTGGATCAAGGAAGGGGAAGAGGGAGACTACTGAGGAGTTATTGCAAGGAATATGTAAATCAGTGTCTATTCCAAGTATTGTCATTTTTGATATTTTGTTGGGGTAAAATAAAAATTCAGTGTTATTCAGTATAGCAAATAAGCAAATATAACATTTATAGGCTAAAGAAAAATGTTTCACACATGTATGTATTACTAATTTCAGAAATATGTAATTAATTTTGTGATAAGTGAAAGGACAAATCCATTTAAAAGCATTACTGGATGTATAGTAGCTTTTATGAACATGTGTTCTCAATCAGTGAATACTAATAGCTGTCTATCACATGAATTTTTTTGTTTATAGTTTTATGACTGAAAAAATATTGTAAATAATAATTTGAATTTCTATATTACTTCTGAATTTGTAAAGCACTTTGTAATGGTTCCCTCACATCCCCTCTCTGAGGTAGTTTTAACTCTGATATCATTTAACAAATGAAGAAAAGGAGGCTGAAAGATTAAATCAGGGTCACTAAGGTAGTAAGTGCCTGAGGCAGAATTCAGACTTAAGTCTTTTTAACTATAAGTACAATGTGATATCCAGCAGGTCACAGCTACCTTAAGGTATAATTCCTCCCAGGGGTTTTTATATTCTAATATGAGATTGTTGAAGACTAACGTTCTTGAGTAACAGAAAAAGCCAATCACTTTTGTCAGAATGTACTCTGATCAGGTACTCTGACAGAAGATAGAAAGAAAAAAAATAAGCTTTACCCTATGACCCACCCCTACTGCCTTTCCTTATGAGGTCTGAGGGAAGAGGAAATGAAGAACACAAGATTCAGGGCAAGTCTGTAGTCAGATATTAGGGGAATAAGGAGTCCCTCCCATTGGAACACGTGGTTCACACTCTAAGAATTTATTTTCTATGTTTCTTAAGATAAGTCTCCCACCTTGCAAGGTAGGTATAGCAGCTGGGGGTTTTATATTCTTTGTCCAGGGCTTATAGATTTGGGGTATCTTGAAACTTAGATCAGTTCGGGCCTGGTGCTGTTAGAACCAAAGAGTCAAGAATGAAGTACAGCAAACAGACTGATTTGGGACATGCAACTATAAAAGAGCTCTAGCAGCTAAAGGAATTTGCTAGACAATATGGGATTGGCTGTTCTTTGGTGGAGGGCTTTGACTGTATGGGAGAATTTATATAGGCAACAAAGCAGGGTTGGGGTGGTCCTCTATTTCCTCAACACTTAGCCAGGAGTTATTTATAGACAGGGTGCGATAGCAAATCAACTCCACTGTAGCAAAGATGGCTCCCAGTCAGAGAGGGTACAGCTGATTGAAGATAAGGGGGCAGGTCAAGCTGTCACATGCTATTCAGGCAATCCCTTTGGTGGTAGGAAAGGATTCTGATAGTGTAAGTACTGGACCATGATGACATCCCAGAGCATGTTGAAGAAAGGTCTTTACCCCTCAAAATCATGTCACACAAAAGCCTGCCTACTTTGCATATCCTTATTCCTTTCCAGTTAGAAGAATATATATATCATATATTAATATATTATGTAATATATTAATATATGATATACATAATACTGCATATTCAAGTGATTTGAATCCCAAACACGCACAAATGACCCCACTCTGGCAACTACTCTCCTTGTCCTTTACCTTGCCTCATCATGAAATCGTTCAACATTAGAACTGAAAAGATCTTTGATATTATCTTAGTCATTGCTCTTTATAGATAAGATACTGAGACTCAGAAAGAAAAAGTTCACACACAGAAATAATTAGTGACATTAAAAGTAACTTGTATTGACAAGTTTTTTTTTTTGTCTTTGATGATGTTTTTGTTTTTGTTGTTACTTCTAGTCCATCAATTTTCACCAAACTACTGTGAATTTCAAGATTTATTTTTAGGATATAGTGGCATGTATAGTAAGGAAGCAACATGTATTGGAAAAGTCAAGAGAGGGGGTCATGGCTCAGGGTTCTGGTTCTCATATTCAAGTGACAATGAACAAATCATGTCACCTCCCTGAACCTCATTTTCTTTGTCTATGAAATTGGGATGATACTTTGTGCTATCTACCTCAAAAGGATGTAGTGAAGAAAACACTTCTATTAATGGGAGCCATTATTATTCAGTCATCAAAAGCTGACAGTTTTCCTCCTTCCCCTTATCCTTAAACCTACCCTCTCAAGTTAGGGGGAAGCTTGAAAAATTTATTTTCCATAAATATAGAGGGAGGATGTAGCCCTTTGTGGAGGGCATTTTTCTTAAGTAAATCCTGCCAGTCAACAGCATAGTGACACTCAGATTAAATATAGGAGAAACCTAATTAAGATGAGTTTTAATTTACCGAGGAAAAGGTAATCTGAATGTACTAAGGGCTTATGAAGGTGCAGTTCAGCTTCCTAAAATGGAAAACTTTTGAGTAAGTCCTTGTGCTATTATTCATCTACTGGGGTCAACCATAGGAGGAAAAAAAAAACCAACCACCTTGAAATTAATAATTTTAAAAATGGATCATGGTGAGATACTTAACACAGGAATAATTTTTGAGTATTTTGTCCCTATAGAATTATTTTTTGCTTTTTTTTCTTTACATTCTTCCCTGGTTTGGTATCATCCTTGTCTCCCTTTCCTACTTCATTGGCATAATTTAAAATAATGACTGAACGTAGATAGCTTCTGCTGAGTGAATAAAGATATTTTCTCAGTCGTATTTCTGTTTCATATGTCTTATCTCTTCTATCCATATATCTAGAAGTTTGAAAGGAGTGAATGATGATGACCATTCCATACAGAGGAAGAGACTGAGGCAGTGATGCTGTGGAAAACAATAATCCTTTTATCTGATTTGTACTTAGTTGTAAAATATTCCTTTCTGAGAGATTCACACAATTTCAACAGAAATCTGTACACTACAACCCCCAACAAGCAATCTTTCAACTTAAACTTGCTTGTAACTAGTGCATGCCATACTGCCAGGACTCCAAAATTCTCCTCTGACCCAGACTCAGGCTCTCACCCTGGCAATCCTGGGCTCTCACTGGGGACTATTTATTTTCTCTTGCTCAGTCTCAGACCCTATAACGCTTCCCACCATCTCCATTTCATTCTACTATACTAGGACCTTCTTCTTTTCCATCTCTAACTCTGA
The DNA here is from genome assembly GCA_028658325.1 of Potorous gilbertii. Classification (NCBI taxonomy): domain Eukaryota; kingdom Metazoa; phylum Chordata; class Mammalia; order Diprotodontia; family Potoroidae; genus Potorous; species Potorous gilbertii. Next base: position 599,768,436 of record CM053769.1, on the reverse strand, counting down.
GAACAGTAAGCAAATCAAAACTACCCTTCCTGGAAAGTACATGACCAAGATTTGTCCAGTGATAACAATCATCCACTCTGTCTTCCTTGTCCAAAACTCTCCTCTCTAGACTACACTTCTGAATATGAATTTTCTTACCTTAATATAAAGTTAGCTCCACAATGACAAGCTTTATCTTGCTTGCTTCCCTTTGTATTCTCAGCACTCAGCACAGTGTCTGGGTACTCTTGGTAAATGCTTTTTTTTTTTTCGTTTATTCATTCATTTCCTACCTCTTAAGGCGACCTAATTTATAAATTCCAACCTTTGCTCACCAGTCATCACCATCAGCTATCTAATTAAGCAAGTCTCATCTCTTTCCTACATGGCAGGCTTTCAGATACTTGAATCTGATTACCATATCCCTCCTAAATTTGCTTTTTCTTTTCTAGGTTAAACACCCTGAAATACTTCATCTTATCCTCATAGACCATGGTGACAATCTTCTCACCATCCTGGTTGTCCTATTTTGCATACTCTCCAACTTATCAATATCCTTTCTAACATGTGGTACCCAGAACTGAACACCATTCTCCAGATGTGCTCTGAGTACATGTAGGGCACACAAGGACTCTCACCTTATTCCTTCTGATGACAGTCTGATTTTACACTCTCTTTTGTAAAAATATTCCTTCTTCACACTCAGCAGACACACAGACATAAAAAAGATTTTTATTCCTCTACTTCTAAAATGTTTACTGAGAAAATATTTTTACTTATTTAGTAGAAACATGCACAGACACACAGAAACAAGCACAGAGATAGACAGACAGACAGACAGACACACACACACACACACACACACACACACAAACAAAACATATACCAGTGTTATTTGCTTGTGAATTTTGGACAGATCTTGTGATTTAATTGGGATTTCCCCAGCCAAAATACTCCTTTGTCCAATGCATATTAGCAACTCTGCTATAACTAAAAGTATTAGAGAATTTAGAAGTTGTGGCAATACAATCTAATACAATTTATTTATACTCATCAAATACATATAATATCACATTAGATGGATCAGTGAATAACATATATTGTCACAATTTCAAATGCTCTGGAATGAAACATATATATATATATATATATATATATGGAAAGAATGCTGCCTTCTCTGGACTGGGATAAAGGAAGTCTACATTTTGATCCTAGCAATGGCAAAAATGACCTCTATGAACTCATACAATCATTTGCTCAGTTTTGTAGTATGTAAAATATTTTTTGATCCCTTCTTTGCTTTATTTTTACTAGAATTAACCTAACAGGGCTTATTAGCATATACCTGGACTATCAAATTCACTCCCACATTCAGAACTTAATCATCTATTTTATATAGAAAACCACCTTTCTTAGACCAATACTGAGGAATCTGGGAGTAGACCTTACTGATACAAAGATAAGTGAGGTGTAGGTTCTATTCTATACCCTTGGAACTTAAAGACTAATAAGTTTCTGTAACAGATACAAAGTACAAATAACTAGAGGCTGAAACATCACCTGAGTGAGAGAAGAGTAAAGTGATCTTTACAAATCCAAGAGGAGAAAGATAAATTTTTTTCTGGACTAGAAAATTTTTAGAAGGCTCCATAGAAAAAGATAATACATGAGCTAGTTTTTAAAGTTTCTGCCTCCTGATGGTGAAGGAACTGACAAGGAGAAATTCCATCACAAGAGGAAATACCATATAGGATGGCATGGCTGTGGTCAAAATGAGGAGAGTTTTGGAGAAAAGTGACCACTGTATTTTAGAACTTTAGAGAGAATAAAATCAAACTGGGAATAGTTTGGCAAACACTGTAGCTTTGAGGAGAAAAGAGTAAAGTGAGGATTCAATGAATTAAAATTCCACAGAGGAAGTGAAAACAGAAAAAATGGGATGCATGTATCCATCCATCTATATATGTTTATTTACATATGTGATACATCACATACATATGACTTCTCTTTATACATATAATGGATGTGCATGTTGGGACATTTCATCCCAATTGTATGATAATAGAATTTTTAGCGTTGTTTCTTTTTTTTTAAAGTTTTTAATTCCAAATTATATTTCTCCATCCATCCTTGCCCTTCCCCCTCCATGAGATAGTAAGCAATCAGATATAGGTTATACACATGCAATCATATAAAACATTTCTATAATAGTTATTTTGTATAAGAAGAGATTAAAAAATGAAAGTGAAAAAATAACATGCTTCAGTTTATATTCAAACAACATCAGTTCTTTCTCTGGAAGTGGATAGTATACTTCTTCATTAGTCCTATGGAATTGTTTTGGATCATTGCATTTCTGAGAATATCTAAGTCATTCTCAATTCTTCATGGTGCAATCTTGCTATTACTGTAGACACTGGTCTCCTGTTTCTGCTCACTTCACTTTGTATCAGTTCATGTAAATCTTTCCAAGTTTTTTCTGAAATCATCCTGCTTGTCCATTTTTTATAGCACAATAATATTCCATCATAGTCACATATCACAGCTTGTTTAGCTATTTCTCAATTTATGGGCACCCCTTCAATTTCCAATTCTTAGCCACTAAAAAAAAAGCTGCTATAAATATTTTTGTGCAAATGGATTGTTTTCCTTTTTTAAAAAATGTCTTTGGGATATAGACCTAGGAGTGATATTGCTGGATCAAAGAGTATGCACAGTTTTATAGCCCTTTGGGGATAATTTCAAATTGCTTTTCAGCATAGTTGGAGCAGTTCACAGCTCCACCAACAGTGGGATACTCTTAAGAATAAAATTGTTGAGGAAATGAAGAGAAAACAATTCTAATAAGGAAGAAAAAGAGTAATTGTCTAAGTAGACTGGCATAGATAGCCAGCAACCAATTTAGTCAGTGAGTAAAAATTTATTAGTGCCTACTATGTGCCAGGCAATGCATGATACATGCATATCTGTATGTATATATAGAAATAGATACACACACATATATACATGTACATATATGTACGTATATCTTGCATGTATTTTCATTATATGCTAATAACTATGTATAAACAGATATATAGAAGATGGAAACAAAGCCAAGTAAAGGAAAGTGAATAAAAGAGTATGTTAGCCTCATAAGAATTTATTCAGGACCTAAATGTAAAAGGTCATATTTTTTTTAAATGAGGGCAATAGGAGGAGGTGTATTTCACAACTAGGGGCAAATTCTGAACCAAACAAGGTATAGAACTAATCATAAAAATAAAATAAATAGCTTCAAATATATAAAACTAAAATGATTTCACATGAATAAATTCAACAAAGCTAGTAAAACTGCCAATTCAGAGAAAATCTTTGCATCAAATATTTTGGATTGAAGTCTGATATCCAAGATGTAGGAGGAATTAACCAAAATATAAAAAGCTAAGAAGTACAATAGATATCAGTGGTTAATGGATGTAAATAGTTTTCAGAAAAATTACAAGTCATCAATGACCAAGTGAAAGCATATTCTATATCCCTAATAAGAGAAATGCAAATTAAAATTGAGATTTCATCTTACACTCAGCAAATTGATATTTTAAAAGACAGAAGTAAATCAATACAGGATGGGATTTCAGTAAAAGGACAGACAATATATATTATTGGCACAGCAATGAAATGGTCCATTCCTTTTGGAAAAAAAAAAGAATTGGAAATATGTAAGAAAAGTGACTAAATTTTTCATGGTCTTTGACTAAACAATAACAAATCTTAGCTATGTAGCTGAAGAAAATCAAACATACAAAAAAAGTCTTATGTTTACCAAAATATTCATAACAGTATTTTTTTGTGGTAGGAAAGAAGTAGAAAAAAACCATGTGTTAATTGATTAGGAAATGGATGAATAAATTGTGGTATATTAATGTAATTGAGTGAGACTGGATCTCTCCTCTTTTCTGCTCCTGCTCACTGAGTCCCATCCCTTCCACAGGGGTGAGATAATGATCTTCGCCAATGAAAAGAGAATCCCATTCCAGTGGTCTTTGGGGCTTAGGTTACATATTAATAAAGTATATTAAATTTTAACGTTAGTCCTGAATAAATTTTTTTCTAAAGCTAGTTAGTAAACATTTACAAGTACATCTCTGCCTGAACCCCTGTTCTGACTGAACATGCATTCCATTTTAGGGATGCCCACAAGTCAGCCATGCCTTCCTTTCTCACGAGGGTGTGCTATGTCTTTATGTCATAATTTTGGGGGGATCAAATCTGTGATTTTATTGATATGAGAAGATACTGGGATGGAACTTTCTTTACTGAAAAAGACTGGCATTTTCTATGCAACTTGTAATATGATACAGTTGCCCTGGGGGCACTGAGAGTTTAAGTGAATTGCCCAGAGCCATGCTGCCATATGTGTCAGAGGACTTGAACCCACATCTTTTTTGACTCTCAGACTGATGCTCTATTGACTAAATCCTGCTTCTTCTTATTGAGTAATTGATTGAATAAACATTAAACAGCATAGATCTATTACAAATATTTAGAACAATCAACCTGGAAACCTTTTACCAAATGGCATCAAACCAATAATATCTTACTTTTGGTTTTGGCCAAATTGTTTTGAATCCAGATAATAATACCACTATTTAAACCACAACTTCCCATGTTTTCCAAAAGAAGACTATTTAGTAAATGCTTTGCTAAAATCTGGGCAAACTATATTGACAAGATGTCCCTGATCTACGAGTCTAGCAACCCTGGTGAATAAAAGAAATAAGGTTTGACTGGCATCTACTTGATAAAGCTATAGTGTTTCTCTGTGATTATCACTTTATATGTGCATATACACACATGTATGTATGCATACACACACATACACACATATATGTATGTATACATTTATGTATATGTTTATACACACACACATATATATATATATTAACAAATTATTAATACATTCCAGAATTTTGCAGAGAATTGAGTTTCAGCTCATTGGTGTGCCATTTGCAAACTTTATTTTCTTTTCTTATATTGGCCTTCTCCAAGTTTCAGTACCTCTCTAGTCATTCATGATTTTTCAAAGATCATATCGCTGATAGTGTCTCAGTGATGATGTTTCCGGATTGTTTCAGGACCTTATGATGTAGTTCAACTGGTATTCATGATGTGCACTTAACAAAGGCTTTCTTAATAGTCTGTCAGTTAATCTGAAAGCATTTATTTTACCATTTATTTTATATTTATTATGTCACAAATATTAGCAAAAAAAGCAATCTATGCCCTCAAAGCTTATATTCTAAAAGGACAGACAATAAATAAAACAGAAAAGGTAAAGGAAAGGTAGAAGAATAAAAAGTAAGCAAAGCAAAGATAAGTTAGACACAAGATAGTTAGGGGTGGAGGTTAATAATAATTCTGAGATCAGGTAACATTTCAGGTAAAAAACAAAAAGGTGGTATTTGAGCTGTACTTTGAAGGAAGAAAGGGTTTCTATGTGAAGATGGCTAGTGCTGAGGCACAGAAAGGAAGATTTTCTGCCAAAGTAAGAGCCAATGTGGCTGGATGATGCTGAGCAGGAGAGAAAATGATGTGTAATGAGACCGGAAAGATTAGTTTGGATTGGTTGTTGTCCTCTGTTCTCAAAGAGGACCAAGATGACATCACTATGTTAGATTCAAGTTACAGTGTTTCTGACTGTGGCAGATCAGACCAATAAAATCTCAGAATGCTTTACCACAGGTTGGTCACAAATAGTACATATGAACATGTGGGGTACATATTCTACATTTGTATATCTCACATTTTTTTTTAACTACTTCAGTTCCACTTTGCTTATTGAACACAGCACCTTCTCTGATGAGCGTACACCATACTGGGCAGTCCTATGCCAATGCCTCCCATGTCATGCACTCAATTCCAAAGTTCTTAAGAGAGACCTTGAGAGTGCCCTTGTATCACTTTTTCTGACTAGCATATGAATGCTTGCCTTGTGTGAAGTCTGCATAAAATAGTCTTTGAGGCAAGTATACATTTGGCATTCAAACAATATGTCCAACCCATTGAAGTTGTGCTCTCTGCAGTAGAGTTTGAACGTTAAGCAGTTTAGTTCGTGAAAAGACATCAGTGTCTGGTATCTTATCCTGCCAGATGATCTTCAGAATCTTCCTAAGACAATTCAAATGGAAGTGACTCAGTTTCCTTGCATGACACGGGTAGACTGTAGATGTATCATAGTTATTCAACAATGAGGCCAGCACAATGCCTCTGTAGACCTTCAGTTTGATGGTCAGTTCAATACCTCTTCTCCCACACTTTCCTTTAGAGACTCCCAAACACTGAGCTATCTCTGGGAATGTCTGCGTCAACTTCATTATCAATGTGTACACTCCTGGAAAGTACACTACCAAGGTAAGTGTATTATCCATAGCATCTAAACTTCTCCATTTGCCGGAACCAATGGTTCCACATATGGATGTTGTAGCTGATGAAGCACCTGTCTTAGTGTTAATTGTTAGGATAAAATTAACATAAGTGGCAGATACTTGACTCTTCTTTTATTGCATCTAAACTTCAGAGGCTGCATTGTGTGCATAAACATCTCTGCACAAAAACAAAGTCATGCATCAACAATCCCACCATTTTGTTCTTGGCTTGTAGTCTTCTCAAATTGGAGAATTTACTATCAGTTTGGTAGATGACTTTGAGATTGTGTTTGTCCGCATTGAAGATGTTTGACAACATGGCCGAAAACATCATGCTAAAAAACATGGGAGCAAGCATATAGCCCTGTTTCATTCCACTGGGGACTGGGAAAGTGGTAGAGCATCAACATCATCCAGAACCTGAACAAACATGCCATCATGAAATTGATGTAAAATCTGATGAACTTCTCTGGGCAACCAAATTTTGGTTTTCCATAAGCCCTCACAACTAACAGTGTCAAAGACCTTGATCAGATCTACAAACATTGTATATAGACCTCTGTCCTGCCCCTGGCATTTCTTCTGGCAAACACCATATCGAGCATTCATTGGCCTTTTTTTGAAGTCACTCTGGCTCCTAAGAAAGTGACCATCTTCCAGGTGAAGGATCAACCTATTAAAGAGGACTCTGGTAAGAATTTTGACAGCAATTACTAAGAGAGAGACCCCCCTGTGATTATCACAGGGAAATCTATTTCCTTTACCTTTACAGAAATGGACAATGGAGGCATCCTTGAACTCTTGGGGAATGACCTCCTCTTTCCATATAACCTGGAAAATTTCAGTCAGCTTTTATATGAGCAATGGACACTTCTCCTACCTTGTAAATCTCAATGGGAATAGAATCAGCACCAGGTGCTTTACCACAAGAGAGGAGCCTAGTGGCATTCAAAACATCTTCTTCAGTTGGAAATTTTTGTAGAGAGGGATTGACTTTAGCTTGAGGCAAACAGTCATTGGCTTTAGCATTGATGGACTGTTGAGAACCCTATGAAAGTGTTCAGCCCATCTCTCCAGGATTATGTCCTCATCACCAATCAATGTAGCCCCATCAGCACTGAGTATTTCAGATGTACTGTATGTCTTTTGTGCATTAATAGCTTTTAGGGCAACATAAAAGCACTTTGGATTGTTACTGTTAGAATAAAAGTAAATTTCATGTATCTTCTTACTGAGCCAAGAATGCTGCATCTCTAAGCTTCACTTTTATTTTACTTTTTATGGAGTTAAATGCTGCCTTCTTAGAGAACGGTGAGCTAACTTGCTGGAAAGCCTATAGTTTTTGCTTTTCATTCAGCAGCATCTGAGTTTTACCATCATTTTCATCAAACCAGTCTTGATGTTTGTGAGTGTTCTGACACAGATGAGCAAATAGAGTGCTACACACCAAACCTCTGAAAGTTGCCCACTCCTTCTCTGCTCAACTGTTGTAACCCTGTTTTGGTTCAACTTTCACTCTTAAGTTAGCAACAAACTCTTCCTACTTACAGAAACATTCTAATCTGTTGACATTAAGTCTTCTGGTAGTCATTTTGCCTTGGGGCAACTGATTTTGTTGGGTGGCAATATTTAACTTGGAGAAGATAAGTCTATGATCAGTCCAGCACTCTGCACCACACATTGCCTTTGTCACTCTTTCATCCTGTCTGTCTCTTCTCCTTACAATCACATAGTCTACTAAATGCTGATGTTGGTTACAAGGGTCCATCCACAAAGCTTTATTGCCATTAGGTAAAGGAAAAGCAGTAGTGGTGAAGAGAAGGTCATGAGATGCCCAGTTCTTCAGTAGAAAGTGACCATTGTTATTCTTGTTTTCAACTCTATTCCTCTCATGGACTCCCTGCCACGTGTGATAGTCTGAGTCTACTTTAACATTAAAGTCACCCAGAATTATAAGCTTCTCCTCTTTTGGTTCATTGAAGATATGTGTCTCCTGGTCTTCCTAAAACTTTTCTTTCACCTATTCAGGGTTTGTCATGGTAGGAGTCTAGGCACCAATGATGGTGGCATGGTATTTTCCTGAAAGTGGCAATTGCATTGTCATAAGCCTGTCATTCACCCCTTTTGATAGGTATACAATCTTGTCTACTAGATTAACTTTAATTACAAAACCTACTCCAGTTTCATGGCACTTTCCTTCACTGTAGCTACTCCAGAAAAATGTGTATCCTCCTCCAACTTCAGTAAGCTTGCCTTCATTTGCCAGCTTTGTTTCACTCAGAATGCTATTTGAATGTGATACCTGCTGAATTCTCTGGAAATGAGTTTTTCCTTTTTCAGCTATGCTGGATTTTGTGTTGTCTATAAGTGTATGCACATTCCATGTACAGATGGTGAGTGGTGTCATCTTCACAGAAGTTTTTGTACATATTTTTTTTTCTGTGGTTTGTTTCTGCTATAGTTATCAGGTCAGGGTTCAGTAAGGATACAATTTTTAAGGTCCCTTTCTAGAGCCTTCATGATATCAGGAGGTGAGTAGTATGGTCCTTGAAAAGCTCCTCAGACATCCTGGGAGCTGCTCAATCCACTGCTGCTTCCAGTGAGAAGACTACCCTATGGCCTAGGCAGACCTGTGTGTAGGGTTGTGACTAGAGGCTCCAGTGTATCCTCACCTGCTGCTTTATCACTTGCCTATTTGAGATAGATAAAAATGTAATATGGTGTGGGTTATGCTGTACAGGAGAGGAAATGATATATGATGAGATTGGAAAGATAAGAATGGACTAGGAGGTGAAAGGCTTTAAAAGTCAAACAAGCCTTTATGTTTTATCTTAGATTGAAAAGGAATCCACTGGGTTTTTTGTTTTTTGGTTGTTTTGTTGTTTTTTTTTGAGAAGGCACTTACATGGTCCTAGTACTTTTAAAGGAAATCACTTGGATATAGAGGATGGATTGACATGGGAAGAGACTGTGAGATGTATCTTTCACTTGCTACCTGGTAGACTAAACTCTTAACGAAAGGCATCCTATATCCCTAAATTAATGTTTCTTTTTAAGTACCTCCGAAAACCTGACTGAGTGGTCACCACCTAACTTTTCCATAAGAAAAAACAGTCACTTTAGTTCTCTATTCACCTTGAAAGTAAAATCTATTGCTTCTTTGGATTTTATGGATTTTACTACCAAGTATAAAACATGGGGATAAGTATAGACATTTTTTTTTAATACAAAAAGACTTTAACATGAATATAATCTCTCTACCCTCTCCATTGCCTTGGCCCTCTCATTTATATTTTGGAACCCTGAATAATCCTTAGTGTATCTCCACCATTGTTGCTGGATGGGGCTTGTCCATCCATTGCCCAGTGATTTCACTATGTCTGTAAATTTGTAGACCAAAAATCTTTGTCTGATCTGTCATTCTCTCATATTTGTCCTATAAGAATTTAAGTACCTTGAGGAGGACAGCTTTTGCTTTTCCGTTTGTATCACAAAGTCACAGTAAACAATTAATAAGTGCTTTTTGTTTTCCATTATAAAACCAAGGTCTTCTAGTGGATTTTGTTTTTCTTCTACAAAAATGTTATTTTTATTTATTTTTTTATTTAAATTTTATTAATATAAATCTATTTAACTTTTTACATTCATTTTCACAAAATTTTGGGTTCCAAATTATCTCCCCATTTCTCCTCTACCCCCACCCCAATACACCAAGCATTCTAATTTTCCCTATCACCAATCTGCCCTCTCTTCTTTCATCCCCCCCTTCTCTTGTCCCCATCTTCACTTTTCTCCTGTAGGGCCAGATAACTTTCTATTCCACATTACCTGTACTTATTGTTTCCTAGTAGCAAGAACAATACTCGACAGTTGTTCCTAAAACTTTGAGTTCCAACTTCTCCCCATCCCTCCCTCCCCACCCATTGCCTTTGGGAAGGCAGGCAATTCAACATAGGCCGTATCTGTATAGTTTTGCAAATGACTTCAATAATAGTCGTGTTGTATAAGACTAACAATATTTCCCTCCATCATGTCCTGCCCCCCATTACTTCTATTCTCTATTTTCATCCTGTCCCTCCCCGTGTGTTGACTTCAAATTGCTCCCTCCTCCCATTGCCCTCCCTTCCATCATCCCTTCCACCCTGCTTATCTCCTTCTCCCCCACTTCCCTGTATTGTAAGATAGGTTTTCATACCAAAATGAGTGTGCATTTTGTTCCTTCCTTTAGTCGAATGTGATGAGAGTAAACTTCATGGTTTTTTTTTCTCAGCTCTCCTCTTTTTCCCTCCACTTAAAAGTCTCCTGCTTGCCTCTTCTATGAGAAATAATTTACCCCATTCCATTTCACCCTCTCTCCTCCCACTCCATTTCTCTCTCACTGTTTACCTTGCTTTCTTTTAAGATATGATCCCATCCTATTAAATTCACTCTGTGCTCTCTTTATGTGTGTGTGCATGTGTGTATGTGTGTGTGCGTGCACATGTACATGTGTGTGTATATGTATGTGTAATCCCACCAACTACCCAGATACTGAAAAGTTTCAAGAGTTACAAATATTGTCTTTCCATATGGCAATGTAAACAGTTCAACTTTGGTAAGTCCCTTATGACTTCTCTTTGCTGTTTACTTTTTCATGCTTCTTCTCATTCTTGTGTTTGAAAGGCAAATTTTCTTTTCAGCTCTGGTCTTTTCATCAAGAATGCTTGAAAGTCCTCTATTTCATTGAAAGACCATATTTTCCCCTGAAGTATTATACTCAGTTTTGCTGGGTAGGTGATTCTTGGTTTTAGTCCTAGTTCCTTTGAATTCTGGAATATCCTGTTCCATGCCCTTCGATCCCTTAATGTCGAAGCTGCTAGATCTTGTG
>CM053769.1:599731845-599756683 GCA_028658325.1 Potorous gilbertii | reverse complement strand
AATTTTAGGATCAACTGTTGAGTATTGTTCTTGCTATTAGGAAATAAGAAATACAGGTAATGGGGAATAGAAAGTTATCTGGCCCTACAGGACAAAAGAGAAGATGGGGTAAGGGAAGGGAGGGATGATAGAAGAGAGGGAAGATTGGTGATATGGGTAATTAGAATGTCCAGTGTATTAGGGAGGGGGGAGGGGACAAATGGGGAGAAAAATTTTAGAACCAAAAATCTTGTGAAAATGAATGTAAAAAGTTAAATAAATTTATTTTAAAAATTAAAAAAAATAAAAAATAATAAAAAATAATAAAAAAAAAAAACAAAGGGGAGAGAAAAAAAAAAAAAGAATATTGTAGCCAAATTCCAGAGTTCCCAGGTCAAGGAGAAAATATTGCAAGTGGCCAGAAATTCAAGTATTATGGAAATACAATCAGGATAACATAAGAATTATCAGCTTCTACTTTATAGGATAGGAGCATTTGAAATATGATTTTCCAGAGTTCAGAGAGGCTAGGATTAAAACCAAGAATCACCTACCCAACTAAACTGAGTATAATCCTTCAGGGTACAACAATAGATATTCAATGAAATAGAGGACTTTCAAGCATTCTTGTTGAAAAGACCAGAGCTGAATAGAACATTTGACTTTCAAATACAAGAATCAAGAGAAGCATGAAAAGGTAAGCAGGAAAAAGAAATCATAAGAAATTTTTTAAAGTTAAACTGTTTACATTCCTACGTGGAAAGATGATATTTATAACTCATGAGACCTTTCTCAGTATTAGGGTAGTTGGAGGAAATAGACAAGACAGGCAGACAGATAGATAGACAGACAGACAGACAGATAGATAGATAGATAGAGTTGAATATGAAGGGACAATATCTAAAAAAAATAAAATTAAGGAGTAAGAGAGGAATATATTGGAAGAAAGAGCAAGATAGAGATAGAATTGGGTAAATTATCACACAAAAAAGGAGTCAAGAAAAGGTTTTACATTGGAGGGAGGTGAGAAAGGATGAGTCAACCTTACTTTCATCAAATTTGAATAAAGGAGGGAATAGCATACCCACTCAATGAGGTATTTTACCCTACAGGAAAGTAGGGGGGAAAGGCTGAGGGATGGCAATAGAAGGGAGGGCAAGACTCGGGGTGAAGGTAATCAGAAACAAACACTTTTGAAAAAGGAACAGGATCAAAGGAGAAAATAGAATAACTGGGGGGTAGGATAGGACGGAGGGAAATATATTTAACGTGACTATTATGGAGGTGTTTTTCATAACTATACATGTATAATCTATACTGAATTGCTTGACTTCTCAGTGGAGGTAGGTGGGGAGAGAAGAAGGGAAAGAATCTGGAACTCAGAGTTAAAAACAAACATTAAAAAGTTGTTTTTACATGCAACTGGGAAATAAGATATATAGGCAATGGGGTATAGAAATCTATCATGACCTTCAATAAAGTAAAAGGGAAGGGGATAAGAAGGGTTGGGGGAGATGATAAAATGGAGGGCAGACTAGGGGAAGAGGTAATCAGAATGCATGCCATTTCAGAGTTGGGGGGAGGGGAAAGATGCAGAGAAAATTTGGACCTCAAAATCTTGTGGAAATGAATGTTGAAAGCTAAAAGTAAAAACATAAATTTAAATCTTGAAAAAAAAAGAAAGAAAAAAAGAGGTGTGGTAAACGGAAGGATAACACTGGAGAGGGGATAGTTTATGAGCAAAATATACTTCCTGATCCTGAAAGGGGAATTAAAAGGGAGAGGATTGACGTATGGACAAGAAGATAATGAAGTACCATGGACTGCCTCTTTTATTCTTGGTGGAATAGCTAAACAAATTTTGATATATGAAAGTAATGGAATATTATTGTGCCAAATGAAATGCTGAAAGATAATATTGAAGAGAATCCTGGGTAGTATGAATTAATATAGTGAAATTAGCATAATCAGAAAAACAATTTATATAATAACAACAATATTGTAAGGAAAAGCATCATTGAAAGACAAGAACTCTGGTCAAATCAATCATGTCTCCATAGGATCTATGATGAAGCCCAACTCCTGACAAACATGTGATTGACATGAGGTTCAGAGACATACATTTTTGGATATGACCATTGTTTATATTTGGTTTTTTTTTTTTGCTTAAATTTGTTATGTTTTTCCACTTTTTTTTTTTTGCTCAGTGAGAGGCAGGTTAGCAATGGCAATGCAAAAAATAAAAGGGGGTGGGGGGGCTGAAACACTGTTTCAATGCATAGAACTGAAGGAAGTTCGGAAGGAAGCACAGAAAAGTTGAAAAGTTTTGAAAGTAAGGAATCAATTCATTATTTTTTTAAAGCAAGTGGTATATAGAGATTCATTATTTCATATAGAAGCCTCTTTTGTGTTCTAATGAGGTTATAGAAATGCTTTTTTACATTTAATTTCAGAATAAAAAAACAAAATAAAAAAGTAAATGTATTAATTATGGATTTTGTTCTCCTTGAAAAGGTACATACACACATATACATATCATATATAATGCAAATGTATGATTTGATACTTAGTGACTTCAAAGATGAAAATTCGTTGGAAAATTCAAAATAAGGAATTAAGAGTGAGACAAGAAAAAAAGACTTGAAGACTATAAAGAACCATCACAATCATTCACCATGAATACATCTAAAAGAAAAACGAAAACAAATCGGAAAGTCCTAAAAATAGAAAGCACAAAGCAATATCGTAAAATCTGAAATAGATTATATTTTAATGGATAGGATATAATGAAATAATGATATGCAAATCATTCCTGAATCAGTGGTCAGTGTACTTCTGGATCACTGACTTGTTAGTTAAAACAAAGATCAACATTAATACATATATAGAAGAGAAAAATTAAAATATGAAAAAGTTATGATGTCACAGAATTAAAACAAAAACAAATAGGCCTTTTAAAAATTATTGATGACAAAAAATAGGATATAGTTACATGAAATTATCATTGACACCAATTACAATTATTTCATACAAAAGTTTAAGGTAAAACGAGTGCCAAAATAGGGTCACCAAAATAGCCTAAAATGCATTTTGTCAGCAGACTCTTGACTTACTTTCTCAGTGGAGAGACACAGCAGCCAAGGACAACATCGATTTACAATATGAACTCATTTGTGAAATCTTATGGAGAAAGATGACAGAAGGTTATAAGTAATATCATCTCATGAAACAGATAAGGGGACATTAAAATCATTATAAAGAATGTTTGGTGAGAGAATCAACTAAGCAAAATCAGATGCCGTGGGCATCTAAGGATGAAACTGAAAGAAGGAAAGGAAACAGACAAAAGATAGAAAAGATATGCAAGACAGAATTCTTTTACCCATCAGGGACAATGGAACAATGGATTCTAACATCACTATCCCAGGAAAGCTTACAGAAAAGGGAGAAATGGCCCTAAAATGAGTAAAGAGAGGAAAAGCAAAAGGGTTCTACTTAGAGATCTGTGATAGAAGTAAAAAGAAAATTATAAAAACATTGAGAGATTGATTCAAAATGTAGCTACAGGAGGTGAAAAAGTAAAGATATGGAGAGGTAGGCAATTATCACTAACTCCACCAAAACAAATGACTAAGAGAAGAACATCAACAACTCTCAATCTATATACCTATTTTTTTTTCCATTTAAATAAAATTGATGAGAATTGTATACACAGGTATCAAGGTTAATCTTGTTAGCAATAGTAGGTGCTAAAAAAGACTTTTGAAAGGAATTTTCCAGTCAACCATATCTTTACTGAAAAAATATAAAAGTTACCCAATTAAATAATTATCTATTCAAACTTGACCTCCATTTCTCCCTCCCTCAGGATCTGAGAGGTGAAACTTTTGCCTCTCTTGTCAAGAACCAGACAAGTATTCTTTTCACTGTACCCCTACTATTCTATCGTCCTGCCCTCCCACATTCTGGCAACTCTTTCAGTGTTGTCTTTTCCCATTGGAATGTAAGCTCTTTGAGGTCAGGGAGTCTCTTTTGCTTCTATTTGTATTCAAACATACGTGTGTGCATATGTGAATACAAATAAAAACTATGGAGAATTTCTCCACTTATTTTATTGCATTCAGCTGTGTCCAATTCTTCATGACTGCATTGGGGGGTTCTCTTGGCAGAGATAGTTTGCCAATTTCCTTCTCCAGCTCATGTTACACATGAAGAAACTGAGGCAAATAGGATTAAGTGACTTTCCCAGGATGACACAGTTAGTAGAAGTCTGAGGCCACATTTGAACTCAGGAAGATTAGTCTTCCTGAGTCCAGGCCCAGTACTCTATCCCCTGTGCCACCTAGCTACACACACACACACACACACACACACACACACACACACACACATATATATATGTACGTATGTATACATATATGCATGTGTGAGATATACACATATAAATATATATGAGAGGTATGTGTGTATATGTGTATGTTTATATATTTGTGTGTGTCTCTATGTATTCCCTCTTCCAAGGCCCATTGATATTATATCCTCTCCTTATTGGTAGAAATGAATATCCTTCTTTGTGTGAAGGGCAGGGTAGAGGGCAGAGTTGGTGAAGGTGTGACAGTCCTAGCCTTCTCTAGTCCCTTCTTTGAGGACTCTTCAACTGGGAGTACTCCTTTGGGGACACATCATTTGGGTGCTCCTAGATTTCAACTTAGAACAAGAAGACAAAAGAGGCCAACCCTACTTCAGGTTGAAGAAGGAAAAAATTCTGGGAAGACATGAGAGGAACCAGCAGTCTCCAATATGTCACTATGCCCAACTTTCCATGCTAGACACTTTAAGAAGTTTCCCCTTAAGCAATATCGCCAGCCTTCTCTCTTGACTGAGCTGAATTATTTCACTGTCAATGGGGCAGTTCATTGACTCTGTATTGCCTGATTTATGTTCTCCTAGATATATCTACTCTGATTTTTCTTCTGCTTTACAGTTTGTATAAGTGGGTATCTTTGCTATTCTCTATGCAAGTCATTGTGGAACTAGTATTAGGTAGGAAAAGGGTCAAGCCTTGGATTTAAAAGTTAGGATCCTCCTTCCTCCAAAAATAATGCAGCAATCAAATGTAAGATGGAACCCAATCATATGCCCTAGACAAATAATATTTAAGGGACCAGATAGATATAATTCTAGCCCAATAACTGTTCTCTCTGAGAAAAACAAAATGGTGGCCTCTGGACCCAACCTTCATCTTCCTCTCCTGGCAGTAATGGACGTCTCCCTCAGAGAAGAGTAGAGGGAGAAGAGGCTCAGGTGGACCTTACTATACATAGAGGGTCCTCTATTCCTCCTTATTTGGTCTCCTTCCTTATATATACACACATGTGTATACATGTATGTATGCATGTGTATAGATACATGTATATTACATATATGTATAATTTAAATACATGTACATACATGTACATATACATGTATAAGTACTAAGTATTTATGTATAGATTCCACCAAGAGATACTATGCAAGATTCTTTGAAAGATATAACAACAAAAATAATGTTGTTCATTATAATATCAGATGAGACCTAAAACAGGGAAGTATCTACTCACTAAAGCTGCATGGCATTAACCCAACACAAGGAACTACCTGAATAGAGTATTGTCATAAATGCTAAGATATTTAAAATATGAATGTTTTTGATGAACATTATGGTACCAAATCCTGGCTGTGATCAATGATCAACCAAAAGAATTTGGCCTAATTAACTTCGCAGAAAAAATTCCAAATGGATAAATGAGTTTTATTGTCTGGATCCTGTCATACAGTTATATGGACAGTTATAAAACTTGCCTGTGTAGATGTATACCGTAAAATTTCACAGCGATTAGCCCAAAAGTTGGAATGAGAATTAAACAGAGGGAGGTAAAGCGGTTGGGTTGACTTTGGGAAATTACAATTTTCTTGTAATTACTCCTAAACTTCTTCCTGAAACAAAATCCCAACTTTGAAATATCAATATTCTATCAGTATTGTTTTATGTCTGTGCATCATGGAACACAGTCAAATGCAAAGCACTAAAACTGGTTAGGAGCATGTGACTGGGTATCAGCTACAGTGTGGAACAAACAATACAAAGAAATGAAAAAGAATCACTGCATTGGATGTCATTAAAGAAATGTGTGATTGAATAAGCAGATAAACCACGATATGACAAGAGTCTAAGATAACCCATGGACAACCTCTATCTTCCACCTTGTTCTCTGGGGGATACAGCTGCTTGAGTGGATGCACTATGGCAAATTTTATGGTAGAACATGGATAAGAGGCTGAGCATCTATGGCTGAGGTGCAAAATCTGCAAAGCTGAAAGGAATATACATATTGATGAAACCCTATATCCATTTACACTTAAGAGAGAATAAATAAGGAATTATTTTCCTTATTTCCCAATTCCCGAGAGATCTGCCTGATGATCAAGTAATAGGTTTTTTAACTTTGTCAATATAGAGTGTGCATAAATAAGTTGACCCTGCTTTTTATTTCTTCCATTGTAATTGAAACAATTCTCTAAGCACCTGAATGAAAATTTAGAAATAAATACTTTATAAACTGCTCTTAGCTCTGGGGGCTCCATTACCCTTTTGATGCAAATGGATAGTCATTTACACTTAAAACATTGCTCCCTGTATCGGGGAGGGGTTAGGAGCAGTTGCTAAATAGTGATGTGTAGTTAGACAGTGTAGTTGCTGAAGCCAAAAAAGCCAACTTATGAAGGGTTCACCCGGAAGAGGACTGAAAACAAAGTGATTTTTTCTCCTTTGCACAGAACCAAGGCCCCGTGGAAAGGAGAATGGTCTTCGGGTCACTAAATCCCAAGTTGGATTCCTGGTTTTTGCCAACAGTTAGCATTGCAATCCTGAGACAATTATTTCATCTGTCTGGGTCTCAGTTTTCTCTTCTGTAAAACGGAAGTAATAAAACTTAAAACTCTCTACCTCACAGGGTTGCTGTGAGGAAATTTCTTTAAATCCTTAAAGTGCATATTAATATGAATTATTCTTATTTGATATGCATCCAAAACTACACATTTTACTCTGATATAAGTTAAGATGCACTAACAGAACTAGGTAAGTCCTGAAAAGGGCAAACAAAAGGGAAAGTTCACAAAACTCACCTCTTCATGAAGATTGAAAAGATATACTGTAAGTTTCTTTTTAGGCTTGTCCTGTTTTTCATTTTGTCTTTGTATCCCTAGAACCTAGTACAAAACCTGACACATGGTAGGACCTTAATAAGTTCTTGTTGAAACAGATTCGAAGAAAAGGGTCAATCCTCAGACTAGAAAGGCAAAGGAGCAATGTTGCAAGCATGTAAATCATCAAGAGAAAAAATAGAATTGAATCAAGTAAAATTCCACAATAATTAGAACTATGACTATGGGCAAATGAAAATAAGTCCTTTTTCACAGAGTGGGAAATAAATTGATGAACTCTGTCATCCCAACAGATTCAAGTAGTTTCAAAAAAAAAATTAAGGTAGATTTGCGGTGGGCAAATACACAATAAAATACTAAAATACAACAGAGTGTTTCATATATTTGTAATGGCATAGGTACTTTTGTGGTCTAAAGTACTGGGAACCCTGAAATTCAAGGGCAAAAGGTGCATGTTTTACCTTGAAAGAAGTTGACACAACCCTTCTTTCAGTCAGAGACAAGGTTTATTAAAACATTAGCAGAGATAGGCGAGATTTAAAAATCTGAGCTATTGGCTAGATTTGAAGAATCTAAACATTTGTATCACTAATGCAAGCGGGCCAGATTCTCAAGGAATCTGCTCAATTTAATAGGGGAAAGATGGACACCTATATACAGAAAGACTGTTGGAAGATCTGGATGTGGTCAAGGAATGGCCAATAGCTTAGGGTGACTGGGAGGTAACAGAGAAGCAGTCTAGATGGAATTAAGGGGTGGTAAAATAGCCTGGGGTGAGGTCAAGTAGACCTAGAGGGTCACAAGGAAAGGGCAGTTAAAAAGATCATTGTGGGATAGTCTTGGTGCCTCAGATAAATGCCAGAGACTTGGCTATGTGAGAAAGTTCAGGGGCTTGGGTGAAAATTCAGAAGCGGGGGTTCCAGACTCCATAACCTGTCAGCACTAGATTTTTGTTCAGAAGATCTGAGTCTTCCCCACTTATTTTCTAAGACCTTTATCAAGTCATTATTTTAACTGAAGAGGGCTAAAATGGTCTCTGTTTTCCCATTTGTAAAGTGGACATATCCAAAATTTGCAATATCTACTGTTAGAGATGCACTTGACATATAAAAAGGTATCAAGGAAAATTTATTAAAATGGAGTTCAGGGGAGGGAAGGACTTCTAGGTTCCTTCCTTTGAATGAGTGGTGGACTCCTGCATGGTTACTGGAGACTGTCGGAATAAGGCAGGCTTCTTAGAGAATTCCGAACTTTGAATCACCCAGACCACCATCCCCCAGCCATGCGACTTCGTGTTCTCCTCTCTGACAGGCTTTCCCTCAAATAGCTCATCAGGCTGGAGCAGTAGTTTCTGACCTTTTACCTAACTGTCCTAGGTCATGTAACTCTGTGGAAACAGACCTTCCTTGTTTACCATACTACTTTACTCAGTTATTGTGAGGATCCAAAAGTAAGGCAAGCACTGTGTAACAGAAAAACATTATATAAAGTAAGATATTATCAGGTTTTTATTTCTTTATTACTTGGGGACATAAAGACTAAGCTTTGAAGATAAAATTAAAATGTTTTCCCACAATTCCTGTCTGACTAGAACAATAGACAATTCTGGATTCATTAGGATAGGATGAGCAAGATGAATAGATTCAATTAAATTCAGTTTAACTCAATTCAAAAAGTATTTATTAAGCACCTACTACATGCAAGTTATTTGCTAGGCACTGGAGGACATACTGATAGAATTCCCTCTTCAATCAATCCCTCTTCTCAAAGAGCTCACATTCTAATGGTATTTTCTATGGAGGAGGGAGAGGGACAAAGAGGCAGATTTAATGAGATTGGCAGTGGAGAAGCATGAATAGAATTTAGATTATGATGAACTAGGAGACTGGTATGAAATTAATATTCATACTAGTACCATCAGGGTTAACTCAAGACAAAAAATAAAAACAAGTCAAATTTGTCTCACAGCCCAGCCTCTTAAACCGGGAGCTGTTGGTATCTCATGGGAACTCTCCACCACTGAGGGCGAACCTCTGTCACCCCCAACACCTCAGGACTTCATTGTCCATTATCTCATCCTATCAGACCCAGTATCCCTCAGGTTTAAATTTGTTAATGTGACACTTAGCTTTAGATTTCTGGTCTTGCTAGAGAGAGTTAAAATGGCTTCAATGGCCTTTCTGAAGAGGCATGCATTCATCTTAACAAGGCAAGAGCCCTGTCTTCATTTTGTAATCCAGATTCTCAATGATGGGAATTTTAAGTCAAATAGCAAGGGAGAAAGAAATCAAGGAAAATCAATGGGAAGACATTTTGGTTTAAAGAACAGTATCTAGGATATCTCTCAGGTCAAATTATTAGCAGCTGCAAACTACACATCTAAGTAACATTGACCTGAATAAGATAACAAGAAGAATGCATTTTACAGTCAGGTAAACATAAGTCTTCTTCACTTCATGAGACAGGGAAGTAATTGGCAGCAGTAACCTAAGGGTTAAATCCTAATGGGACTGCCACAGAGACAGGAAGCTGAGCAGGGACCCCTAAGTGTTTAGGTGCCACTGAGTTTCCTATTTGTTTTCATTTGTGAGCCTAGGTTGGTTGGAGGTGATAATTGTTTAATTGTGCATATTGGCTTTTTCATTTAAAAAAATTCAATAAAGTTTCACTATTTTTAATCTAAAATAATGGACTCATGCTGTGATAATTATCGTGATAAAATGTAAAAAATAAATAAATAACCTCCCATTTAAAAGATTCCTTTTATCTGCCAACAATTTCTATCTACTGAATGTAAATTTAATTGCAATATATTTCCTTAATGATCTCCTCTAATTGGGTCTCCCTGATATGGTATCTTTCTAAACTTGCAGCCCAGTAACAGAGTATTTGCTCTTAATTCTTTAGAAGACCCTTTAAGTGATGGGCACATATAAAAATACTGATTTTTTTTCCTCCATATTTGTACTAGTAGTTAGAGAAGGGAGTGTTTTGAATACCCTTGACATGTATATTTTTTAAGAAATCAGAGTAAAAAGACCAAGACATTGATTGCTTTTCCTCTCATCAAAACAATACAAAAAAAGGAAAAGTAAAGCTATTTTCTAGAGATTTGGGCAAAATTTTTTCTTCATAATTGGTTATTTTTGGTGAAAGAGATGTTTTGAGAATTTAAATTCTTTGATGAAGGAACTATTTTACTATACTCTTTTAACATATCCTTTTAATAACTAATACATTTCTGAATATAAGTTGTTTTAATTAACTTAATTTTCTCCTTTCCTTAGAAATTCCTAGAATTTCCAGAGAAATATTATACAGGGAGAAGAGAAGAGAGTCTTCTACACTGCCTTGAAAAACATCCATCATTAACAAGTATGTCCTAGATGAAAATCCCATAAAGGAAAATGAGAGGGAGCAGTCAAATAGGTAAAAGAATCAGGAAGGAACAGTAGAAAGGAGAGAATATTAAGAAGAGGACTTGGCTCCCAGTGTCAATGACTTTAGAGAGGTCAAGAAGGATGTGGAATGAGAAAAGGCTACAGATTTGTCAATTAAGAGATCATTTGTAACTGAAAAGAACAGTTTTGATAATATAAGGACCTAAGCTAAACAAAGGGTTGAGAGAGTTAGAGGAAAGGAAATTAAATCACTGATGACTTCTCAATGAGTTTGGGCAGAAAAGGAAGAAGAGCTCTAAGATGATAGCTAGCAAGGAAATATGGATAAGATTGAGGAAGGAGTTCAATTAGGATATCACTATCTATAGAGGTTTAATCTGGGATAGAGTTGTCCCAGGGCATCAGCCACAACATGTAGCTAGAAAAGAAGATGGAATGTCTGGGCACTGGCAAAAACTGACTACCATGGAGTTTAGGTGGCCAAATCGTACCTGAGGTGTCATCTAATGGCTGCTCTTAGAGTCCAAGGAGAAGTCTTCCCAGGCTCACACAGGTAAACCAATTGTCATCCTACATTGTTGATTTATAGAGACCTTATTATAGCTTACGTTCTATGTTTAGAGGGCATTCTGATGCAGATATAGGTTGGACTAGACAACTTCTGAGATCCCTATCATCTCTGGGACTCTGAGACTTGAGCCTAACTTAGTACACTAGTCACCTAAATGATTTTCTGCCTCCAGTATTTCCACTTTCCAAGGTATCCTTCACACATTCCACCTAATACACAGGTAAGATAATATTAATCCCTGATTAAAAACCTTCAGTGACTCCACATAGTCTACCAAATAAAATCCAGATGCCTTAACCTGACTCTCAAGGTTCTTCCTGATATGGCCTTAAAGCCTTTCCCAACCTTGTCACACTAGTTTCTGTCATACACACTTCAGTGAACCAGAATTATGTCACTATTCTTCCTGCTTTTTCACACTGTCATTGGTATCACCATATCAGCCTGGAACACATTCTTCACATTTCTACTTCAGAAAGACCTCATCTTCAAGATCCGTATCACCACTTAGATGAAGATTTCTCTAGTTCTCTCTCTCTCTCTCTCTCTCTCTCTCTCTCTCTCTCTCTCTCTCTCTCTCCTTAGTCAGCAGTGATCCAATCGTTCTAATAGTCTCTTGTTCTGTTTTGTCTGGTGTCTTCTGGGTACCTAGTCAAATTCCAGCTGAAATTAAAATTATTCGTGCATGTACTCTGTCTCTACCCTTAGTGTATATAAACCCATGTAAACTTTCTGGGGTTAGGGCGATATGAATTTAAGAAGTCTTTGTTATTGAATTGGATTGCAACCAGACAGGAATCTTCTAGAACCTGGTGATTGATGGCTCTTTCCTTTGGATCTAACATATAACTGGGTTAATAATCATTCCCGAGTTCTCAGATGGAAACAGCCGGACTTCTAAGATGGAATGTTGAGGGCTCTGGTTTGATATTTGAAAGAATATTTCTAAAAATGTGCAAAGATATGAGATTTGACCCACAGCACAAACACCCATTCCCAATTAAAAAAACAAACCAAACCAAAAAAACAAAAAAACTACCTAAAGTTTTATTTTCTTTCATTCATAGAATAAAATAATTAATAGATGTTAGCCCTTTAAAATTGACTCCTATTTAGAGTTCATCATGTTAAAATCTTAGAAATCAGATAATTTAATTCCCTTATTTTAAATAGGATGTTAGGGCTACAGTTGAAAGGGACAGTAGAAACTATGTAGTCCAGTACATTCACTTTACAGGTGAGAAAATAAGAGTCAGGGAGATTGTTACTTGCCTGAGGTTACAAACATAAGTAATATTAGAATCAAGATTTGAACACAAGTCTTCTGGATCCTGAGCCAGCGCTTATTCCACTTTCCCATCTTGATTTCTTCAAAACAGTGAAAATATTTAGTTTGCCTGTGGTCATACATGAAACTTACTGTTTCCTCAACTCTGCCTCAAAAGACTTCAATTTTTCCTCAATTCAACCCAGCTGTCAAATCCCCCAGAAATCTTTCCTTCTTCCATACTACTTAGTGAATTAAGTCAGCTCAACTCAACAAGCACTTACTGTAATTAAGCAGTAATTGAGTTGTTGTGCTAAGCACAGGGAGTGCAGCAAATTAAAGAAAAAAGAAAGAAAGTCTCCACCCTCAAGGAGCTTATTTCTAATATGGAAAGACAATACCTAAAAAGAGGTTGAAGGGGGAAGGAAGAATAAAAAGGGAATGGTACCCATCTGCGGTCATGATGGAAAAAGAAAGTCCAAGAGCATGATTGAGAAAGATGTCCCATGGGAAATATCCAGTAGACCATCAGGAGAGAGATTGGATCTTGATATGCTGATCTGAAAATCATTTGAATGGAGAAGGTAATTGAAACTGGAAACTGGATGAGGTCAGCATGAGAGTACAGAGAGAAAAGATGAGGGTTCAGGAGAGGGTTACCTGTGCCCTAATAACTGGGGAGTGGAATATGGATGATGAGTAAGCAAATGAGTAGAAGGAGAAACAAAAGAGTACAGGAGTCACAGAAACCCAGAAAGGAGAGAGCATCTAGGAAGACAGAGTAATCACTAGTGTATATTGATGCAATTATGTCAAGAAGAATGAAGACTGCAATCAGCTATGGCATTAAAGACATCACTGATAACTTTGGAGAAAGAACTTCAACTGAGTAATAATATTTGAAGCAAGGGTTTGAGAAGAGAGTGAAACATGAGGACATAGAAGCAATGAGTATTAATATTTTTTTTCTAGGAGTTCGGTTAAATTACAATAAGTGCTTGTTGAATGGAGCTGACAATTCACTAAGAAGTATGGAATGATGAAAGATTTCTGGAGGATTTGACAGCTGGGAATTGAAGGCTTTTGAGGCAGAGTTGAGGAAACAGTAAGTTTCATGTATGACCACAGGCAAACTAAATATTTTCACTGTTTTGAAGAAATCAAGATGGGAAAGTAGAATAAGTGCTGGCTCAGGACCCAGAAGACTTGTGTTCAAATCTTGATTCTAATATTACTTATGTATGTAACCTTGGGCAAGCAACAATCTCCCTGACTCTGATTTTCTCACCTGTAAAGTGGATGTACTGGACTACATAGTTTCTACTGTCCCTTTCAACTGGAGCTCTAACATCCTATTGAAAATAAGGGAATTAAATTAGCTGATTTCTAAGATTTTAACATGATGAACTCTAAATAGGAGTCAATTTTAAAGGGCTAACATCTATCAATTATTTTATCTTATGAATGAAAGAAAATAAAACTTTATGTAGTTTTTTTTTGTTTGTTTTTGTTTTTTTTATTTGGGGATGGTTGATCCTTTGTTTGGAGGACAGATTTAAGGTATTGGCTTGTGGACTCAGAAGGGTCAAGTGATTTTTTTTAATGGAGAAGAACTTGTCATGTTTGTTAGAAGTAAGGAATGGGTTGATTGTAGGAAGATTGGGAGGAGTTCTAGATTGGTGTAGGAATGGTTGTAAGAACACATATAAAACAGACTTAATTATCTCCAAAAAGCTTTTTATTTTCCTAACTTCCACATCTCTGTCCAGGGCATCTTCATCCTATTAGTTCCACAGGTTTCCAACCTTGGACTATTCCTTAACTTCTCAATCTGCCTCAACTCAGCTATCCAATCAATTACCAAATCTTATTCATTCTAACTTCATATCTCATACATAACTTCTTTTTCTTTCTATTTCTTTCTTCATCATGTCTTGCCTAGACTGGTTTCTTCTAAGCTATGTCTCCCTCCTCTCTAATATGTTCTCCCTACAGCTACCAAAATTCAATTCCTCAGGCATAGGTTTGATCAAGCCATTCTTCTACTCAATAAATTCCAGTGACTCCCTATTATCTCTGCGGTCAAATACAAACTCCTGCTTGACATTTAAAGACCTTCATAACTTGGCTGCAACTAATCTTTCCAGTTTTATTATATATTCTTTGCTTCCTTATCCTCTATAATCCATAAACCAGAAAGACAAAAACAAAATGATCTTAACATAGTGATACTAATAATAAATACTTATTATGCATATGATTCTTTGTAATTTACGAGGTACTTTCCAAAATATTATTTCATTTGATTCTCACAAAAGTTCCAGGCAGGGTATTTTCCCCATTTATTACTGGTGAAAAATGAACAGTATCAACTCTGATGGCTAGTCAAGTGCTCTTTCTGATACATTATGGGTCTCTACTGTTAGGATACTCACACCTAGATTATGTCCTGGTTTTGAGCTTAATTTTTGGTTGTTCTGTTGTTGTTGTTTCTTAATTTTTTGTTCTGTTTTATTTTTAAAGTTCTCAGAGGAATGATGTTAAAAAGGCAGCTAGATGGCACAGAGGATAGATTGCTAGAGTTGGAGTCAGGAAGACTCATCTTCCTGAGTTAAAATCAGGCCTCAGACACTAACTGTGTGACCCTGGGCAATTCACTTAATCCTGTTTGCTCCAGTTTCTTCATCTGTAAAATGAGCCAGAGAAGGAAATGGAAAACTACTCGAATGTCTTTTTAAGCAATCCCAGAATGGATTCATGAAGAGATTGAACAACAGTATTAAATGATTTCATGTGACGCGCCATTTCAGTAGAAACACTTTGTTGTTTGCATTTTTCTGTTTGCCTATTCCTTGATGCTGTTAAAATGAGTTGGTTGTTTCTAAATTACTACCAAAAGAGGTCAGTTAAGATAGACTTAATCTTTGATTATTCTCTCTGCCATCTTGAAACAAAATAGTAAGGAATAAAAAATTTGAATGAGTGTATTTTTTTTCTTTTTTTTTTAATGTGTGCAGTAATGGTAGATGACGGACCCAGATCCAGGTCACAGAGATAGTTGATGACACTGGGCAAAGGCTACAATCCACAATATCTGTAACACTTTGTTCTTTCACAACCCTATTTGTACATGGCTAGTCCCTGCCCACATTTATTTGATGTTTTTCTCTTTATGGATCCTAACTAAAGCCAGTGAGATTATCTCCGAAGGCATTCCCAATTTAACAAAATCTCATTCGATTTTGATGTGAAGTTCCAAAGCCTCTCCCTGCCCTCTCCTTGTGGTTATCTGCAGACTGAACCAGCATATTCTTTCTCTGTCATCCAGACCACTAATGAAAGTGTTTAATAACATTACCTCTTGTTAGGTTCCTCCCACACTGCCCCTGATCCATTCACAGATACTCTTTGGGTGCTAGGTGCCAGTCAGACATGTCCAGCAGTTGGGAACCTAATCACTGGGAGATTCATATGGCATTTTCTCTCACTTAAATGATGATCATCTAATATGAGACAGAATCACAGATCTTTCTAAGATCCAGATGGAGGATATGTTTCCCATTCCCTCATCTTACTGGTTCTGTAACTCAGCCATTCTTGCCAGGTAGAAAAAAAAATTCATTACAGGAGTGAAATTGACAGCCTAAATATGCCTTTCCACCTGTTCTGCAGTGTTTTTAGTTGAAGCTCTCATACAAGATATTCTAGAGGCTCTGTAGGACACAAGAATGGATTCTTACCATTGAGTGTTTTTAAAACATGTTTATTTCAACCCTTTCCCCAGGAAAACTTTCCTTTTCTCTTTGCCCTTGAATTCCCTGTTTCACAGAAAGAAGGCTGTCAGTAATATAGCTACATACTAAAACCTGTTTGACCCCAGATGGTTATGAAATCAAGGTTTTCTGACATCACTTAGGTTCATAGTATATTAACAATTTATTGACACTTTCCTAAAACTTCATTAAAAAATTTTCCCTAGCATAATTATACTGTCATATTCATTCTGCTTTATATCCTTTCCAATAACTGTTAATTACTAGAAGGGAGTGTAAAAAGATATCTTCCTCCACAGTCAAACTTCTCCATCCTCAGTTACTGATGCCATTTTCACCAATCACTTTCAATTCAGAAGACTATAATGTTACTGGAATTTTAATTGTAAAAAAGATATGGAAATAACTTGAATAAGGGATATGAACTAGTAGTTCTCTATTCATGTCATGTCAACAATATCAACCAATACAATTGGCTGGGAAGTGAAAAATTAAATCAAGCAGTCATGCTTTTCCCCCGTGGTGCCCAACTGAACTTATTTTATAGGATGAGTACTTTTTTTTGGACCAAAATAGTCAATTTAGTTAGCTGATCAATTGATTATATATAAAATATAGGTGCTTGGGTGGTCAAATTGATTGCTTTTATTTAATCAATTCAGTCAATATGCTAAATACTGGGTTGTGGAGTCCTCATAATTGTCACGGTAGAAATTGTCATAATAGCTTTGCTTAGAGGGAGAAGTTATGTTCTAGACATACGAGTTCACTGATACAGGTAATTGTCAGTAAAGAAGTTCCCTCTATACAACTGGAATTTTCTCTTTGATTTATATATTTTTTACAATTTGGCATTTTCTCTTTAATTTATATGTTTTTTATTTTTAATTTAAGGAATACAAATGGGCATTTTCTCTTTAATTTATATATTTTTTACCTTAATTTAATTTATTTTTAATTTAAGGAATAAAATATCATTTCCAAATCTTAGAACATCACCTATAGGTACCCAGAGGCACTAAATGACTTACAACCCAGGGTCAAATCAGCAGTATGTATGAGAGGCAGGCCCTAAGCCCAGGCCTTCTTGACTCTAAGGCCCTTTGCTATTCATTATTCTGTTCTCATGATAGATAGGATAGATATGTGAAATCAACAAACTGTCATTGCTTCTTCTTTGTACAGGGCACTGTGCTGGGAGCTGAGCATAGAAGCAGAGAAAGAACATAATCTCTGTCTTCAAAGAAGTAACCTTCCATTTAGGAGGATATAACTTGTTAGCAGATAGGTAAATATAGAACATCTACAAATGAAATACGAAGTATTTTGTTTAGTTTTCCTCTTCAAGGCAATGACACTTGAGGTGACCCTTTAAGGAGTTAGGAATTTTAAGAGGCAGAGGTGAGAAAAGAGAGTGGATGTTTCTGGCCTGGAGAAAAGTCTCTGCTGCCCTGTGCTAGTCCAAATTCCAAATCACAACCTATGCCTTAGCAAGCCTGTGTTTTCTAAAAATGGAAGGGTGAAACCGAAGAGAATGCACTCTCCTACCAGCTGACAGAAGCCTCATTTCCTTAGCCCAAAAGGTTCATTCAAATTTTCAAGCTGGCTCTTGTATTGTGGAAAGAGTCTTAATGGATTTTCATTTCTCATAAGTAGTAGTGGTTTAAACCTTCCTCTTAGTCTCATGGCTTTAAATATGGAAGTGTGGAGATATTCAAATCAACTCACCCCGACTGGAATTCTGGAATAACTAACACAGTTTTGATTGGAGCGAAAACCATCTGCTCCAACTAGCAGAGGTGCAACATTTGTAGCACACTCCATCTGAGGAGCAAACAGGCTATTTATCTGGGGGAACCAGGCCTTCCTATGTCCCAGGGAGCAAGTGCCCCTCTTATCAGAGTCTTCCATTCTGCCAGGAAGCCAATGGGCTTTGGGGGTTCTTTGTTTGCCATCTTTAGTGCTTGGCCATTAGAGTAAGTGCCAGGCCGGTTTGTTGCTCTATTCCCCAGGCTGTTCAAGCACGTTTTTTAAAGCTCTCAGAATGCCACAAGTTCTCATTACCCCACCTCCAGACTCCCCAGTGGAATTCGTAAGTGACAAGAAGCTGGAAAAATACAGATGGCATAATTATATATTTTGCAGTTGATTAATCACCACAAAACATTAATCACATTTTGTATAACAATACATAATCAAATTCTTTATAGTAGAAATTAAGTTTCTTTCTGATAGGGAATGGATTCCTTTAGGATATTGACAGGGTTTTTCAGCATCTGTTTGGCTCCAATTCCACATCTGCATTTGATTTTCATCTGCTGTAGGGCTTAGGAAAATGTGGCTTTAAGGTTTGTTTTATGTTTGTAAATGTACATGTTAATAGAAGAAATGTGTGAATAGGGAAATATTTCCACTTGCTAGATACTGTATATATCTCTCCCCAGTCCATAATGGGTTTCTTTCATAGAAATCACTGTTGTTATTTTTTCCTTCGAGTAATGCTCTACAAATCAAAAGTAAATTTCAGATTTTTTTCTCAACCATCATAGAAATAAATAAATAGCAAAGGATATAATTAGTTTTGTATTCCTATAGGGGATAAAGCCTATTCATAGCTTTGCCATATTTAATGCTTTCACACTTAAAGTACTCTCTTTTCTTCATCATTCGAAATGAAGTCTATGAATTTCCATGCTTCTATCTATCTATCTATCTATCTATCTATATATATAGATATATATAATTACTACTTAGACATGTTTGAACATATAACTATGATAGCTTTTACGGACTGTACTTCTAGACATAATGTCTCTCCCTGAGTTTGGAGGTCATAAACAGATATTACATTTTTAGCTCTTGGGAATCACTTTCTATAAGCATTTTTCGAGAGAATTTGCATTGAATACCTAGGGGGAAATAAAGGAAACATAATGAACTGTCCCTATCTTCAATGTGCTTACAATCTAGTTTAGAAAACAAGATATATACCCAAGAAAGAATCAAAGAATAATTCCAAGGCAATATGAAAGCAAGATGCTAATAATTTAATACCATCAATATAAACAATATTGAGGGATATAAGGAGCGAAATATACAATGAAATATACAGTATCCCCCCCATATTCTACGTCATCTCCTGGCCTCTGCATGTTGTCTCAACAAAACTCCCTCAAAATTCCCATTCAATTTCTTATGCTGATCTCTGATAGATTGAAACTGCAATGGAGAATATCTCGATGTGGAGGGGTAACTGTGCTGAGGTTGGCTCACACAATAACTCAAGTTATCCAGGGAAGATTACTTGGAAGAGGTGGAGTACTAATCTAGACTTCAGAAGAAAAGTAGTGTCATAATGGTGGAGGAGAGGGGAAAGTAATTCTAGACTGAGAGACTAGTGTGACAAAGGAGAAAAGAAGAAGTAGATAAGGGCGACCTCTGCCACTAACAGTAATAGTATGACAACTCATGTAGTATCTGTCTGCCTCAATCTCCTCATAAGGAAAATAGGGATAATAACTCCAACTATCTGCTAGGACTGTTGTGAGGATAACATGGAATAGTAGTAAACTGCATTTCACAACCTTCAGGACTATGTTAATTCTAGGGATGATGATGATGATGATGATGATGATGATGTAGGAGCAATGGCAAAAGGTTACAAAGATTGACTTCATTATAATAAAAGGTAAAAGCATCACTTAACCATAGAACTGTCAAAAAGGTAGAATGAGCTGCCTTGGAGTAAGAATTTCCTCTTACTTCACATCTTCCAAGGGAAGCTTATTGAGTATTTGTTGGGATGTTGTACTAGGAATTTATGCTTTTGGCTTGAATTAACTTCCCTTCTATCTCTGAGATCCTAACATTCTCCAGTGCTACAAAATAAAATTAAATACATGGCCATTGATGGGGAGAGCTTTTTCCCAGGCTTACATTCAATAGGGTAAGTCTAAGACAACCATAGAAATGCTCTATTTCCTATTTTTGAGTCACAAGCTCTGTAGTTTTATAGATCTAGTTTAGTAAGATCCTGACCAAATCTCAATGGGGAAGTTTAGAAATTCATGATTTTTCATGCTTTGCTAAGTACATCTTCACCATGCATTCTGATGGCCTGTGAAGGTCCAAGGGAAGCTCCCCATTCTGTAATTTAG
Source organism: Potorous gilbertii (assembly GCA_028658325.1). Lineage (NCBI taxonomy): Eukaryota > Metazoa > Chordata > Mammalia > Diprotodontia > Potoroidae > Potorous > Potorous gilbertii. The sequence continues at coordinate 599,736,332 of CM053769.1, read as the reverse complement.
GAATGACATTGTAAACATCCTAACAAGGCATGTGCTTCTTTAAGGACACTGGCATTGGATTGAATGTTCATTTCAAATTCAGCCAAAACAGGGCTCCCGCTAAAAAAAGGTCTGCAGTGCAGGCTTGATAAGCTTGCCTTTTGAACAAATAATTTGTCAGTTTGTGTTGGGAACTGGGATGGTACCAGCTCCTGTGAAGCCCTTTTAGTGCTCTGAGAAGCAGTATACAAATAAAATGACTGATGTCCTGTCAATAGAAACTTCAAAAGGAGGATCAAACAGAGAGCTAGCTTCTTTTGAAGTGTATGGGCAGGAAGTGTTAGATTTTATTTTTCCATCAAATAGAAACCCCAAAGCATCAACTCAGCAAAAGGAACCTGGTATCTAAACAAGACAGAACACAGTTTCTCTGCAGTAGATACATCTCAGAGTTTGTTGTTGTTTTTGTTGTTATTTTGTTTTAAATGACAAGAGCTATATTAGGAAAAAGAAACAGGGGTATGATGATAAATTTTGCTTTTTACTCATTATTGGGTAGAAAGGCATTTGTATCACCAATTCTTTTCTCATTTTTGTAACTTTTCCATTTGTGCCTGCCTTTGAAAAACAAAACTCTCTTCCTTGAGTTCTACTTGGTTGTGAAGGAGTTAATAGCCCTGACTGAATGACGCCACACTTCATTTTCTATTGATCTCAGAGTGGAACTGTAAGTCAACCCAAAGACATGCAACATCTGTATCATCAGCACCCAATTTTTTAGTCAGACCCCAATTAGGGATGGCATTTCCTAACACAAAGGACACAACCAGTGTGTTTGATGAGTATGCTTGAAATAATGGGGTGGTATTAGCTTGAAATATGATCCCATCTTGGAGTTTTCTATTTTCAAGGTTTATAAGAGGTATTAAGAACATGACCAAAATTCCAGATATCTCACATGACCAATGCAACTTAATTGATTCAGAGGTGTTTGATGATACATGCAGTACCCCAAAGTTGCTTAGTCTTATATACTCTCAAAGTCTGAAAAGACTTCAGTGCTATAATGCTGATATGTATTTTGTTGGATGGTCCTGATTTAAAGAAAATGCAATGTATTTTAACAAGCTGGACATTTTTTTTGTTTGGTTCAGAAGATATGGTCACCATATTTTAGGATCATTTAATTCTTATCTCTTATCTAAAATAATATCTTATCTCTCTTCTTATTAAGAGAATCCATTTTTGAGTATTCCTGAAAAAAGTAGAAACAGTGTGGGGGGAGGGGGGAGGAGGGGAAATAATTTAGATTCTGGTTTCCCATTGGCTTTTGTTATATATAAAAAAGCTTTTTGAGGGGTGGATGGCTCAAGGTCCTTGAGAGTTGTTAAAACTTCCAGAGACTAACTAATATCCTTAGGAGGTCAAAAGTATCTTTTTGGCCAACAGAGAACCTGTTTAGGATACTGTTCAAATACTCTTTTATGGGCTTAAGATAATAAAAGAAGGGCTTAAGTTGAATCTAGTCTGATATTTTTTTTTTAATTCATAGGAAAACTGTAAAAAGACCTCAACTACAGGAGTTCCTTAGTTCAACAGCCTTGGGCACTATGTCTTACTCATTTATTTGTTGTCTACTGGTATCACGCCTCCTGACTCAACCTGATGAGCTACAGATGGTATTTCAGGCAGTAGATATGTTTTAAATAATTGTACTCATACTGAGTTTAAAATAAAATAGGGGTAAATTTTCCATTTTGGGTTTGGGCATTCAATAATATGAAGACCTAAAAGAAAATATATAACAGTGATAGCTTAAGTACAAAGGACACACTGACCATGAAAGTCTCTCTGTTCTGTCAGGACCCATTGCTAGTATTCTGAAGCATGAGATTTAAGGGTATAGGTTCTGCTTCCTGGTGTGTTGAAAGCTCCTGTGAATGTGACCCTGACTGCAGAGTGGAAGTACAGAAATATAACAGAAACACCAATGAAAATAGCATCAAGTAATGAACATATGGAGAGAACATTTTTAGGAATACATAACAAAATGAATATTTTAAAGCTGCCAGATTTTAGGTGATGTGTTCTCAACATGTTCCTACCTCCAATTAGATATGTGATAATGAATTTTCATATGTTGAGTTAACTTATATCAAAGTCTACCTACATTTTGAACTAAATTTTTCTAATGTCTCTTTGTGGAGATGAAAACATTAAAAAAGAATAGATATTCCTTATGTCTTAAAATGATTAATACTATTTATTTTTGTAGTGCTATACATGAACTCATGCTTACCAAGGATTGTGTAACTGTCTATTTAATGAATGTGAACATATTTCTTCTTTACTGGATACTTAAAAACTCTGCCAGTAAATGGGAAAGGGGGGGAATTTAATGGATTAAAAAGTTAAGTACACCAAGGAATGCAGATTTTAAAGAAAGAAAGTAGTTATATTTTTTGAGAGACACTTGCAGTGAACAGCTTATAAATTCTAGGTTCAAGGAAGTAGATGATGGAACCCTAGACCTTGAGCAGATGATCACAAATTTTAAAAATTAAAGTCTTCCAATACAATTCCTTTACATTATAGATAAGAAAACTGAGAACCAGTAGGATCAATTGATTCAACAATGTAACTCTAAAATTCATTATGTATTGTGCAAGGCACTATACTAAGAGCTGGGGACACAGATAAAATGAATGTCTCTTTTTTATTTTAATGGGGGAGAGGAAAGAGCTAAATAATAGATAAGAATGTATTGGGTAATTTGGGGAGGAAGAGAACACCAACAGCTCAGGGAAAAAGGAAAGGTTTCATGAAGGAGTCAGTGCCTAAGGCTGTATATTAAAGGAAGAAAAGAAATCTGAGATGCAGAAATTAATAAATCAATAAGCATTTATTAAGGACCTAATATGTGGCTGATTTTGTACTAAATAAGCCCTCAGGCAGTTTACATTCTAATAGGAAAGACAGAAAGGGACTAGCAGCTGGAGGTGCAGGAGATGCTTCTTTGTAAGAAGACAGTGCTCTTAAGTGTTGAAGAAACCCAGAGATGCCAAACGGTGGAATGGAGGAAGAAAATGAATGAATAAAAAAGCACTTAGAGGGGAGGAGCCAAGATGGCGGAGTAGAAAGATTCACATATGCTAGCTCCGAACCCACAGCCCATAATTACGTGTAAAAGGAACTCCCAACAAATTCTGGAACAGTGGAAGCCATGCAGCAACACAGTTAAGGAGATTTCCGTTCCAGACAGCCCTGAAAAACCAATCCCAAAGGTCCGTCAGGCACTAGACAGGAGTGGAGCCTAGCCCTTCCTTGGCTGCATGGCACAGAGAGGAGCAGATGCGGGGAAGGCTTCACGGGCAGAATCTCCAGCAGCTGCAAAGGTCCCTCCACCTACAGACGCTACAGGTCTGTGAGAGAGACTTCTGGACTGGCTGAGAGGGGAGTAGGGTATCTCCATAACTCAAGACCCCTCGGGAGGCAGCAGCAGAGGCAGTGGGCAGCCAGAGGCTCCTAGAGCAGGCAGGACCTTGGGTTCATTATTGAAGATATCCACATAAACCCCCTGAGGGAACTGAGCCTGGGAGGTGGCCCTGCACTACCCTGAGCACCAGAACTTAAGGCTACATTGAATAGCAGCCGGGCCTGCCCCTGAAAGCCCTGAGGCTGGGGAACAGCATTTGAATCTCAGACCCCAAGCACTACCTGGGCGAATCTAGAGGTGAGGCGGGGGTGGAGAGGAATCTCAGAAGTCAAGTAACTGGCTGGGAAAATTCCCAGAAAAGGGAAAAAATATAAGACCATAGAAAGTTACTTTCTTGGTGAACAGATGTTAGCCCCTTTCCTTTCTGAGGAGGAGGAACAATGCTTACCATCAGGTAAAGTCATAGGAGTCAAGGCCTCTGTATCCCAAATATCTGAAATAGATATCCAATGGGATCAGGCCATGGAAGAGCTCAAAAAGGATTTTGAAAATCAAGTTAGACACGTGGAGGAAAAACTGAGAAGAGAAATGTGAGAGATGCAAGAAAAGCATGAAAAATGGGTCAAAACCTTGAAAAAGGAGACCCCAAAAAATGCTGAAGAAAATAACACCTTGAAAAATAGACTAACTCAACTGGCAAAAGAGGTTCAAAAAGCCAATGAGGAGAACAATGCTTTCAAAAGCATAATTAGCCAAGTGGAAAAAGAGGTTCAAAAGCTCACTGAAGAAAATAGTTCTCTCAAAATTAGAATGGAAGAGATAGAGGCTCATGACTTTCTGAGAAAAAAAGAAATCACAAAACAAAACCAAAAGAATGAAAAAATGGAAAAGAATGTGAAATATCTCATTGGAAAAACAACTGACCTGGAAAATAGATCCAAGAGAGACAATTTAAAAATGATGGGACTACCTGAAAGCCATGATCAAAAAAAAGAGCCTACACATCATCCTTCATGAAATTATCAAGGAAAACTGCCATGATATTCTAGAACCAGAGGGCAAAATAAGTATT
>CM053769.1:599707089-599731345 GCA_028658325.1 Potorous gilbertii | reverse complement strand
CAAATGGGGAGAAAATTTTGGAACCCAAAATCTTGTGAAAATGAATGTAAAATGTTAAATAAATTTATTTTAAAAAAAAAATCTCCTTCCTGACACTAGAACTCAAGACTTAACCTAGATTGTATGATCCCAAAATCTTGGTCTAACTCGCTACAAAGGAACTACCAAAGGAAAATACTTACAGATTCACAGGAGAGTTATATCAAAGTTCCATTACAAAATGTTCCTTAAAGAAATAAAGAATAATTTAAATAGCTGGAAAATATTCAAAGCTCATTTATGGGCCATACAAGTATAATAAAAATGATAATGCTACCAAAGTTATTCAAATCAAATTATTCAAGCAATATTTTATGGAACTCAATAAAATCATAACAAAATTAGCTTGAATAAACAAAAGGTATAGATTATCAGTGAAAATAATAAAAAAGGAGGACTAATAGCACTTCCAGTTTTCAAACTATATCCTAAAGGGACAGTTATCAAAACCATTTGGATTGGTCAAAAAGATATTAATATAACAGTCTAGATAAGGGAGAATCAGAAGTAATGGAAACAAATATCCCAGTGTTTCATAGACCCCAAAATATAATTTACTTAACAAAGAACTTCCTTTTTTGATAAAAAAAACTTAGGAGAAAACTTGAAAGCTGTTTCACAAAAAGACTCACATTTATACCATCATATGAATAAAAATTTAAAATTAAGCATATCATATACCCTTCACAGCTATTGTCACTTTTTAAAATCACTGACATGTTTTGTTTTTACATTACAAATTTGTGCAGTTTAATCCTTTCCTTTTCCCCTCCCCCCCAAGACAGCACAGCCCTCTTGTAACGAAGTAAAAAAAAAAATTAAGCAAAACTTATAATATGTATTAATTTCCTTATCTAACTGTAACATTCCACATCTTTCGCAACCTACTGTGTTTTAAAATTAATAGAAATCTATTTACTCCTAAGTCACTCATCCCACTGAAAAAATTGAAAATGAAAACGAAGTCATTTTTTAAATATACATAATCAAGCAAAACAAATACCTTTGTGGGCCATAAGAAAAAAAGTCTCATTCTGAAATTAAATCCATCACCTATCTACTAATATGTAGATAGTATGAGATGTATTCTTAACCAACCAAAAGACAGAATTACAAAAGATAAACAGATCACTCTGACTACATGAAACTGAAAATGTTTCTGCACAAACAAAATGAATGCACTTATGATAAGAAGAGGAAGTCAAATTACATATCATTTCTCAGATTGAGATTTGTAAGAGCTCAGTTTCTAAGACATAATTATCATTAATTGATAGACAATAGATTCACACACATGCACACACGCGTGCACACACACACATATACAATCAAATTACAGTTCCATAATACATAAGTGGTCAAAGTATGTTAACGAATAGTTTTCAGAAAAAGAATTTCAAATTATTAAAAACCATAGAAAACAATGCATCAAATCTTGTTATAAAAAAAATATATAAATCAAAATAATTTTGAGATTTCACCTCATAACCTGCTAATTAGCAAAACAACAATGACAATGACAAAAAAACAAAAAACAAAACAAAATGGGAATTATCAATGGTGAAGAGGTTTAGGAAGATTAGCCTCTTAATGGGATTTAAGATCTTCCAGGTCCACTGATAGCTCCCAGGAGATGGCCATTGAGGGAAGTTTGCTTGTAGGAAGGCTTTCACACCTTTTGCTAATTTCTAATTAGGCACTGAGTCAAGAGGGTTGTGATGCCTTCTGGCTCTAAGAATTGTATATATACTCCGAGTTGGTGTTTTACTTAGGAGAAAGATCTTGTAATTCCCTGGTCAAGACTCTGAATAGCCTTTTGTTCAGAGCTCCCCAATTACTCAGATATAAAAGCTCTCAATCTAGGGATGTATGTAAAGTGTATAACAACATTGCTTTGATTCAGGCAGTAGAGCCCTGTCTGTTGGTCTTTATTTCTCTACTTGTATTTCCTCTGAATTTCACGGTGCTGACTTCTCCCCTGAACTAGTGAGTGTAATTTTTTAAAAAATTGTTAACCCATTTCCTTTAAGAAAAGCAGATCCAAGAATCTGTTGCTAGCAGGTCATCCTAGATGCCAGGGTGATTGCTGTTACAGAACCCCACTAAATAGTTACTGAAGCGATTTAGAATATTTTAAGTAATATCACTGAAAAGTCCATGCCTTTTGACCCACAGATTCCACTTCTGGGTTTACACCCCAAGGAAGTCATTGACAAAATTTATGACAATACATTTTGTAGAGGCAAAGAATTGGAAACAAAGATATCCATCAATTTGAGAATGGCTAAACAAATTCTGGTACATGGATATACTGAAATATTATTATGCTATATGAAATGATTGATACAGAAAAAAGGATTTACATGACCTAATATTGAGTAAAGTAAGAAGAGACAATAAACCAATATACACTCTTGACTCAACAATATAAATAGAAAGAAGTTGCAAAACAATCAAAGGTGAAAGTTGCAAAATTATAATTTGCATGACTCCAAAGTAGTAGCAGAAGACACCTTCATTCCATTTCTTTGCAAAAGTAGTAGATCTATCAATGTAATATATTAAATAAGTTTTCAGACTTTTTAGATGTATTGATCAGTTTTGCTGATTTTTTCTTTTCTTCTTTTTTTGTTTGCTAATTATATTATTTATTATATAGGATATCTCTCTAGGAAAGAAAAAGAATAATGGGCGAAACTCTGATAGAAATTTGATGATATAAAAAAAGATGTCAACAAAAATTTAAACAAAAAAAAATGATGAATACTTTGGGGAGATAAATGCATGGGAATGAATCTCTAATAATAGAATTTTTGACAGCCTAAAGGGAGAGTAATTTGGTGTCAGAGATTTATGAGGAAAAAAAAAAACCTTCAAATCAAACCATGATGGAAAAGCATTTGTACTTATGTGGGAAAGGCCTTCACATATACCTCTCCCAGGGAAAATCATTTTTGACAGTCTTAGACCTGGCCAAATGTAGTAGTAGGCACCATGGGTAAATATCACACCTTGACACATAAGTGGAGAATATGCCATGCACAGGGTTTAGAACAAACATGTTGTCAGGACATGTATATTAACCAGACAGACATTGATTTACCTGAGATGAGAACTCATTAGTAAATGAAAAATCTACAGTATACTTGAAAACATTTTTTTTCCTTTCTGCCTTCCTTTGATCTTCTCTCCTCAAGCCTTTACTATTTTCCCCTTGACTTTTAAACTATCAATGTAGCTATGAATACTTATTAGACTGGACAAACTCATCCCCTCATCTTCAGGAAATGAGTTCAGAGGGCATGTGTCTGGTCATCTCTGGGGTGAAAAGTGGGTTAAGCCATTTGCAAGAAATTTTGGAGTGATTAGAGGGCAGGACCTCAATATTTTGAAAATCAGTCCCTGGGAAAGGAGAGGAAGACATGCAGGCAGTAATGTAAATCAAATGAGTTAAATTAGACCAATAATAATTCGTATTTACATACCTCTTTAAATGTTAAACAAAAATGCTTTCTTCAAATGAATAAACTGAGACTCACAGAAGTAAAATGACTTGTTTAAGGGCCTCACATCCAGTATATGTCAAAGCCAAGTTTCAGTTAATGATTTGATGGGCATTATCATTAGTAATAGCTGACATATATTGCTTTTGTGTTTGCAAAACACTTTACATATTTTATCCCATTTGATGTCACTGCAGCTCTATGAGGTAAGTGTTATTACCCCCATTTTAAAGATTATTCAACTGAAGCAGACATAGGTTTGGTGACTGGCCCTGATCACAGAGCCAGTCAATTTCTGGGGCAGGATTCAAATCTGGATATATTCTTGAAGCAAGTCCAGAGTTTGCTCCATCACATGGCCTATCTGCCCCGCCACATATTTAGCACTTACTAAAGGACTCTCCCCTTTGTGTCCGCTGTCTTGCTTGTTTTCAACTCCATGGAACAAGATACTCCTGGTTTCTTATTCCCCCCTCCTCCAAGCCATTTTTAAATCTCTTTTTGTGTATTGTCTCCAATTTTAGATTTTATGCTCCTTGGGGGCAGGCACTATCCTTTTTATTAATTCTATCCCCAGTGTTTAGCCCAGTGCCAGACACATAGTAGGTGCTTAAAATGTTAAAATTGTAGAGTAATGTGCAATGGATCTGAAATGGTAAATTTGTGCCAGGTCATGAAGGACTTCAAACATCCAACAGAGGCTATCCTATTCTACTCTACTCTACTCTACCCTAACCTAGCCTACCCTACCCTATCTATCCTAGCCTATCTATCCTCTCCTATCCTACCCTATCCTATCCTATTCTATATTCCTACAGGCCAAGGGGAAACAGTGGAGCTTCTTGTAGAGGAGTTAATTGTCAGACCTGAATGTGAGAATTACTTCAGCGGTTGTGTGGGAATTGGAGAGGAAAAATTGTTGTTGTGCTTGTTCTTTGTTGCCAAAGAAGACCATGCCATCAGAGAAATGATGACATGACTTGCACTTGACTTTGTTTTGAGTGAGGGAGGGCTGTGCAGGTCACCAGCCTCACTTCTCCTCCAGAGCCATCTGAATCCAGTGATCAGATATTCATCAGGATGTCTGGAGATGGCCCAGGATGCAATAAGAGACCTTGGCCCCTTTAGTCCCAGGGTGAGGTAATGCCCATTCAGTAAATTGGACTAAGAAGTAGTCAGAGGGTGACCCCTTTAATGACGCAAAGAAAACTAACTAATTCAGGCTGGGAAGGAAATAGCAACAGTTACTATTCATAATCACCCTTAAGCCTGGAGGCTCCAGAAAGCAGCCCTTAAGTGGAGCTTCAGCAGGGTCTAGTGTAATACAATCTGTGGGCTTCAGAATGCAGTAGGTTTAAAGTTTTGGGAAGGGAAGGGGAGGGGAAGGGAAAGGAAGTTTTAGGAAGGGAAGGGAAGGAAAGGGAGGGGACAGGGTGGGGAGGGGAGGGAAGGGGGAGTAGAGTATCTAGCCACTAAACCCCAAGTTAACTGGGCATCCTCTGACCATCCAAATTTATTTTCCTTTGGATAGGAGAAGGAAGGGGAGGGGGAAAAATACATTAGAGGAGGAGCTGAGTCACCTAGAGGAAAAATACTTGTAGCATTGAAACCAATAAGATGGGTACTGAAATCATTTAGATGAGAGATGATGAAAGATTGAAGTAGGGTAGTGGTTGTGTGGGATAGCTAGATGACTCAGTACATAGACCACCACAGGAACTGCAGTCACAAATACCAAAGTTGAAATCTAGCCTCATACACTTAGTAACTGTGTAATCTTGGGCAAATCATTTAACCTCTATTTGTCTTAATCCACTGGAGAAGGAAATGACAAACCACTTTAGTATCTTTGTCAAGAAAACTCCACTGATACCTAGTCTACAGGCTCATGAAGACACAACTGAAAGCCTGAATCAGATGTGATCATGTAGGTAAAGAGAATAAAATAGATGTGAGAGGTTTAGAAACAGAAGCAAAAACAAAACTAGGCAGCTGGTTATGTGGGATGAGGGAATAACAAGAGGAACAGAAGATTGTGAATTCATGAACCTGAGTGACTAGGAAGATGGTGGTGCTCTTGATATAATAGGAAGGTTTGGGAAATCCCAAGTTTCCTGATTTGCTGGTTTCTACATCCAAAATAATGAAATTCCTTTGGGACAGGGCTTTTCTCTCTGCTTCTTTTCTTGCTTTTTGCCTTGTATTCATAGCACGCAGCACAAAAATTGGAAAATAGTAGGCACTCAATGAGGACAGCTAGGTAGCAGAGTAGGTAGAGTGCTGGACCTGGAGTCAGGAAGATCTGAGCTCAAATCCAACCTCAGACACTCATTAGCTTTGTGACCCTCGGCAAGTCACTTAATTCTATTTCCCTCTGTTTTCTCCTTTGTAAAATGAGCTGCAGAAGGAAATGGCAAACTACATCTGTATCTTTGCAAGAAAACCCAAAAGAGGGGGTTGTTGAAGAGTCAGATATGACTGAAAATGGCTAAACAGTAACAAAGACACAATAAGTATTTGTTGTTGAAAACAGAGTGACAGAAAATAGGTTTAGAGTAGATCAAAATCTTCTACCATGTTCAACAATAAATCCTAAATGAGTAAGTTACCTGAATATTAAAAAGAAGAGAAGGGGGAGGGAGGAGGAGGAGAAAAATTCTTAACTTAACAAGTGATAGAGAAAATTACAAAAGATAAAATAGATATATTTGATTACATGAATTTGAAATGCTTTAGCAGATACAAAAAGAATACATCTAGAATAAAAAGGGGGATCAACTAGTTAAAAACAATTTGTATCAAATATCTATGACAGGATCTGCTATCCAAGACACATAAATAGAGATAACTAACAGAAATATATAAGCCTACATGACATTTTCCAGGAGATAAGCAGTCAAGAAATGGGCACAAATAGTCCAATGAAAAACAATTCCAAATGATTAGCAACCACATGAAAGAATTCTCCAAATCATTAATCATGAGAAAAATGCATTTCAACCTTAGGTTTCAGTGTGTACCTGATTCTTCTGCAAAAGATGGGAATAGCAAATGTTTAGGGGTTGAGAAAAGATGAGTAACCCAATGCATTATTTGTGACACCATGAATTAGTACAAATATTCTCAAAAGTAATTTGGAATTATGCAAGTAAAGTGGTTAAAATGTCTATACCCTTTGTCACAGAGGGTCTACCGGTAAGCATATATCTCAAGGACATCATCCATAAAAAGAAAGGCTCCATATATATACTAAATAAAGGTGCAGAGGAAAATCTGAGTTACATAAAAATAAAATCATTAATAAAATACATATTTAAAATAAAACTTTTTGATCACCACTATAAAACTTTGCCTCTCAAAATATATTAAAGGTCACACAATTTTCTTTATAAGAGGTTAACAAAATTTATATTAATCCACAATAATAAAATCCTCTTTGTACACAAAGATGACAGAAATGACTCACTGTCAGTAGGCAATATGTTTTGATTTTTTTATCTAGGGGTGGGATAGATTTACACTGACCCATCCCCTCTCTTGCACAAATATCAATGAAACCAAAAAGATACCTTTGAAGGAAGATTCAGGTAACACCAGTGGACATTCAGCAGAGCAAAGTTACAATTCTCATATATCATACAAACAGTATAGACCAAAGTTTCTCAACCAAAGCTATAATTCTGTTTGAGAAAACAAAATCTAAATTACCTGATCTGCTCTCTCTAGGCCCAGGTGGCTCCATACTACAACCGTCTCCCCATGGTGGAGAGGATAGGGGCCAGTGAAGAGATTTAAAGTGGAGGAAGAAACAATGGAAAATAAAATAGAATGAGGAGAAAGAGGAATAATTTTATTTTCTCTTTCCAGATTTCAAAAAAAAGACTTTTGATGATAAAAGTTTTGTAGACCAGCTCTGGAAAAATATTGCTCTTGGGTGGGTTTGGGAAAGAAAGAGTGGAATAATCCATCTATCCACTTAAAAGGACTGAAAATTGACAGTGGGAAAGAATATTTGCTAAAATGGATGATACAGACAAGTTATGAGACAAACAAGTCCCTCTTCATGGTCTCTTCCTAAATAATTTCTGCATTGGGTAGGTTTAAGGTTCATGTTCAAATTCCAATACCACTGATAGGCTAATATAAGCAGAAGGTGATGAACAACAGAGAGAGAAGGTAGACCTACTAAGCCTATGTTTTTCTTTTTTTTTTTTTTATCCTACCAAGGAAAGTGATAATATGATGTGGAAGGATAAAATGACAATGATAATTAATGAAGATTTGAAACTAAAAAAAAAAAATTGAGGAAATGGTAGAAGGGAGCTCATGTGCTTGGATCACCTGTCCCCAAAAAAATCTATGGCTGAGGATATTGAAAGAACTTTGAGGCATGATTGGTAATCCTTGCTGAATTGTGGGGAACAGGAGAGATGGCAGAAAAAGCAACCAAACTAACTCTAACATTCTACAACTATCATTTGAAACTAATAAGGAAAAATATATTATAGACAAAAGTTCTGTTTATGGGTTCAGAAAATAAACTACAACAGTACAAAATGGAGGAAATATGGGTAGATGTTCATGTGAAAAATAACTATAATTTCTAGTGGATTACAAAATCAATAATATGAGCCAGCAGTGTGATATGGCAGCCAGACTCCCTAAAATGAAATTAATCTGACTTTTAAAAAGTACTGTACTAAGACTGAGGAAGGTGATAATCATGTTGTTCTCTATTCTGCTTGGTCCAAATGTAAAATCTTTTTTTGGGCTATATGTTTTGGAAGGGACATTGACAAGTTAAGGTGTATGTAGATGTACATCGAAAGCTAAATGGGCCAAACTTTGGAAGACTGAAAACCCTGCCATAAAAGGATGGGTTGAAGGAATGAGGGAAATTTATCCTTCAGAAAGAAAAGGCCAGATATCTTCAACTATTTAGAGGCTTTTCATAAAAAAAGAGAATTGAATCTCTTCTTCTTTTGGCCCTGGACAGTAGAACTAGAATCAAAGGAAAGACTGTAGAGAAAATCAGATATGGGATAAACACTAAGAGAAACTTCACAACAGTTTCAGATACCCAAAAGTAAAATGTGCTGCTCTGATTGAATGTGAATTCTCTATCACTGAAGGTCTTGAAGAAGAAGCTCGATTTCTACATTCGGAGGGAGGCGATATTCAGGATTCATGATCTGTGTAGGTTTGGACAAGAGCGTCTTTGAGGTTCTTTCTGAACTATAATTGAAAATTGCCAGCTTTACCTCCATAGGAGAGAAGTTGGTGAAAGGGATATTTGTTTGTCAAGAACCACCGACGGGAAACTGAAAAGAAACAAAAGGGTAAGACAAGTATAATTTCAAATACATTATGTTAATTAAAAATATAATGCAGAAACGACAGGGAAATCCTGTTGAGAATAATTCCCAAATGCACATATTATTTGAGAATCAATCTATTAAGAAACATCCAAGAAAGATAAATATAATTAGAAAATGGTCTTTAAGAAATAAGGAATGACAAATAATTGGAGAATTAGTCAATTTTCAGGTCTGGTCTGATGAATTAGACGATACTACCTAAACTAATTTAAAGAATTATTGCTACATTAGCCAAAATATCAAGGGGTTATTTAACAGAACTCTAGAATATAAGAAAGTTCATTTGGAGGAAAACAAAACAAAAATTTAGAACCATAAGGAGAACGATGGGAAAAAAGTAGGAGTAAAGAGAAAATAGCACTTCCATACATTAAATTATATTATAAGCCTGTAATCATCAAAGTTATTTTTACATGCTTCCAACATAAAAGAAAGAAAATACAGCAGTTGAACAGACTTGATAAGAAAGAAGAATATTCCCGAGCATAACGACTGACTTTGAACACAATGGGAGAGAAAAATAATAAGAAAAAGGTCAGTAGTAGAAAGGAAGGGAATGGAATAGGGAAATGCACTGTATCTTGTGCCAACACCTCAAGAGTTACATAGAAATGTGTATACCCCTTGGAATCCTTCCAGCCACCCCTAAAGGTGTGTTTTCAACTTTTCTTTTTGAAGCCCTAACTTTCAAATCCCTCTTCTACCATCTCCTCATCTTGACTGTATTCTCTGACCGTTTCCCCTTGACATGAAATTTGAATTCTATTCCTGGGACCCCTGGTAGATGGGCTCTTGCCTTGCCTTGCCAAGTCCCAGGCTTCCACAACAGCTCCCAGCTGTGCCCTCATTGTGACCCTTCACAAAGAAGTGGCCCCTTCAATTCCTTCTTCTCCTCCTTTTGAGTGTTCCTTTATGTAATGTTGTGTGCCCTGTTAGATTAAAATCTTCTGGAGAGCAGGGAATATACTGGATTGGATTTTTCTCACCAGCATTTAGCATTATTCCTGACTCATAGTTAGTGCTTAATAAATGTTCTTTCTTTCTGTCTATCAATCTATCTACCTATCTTTCTATCTACCTCCCTATCTACCAGTGTACCTATCACATGCTTGTACTTTTGTTCATTTGTACAGCCAGGTTGTTCTTTTGCTTTGCCTTTAGATTTTTTTTTAAATTAGCATTAATTTCATTTTCCTCAAATTAACAATCATTTATTTTCTCTCCCTCTGACATTGCTCCATTGGAGAAAAAAATAAAAAATAAAACCCTTATCAGAAATATGAATAGAAAAGAAAAACAAACCCCAGCACTGACATTTCCATAAGTATGTATCTTATTCTCTATCTCAAATCCATCATTTTCTCTGTAAGAAATTGGGTAGCATTCTTCATCATGAATCCTCTGGAATTATGGTTGGTCATTGCATTTATCAAAGTTACTAAGTCTTTCAAAGGTGTTTATCTTTACAATGTTGTTATAGTACAAATTGTTGTCCTGGGTCTGCTCATTTCCCTTGGTTTACATGTCTTTCAAATGGACAAAGAACATGAATAGGACGATGCCAAAGGAAGAATTATAAGCTAGCAATAGCTATATAAAAAATATTCTCCAAACCACTAATAATTACAGAAATGAAAAGAGAAGACTCAACCCAACAGATTGGTAACGACGCCAAAACAATTAAAAAGGCAAAGGTTGAAGAAGGTATAGGCCAACGGAAATATTAATCACTATTGGCGGTACTATGAATTGGTCAGATCACACTGAAAAACAGTTTGGAGCTGTGCTCAAACAGTCACAAAATTCATATACACAATGTATACCGTGATCGTGTTTAGACCCTCAAATAGAAGACAAAGGAAAAGAAACAAATTGTGCAAAAATATTTGTAATAAGTCTTTTTTATACTAGCAAAGAAGGGAAAACCAAGGGAATGCCCATCAATTGGGGATTATGGCAAATGATAGAATGCTATTGTGCCATAAGAAATTACAAAAGGCATGGTTTCAGAGAAACCTGGGAAGGCTTGCATGAACTGAAGTAGAGTGAATTGAGCAGAACCAGAAGAACAGTTTATGTTACAGTGATTACATTGTAAAAATGACTAACTTTCAAAGACTTTGAAATCTGAATAAATGAAATAATCATAACTAACCATGATTCCAGAGGACTAAAGATGAAGAATTTGACCCACCTCTTCAGAGAAATGTGATGGATAAATAAGAATGGATCACACAGAGTGGGAATATTAATAGTAGAAATAGTGGAAATAATAGTAGGCACAATTATAATTAATGATGATAGCAAAAAGTTAAAATTCGCTTTATAGATAGCATGTAGCACAAGCCAGTTTTGAAAAGAGGCTCATGTGTTATCTCATCTGATTCCAATGAGACAGAATAATGCCCACTATTGTCATCCTACAGAAGAGGAAAATAAGTTTGAGAGGTCAAGTGACTCCTTAAAAGTCATATATTTAGCAAATAAATGGCAGAGTCAGTATTAGAAACTAGTTTTTGGTTCAGTCTTGTGCTTTTTCTTTTACCATCACAAGGTTCCTAACCTGGGGCTTCCTAAAGCAGCATCTAGAGGGTAACTGAAATGATCACTTTTTAATCTGAATGTTTGAGGGAAGTTAAAACATAATGTTCAGCCGTTGTAGGTGGAGGAGAAAGACAATTCTTGGACTAAGGAATTAATGGGTGAATAAGCATAAAGTAAGAGAAGACTTCAAAGTGGGAAGAAGGGTAAATAGAATTAACTGGTAGTTTGTTGTTCTTTTCTAATTTTAGTGGAAAACACGACATAAACAGGAGAAAATCCAGAAAGGAGTAGCAAAGTGATGGCATCAGGACACATCCTGGAGCTTCAGAACTGGAGGAAACTAAAGCAGGGCATAAGGAGAGGGCGCATGGGTAACAATGATGATGATTTTCCATGCAAAATTGGCAGTCTTTGGGGAAAGTGAGGAAAAAAGTCATAGAAGTAAATCCAGCTGGACGATGGCCACGGTCTTTATAGTAACATTTCCAAGGCGATCAAAATCAAAAGAAGCATTTCTGCTTTAACGTCCCTTCTACAGCACAATTTAAAAAAAGCAAAGGCAGGGAAATGATCCCATTTCAGGCAGTTGATTAAGTCTTCCCATGCCACTGTGCTTAGCCTGCCAATGGCCTGCCCCTTTTTATTGCATTTTTTAATGGGGACACTCCAGTTTAGCAGGGCACACTACACTTTATGTTTGTATGGTCATTTAAGTGTTTCTTCCCTAAACACATTGTGTTTTATGCCCTTAAACACCAAAGGGGTTGCTGGCTGGCAAGCATTACTTTTTTAATAAGTCATTTAAAATGTCTTATGTATCATTTTATGACAACTTTACAAGGTTTTTTTAGGTGACCACAGTTATCCCCTGAAGATATAACTAATGATTTTACTTCTTAATCCTCAAATTTCTGTGGATTCACATTATAATGGAACCCATAAAACTCATAAGATTTGTAATGAAAGTAACCCTGGTGTTCCTGAAGAAAAAATAGATTCAAATGTCAAGATCAAGTTGGTGGGACATTACAATACAGTTCTATTAACGTTTCCTCAAATATTCTTTCAGGCTGCTGGCTCCACAGAATTCATAAAATCATCAATTTTCTTTAGGCAGGCATAGTGTAGATCAGGGTGGGGATAAATGGTCAGGAGACTTGGCTGAGTTTTAGGAGGTGAGTGGTAAGTCAAATCTTCAATCATCAGATGTTTTCAATACAAGTAGAAAAACCTTAAAAATTTAGGCTCCTTTAATTTCATAAGGGTCCTGGTTATTTAGTTCAGTAAGTATTTATAAGAGCCTACTGTACATGTAGTCAGATATTATAAGGAAAACAAGATCAGAATAAGCTACTGTCTCTGAATTTGAGAAGTTTATAATCCAGTTGGGGGACCTGCACAAATACATGAAACGGTCTGAGAGGGACAATGAATAAATCAACTGAAATTTCTTTTCCAATATTCAAATAGCCTTTCTAAATTCTACCCATTCCTCAAGTCCCAGCTACAGTCTGATCAGCCTTAGAACATGAGCTCCACCATGTTTTTGCCTTGATTTGTGCCCTTAGTACTTAGCATAGTGCCAGACACACAGTGTTTGATAATGTTTCACGATTAACTGACTGAACTCCTTCAGGAAGACGGCCATAATCAACCTACTCCTTAATGATTTTTCCCACCTCTGAATTTCTGTAGATTTATTAGCTTTGCTACTTATTTTCTACTTAAAAGATACTATATTATTCCTTTTAATAGCTATCATAAGGCCTACTCTGCCTCCAGTCTCTTCCATCCTCCATAGAGTGGCCAAATCGATTACATTAAAGAATAGGTCTGATTGTGTCTGTTTTGTGCTCAAGAAGCTGTAGTAGATCCCTAATAATTCCAGAAAAAAAATACAAACTCTTCTGTTTTGTACTTAAAGCCCTTCTCTACCTGTTTTCTCAGATGATTTTTTGCCACACTTCATACATTTTATTTTTTAATCAACCTGTCCTACTTACTCTGTACATGGCATCCCAGTCTGTGCTTGCAACCTTCTAAGCAACCTCCTAATCAAACTGTCCTCCATTCCTAAAATACGCTTCCTCTTCTCATACATATTTGTCAAAACCACTAGACCCCCTTGAAGGTCAAAGTCAACTGCCACCTGCACAAGGAGGCTTTTACAGCTCCTTCCAGTTTTCAGTGTCTTCCCTTCTCATAACCCACAAAATTGTTTTGTAGTTACAATGTACACATTTTTTATTGGCTTATCTGTGTGCATACTCAGTAGAAGGTGAGATCCTTGAGGGAAGGGACTATTTCATATTTATCTCAGTATCCATAGTGCCTAGCAAAGTGACCAGCACATAACAGGTGTTTAATACATGCATATTGCATTAAATGTTATTGAATCATTGTCATTAGTACTTTAAATTGTCATTATTACATAAGTTTTATCAGTCTTTGTTTCTATTGGATTGTAAGTTTTATGAGCACAAAGAAAATATTATGTCTCTTTTAATATCTTTTCTAAGAGCTAAGCCTAGAAAAGTGCTAAAGAGGTTACAGCAACCGATTCACATTTTCATGACACTATAAAATTTATAAAGTACTTTCCTCACAACAGGCCATTAGGCAGGTAGCTATTATAGGATGTACTATATTCATTTTACAGATAGGAAACTGAGCAGAAATGCCCCTGCAAACCCAGATTTCTGTACTCAAATTCTAGTACTGACTATACCATCCCAAAGTGACTTCCATAACATATGGTATTGATTCAATATATATAATTTGAACAAATTATTTGCTCAGTCTTGCATAATAGGAAAAGAATTTCCAGGCCTCTGTTTTACACTGCTAGATTGCCTAGTAGATAGAGACTTGGAGTTAGAAAGACCTGAGTTCACATACTGCCTCAGAAACTGACTATCTACTTAATCCTGAGAAAACTTCAGCATCTTCTAGCTTTAGTTTCCTCATGTGTAGAGTATGTCTAATAATGGCCTATTTCACAGGACTTGAGCACTGTGCAAAACTGTGAAGTACTAAATGAGTGGTCGTTTACTCTTATTTGGTCTGAAGTTACTGAACTGTATGATCTATATGATACCTTTTCTTTTTGAGGGGTTAACCATCTCCTTTAATTAAGCACATATATCATTCACCTAGTTCAGGGGAAAAAGTCAGCACCCTGAATTTTGGAGAAAATACAGAGAAATCCAAGATCAACAGACATGACTTCCAACTGTCTGAACATAATCAATACATATATCACAAATCAATACTCAGGTCCAACTGTCTGACCTTAGTTACCAGAGAGGGAAGCATCAATATGTGAGCTTTTAAACAGAGTGTGGGGGTGCTCCTTAGCAGCTTCCCAGAGTCTCATCTGGTCAAACAAACACTTTCAGTTAGTAGCCCCAAACCTCATCTCAGAGAATTTACACCTTTTTTAGAGCCAGAGGGTATCCCAACCCTTAACAATCAGTACCTCATTCACAAAAGGTGTGGATCTCCTTACAAATCTTCCCTAATGGGCAGGTAATGGGTGGGGAAGGATCTTTATTCACATTAAAATAATTAACAATACAAATACCTATACTGTTTCTAGTTAAAGAAACTCTTATTTCTGTATTTTACTCCTAGTAAAGACTCTAGGTTGATAAAGGCGAGATTCAATCAGAGGCACTTGATTACACTAAAACAAAAACAGCAAAATATCCTACTTTGCTTGCCATTACAATCCACCCTTCCATGGATCGGAAGTTTGATCTTTGGGCTGAAAGTCCCAGGAGCTGCTGCACTGACTTGGTTCGGCTTGTCTCCTGCCCTCCGTGCCGCTCCTCTGGTTCCACCCGCCACTCAGGTTTCTCGGGTCCCTTCTGCTCCACTGTGCTGGCCGCGCCGCACTGTGTGCTGTGAGCTCACCCCCACGGGAACAGATCCCTCCTGTGGATCCTCCAGTCCAACCTGAGCTCCGAATCTGTCACCTTCTGTCTCCCACTGGATTCCACACCTCCAAAATTTGGTCAGATTCTCCTTTCAGAGGTATCTGAAGGAGTTTGTCCGACGATCTGTATGATACTTGACGTCACCCTTAAAATTCTATAATTCTCTTATTTTCCTGAAAAGCATTTCTTCTCCATATTATCAGCATAAAATATAGAATAGGCAGCTAGTAAATATCTCCTTAACTGATTTTTTAAAATCCTGTCCTCTTTTACTTCATGTACACCTACAGGTTGTGCCCAGGTCTAGAATGTATTCCCTTTACAACTCACCCTGTGGGAGTCCTTTTCTTCCTTGGAGGGTGGCCTTCTGTTCCCATGAAGCCTTCCATAATTTACCTCTACCCATTCCCTCCCTTTATTCTCTGCCTCAACAAATGCCTGAAAGTGTTTTGTCTTAATTATCCATTTGCTTGTATCACAGTCTCCCTTATTTCGTAGCTAACTTGATACTTGTTTTACCCTAGTCATTAAAGTCTAAGCTCCTTGTAGGCATCAGATATGTCCTTTTCCAACTCTCTACTGCCAGAACCTAGAAGGTTATGTTGTAAAATCTCCAACTAGAAGTTGTTGAAAAAAATAAGATGCATGAAGTGATGCAGGATGAAGTAAGCAGAGCCAGAAAGAGAAACTATATGACTAAAATAAAGTAATTGAAAAGAATACCACTGTAACATTGACTCTAAAGTCAGAGAATTTGCATTCAAGTCCCTATGCTGACACCTACCTCTTGTTATTGTCATTGACATTGTCCTCATGGTCATTATCAGCATCATCATCATTGTTCTAGGTCCTTCATTTTCAGAGAAGACCACTGGCACCATAAGGGAGATGTCTTGACTTGCAAATGCAAACTCATTTAAGTGAGGCAGAGATGTGTATAGTCAACAATCTCACTCTCTCTCTCTTCCAGATTTATTAAATTCCAGAGGCTGTGTTACCTTCAACTAGTCCCTTGACCATCCTGGGCATCAGTTTCTTCCTCTGTAAAATGAAGTTTGAATGAGATGACCTTTGAGATTCTTTAGAACTCTACAGCTGATTCTAAGAAGCCAGACTGAGTATTACAATGAGCACTCTTGGTCAGCTGGTCAAATAATGTGAATTTAAGTATCTACTATTTGATGGACACTGTGCAGAGGGCTACAGATACAAAGAAAGGCAAAAGACAGCTCAGAAAAGGAGACAACATGGAAATGAATATGTACAAAAAAGCTATAGATGGGATAAATTGGAGATTATCAAAAGAAGGAAGACATCAATTAAACAAACAACATTTATTAAGCACCTACTTTGTGCAAGGCACTCCTAAGCACTAAGAATACAAAAATCAGCAAAAGATAGTCCCTGACTTAGGGAGTTTACAGTCTAATGGATGAGACAGCATCCAAACAACTAAATGTAAAACAAGTGATATATATATATAGGATAAGTAGGAAGTAATTTACAGAGAGAAGACACTAGAATTAAGCAAAGTTGATATTAAATTAACATTAAGGAGCATCAGAAGAGGCTTCTCGTAGAAGATTGGATTTTACAGGCCATTTGAAGAAAGCTAAGAGGCACAGATAAGGAAGGAGAATATTCCAGGCATTGAGAACAGCTAGTGAAAATGCTTGGATTCTGGAGAAATAATGCCTTCCGTAAGCAACAGTAAAAGCCAATATCACTGGATCTCAGAGTATGAGGTGGAAAGTAAGGTGTGAAAAGACTTAAAAGGGTCAGAGAAGGTCAAGTTGTGAAGGGCTTTCAATACCAAATGGAGGATTAGATATTTGATCCTGGAAGTGACAGGAAGTCACTGGAGTTTATTGAGTGGCAGATAGTGTGATGTGGTTGGATCTACATTCTAGGAAGATCAATCTGACAGCTAAGTGGAGGATTTATTGGAGTGGAGAGAGTCTTGAAGCAAGGAAACCAAGCATCAAGATACTGCAAAGTCCAGCGGTGAGGTGACGAGAACCTGCACCAGGTTAATTGAAGTGTCAGAGGAGAAAGAAGGGGCTGATGCAAAAGATATTAAGAAAGTAATATCAATAGGACCTGGAAACATTGTATTTGTGGGGTGAGAGAGAGTGGTCCCTTGAGAAGAGATGATGAAATACAGATCCCTCATTTCAGAAGAGCTGGGGACAATTGATATGGAATGTCACACATTGCCAGTTGTGATCACTGTGTTGGTGGATTTTGTTTATTTTTCTTTGTTACAAAGGAAGGATTAATCATTGGGTGGTATATGGGAAGGGTAGACACAGAAATGATTGTGACATAAAAATAAAAACATAAACAAACATATTTTAAGTGATTATTGAATTGAAATGTTACTAAAAGTAAAAAGGAAGGGGAAATTAAGGAGAGGATGGAGAAACTGTATGAAAGAAACCTGTTATCTTCTAACCAGAGAAGTAGTAATTGTGTGTTTGTTTTGACTTACTAATTATGTGTTGTGGATTGATGAATCCTCCATATTGATGACTCTAGTGTACAGAGTGATTAATCCATCAGTATCAAAGTATAGTTGCCAGTTTGGTGTTGAAAGGTTTGAAAAATGAACTCTCATCTATAGGAGGAAAAGTACATCCTTCTAAATACTCATATGCAAAAGGACAGACATATTCCTCATTTCTCTTTCACTTGATGCCAAAGGCAACAGGGCCAAAGAGGCCAAAAAACATAACACTGAAATCTCTTACCACGAAGAAGCTGGTGGTGCTGAGTGTTGAGTCAGGAAATCCCAAGTTCAAATTCAGCTTCAAACACTTACTGGCTGTGTTAATTTGCAAAAGTCAATGAATCTATTTTTGACTTAGTTTCATCAACTGTCAAAGAGGGGTAAAAATAGTACCCACCTTACAGGGTTGTTATAACTATCAAATGAGATAATATTTTTTAAAAAAAGCATGTCACACAATGCTAAAAATAGTACCTACTGTAGTAGGCACTACGTAAATGCTCCTTCCATTCTCTTCCTCAGAAGTTAAAGAAAAGAATTAGCTTTTGGCATCCAGGGTCCACAAAACACCTTTATCTCAATTGCAGGTACTTCTGCCAAAGTGTGCTGTTTAACATGAATTGAAATATTTGATCCAATTCTCCCCTCCCGATCATTTTTGTAGAAAAGGGCTTCTTCCAATGTTTAGATGGTAATTCACGAAGGCAAGCTTGTTTTTGTCTCTTTCCCTTTGTTCATGTTACTGTAGGGTTTTTCCTTATACCCCCTAGAACATAATGATCCTGTCTGGAAGGGGAAAGCTGCCAGTCCGAGAAATCTGCCTAGCAGCCTATCAAGAGCTGCAGGACAGAGGGTGGAGAAGGGCAGCCTAGCCATTGCATCTGAACTCCTCATCCAGTCCTCTCACACATAGGAGTTGAGCTAAGGATGAGTTGTTGAAGAAGTAAAAGACACTCTCTTTTCTGATACACTTGGGAATCATTTATATAATATAACACCCCCACAAGAGTTGTGATAAGACAGTAATCTTATGACAGGGTCATCAAAAGGAAAATAGAAAGAAGCACAGAGCTTGTGAATATATATAAGCAATTACAGCGCTTAGGAGAATGCTATTTAATGTCATGTGTGAAACATTTAATTATTTTCATAGATTCACAATCTCATGTTAAGAGTGTTCCCGCAACAAATATAAATTGAAACCCCTTGATGAATTAAAATATGGTCTTCATAAGTTCTTGTAGGCAATCTATTCATC
The DNA here is from genome assembly GCA_028658325.1 of Potorous gilbertii. Classification (NCBI taxonomy): domain Eukaryota; kingdom Metazoa; phylum Chordata; class Mammalia; order Diprotodontia; family Potoroidae; genus Potorous; species Potorous gilbertii. The sequence goes on along the minus strand of CM053769.1, from coordinate 599,712,176 downwards.
ATCTAGTGGACAACCCTCTGGTGAGGAGCATTTCCACTCTTAACTAGGTTGGTCCTGGGATGCCAAAACTAGGTAGTATGGTGCTAAGTAATTGGTAGCTAAGTAGTGCTGAGCTATTCTTGTGTAAGTGAAGTCCCCTGCAGGCAGGACCCGCAGAGATGACTTCTTCTATTGGAATAGACTTCAAGGAAATGGCATCATATTTACTCCACAAGCAACATCAGACTAGAACTCTAGCAGATGGACATAGAAACTTACAGCAGAGAATTTTTTATCTGTATATTTTATCACATTTTCATAGTAGTATAAATGAGATGGGCTGTGGGTCTAAACTCAGGCAGCTCCTGTTGCAAGTGGAGAAAGAAGATATATGCACAAGATTATAAGATTTGCATTCTCCCTTAAATAAATAAGTCCCTATTTTATAACTTCTATTTAAGATCAAAGTGGGTATATGACTTACATATAAAGGGTAACAAATTAGAAAAGTAAGGAGTAGTCTGCCTGTCAGATCTATGGAAAAATGAAGAATTCAAGACCAAACAAGAGAGAGAGAGAGCATCACAAAATGTAAAACAGAGAATTTTGACTATATTAAATTTAAAAAGCTGTTGTACAAACAAACCCAATACAACCAAGATTAGAAGAAAAGCAGAAAGCTTGGAAACAATCTTTATAGTAAGTATCTCTGGTAAAAGCCTCATTTTTCAAATATATAGAGGACTGAGTCAAATTTTTAAGAATACAAGCCAAAATGTCCCAGTTGCTAAATGGTCAAAGGGTATGAACAGGTAGTTTTCAGGTGAAGAAATCAAAGGTATCTATGGGCATATGAAGAAGTGCTCTAAATCACTTCTCATTAGAGACATGCAAATTAAAACAACTCTGAGGTACTACCTCACACTTACCAGTAATATGACAAAAAAAGGAAAATGATAAATGCTGGAGAGGATATGGGAAAATCAGGATACTTCGTTGGTGGAGTTGTGAATTGATCCAGCTATGGAACAATTTGGAACTATGCCCCAAGGGCAATCAAACTCTGCATACCCTTTAATCCAGCAATAATACCACTACTAGATCTGTATCCCAAAGGGATCATTAAAAAGGAAAAAGGACCTACAGGTACAAAAATACTTATAGTAGCCCTTTTCATGGTGGCAAAATGTTGGAAATTGAGGAAATGCCCATTAGTTGAGGAATGGCTAAACAAGTAGTGATATAAGAATGTGATGGAATACTCTTATGCAATAAGAAACTATGAACAAGCAGATTTCAGAAAAATCTGGAAAGAATTGTACAATCTGATGCAAAGTGAAATGAGCAGAGCCAGGAAAACATTGTTCACAGTATCAGCAAATCTGTATGATAAACTACGAATAATTCAGTTCATCTCAGCAATACAATGATCTAAGACAAAGGAAAATGCTGTCTACATCCAGATAAAGAACTGTTAGACTCTGAAAGTAGATTAAAGCATACTTTTTTCACTTCCTTTATTCTTTTTCATGTGTTTTCTCTTTTGTTTCTTCTTTTAAAATTATGAATAATATGGAAATATTGTTTACATGATATCACATGTATCATATAAATCATTTTCAGAAGATGGGAGGGAGGGAGAAAAATTTGGAGTTCAAAATCTTGTAAAAATGAATGCTAAAAATTTTCTTGACATGTAATTGGGGAAAAAATAAAATAATATTTTTTTTAAAAAAGTAAAATAAAATAAATAACCTGGCTGGTCAGATAAGGAAAACGAGCATTTTTTTAAGGGTGGGGAGATGTGGGGAAGGGAAGTAGTTTACCTCATGCAGGACAAAATCATCTGTTGTTGTGTTTGTTTAATTTTTGTTCTTTAAGCATATCTTTTGGGGTGAGAAGCAGTGTCATGTCATTGATAAACTGGTGGACTTGGTATTAGTGGATTGGAGTTTGAATTCTACCTCTTTACTTATTACCAGTATGACCTTGGGTAAGCCACTTTAACTTTCTAGCCCTCGATCCTTCATCTGTAAAATGAGAGAGTTTGCCAAGGTGTTCCCTGCACTTCCAGACATAAAGCTATAATGCTACGCAAATGGAATAGAAGGAACCAGAAGAATGGACTGAGCCTTCAGCTTTGAAATTCCAATTACAACAGTTTTCCCAAAGACAGAGTAATGTTACTAAGTAAGTACAGTGAATAGAGTGCTAGAAATGGAGACAGAAAATCTGAGTTCAAAATACAGTCTAAGACATTTACTAGCTGTGATATTTGGCAAATCAATTACTCTCTATTTATCTGTTTCCTACTTGTAAAATAGGGTTAATAAGAGTGCCTACCTCCTAGGGTTGCTATAAGGGTCAAATGTGATGATACTTAAAAATCACTTAGCATAGTGCCTGACACATAGTGCTACATAAATGTTAGCTATCGTGCCATAGGTGATGATGGTCCTTAAGGAAGAGGCAGTCACTTATACAAAACAATCTGAGTGTCACTATGAGGTCTCTTATGTGCCCCCACACGTGCCCCACATGTGCCCATACATACTTGGCAAAGTGCCTGACATTTCACCATTAGAGTTTTTTATTTTGGTCTTAGAGCCCCTAATAAAACACACGTACGTGAAAAATAAGGAACTTAGATTCCCTTAATTATTAAAGGTTCAATGGGGAGAAAGAAGAGACTAATTTATCAGATTCCTTTTCTGGCTATAATAGCTAGTTAGCAAAAGGTCCTGAAGAAACAGGAAACTAGACAGGGGAAAAGAAACAAGTGTCCTTTTAGAATAGAATAACTTGAAAGGTATTGAAGGAAGTAAACAAGAAAAAAAATGTCCTAGGTGCATTGGTTCTAGTCTGAAGACTTGAAGAGGAGAAAGAAAAGGAAGAGTAAAAGGAGAAATACACTGGTATATAAAGGGTAAGTAGAACTTGTTATTTTCCACGATTGGGGTGCTTGAGAAGAATACACAAACAAGGAGGGAGGGGTGGAGGAGTGGGCTTTAGATGAATCTTACTCTTATCTGAAACAAACAGGATGGTCAAAAACACACACACACATACAGCCAGGAGTACAAATAGATGAAATTCAACATAGAAACAAGATAGGGAGAGTTAAGACGTAGGACAAAAGGGAGTGAAGCCAAGAAGGCAGAGTAAAAACAGGGACTTGCCAGAACTCTCCCCTAAACATCTCTAAAAAAACCATTCTAAACAAATTCTACAGCAATAGAACACACAAACTAACAGAGTGAAACAAATCCCCAGCCCAAGATAAACCTGGAAAGTTGACAGTAAGGGTCTTTCTCACCAGGCAGGGAGCAGAGTTCAGTCCAGTGTGGGCTGAACTAGTACAAATGGATGGGAATAGGCCTCAGAGGACTGAATCATTGAATGCTGTGACAGTTTCTAAAATTCTCAACCCACAAACACCAAAAAGTTCAGTGGGAAAACTCTGTGGGATCTGGGCGAAAGAGGAACACAAGATCTGGCCAGGTGTAGCCCCAGCTACAGAACAGTGGGGGTAGCAGTGGTACCTGGAAGCAGCAACAGCAGCAGAGGCTGATTCCTCAATTCTGGGCCCACAGATAGTGGGGGATTGAGCAGCTGATATAAAATCCCTGAATCCTGAGACAGCACACCCTTCCCCACCCCCACCCCCACTGGAAGCACAGTCCTACTTTGACAAAGAGTTAGAAAGTCAAGTTTGTTTGGCTGGGAAGATGAGTAAATATCATAAAAGAATTCAGACTATAGAATCTTACCTTGCTGACAAAGAAGATGAGGGCACCAACTGGCGTATGCCAGTAGAGTAAAAGCTCCTACATCAAAAGCCTCTAAGAAAAATATGAATTGGTCACAGGCCATGGAGGAACTCAAAAAGCATTTTGAAAATTGAGTAGGAGAAGTAGAGGAAAAATTAGGAAGAGAAAGGAGAGTGATGCAAGAAATCATGAAAATCAAATCAACAACTTGCTAAAGGAAATCCCCCCAAAATACTAAAGAAAATAACACCTTAAAAATAGACTAACCCAAATGGCAAAAGAAGCCCAAAAAGCCAGTGAGGAGAAGAATGCCTTAAAAAGTACAATTGGCCAAATGGAAAAGGAGGTCCAAAAAGCTCATCAAAGAAAATAATTCCTTAAAAATTAGAATGGAACAAATGGAAGATCTTTATGAGAAAAGTCTTTATGAGAAATCAAAAAAAATATAAAACAGAATCAAAAGAATGAAAAAATAGAAGACAATGAGAAATATCTCATTAGAAAATCCCTGGAAAATAGATTCAGGAGAGACAATTTTAAAATTATTGGACTACTTGAGAGCCATAAAAAAAAAAAAAGCCTAGACATCATCTTTCAAGAAATTATCAGAGAAAACTGTCCTGATATTATAGAACAAGAGGGTAAAACAGAAATTAAAAGAATCCACCAATTACCTCTGGAAAAAAATAGCAGAAAAGAAAATTCCTAAGAATATTGTAGCCAGGGGCAGAGCCAAGATGGCGGAGTAGAAAGACTCACATTTGCTAGCTCCGAATCCACAGCCCATAGATTTCCTGTAAAAAGAACTCCTGACAAATTCTGGAACAGTGGAAGCCACGCAGCAACACAGTGAAGGAGATTTCCGTTGCAGAGAGCCCTGAAAAACCGACCACAAAGGTACCCCGGACCCCGGACGGAGAGGAGTCCTGTCCTGCGGAGTCATGTCCTCCCCTTCCCCACCCCGGCCGCACTGCACTGAGAGGAGCGAGCAGAGCCCAGCAGGTGTCAGGGACCTGAATCTCCGGCGGCCCCAAAGGTCCCTCCACCCACAGACGCACAGGTCAGTGAGAGGGACGGGCTGAGAGGGGAGCGGGGTATCTCCGGGACTCGGACCCTCTGGGAAGCGGCCCCTGCAGAGGCAGAGGCAGCTCAGCCAGAGACTCCCAGAGCTGGCTGGAGCTCCACCCCAGCTCCACTACAAAGGATCTCTGTATAAACCCCCTGAGGGAACTGAGCCTGAGAGGCGGCCCTGCCCCCACCTGAGAACCAGCAGATGAGGCCCCATTGAAGAGCAGTCAGGCCTGCCGTCAAAAGCCCTGAGGCTGGGGAGCAGCATTT
>CM053769.1:599666713-599690627 GCA_028658325.1 Potorous gilbertii | reverse complement strand
CCTCTCCTCTCCTCTCCTCTCCTCTCCTCTCCTCTCCTCTCCTCTCCTCTCCTCTCCTCTCCTCTCCTCTCCTCTCCTCTCCTCTCCTCCATCCCTAGTTCTCTCTTTTTTCTTTCTCTCAGCAATTGGGGTTGATTGACTTGCCCAGGGTCATGTAGTCAGTAAGTGTCTGAGGCAGGTTTTGAGCTTAGATCCTCCTCCAGACTCCAAGGCCAGTGTACCACTCTGCCATCTAGCTGCCCCTTCATTGGGGTTTCTCATGCAGTTAATTGAACTCTCTACAATTCTTAAACATAATCAATGAATATTTAATTTACTTGGGATTCTATATGAATTATTCCTCCAAACCCTAACAATATGTTTGTTTTTTCAAACAGTCTTGGAAACAAGAAACATCTTAAATCTTTGAAGATGTTAAAGTCATTAATAAGAGGCAGTAGAATAGTTTTATTTTTTTTTAAGCCATTAGAAATCAAGGTGAAAACTCTTCCATTAACTAGACTGTTGAGCTTGCCTCTACTCATTTAATCTTCCCCTCAATTTCCTTACCTGTGAAATGGAAATAATAGGATTTTTCTCTCCTATAGAGGACATGCCAATAGCTTAGAAAATTCTTAACTATTTTCTTTTCTCCAGCTGAACACAATTTTTGGTGTGCCCCTAGAACTTTATGGTCCAGGGAGCAGGAGAATTAATTTCCCTCCTCTAGGTTACAGAATGAAAGTAAGACTTCAGATTCTCCTCATACTCTTCTCTCTCCTATTCCTTTCCTTTTCCCTCTCCCTCTCCACTGCACTTTGTTTCTGTCTCTGTCTCTCTTTTTTCTTACTCTCTCATTCCTAAGAGACTCTTGAGAAATTTTCATTTTTCTAGACTTTTCTTCATATTGCATTTTGAAAATTATATGCAAGTGGACTCTTCATGAAGGGATGGTGAATGTCAGATCCATCTAAGGAACTTTTCATCCATTTTGCAATATCTAAATTTCCTTGGGGATTGTGGCTTTAAAATGTTTCCTGTTCTTAGGCCTGCACACTTTTGAATTTTAAATAAAAAGGGAATAAGGAATCAATTAATATGCATGTGCATATTATATTCATATACTCTTGTAGTGGTCCTTTGTAGTCCATATTATAATTATTTTTTAAACTGGTAAGTTAACCCCTCTATAATTCAGACTTCACTCACTTATAATATAATTTAGAGCTAAGCTTTTTATTTATGTATTAAACAAAAGTATTATTAAGTAAGTGAATAGTGCAAATAGGGTTTTTCAGATGAGACAAGTTTCTGGCTTATTTATAGGTTCTGTGGCCATCCTTCCTTTTCAAAGAAGATCAATGACATGGGAAGGGGGTGTAACGTTTTGATTTATGAGTGAATTGTATTTAAATGAGGCAGAGTTTCACAAAGTCATCAGCCTCACTCTTTTTTCTACAGTCATCAAGTCCAGTGGCAAAACAAGAGTCAGGATGACTGGTGATGGCCCCAGGATTCAGTGGATGGTCTTGGTGTTTTTGATGTCTGACCAAATTTTAAGTGCTGCCCAGCACCTGCTTCAACTGCCTTCATGACCATTGGAACAAATTGTTCCTATTTGCCCGTTTCACTGGGGAAAAGTCTTCACATTCTTGGGGTAGACATAGCCCAAAGTACCAATGACTTTGCAGTCGGTCAGTTACTCTTAACCTAGCTTAACACATCTACTGAAATGGTTTTACTTGAGTGTGACTGCTGCCCATGTTGCAGCTTCTTGGAGCCATAGGTGAGAATTGGGTGACAAGTGGACACCCAAAGTGGATAAGCAGCCTGGAAAAGGTTCAGTCAGCTCTTACATCAGATGTGCCAGCCCCACCTGGACATGCCAAGTGTTTTTATATACAAAGGAAAACAATGGCTGTCTTCCCTCTTTTGATGTTTTGATGTACTGTTTCCAAATGATTGCTCTCTATCCACTACAGAAAGAATTGGGTGACAATTGGCTTCCTTAGCATAAGTTTATAAAGACTATGTTTTAATTAGAATTCCCAAACTCCTCATTGTCACTGATTTATACTAGACTAATATATTGCAATAGGAATACTGCTAGATTTTTGAAGGCAGGAGAAACTTTTGTTCAAACCCTTATTCCAATATTTAATATTTTCATGACCTTGAACAAATTACTTCACCCTCACCTTTAACCTTCAATCACATTCTTCATCTATAAAATAGAGATAATTATACTTACCTTATCTAATATATAAGTTTTTTAGGAGAAAAGTATTTTGTAAAACTTAATGAACAATATAAATGTCACTTTTATTTTTTATTTATTTTTTATCAATTATTTGCTGTTTATTCAATATTTAGGATTAGTATGACACTTGATGAATTGGTTGCATTGTTGTATATATATAGATCTTTTTATATAATATGGAAATTTACAACTATTGAGATATGTATGTATGTATGTATGTATGTATGTATGTATGTATATTCAGACAAAATCAGGTCCTCTGGAAAGGTGATACATGGGGCTGTGCTGTAGTGCCCTAACAGAGAGGGGCACAAAGGTAATCAATGCATCAATAAAGAATTACTTCTGTATGGTGTTTTGTATCCAGGAGTGTTGTCTTCTGGACCTAGGGGAACCTGTAGCACCTACATACAAAGCAGGTAGTTCATATGCCTGTGGAGTACTGGCTCTACTTGACACCAACCACTTGACACCAAGTCATATCCAGCATCATATGCTAACTACAACAGAATTCTATTCTCCATTTCTAACTTTAGGAAGAAACTAGCATGTGTTCACAGGTTTTACATTTCTAGTGTTTATACTACATTTCTACTAATGAGAGGAAGGATTTGGCTGATTTGAAAAGCAGGTCATATATAATCCTTCAACCCCTGTCATGTTCTCTTGATGGCAGCACATTCAAAGGTTTTAAAATTGCAGCTCCTTCTGGATTCCCTAAAGAGTATCTGTGCTCTTCTTTAAATGGCTCTCCTCCTCCAGATTCAGGTTGACTTTCACCACATCTGAAATGCCATTCTGCCCCGACACATGGGACACTAAGGAAGACATCCTCATTAATGCCACATAGGCCCTTAATCATGGTGGAAATTGGATGCACTCTCCTAAGATTCTTCATAATGCTTTCTGTCAGATCTTCCTCAGACAAGCCAATGATCCAGGAAGTGTAGCCCTTCAGTTTGATTACCTCATAAGCACTTTCAACCACCTATTTATAAAGATCTTTCCAGTTCTCTGCATCAGCATCAGTTCCCAAAGAAGGATGAATTCACACTGCTCCACACAGGAACACTGGAATCTCCATGTTCCCCAAGGACCCATCCATGCAACTTGAAGAAGGAACACCAAGTCTCTCTCCGATTAGGTAAAGGAAACAGGCAGAATCCAGATTGCAACCACTTCTAATAACATGGTTTTTAGGAAAGCCACTTAACTGTCAAAATATCCACTGGATTGGAAACAATAAGCAGCTTGCAATTAGGGCTGTATTTAAAAATATTGGGAATGATGAACTTAAAGATATTCACATTACACTGCACCAAATTATGATGACTTTCTCCCTCCTATTGACGCGCCCCCGTTATAACAATGACCAGTTTTGAGTTTGATTCACATTTTAGTCTTTGCCAGAAACAGCCTTTGGCATTTTGATGAAAAAGCTGCCATATTGGAGATCTCCCTTTAGTTTGTCTTCTATTACATTAACTAGGGCAAGTTCATCAGCCAGTTCCTTTGTTAAGATACTAATGGCACATGCCATGCCAACTGCACCAACCCCAACAACAGTGATCTTGTTCTAGGGAACCTTGTCTTCCTTTAGGACATTCAAGATAAGCTGATCCTTGACAGTTGATGCCATTTTGGAGGGTATCTGGGAAGATAGCAAAGTTGCTGGTCAGGCTGCAAAAGTTCTGTTAGATGTGAGGTTGCTGCTCCCAGGCTCACACCATATAAATATCACTTTTAATCAAAGACTAGAATATAGAGATATTGTTTATTGGAAATAGAGACTTCAAAGTGGGCCCAGTAATAAGAGATCTCAAGATTTTTGTTTTTTAAAAAAATTACTTATCAAGAATGGTGCATTCAAATGAACCATTGTGTCTAGAAGTTGGGGGGCTGAGTTCAAATATGATCTTCACCATTTAAATTAATTGTATTATCTTGGCCAAATAATCTCATCACATTTTTCATCTCAGTTACTCTTCATTAAGGTGAGAGGGTTAGATCAAATGACTCCTAAAGTCCCTCTAGCTCTAAAAATATATGACTTAGGGATATTGGAAGGATTATTCCCACTTTTTAAGAAATGAATTTAAGATACATGTCAATGGTGGAATTTGTTATAAAGAGGTGAGTCCTTGAGAGGTATGCAGATGTTTGCTGCATACTTCTTTCCCTGTAATAAGTCATGGAAACTCAGTGAAGAACTTTCTGGTCATGAGTGACTGAGAGGTTGAAACTATATGGCAACAAAGAGCCTTCTGGCTAGTTAATGAGCCACAAGGACTGATGACTCAAGGGTTGCTGAGTCAGCAGAACTAGATGAAATTGCAAAAAATCTATCTTAGGTGAATGAGAGAAGTGCTCAGGTGGCAGAAGAGTCTGTCAAAGTCATCAGGGACAGTAGCAGACTCCTCTGAAATAATATAGTGGCTGGCAAAAGAAAAATGCCTGGTGACACACATGGAAAGATGATCCTCCAAGGATGGCAGCAGATCTTGGTATCATTACTCCATGTGATGCAAAAAAAAAATGCTTTCACCTTTAGAAAGACATCAATAATTGAATTCTAGAAGATTATTACACCTAAGGTCAACTTACCTCATGAGTACTCCATGAAGGGAGAAAAGACCTTCTGGGTCCAGGACTTGTTCATACATGTTCTCTATATGTGTGCTTCACAAAAGTTACTTGAAGTTTGAACTCACTCTCCCAGTGACCTTATGGCTATGAGGATAGATTTTGGGGGATGATTACCCTGTAAACTACCATTATCACTATATTTTTACAACAAATACCTTTTTTTCTAAAACCTAATAGAATTTTACTGGTTGATTAATACTGCAGAACACAGTGAATGGTGGAATCATAGACAATAGTACCAGAAAGTAATCCTCTGAGGTTAATACCAGAAATCTGAAGAAAATAATAATCATTGCCCTCTATGTACTTAACCTGCCAATAGGGGTGTTGGGAAAATGACTCAGAGAGTATACTCTGTATCCTGGGGCCATCACCAGTCATTCTGACTTCTGTTTTGCCAGTGGACTTGATGACTCTAGAAAAGAGAGTGAGGCTGATGACTTTGTGAAACTCTAGCTCATTTAAATCCAATTCATTCACAAATCAAAACATCACACCCCCTTCCCATGTCATTGGTCTTCTTTGAAAAGGAAGGATGACAACAGAACCTATAAATAAGCCAGAAACGTCTCATCTGGAAAACCTTATTTGCACTATTCATTTACTTAATAATACTTTTGTTTATACTATAAAATTGTATCTTACTTGTACTTTTATTAAAATTTTATTGTGATTTTTCCCTTCACTACATGAATTTCTCATAGTTCACTTCCTTTTTTCTTCCTTTTTTGTCTTTTTTCTCCTTTCCTTTCCTTTCTTATATCTTTTTCTCATTGAACCTGACAATATCCACTGAATTTCAGCCACCTAAATGTCTGAATGGTGTTTATGGATATACTTACTTACTTGTTTACTCTTAATGTAAATATAATACAAAACACTCCACTTAGCTATTTGATCTCATTTCTTGTAGCCTCAGTATTCACAAAGCAAGCAGTTAAAAAAAACTCTCAAAAATGAGAAAAATAACTATTTCAAAACCTAAGCATTTTTATCTATAGAGGAATGTAGCCACTATCAGGCTGTGTTTCAGTTGTTTAATATACTTCAATACTTTAGCAGATTGATGAGCTCACTGATATGGGTACTTTTTATAATATGTCTCTTATCAGTTTTGATTTCTCAAATTGATTTTTCAGTGAGGATCTATCAAAAATTCTTGATTCTTTCCTCTATATCTTTTGATATTCCCTTTTTACAAGTATAGCACTTGGACTGTCCATATCTTATCTAGCTGTATAAACTTTGCAGAATAACAGACTAACAGCTAAGAAAAAATATCTACAGAAAGCTTGGCATGAGACTCAACTAATACATATCGTTTTAAGATTATAGATTAGTTGGAAAGAGGCCAACAAGTAGGAGAAAACGGAACAGAATTTTTCCAGAATTTCTACAATGATTTAGATCATCCTCTGTGACAATAGCATCATACATTTTGCATGCTCACCTATCTATGCCATATATGCTTTATGAAAAAGTAAAAATGGCACTCAATATTCTTAGGTATCAGGATTTTTCTTGAAATAAATTCCCCCCCCCCCCTTTTTTGAAGTGATATTCAGGGAACTGAAAAATAGCCACATCTATCTTAGGTTGACAACAAAGTTTATTGAATAAAACATACAAACTCCTAGTGTAATACTTATGCAAACAGAAAAGAGACAAAATAGGTGAGAGTTCCAGTTCATGATCATCCCCACATCCCTCGTCTGGTCTAGTGTTAGGGAGTAAAACCTCTTGCATTGTTATCTGAAAACCAGGAAGCCAGATTATTTCAGGTAGCCTACTGAAGATAAATGGTTTTATAGCAAAGTAAATAGCAAAGTCTGGTGGAGAGAAGAAAATTTTTTAAAATTAATTTATTTATTTTCAATTTTCCCTCCTTCCTCCTCTCCCTGAGATGGCATGCAATTTTACATGGGTTCTACACATACATTCTTATCAAACACATTTTCACATTTATCATGTTGCATAAAATAATTAAAACAAAATGGGAGAAACCATGAGAAAAAACAAAATATAACACAAGAGAAAATAGTTTGCTTCATTCTGCATTCCCATTCCATAGTTCTTTCTCTGAATGTGGATGGCATTTTGCATCAAGAGTCCTTTGGGAATATTTTAGGTTCTTGCATTGCCGTGAAGGGCTACGTCTATCAGAAACAGTTCTCAAACACTATGGCTATTACTGTGTATAATGTTCTCCTGGTTCTTCTCATTTCACTCATATAAGTCTTTCCAGGCTTTTCCTAAGTCCACTAATTTGTCATTTCTTATAGCACAATAATATTCCATTACATTCATATACCACAACTTGTTTAGCCATTCCATAACTGATGGTCATTCCCTCGATTTCCAGTTCTTGGCCAACACAAAAGGAGCTGCTATAAGTATTTTTATACATGTGGGACTTTTCCCCATTCTTATAATCTTTTTGGGATGCAGCTCTAGAAGCGGTATTGCTGGGTGAAAAGGTAGGCACATTTTTATAGCACTTTGAACATAGTTCCAAATTGCTCTCCAGAATGATTGGATCAGCTCACAGCTCCACCAACAACGAATTAATATTCCAACTCTCCCACATCTCCAACATTTATCATCTTCCTGTTTTGTTGTGTTAGCCAATCTGATAAATATGATGTGGTACCTTAGAATTGTTTTGATTTTCCTGAGAAAAGATAATTTTGAAAGCACAGAATGATCAGTTTTTGAACTATTTACCAGATTAGAAGATAAAAAATGTTCAGAAATTATCAAGGCTATTATTACTTTTATTTTAAAAGAGATTGAGAGACCAGCAATAACTACTAATATATGCTTTCTTTCTCTGTACTTTAAAGTTATGCCCCATTGATGTGGCGCTCTCATCACTGAGATAGATTGAATACTTCCAAATCATCTCATCTTGTTCAACTCTTGTCCATGTCCTCCCATATAGTTTCCATAGGGCATCTATACTATATGCTAGGTCCTAGTTTTACAGAACAAATCCTTTTATTAAGTGGAAATGTTTTATGAAGTTTGAATTCAGTCAAAGGGCCACACTTGAGGGCCTCGAGAGTTACATGTTACCTGGAGGCTGCAGGTTCCCCACCCTGTCTAAAGGATCCCAGGTTTCAATCTGGAAGAGTCTGTAGAGGCCATCAAGACAAACTCCATCATTTTACCGATGAGGGAACTAGGACCCAGGAAAGTAAAGTAATTTTCTCAACCTTGCTTCAGTCATCAGCAGGAAAGCAGAGATCGAAACCTAGATCCTCTTCAAAGTCTTATACGCTTTCCTTTACTATGATCTAAGTCTATACCATATTGCCTAGGTATCTTAATGTTTTATAATTACTGATGAAACGTGGTCAATTCATATTTTGTCTCTTACTTTCACTATGTTACCATCCTACTTGATCACCTCTATAAAAGCTTTATAAGAATGTTCTACGTAAGTATTGAGGGTCATTATTTGATGTGTAAAATTAATGTTACTGATTTAACAACTGTGGTTATCTCTTTCTCTACTGTTCTTCCTTTATAGGAACAGATGGGAGTTAGTAGAAGCAGACATAACACAATTAATGAGACTATACAGAAGCCAGTGACAGAGGAGACACAACAGAATCATTAACTAAAAAAGTAGGCTAGGGCTATTTAAAGTAGTCAGAAGGATTCCTACTCTTTTTGGAGGTCATCACTATATGATAGTACAGTCTAATTTCTTACTTTAACATTCTACCTGTCTCCCAAAACACCTACTGCAGTACCTTACATGTATCAAGTGCTAAAAAAAAATCAACTGATTTTATTTTTTTTGACAATCATGACAGTCATTAAGAAAGGCGAAGCTATATCTAACGTGTTCTACTTCTTTAGGCAAGGGAGTGTGCAAGGATTTGAACAAAAATAAGTTTCAAAGGGGTAACCTTAAATTGTGTAGCAAATTGACTACTTCAGAAAACCTCATTTCCCAAATATTTTGATAATGTGTTTCAGTGTTTCCTATAGGGTATAGCTATATGCTGCTCAAGGAAAGGGTGTCAAAATGATTGTTTACAGTAAATACCAAGTTATTCATATCTCTACTGGTTTGGGTCTGAAATAGGCAGGTGAATTTGGAAGCTGTGTTACATTTCAAGATGCCCAAATCCTGTCAGTAAGTTCTCACTCCCTATTTCACTTACCTATAATTTATATTTGCCTCAAAGCTTTTTCTTGGATCTGTTTGCCATAGTAAATATACTACTGGCTTTGGAGTTGAGTCAGTAAGCCCTAGGTTCAAGGTCTCACTCTGACAATTACTAGTAATAGAGAGCAAGAGCAAATCACTTAAGATCTGTAACCCTTCATTTCCTAATTTGTAGCATGTGGATAACAATATCTTTAGAACCCTCACAGGGTTTTCTTTTTATCAGTCTCAAATGAGATAATGTGTGCAAAAGTACTTTATAAATACCATTTAAAATTATGGATCTTAGATCTGATAAAATGATAATTCACATTTGCATAATATTTTAATGTTTGTAAACACCTTCACATATATATAATTTGAGCCACACTTTAATCCTGTAGGATAGCTAGTTAATGTATTTTCATCCCCATTTTACAGAGGGGAAAGTTGTGGCTCAGAAAAATGAAATTACTTTTTTTTTTCATATTATTAATTTATTTATTTTCAGTGTTCTACAATCACTACCATATAACTTAGATATTTTTTCCCTGTGTCCCCCTCCCTCCCCAAGATGACATACAATTTAATATAGCTTCTACACATACATTCCTATTAATTACATTTTTACCAGTCATGCTGCATAGAGGAATTAAAATGAATGGGAGAAACCATATAACAAACCAAAATGTAATATTAAAGAAAATGATCTGCTATATTTTGTGATTGAATTCCATAATTCTTTCTCTGGATGTGGCAGGCATTTTGACTTAAAAAACCAATGAGAAATTTTTAGGTCCTTGAATTGCAAGGAAGTTCTAAGTCTACCATAAAAAATCCTCCGCATTGTGGTTGTTCCTATGTATAAAGTTCTCCTGGTTTTGCTCCTTTAGCTTAGCATCAGATTATGTAAGTCTTTCCAGGCTTCTGTGAAGTCTTCTGTTCATCATTTCTTATAGCACAATAGTATTCCATTACATTCATATACCATAATTTATTCAGCCATTCTCCAACTGATGGGCATTCCCTTGATTTCCAGTTTTTGGCCACCACAAAGAGTGCTGCTATAAATATTTTTGTACATGTGGGACCCTTTCCCATTTTTATGATCTCTTGGGAATACAGTCCTAGGAGCAGTACTACTGGATCAAAGGGTATGCACACTTTTGTAGCCCTTTAGGCATAACTCCAAATTGCTCTCCAGAATGGTCGGATCAACTCACAGCTCCACCAAAAATGAATTAGTGTTCTAACTCTCCTACATCTTCTCCAGCATTTATTGTTTTGATTTGCATCTCTCTAATCAATAGTGATTTAGAGCATTTTTTTCATATGACTATAGATATCTTTAATTTCTTCCTCTGAAAGTTGCCTGTGTATATTGTCTGACCATTTATCAATTGGGGAATGATTTGTATTCTTGTACATTTGACTCTGTTCTCTATATATTTTAGAAATGAGGCCTTTATCACAGACACTAGTTGCAAAAATTCTTTCCCAGGGGGCAGAGCCAAGATGGCAGAGTAGAAAGATGCATATAATCTAGCTCTTCCCCCACAGTCCATAAAATACCTGTAAAGAGTGATTCTCAACAAATTCTAGAGCAGCAGAAGTCACAGAATGACAGAGTGGAGGAGACTTCTAACCCATGGTGACCTGGAAGGCTAACAAGAAAGGTCTGTTGCCCTGGATGTGAAGTGGAGCCCAGCCCAGCCTTGGCAGCCCAGTGCTGGGAGGAGGACCAGAACAGGCATGGGGGAGGAGGGCCAGAGCAGGCCTTGGGGGTGGAATCCCTAGCAGCAACTGCAGTAGAGGTTCTCAGATCCTTCAACCCACAGGTGCCAAAGGTCAGTAAGAGGGCTTTTTCAGCTGGCTGAGAAGGGAGCAGCATCCCCCCATAGGTCTGGCCCCAGATGGGGGCAGAGGCCAGATCAGGCAGCAGCTGCTCCCACAGCACGCAGCAGGCAACATCCATGTTGGAGGCTTCATCATAAAACCCTGGGGAAATTGAGCAGCTGATCTGAACCTCAGCCCTGAGTGCTGACATGACAGAACTGGAGGTGAGGCTGTTGTGGAGAGGAAATTCTACTACTCAAAAATTCTAGGCGTAGAAGTTTCTGGTTGCTCCCAGATTGGTGTGCAGGCTTGATTGTGCCACCTTGGAGGATCTGAGATCTTACAGAGTATACCCTACTCTTGACAAAGAATCCAACTGGGTAGAAAAATGCCAAAAAAGGGAGAAAAGAATAAGACTATAGAATGTGCTTTCTTGGTGAACAGGTATCTTCTCCCATCCTTTCAGATGAGGAATAACAATGCTTACTACCAGGGAAAGATATAAAAATCAAGGCTTCTGTATCTCAAACATCCAGAATAAATATGCAGTGGCCTCAGATCATGGAAGAGCCCGAAAAGGATTTTGAAAATCAAGTAAGAGAGGTAAAGGAAAAATTGGGTTGGGAATGGAGGGAGAAAGGGGAGAGGAGAGAGGGAAAAAGAGAAGCTTACTCTCATCACATTTGGCTCAAGGAAGGAATAACATGAATACTCAATGTGGTATAAAAACCTATCTTACAATACAGGAAAGTAGAGGAGAAAGGGATAAGCAGGGTGGGGGAGATAATGGAAGGAAGGGAAAGTGGGAGGAGGGAGTAATTAGAAGTAAAGACTCTTGGGGAGGGACAAGGTCAAAAGAGCGAATAGAAGAAATAGGTGGCAGGATAAGATGGAGGGAAATGTAGTTAGTCTTACACAACATGACTATTATGGAAGCCATTTGCAAAACCACACATATATAGCCTATATTGAATTGCTTGCCTTATCAGGGGTATGGGCAGGGAGGGAGGAGGGAAGAGAAGTTGGAACTCAAAATTTTAGGAACAAATGTTGAGTATTGTTCCTGTATACAACTGAGAAATAAGAAATACAGGTAATGGGGTATAGAAATTTATCTTGCCCTACAGGACAAAAGAGAAGATGGGGATAAGGGAAGGGAGGGATGTTAAAAGGGAGGGCAGATTGGTGGAAGGGGTAATAAGGATGCTCGGTGTTTTGGGGTGGGGAGAGAGGAGAGATGGGGAGAAAATTTGGAACTCAAAATTTTGTGGAAATAAATGTTGGAAACAAATATATTAATAATTTGAACACACACACACACACACACACACACACAATTCTTTCCCAGTTTTTTGCTTCCCTCCTAATGTTGGTTGCATTGGATTTGAATGTGCAAAACCTTTTCAGTTTAATGTAATCAAAATAATTCATTTTGCACTTACTAATGCTTTCTATCTCTTCTTTAGTCAAAATGAAATGACTTTTTTAATGGTCACATAGTAAGAGGTTAAGGTAGAATCCAAAATCAGATCTCTCACCTCCAATTCTAGTACTCCCTACACCAATGTGCATCACAGCATATTTATACTCCTCACCCTGATGTGATTATTGCCTGTATCATTCAATAAATCCTCCAAAAAGATTAGTAACAATGCAGCACTAGTCCTGTAAATATTTTTTTAATTTATTTCAATTTATTTAAATTTTTACATTCATTTACACAAAATTTCGGGTTCCAAATTTTCTCCCCATTTGTCACCTCCCCCCACCCCAATATACCAAGTATTCTAATTTCCCCTATCTCCAATCTGCCCTCTCTTCTATCATCCCCCCCTTCCCTTGTCCCCATCTTCTCTTTTGTCCTGTAGGGCCAGATAACTTTCTATACCCCATTACCTGTATTTCTTATTTCCTAGTAGCAAGAACAATACTCAACATTTGTTCCTAAATCTTTGAGTTCCAACTTCTCCCCATCCCTCCCTCCCCACCCATTCCCTTTGGGAAGGCAGGCAATTTAATACAGGCCATATCTGTGTAGTTTTGCAAATGACTTCCACAACAGTTGTGTTGTGTAAGACTATATTTTCTTCCATCCTATCCTGCCCCTCATTGCTTTTATTCTCTCTTTTGATGCTGCCCTTCCACAACAGTATTGACTTCAACTTGCTCCCTCCTCCCACTGCCCTCCCTTCCATCATCCCCCCCATCCTTCTTATCTCCTCCTCCCTCACTTTCCTGTATTGTAAGATAGGTTTTTATACCAAAATAAGTGTGCATTTTATTCCTTCCTTTAGTTGAATGTGATGAGAGTAAAATTCATGTTTTTCTCTCACCTCCCCTCTTTTTCCCTCCACTAAAAATTCTCCTGCCTCTTTTATAAGAGATAATTTGCCTCATTCCATTTCTCCCTCTCCTCCCAATACATTTCTCTCTCAGCGCTTAACTTCATTTTTTAAAGATATGACCCCATCCTATTCAATTCACTCTGTGCTCTCTGTCTCTGTGTGTGTGTGCATGTGTGTCTGTGTGTGTGTGTGTGTGTGTGTGTGTGTGTGTGTGTGCAATCCCACCACCTACCCAGATACTGAAAAGTTTCAAGAGTTACAAATATTGTCTTTCCATGTAGGAATATAAACAGTTCAACATTAGTAAGTCCCTTATGGCTTCTCTTTGCTGTTTACCTTTTCATGCTTCTCTTCATTCTTGTGTTTGAAAGTAAAGTTTTCTTTTCAGCTCTGGTCTTTTCATCAAGAATGCTTGAAAGTCCTTTATTTCATTGAAAGACCATTTTTTCCCCTGAAGTATTGTACCCAGTTTTTCTGGGTAGGTGATTCTTGGTTTTAGTCCTAGTTCCTTTAACTTCTGGAAAATCCTGGATATTCTGGAATATCATATTCCCTTCAATCCCTTAATGTAGAAGCTTCTAGATCTTGTGTTATCCTGATTTAATTTCCACAATACTTGAGAGAACTTTCAAATTTGGCCACAATGTTCCTAGGAGTTTTTCTTTTTGGATCTTTTTCAGGAGGTGATCGGTGGATTCCTTGAATACTTATTTTGCCCTCTGGTTCTAGAATATCAGGGCAGTTTCCCTTGATAATTTCATGAAAGATGATGTCTAGGCTCTTTTTTTGATCATGGCTTTCAGGTAGTCCCATAATTTTTAAATTGTCTCTCCTGGATCTATTTTGCAGGTCAGTTGTTTTTCCAATGAGATGTTTCACATTATCTTCCACTTTTTCATGTTTTTTGGTTTTGTTTTGTGATTTCTTGGTTTCTCAGAAAGTCATCAGCGTCCATCTGTTCCATTCTAATTTTGAGAGAACTATTTTCTTCAGTGAGCTTTTGTACCTCCTTTTCCATTTGGCTAGTTCTGCTTTTGAAAGCATTCTTCTCTTCATTGGCTTTTTGAACTTCTTTTGCCAATTGACTTAGCCTATTTTTCAAGGTCTTATTTTCTTCAGCATTTTTTTTGGGTCTCCTTAAGCAAGGTATTGACCCATTTTTCATGCTTTTCTTGCATCTCTCTCATTTCTCTTCCCTTTGTTTTTCCTTCACCTGTCTAACTTGATTTTCAAAATCCTTTTTGAGTTCTTCCATGGCCTAAGCTCATTGAATATTTATTTTGGATGTTTGGGATACAGATGCCTTGACTTCTATGTCTTTCCCTGATGGTAAGCATTGTTCTTCCTCATCAGAATGGAAAGGAGGAAATATCTGTTCACCAGGAAAGTAACCTTCTGTGGTCTTATTTTTTTCCCCTTTTCTGGGCATTTTCCCAGCCAGTTACTTGACTTCTGAGTTTCCTCTCCACACCCACCTCGCCTCCAGTTCCACCCAGCTAGTGCTTGGGGTCTGAGATTCCAATGCTGCTTCCCAGCCTCAGGGCTTTCAGTGGGAGTGGGGCTTCTCTTCAGTGTGAGATTAAATTCAGGTGCTCAGGTAGGGGCAGGGCCTCCAAATAGGGCTCAGTTCCCTCAGGGGATTTACATGGAGACTTTCAACAATGAATCCGAGCTCCTGCCTGCTTTGGAAGCCCCTGTCTGCTGCTGCCTCCCAAGAGGGCCAGAGTTAAGGAGACATCCCGCTTCCCTCTTGGCCAGCCAAAAAGTATCTCTCACTGCCCTTTGGCGCCTGTGGGTCGAAGGACCTGTGCTGCCACTGGAGATTCTGTCCTTGAAGCCTTTTTGGATCTGCTCCTCTCAGTGCCACACCGCCAAGACAGGGCTGGGCTCTGCTCCAGGTCTGGGGCATGACAGACCTTTGGTGTCACTTTTTCAGGGCTCTCTGGAACAGAAATCTCCTCCACTCTGTTGCTCTGTGGCTTCTGCTCCTCCAGAATTTGTTGGGAATTCTACTTTACAAGTATTTTATGGATTCTGGGTTAGGAGCTAGCATATGTGTATCTTTCTACTCTGCCATCTTGGCTCCTCCTCTCCCTATATACTATTTCAATTCCCTGTAAATATTTTATCTTTTAATTTCACTGTATGACCAATACTTCTTCCTTTCTGATTATAAATGTCCTTGTATACTTTGAGGTCAATTCTTTTGCATGGTGTATTACCAGTAATATGCTTATAGTCAACCTAGGTCTTTGTAATCACCACTTTGTGGTTGTTGTTCGGTAGTTTCTGTTATGTCCAATCTTCATGACTCCATGTGGAGTTTTTTTGGCAAAGATACTGGAGTTGTTTGCCATTTCTTCTCAAGCTCATTTTACAGAAAAGGGAACTGAGGCAAACAAGGTTAAGTGACTTGTCCAGGGTCACACAGCTAGTGTCTGAGGCTGGATTCAAACTTGTCTTCCTGACTCTGGGCCTGGCACTCTATTCATTTTGTCACCTGGCCTCCCCTGTCACCATTTAGAGAGCCAGAAATTTTGATTCCTTTGAGAAC
The DNA here is from genome assembly GCA_028658325.1 of Potorous gilbertii. NCBI lineage: Eukaryota > Metazoa > Chordata > Mammalia > Diprotodontia > Potoroidae > Potorous > Potorous gilbertii. The sequence continues at coordinate 599,674,848 of CM053769.1, read as the reverse complement.
ATGGTATTCCATAATTCAAAGTCATACAACCTCAATGTGACTGTTGAAAATGGTTGTTTCTCGAAACAAACCTTTTAGCAGTTTTGTCATTGAAAGTGCTGCACAAATTCCCCAAAACAAGTCAGATCTCTCTCCTTTGCAATTCTAGTTTAGATTGGTACCAATTCTTGCCTATACATTCAACCTTTCCAACATGATAATTTAAAAATGGTTTACTATTTTGGTATTTCCTTATCACCTCCATACATTTCATCATGTATGTGTGCCTTTTGCTGTCTGTCTGTATGACAGTATTCACCATCTGGAAGTTTATTGCCAAACAATGGGATCACTACCTCTTGGTCAATCTATTTGCATCATTAAAATGACAAAAATTATCATCCTGCAAAGTGGTCAGCCTTGCTATTTTCGGTCACCTTGGCTCTGGGATGCAGTGATCCAGCTGGTTGCTTGATAAATAGTCGTGATGACTACAGGATGTACAAAGGAGAGGGAATTTTAAATCAATGAAAACAACCATTACTGAGAAGTTCCTGTTTGTGAGGTGTTCTGCGTCCGTCAGCATTGGAGAGGAGTGATAGTGGGGCCCCATCAAAAGAACACTGGAATTGCTGTCATAAGATCAGAGCTTGAGCTCCAGCTGCCATATTTTCTAGTTGGATGAGGTTGGGCAAGTGATTTCACTCACTTAGCTTTAATATTCTCTTCTGCAAGCTGGAGATGATATTTTTGCCTCTTATGTTACAATGTTGCAGGGAAGATAACACCTTGAAAAGTACAATATGTGTGAACTCTCAATAGAAGAGAATAGTTTCATGTACTGCTTTATAGCTGGTCACAACTGTAGAAATCATCTAGTCTAATTCTTTTATTTTACAGAAGAAAATTTAGACAGCAAGAGAAATGAAGTCATTTGCCTGAGGTCCCATATGCAAAGTAGTGACAGGGTAGGACTGAGAAACAGAATCTCTTTAGTTCCAATCCAGTACCATTGGCTCTGTGGGAGAACTTATATCCATGTATGCAGTTTGCAAAGTCTTAAACTTTGGTGAGCTGCTGGAAGGCGGGCCTTTTACCTAATTATTTCTGAGCTCATTGTGACTCAGTCATAGAAAAAGAGATTGAATTTAAAAGAAAGAAGATATGTTGATGTTGCAATCAGAAATTTTAGAAAGAAAAGTATGATTCTAATCCAATAAGCATTTATCAAGTGCCTATTTCAGGCAAAGCACTATGTTAAGCACTTAATAAAAAGATAGACTGTCCTTGGCCACAAAGAGCTCACAACCTAATGATGAGATAAAAGGATAGAGGAAAGGGTGCAGTGGTGGTGATGTAAAACCAGTGCTTGGCAAGGGGGCACCTTGTTTGCTGGAATTGAAACCAGGAAGAACAGTTGATGGAGAGTAGATTGAGCAAAAGTCCAGTTTCTACCCTCTATAAAGGAAAGCATTGGGAAAAGTTTAGTGCCTCTCCCTATAGCCATCCAATCAGAGGGGAGAAGAAACTGAGGAAAGTGGTGTCAGTCAAAGCTTGAGGCAGCAGCATATTGATAACATTGGAGTTGATGAGCTTAACCTAGGAGGAACATCAAGATCATAGGAGTATAGAATTTTAGAGCAGAAAGGAAATGTATATTAAGTCAACATGTGTAGGTTTGGTTGTTGGTGGTGGTATTTTCAGTCAAGGGCTCAATGTATATCTTCAACTGTGTTATGTGCTCTGGTAATTACAAGCAGAAGTATGCTTGTAAATGTTTAATAATTCTCCAAAAAAATTTTACACTTTAAGATTAATCTGCTTTATTAACATTTTGTCTATCATTTCCTTATATCTAGACAATGAGCAAAATAATAAATCAAGTACTAATCTGTAGCATTAACCAATTTCTGACATATAAATGTTCACAATAAAAATTTAACAATAGGTACTCCTTAGCACTCCACAGGACTTGTAGGTCAATGATGTTGTTGGACTATGGCCTCAGAAAGCTTACAATATCTTTGAGGAGACAAAATTCTATACATATAAATCAAAGTCCTATAATTATAAACTTCCAAAATTCATGGAACCATTGAGAAATTTTTCAGGAACTCAGAGAATGGAGATGTTTCTATGGCTTGGATTATCAGGGAATTCTTCATGGAAGAAGTGGGAATTTGAGTGGTCCTTGTAGGAATGGCAGAGTACAAATTGTCAAGTGAAACCTGGTGAGATAAGAATGTACATGGCTCTTAATATAATAAATTTCAAGTTAAATGTTTGTTTGATGTGGACAGAGAACACAAAACTAATCCTATTTAAATAAAGGCTAGTCTGTGTGATTGGATCATATGTTGGTTCTTACTGATGGAGTATATTCTATTAAAATGAATTGACCTATTCCTGAGTGTCTATCCAGTAAAACCATGAGTTTATATGCAGTGAAACTCCCAGTTTCATCTAAAAAATAATGCTTTCTCCCATAAGACTCAGAGAGCCCAAGTTAAGGGGTAAATAATATCTTTTTGTTGTCTATACTAAACCTCGGTGAAGAAGGATGAGACTCCAGTAGACCATTTGTGCACAAGTTTACATCCAAGCTTCATTTAGTCCTAATGGGACCATCAACCCCTTTTGTGGTCATGGTAATTAAGGAGTCAGTTTGATTCCTCTGGTTATGGACTTCCTAAAAGCTGGCTGCCAGGCTATAAAGGAAGGGAAAAGATGCTTTGGAGAACTAATGGCTGCCCAGGTGTGCTGAGTCAGCCTTCACTTTAATGGGAGGTTTTGCTGACTTGTGCAAGGCTGCGTGGAATCTCTCAGATGATCTATTTTATCATGTTGATTACTTCTCCTTGGGCATCATTTACCCCTTAGGGCCATGGGATATTAGTGTAGTTTACCAATATAGTATATGCTGGGGCAGAGAGTCAACCTGGGTCCGACAGTGACGTAGGCTCTAAATGGAGACTAATGCTTCTGTACAGAACTTAAAGTAAAAAGAACTATAGACTCGGATGGGTTATGTTCCATTTCAGTGGGTGAAATAATAACATCTCACATTTAGACAGTGTTTTCCTCACACCGTTTTTTTTGTTTTGTTTTTTTTTAAATATCATCATTATAGAAAGAAAGAAACGAGATCCATTTGAAGAGACATAGGAAAATAATTCTGATAAATGGGAAAAACAGGAGTTGTCTGAAAAGACCACTACAGATGTATAAGAACCTCATCAACTAACTTAGATTTTTAAAAAGATATGTGCACAAGATCAAAATATAAGGCAGGTAACAGAGCATAAGAAGGTTCCTAAACACAGTGTCAGTATTGCCAGAGATCAGGATAAGTTGAAGATAGTAAGGAAAAAGGCATTTTGTTTTCTTTCTTTTTTCTATATTGGGAAATGGGTAGTATAAAGGATGGAAACACAACTTAGCATGAATGAGAAGTTGGTAACAACACAAGGAGATAACAGTGTGGCTCATTTCATATTTCACATCAGTTTTCTCTTCTAAGGTGCTTGAGTTTTGCACTCAAAATTATAGAACATAAGTTGATAACAAGGAGTTACTATTCAAAATAAGTAAGAGACTATCTGCTTGCCTTTGATGATTTCATTTCACCTGGCCTAGAAATACATCCTTTCATACTAAAAGAAATGGTGGATGGGATTGCTGAGCCGTTGTCAGTAATATTTGAAAAACTAAAGACAGGAAAAATGCTACAGGCTAGAGAAGGGGAAATGTTTTCCTAGTGTTCAACAAAACAGTCTGAAAACTAGCTAGAACGTTGAAAGTGACTTTGGTCCCTCAGAAAATTCTAGAACAGGTCCTTCAAGCAATAGCTAGTGTACATGCAGTACATACAATGTATCACTTAGTGGAGTTAGGGAGAACTGAGTTCAAATCCAGGATTAGATGCTTACTATTTATATGAGTGTGGGCAAGCCAATTGCTCTCCATCTGCCTCAGTTTTCTCACCTGTAAAATGAAAAAATAAAATTATAGCACCTGTCCCTCAGAGTTATTGTGAAAAATCAAATGAGATATTTATAAGATGCTTTGCAAACATTGAAGTACTATATAAATGCTCCCTAGCTACTGGCAAAGTAAGTGGTGATTATGAAAAGCAACATAGTTTCAACCAGGACAGGTCATTCTAGGTTAAACAAAACACAGCAAAACCACAGAGGTTCAGAGGGGTGACTTCTTTGACATAATTATTTGCATATTATCTCCCCTATTAGAATGTTAGATACTTGAGAAGCACTGCTTTTTGCCCTTCTTTGTTTTCCAGCACTTTCCACAGTGTAAAATACAGAGTAGGTCCTTAAAAAATGTTTGTTGACTGATTTCTATTTCCAAAAAGAAATTATTTGATACAGTAGAACAGCTGTCTCCCATGTATATGTTAAAATTATGTAATATCTGTTGAGCTATGTAATCGCAGGGATGATTTTGTTCAGTTATTTCCTGATTCTCAACTGAGGCATGTAACAGATGACAACACTGTTTTGCCAGTGGTGTTTGCCACTCTTATGGAAAATGACATATAAAGACAATGGAAGGATTCTGTGTAGATGACAAGTTTCTCTAGATGATCCTGTTAGTGGATTCTGATTGCATTTTACCCAGGATCAATATGAAGCCTTCTCAATGGACACCAGAGCCACTTAAAAAAGACTTGCCTGCTAACACCCGTAGGTAAATAAGTAATTGAAGAGTTTATACTGCCCAGAAGCTTATCAGCAGTTGGACGAGTAGACCACAGATTTGGTCTAGTGGTACGTATTTCCTGGCTGTTCTTTGAAGATAAACAATTAGCTAGGCTCAGAATTAAATAGGAAGTTCTGGACTGGTTGGCATTTGGAAAATTGCACATGACCCTATTCTGCTTCCTGTCACCAAAGCACATATTTTTAACATCAATATTTTCCTACTGATGCTATGTAGCTATAAACAATGCAACATTACTATCTCAGAAGAAGCCAAGGTGACCCAAAGGGCAATAGAATGATGTAAGTTGGATGTAAGCAGGTTTATGTATATTACTAAGAATTACTTGTTAGTAAAAAGTGATCTCAAAGAAAGAAATGAACAAACCAAAAGGATGGACTGGTCATATATCAAGCATGATGATTAATAGATAGACATGTACAGAATATTAAAACCTAGAGGAAAACATCTAATTTGTTAAATAGAACCTCTTAGGAGGATTTCTGTAAGGTCATGGGTAATAAACACTCACGATCTGCCCTAGATTTCATTTGGAGTAAACACAATAGATCTTATTTAACCAGAATCGAACTAACCAGAAGCCTCAGTTAACTGGAATATCATGGCATTTTTTAAAAGACAAAAATATCAAATAACAAACTAGTTTATTTTTAAGAGTACAAAATCTCCCACAATATTTGAAGTCTAACTCCTGGGGTTGGATTCAGGCAACAAGAATGCCTTCTACATTCCCAATCCCAGATACTGATCATTGAAATTCAGAAGAGTGACTCTTTAAGGCTCTCCAAGATTCTCAATCATCAGAGAAAATGATGTTTAGAAGACTGACATACTAAGTCAACTTATATCATGTCAAAAGTTTCTTTTTAAACAATAGTTTAGAAAGAAAATATTGAATAGTTAATTAATTAATCTATTAACTAAGAAAAGGAAAAATCCACAGCCCATTTTTCTGGTTACCAATTTTCCTATGTTGCCACCACCAGCAGTCTTGCTAAGTAAGATCCTATTGTTTCATTCTTAAAGAGATTCTTAAAGAGCTGAAATTCTGTGATATAGTAGAAGAGAGCATTGGATTCATGACCAAAGGGTCTGGGTTTGAATTCTTCTTTTACCATTTTCTGGCAGACTCAGTTTACTCACCTGTAAAACAAAAAATTGTATTACACGAGAGGTATCAAAGACATGGCCCGCAATACTCAGGAGGGTGGTCTAAACCAGATTAAATTGTGGATTGTGTTACCATGACACTGAGATAATAAACATTTAAAAGTATAAAAGTGGACCTCCTAGATAAGTTCATCAGAAGATAGGGAGACCACTGAAGGCTTTCCAGAAAGATGCTGAGGGAGAGAAAACATTTAACTTTGATTCTGCCTCCACTCTTATGGGGGGTATGTGGTCCGGTAGGAGGATAGTACCAATACATGCAAGTCTGACACATAGTACTATAGGACTCATAATGGTGCCATTTGCTTAGGTTTCATTTGAATATTTTTGTCTGTTACCTACAATTTAAGAAAGCTTCAGCATAAAAGGAAACTGTGTTAAATAAAAGCTATTGACTTGGGCCTGCCTCTTATATGCTGGGGACCATCTAGTCAGGGCCAGATGAAGCAAAGTTGTGAAATAAAAGTTTGCTCAGCTTCCTTCCACACCATTAGCCCTTTTATCCCCCAGGCCTACATGCCTGAAACCCTCACTGTATGGTAGAATGTTGTCAATAAATCAAATTTAAGCAAAGTGAACCACATTTTCTCACTGACTTCTATTATAAAATCAGAGCTATGTTTCATGGGAGAAAAATATCGTTAAATTGCTGAGTTAATAGCTATTGGTGAAGGAGGACAGGAGAGAGTACATGATGTATTGCTTATTGGGTATTAGGGACAAGGACAGAACCTGTGTCTTTATTGGGACCCCCCTGCCCACTGGCATTGAAACTTCCCTCTTCTAAGACAGATTGGCACCTTTGATTCAACTTAAAGTCAAGAATGTTGCCTATGTCATTGAAAGATTTGCTGACTTGCTCAGGGTCACAGAGACAATCATACATCAGAGTCAGGGCTTGAACCCAAGTGTTCCTACCTCTAAGGCCCAATCTGTCTCCACTGTACTATGCTCCCTAGTAGGTACTGTCATATTAACATAGGGAAAAAATTGCAGTCTTTTTGAGACAACTCAGGGATTTACTAGCAGTGTGACCCTGGGCAAGTCACTTAATCCTGTTTGCTCAGTTTCCTCATTTGTATAATGAACTTAAGAAGGAAATGACAAACTACTCCAGTATCTTTGCCAAGAAAACCCCAAATGAGGTTACAAAGAGTTGAGCAGTACTGAAATGACTGATCAAAAGCAACAAGAATAAGTATAGTGGGTAGGTGTAAGTGCTGGGCCTGGAGTCAGGAATATATAAGTTCAAATCCAGGCTCAAGCCTTTAATGGCTGTGTGACCCTGGACAAGTCACTTAACTTTTGTTTGCCTCATTTCCCTTGGCTACAAAAAGGACATAATAATAGCACCTATAATCTCAAATTAGGTAACATTTATTACTAGCACGGTGTGTGGAACATAGTAGGTGCCATATAAATGCATATTCTCTTGCCCTTTTCCACTATGTCCCAGAGTTATCAGGAAATAAAATGAGACAGTATTTGTAAAGCTCTTAGTATTGTGCCTAACACATAGTAGGCACTAAATAAATGTTTCCTTCCTTCCTTCTTCCTTTCTTTTCTTTCTTTCCTTCTCTCCCTTATTTCTTCCTTTCCTCTTCTTTCCATTCTTCCTTCCTTTGTTCCTTTCCTTCTTCCCTCGGTCTTTTTTCCAACCTTCATTTTTCCTTTTCCCTTATTTTTCCTTCCCACCTTCCTAGAACTTTCAAAAAACTATAATATTCTCTCCTTTCCTTTAGAAATCCCTTTTCCTGGGGACGGAGCCAAGATGGCGGAGTAGAAAGACTCACCTATGCTAGCTCCAAACCCACAGCCCATGGATTTCCTCTAAAAAGAACTCCCAACAAATTCTGGAACAGTGCAACACGTGCAGCAACACAGTGAAGGAGATTTCCGTTCCAGAGAGTCCTAAAAAACTGACCCGAAAGGTCCATCATGCACAAAACAAAACCAAAAGAATGAAAAAGTGGAAGATAATGTGAAATATCTCATTGGAAAAACAACTCACCTGGAAAATAGATCCAGGAAAGACAATTTAAAAATTATGGGATTACCTGAAAGCTATGATCAAAAAAAGAGCCTAGACATCATCCTTCATGAAATTATCAAGGAAAACTGCCCAGATATCCTAGAAGCAGAAGGCAAAATAAGTATTCAAGGAATCCACCAATCACCGCCTGAAAGAGATCCAAAAAGATAAACTCCTAGGAACATTGTGGCCAAATTCCAGAGTTCCCAGGTCA
>CM053769.1:599630721-599666213 GCA_028658325.1 Potorous gilbertii | reverse complement strand
ACAAATGGGGAGAAAATTTTAGAACCCAAAATCTTGTGAAAATGAATGTAAAAAGTTAAATAAATAAATTTATATAAATAAATAAATAAAACCCTGTTGAATTAAATTTGGCTGGTCCTGTTTTTAGAAAGAGGACTGATGAGGACTTAAGTCTTAGAGAGAAACATTGCAAAACTGTAACATTTTTCGCATTGAAATAAATTAACTTGAATGTCAAAAAAAAAAAAAAAGACATCCCTTTTCCCTAATGCTCTCAGCCTCCCCACTGCTTCCCTAGTAGTAATCAAGAAGGCACTCCAGATCTTCATCCCACTCTTGTGGGAACAAGATAGTGTAACCATGGAAGTGATGTAAGGGAGGGAAATTGGGACAAAATTTAGAATATAAGAACATGGTAAGTCCATTATAGTTTATTTAAAATTCAAATGAATGATGTCCACTATCAGTCTAGCTCCTAACCTATGAAAAAAATTCCATCCCTTGAATTTAGGTCAGGGCCTGATTTATTTTAGCTTTAAACGTTAATATAATGGAGGCACCTTAAGTGGGAAATAGCCTTTTGGGAATAAAGATTATGGTAGAAGAATAATAAAGAAATGTGCCCTCTTTGGCTCTGCTACAGGCTCTGGCTAGAAACTAGTTAGCCAGGTTTGGGATGCAGCTTGAGTTTCTAGATGTAATAGGCTTTGAATGTTTTCCACTCACTGCTTTGCCCTCTGAGGTCTGAATGAACATCTAGCTACCACACACAGGTTGTGTATTCTCCCTCCTGAATCAGCATTCAATCCCCCAGACCCTTTGCTGTGCAAACAATAAGACAGAGTGCAATTTTCATTTTTGTGCTGGGTAGGCAACATTTCAGAAGCCAGGACTCCTCCTCTTGGAAATGCGTTTGGAGTTGCCAGTGCTCAGCTGAGGAATTATTGCAAAGAGCAAGATATGGAACCACTGAGCCTTTTTGGAGCATAGCAATTAGCTTGAGTGGAATACTCAGTGATTTCCCAGATTCGGTTCTCATACGTTACGTTTCATTTGGAATAAATACAGTAGACCTTATTTAACCAGAATCGAACTAACCAGAATCCTCAGTTAACTCGAATATCATGGCATTTTTTAAAAGACAAAAATATCAAATAACAAACCAGTTTATTTTTAAGAGTACAAAATCTCCCACAATATTTGAAGTCTAACTCCTGGGGTTGAGTTCAGGTAACAAGAATGCCTTCTACATTCCCCATCCCAGATAGTGATTATTGATATTCAGAAGAGTGACTCTTCAAGGCTCTCCAAGATTCTCAATCATCAGAGAAAATGATGTTTAGAAGATTGACTTACTAAGTCAACTCATATCATGTCAAAAGTTTCTTTTTAAACAATAGTTTAGAATGAAAATATTGAATAGTTAATTTTGAATGAACTAAATAACTCTATTAACTAAGAAAAGGAAAAATCCACAGCCCATTTTTCTGGTTACCAATTTTCCTATGTTGCCACCACCAGCAGTCTTGCTAAGTAAGATCCTATTGTTTCATTCTTAAAGAGATTCTTAAAGAACTGAAATTCTGTGATATAGTAGAAAAGAGCATTGGATTCATGATCAAAAGGGTCTGGGTTTGAATTCTTCTTTTACCATTTACTGGCAGACTCAGTTTACTCATCTGTAAAACAAAAAATTGCATTACACGAGAGGTATCAAAGACATGTCGTACAACACCGAGGAGGGTGAGCTAAACAAGATTAAATTGTAATTAGGATATATTTAATGACATTTAACAAAATGAGTAAATTTTTAAAAAGAAACAGACAAATATGTGGTTTTCTAAATCAGAAGGGGATCCACAAGGATCCTTTAGGTATGGTTTAGTCACTCCTATTTCTATTTGAGTTTGTCAACAGAAGACTTGATAATGTCTGCATCCCAGGCATCTTAGCTTTTGTCCATTGATGACTCAGAAAGAGAAAGTGAGGCTGATGACTTTGTGCAGCTCTGCCCAGGTTCAATCCAATTCACACATGAGTCAAGACATAGCCCACTGATGTCACTGGTTCTTTTTAAAAATGAAAAACAAACAACAACCAGATAATGTCGAAGGTTTAGCGCTAAATTTATCACCTTAATCTTGTTCAGCTCTCCTTTTATCTTAATCTAAGACACTGCATAAATAACCTATGGTTATTACTTCAGAGTTTCCAGATGCAATGCAAATTTTCACCACTTTACTGACCTCATCATAACAGTATTGCAGACACCTTGGTCATTGTAGACTAATAGGGATAATAGAGGGTTATAAATGCAGAAAACCTAGGTTTATTTCTTAGTTTTCTTCTAACTTTGGATTAGCAAGTTAAATTTTTAATGCCTCAATATCTCTATGTGAAAAGTGAAGATATGATGTCTTCTTTCCCTCACAAAGCTATTCAATTTAAATCAATCAACACTGTCTAAACACCTCCTGTGTAAGCACAGAGTTAGATTGTTCCTGTCATCAAGATGCCTACACCCTCCTTACAGAGAAAAGACACAAACACAAGGAAAATTAGCTTCCATATATCTATTCTGTGTGCATCTTACATGGACCTGATATTTTATGTTATGTTTCCCATTAGAATGCGAGTTTCTTGAAGATAGGGATTGTGTTTTGCCTTTCCTTATTTCTCTGGCACTCAGCACAGTGACTGGTCAGTAAGCATCTAATAAATGCTTATGGATTGACTGACAACTTTGTGAGAAATAATGCAAAGCCAGATATAACAGATGAGAGGACAGTGAGTGCTCTGAAGTTTGAGAATATATTTAAGAGAGAGAGAGAGAGACAGAGAGACAGAGACAGAGAGACAGAGACAGAAAGAGATAGAGAGACAGAGAGAGAAAAAGAGGGCAAGAAACAGAGGGAGAGGGAGAGAGAGAGAGAGAGAGAGAGTGCACCCTGTGAGATTAGGCCACAATGAAGGATTCATTGAAGGAGTAAGATTTGAGCTGGGCAGTATTAGATGGATCTGAATAGGTGGAAAACAGATTGGAGAAAGACACGAACAATAGTATGGGTTTGGGAAATTATAAGAAAGCTTTCTGGGACAGTAAGTAGACAAAGTAAGATAAAAGATGTGAAAAGTGTGATTATGAAGTCACTTTTCAGACTTTTTCTCTAGGCAACAATACTTCAGGTTACTTGGTACTTTAATTTCCCTATGTATACATTGTATTAAAATCTAAATGACTTTATTTTGTCCAAGAGGATGTCAATCACTTCTTTCCAAGCCTCTGAACAATGATTTTCATGGAAAAGGTCAGTTGGATTATTTGTGATTCCAAGATAAATGGTAGACGTTTCTTATCTCCTCAGGTTCCCATGTCGCTGTTCATGAGCTACCATAGCAGGACCCATTGGTTACAGAATCACAGCTGGGGCAGGGAGGTTTCTCACAGGAGGCCTCTCAAAAAGATTGACCAAAGAAAGGGAAAAGGTGACTATCCTATAACAAAAGGTTTTGTGGCACAGCTGGATCCCCTTCTAACGGAGACATCTCTTCTGACAACATCAATGCTTCACATCCTTGTCCTTGCCAAATTAAGTAAGAGGCAGAAGATCTGTTTTATATAGGACTCCAGTGCTCCCTCACAAAACCTGCACAGATTTCTGTGCCTCATCATAGCGTGCCAACAGTTGCATTCATTTCTGATAGTGTTGAGTTTTAGTTCTAAACTTTACTCTTTCTTAAGCCTCTAAATCCCAATTTCCTTCTTCTAAAAAGGAAATATACCTTCTATTTGAATAAGATCAGTTTTCATCAGTGTCATAGGATCATAGATCTATAGCTGAAAAGGACCCGAGGGGTCATCTAGTTCAATTCCCTCATTTTATTAATGAGGAACCTGAGGTCCAGAAAAGTTTAAGGGACTTTTACCTAAGTCCAAATGGGTTGTGAATGATAGATGTAAAATTTGAATCCAAGTACTTCAATATCAAAACCAGCTCACTCCTCATTTCTCTTACTCTCTGTCTCTCTGTCTCTCTCTCTCTGTGTCTCTCTGTCTGTCTGTCTGTCTGTCTCTCTCTCTCTCTCTCATGCCTTTTTCTTATTTCCTCAGCTCTCACAGGATAAAGTGACCCTCCTCCTTGTCAAACATCACCTTATTTAAAATTAAAAATTTGATGCAATTCCTTCCCTCTTGATTATTGTTTATCTCATTCTCATCTTAAATCTTTTACTCTCTTTTGGCTCCTTCATCTCAGCCTAAAAACATGCTCAAGTTTCTCTTACAATGAGAACACTTCCCTTGACCTTGGGATATTGTTAAGATATCACCCAAAATCTTTTTGTCCCCTTCAATGCTAATTTTCTAATCAAACCACTCTCCTGTCATTGTCTCCCTTTCTTCACCACATGATTATTGTTCAATCTTCTGAAATCTTGTTTCCATCCCAACACTATTGAAAAGGCTTATTTCAGGATATATTTGTAACTTTTTAATTACCAGAGTCAATTACATTTTCTTAGACTTTATTTTTCTTGACTTTCTGCAAAACTTGACAGCACGGACCCCCTCTTCCTTATGGATATCTTTTTCCCTGACTCCCCTCCAATATCCAATAAGTTGCCAAATCCTGTCAAATTCTGCTTCCACAACATTACTGAAATCTTTCCATTCATACTGTCATTACTACTGTTCAGGGTTTCATCAAAAGTGACCTCACTGATCTCCCTGTTTCCCTGTTTCTTCTATTTCTTACTTCTCAATTTATCCTTCACATAGTTGCCAAAATAATCTCTCTAAATAATTAAATGAGAATCAACGTAAAGTAGTTTGCAAATCCAAAGTGTCTGTTACTAGTATTATTTTTAATTTGGAGATCCAGGGCCAGTGTAAGGTCAAATCTGAGGACTTGGGTTCTGTAATGCTAATGAGATTAAAGATCTTTTCTATCCATTAAGGGGAATTTGAATAGGAGAGATTTGTAGGAAGGCCACACCTTTTGTTAATGTGGCACTGGTTCTCAAGGGTTGTGATGCCCTCTGCCTCTGAAAAATGTATAAATATTCCGAGGTGAAGTTTTAATTTGGAGGCTTACTTATTGGAAGTATTTGTTTGGCCAGACTAGATGGGCAGCAGTTAAGGAGCTCCTCCCACCCACCTCTTACCCTCCCCTCCAAAACCCAGATGTTGATGTTTCTTTCTCTGGTAATTATGCATGTATGGACAGCTAGATTCAAATCTCACCTCAGACACTTGACACTCACTAGCTGTGTGACCTTGGGAAAGTCACTTAACCCCAATTGCCTCATCCTGCGTCATCTCCAGTCATCCTGATGAATATCTGGTCACTGTATTCAGATGGTTCTGGAGGAGAAGTGAGGCTGGTGACCTGCACAGCCCTCCCTCCCTCAAAACAAAGTCAAGTGCAAGTCATGTCATCATTTCTCTGATGGCATGGTCTTCTTCGGCAAGGAAGGATGAACATGCATGTATGGACAGACAGTTATCTGTCTGTTCATCTGTGATGTATGGTCTCACAGTTGGAAGCCCTGTCTATTGGTTGATCTCTTTGTTTCTCTTTATTTTCTCTGAAGTTAAGGGTGATAACTTTTTCCCATGAATTAAATGAATGATATATATGTGCTTGATTAAAGTGATTATTGACCCCTCAAAAGTTGCATTCCTTTTAGAAATTCAGATCTAAGAGCCTGTACAGCAGGCCCTCCTGTGTATGTTGGGTCCTTGCTGACAGAGGTTCCAACTCTAGTTCTAATATTCATTACTTCTATAGCCTTGAGGAGTCATTTAAACCTTCTAGGCTTCAATGACCTCATCTGTAAAATGAAGGAGGAAAAGAGTGGATGCCTCCAAAATTTTATCTAGCTCATATGATTTTATGCCTTGAGTTCAACTGTCCACCTATATATCCCAGTTAAATCATTGCATAAAGTGAAGGGGGTTAACTTAGATGACATTTTAGATGACCATCATTTCTAAATCTATGCTCCTATGTTTCTATATCAAGCCTGCTTAGACACCTTTAGTAGCTACCTCTTACATTTCTTGGTCTGGCATTTAAGATGCTATATGTTGATTCACTAATTCATTTCTCTATTTTTATTTGTTTGTGCCTTCACATCTTCTAAATTCCATTCATTAGGACTGTTAGATGTTTCCATCTTGCTCTGTCTTCTTCCTTACCCACACATGTCTGAAGATTGCTTCCTAGGATTAAAAAACATCCCTTCCACATTCCTCCTTTTGAAGTCTTTCATTCCTTTCAGGTCAATGTTAGGTGGCACTTCCTCCATAAATCTTTCTTTGATCTTCTCCATCTAAAAGAAGATTTCCCTCTTCTTTTGTTTCTCATAGTATATTGCCTTGGTCTCTTTGTTATCTTTATCATATTATGCCTTATATTGTACCTAGCTGCATTCAGATCTTACCTACTCCTTCCCACATGAGACATTATCATATTGTGGAAAAAGCACAGGTGGCAAAGAACTGAAAATTACAGGGATACCCATCAATTGACTGAATAAGTGGTGGAATATGATTGTGATGGGATACTACTGTGCTATAAGAAATGATGAGCTAAAGGACCTTAGAAAAAAACATGGAAAATTTACATGAAATAATGAGGAGCAAGATGAGCAGAACCAAGAAAACACTGTATATAATAACAGCAATATTGTTTTAAGAACAACTTTAGATGAATGTTATTTTGACAATTATAAATACCCAAGTAAACTCTAAAGGATGTATGAAGAAAGATGCTATCGGAATCCAGACAAAGGACTGATAAAAAGATGTATAGAATTATATATATATATATATATATATATATATATATATATATATATATGTATATGATTTATGTTTCTTGGTGGCCCTCTAGAAGGTAGGGTTGGGGGGAGGGAAGAAAAAAAGAAAAAATAATTTACATGTTGAATTTTGTTGTATATTTAAAAAGAACAACAAGTTGCACATAGATTTCCAGTTTCATGCACAATCATCTTTTTTATTAAACTATATTGTAGAAATGCTTGTTTATTTCATAAATTATTTTTTTTTTTAAAGAAGAAGCACAGGATATGAAATCTGAGAATTTGAGCTTTATTCTTTGCTGTTTGACTTACTATCTGTGAAAGCTTTGTTATGCCAGTCAAAAGTTTTGTCTCTTATCTAAAATGAAGTTTGGACTTAATGATCTCTAAATCCCTTCCAGATTTACATCTTTGGCTTACTCCCCTTCTATTAAAATGTAAGCTTATTGAAAGCAAAAAAAAAAATGTCATTTGTCAGCTTTGTGACCACTACTTACCAAAGTCTTTTGCATGTAACAGGCATTTGATACCTTTGAGCTGTTGAATTGAATTGACCTCTGGTGCTAAAATTATGTTTGAGCTAACTCTCAGTAAATGTGGGAAACCCTATCTTCGGTATCCTTCTCCCTAACAATTTAATGTCCTTTTCTATCTCCTGTATCTTTTTTCATGGGTTCTTCAGACAACCTTTTCTTCCTGTGGTACTCTCAGTAGACTGTCAACTAATCATTGGTCAGGTATGAACGTTTAACTAAGAGGTCAGTTGATAATTCCAAATGTCACCCCCTCTGGGAAATTCCATATGGGGCCCCATCCCTACAACTACAAATCCCTTCCTCTGACAATCCAGGAATATGGGGAGGGGAGACAAAATATATATATAAAGTCAGAAACAAAGGAGAACATAACTTGTGCACAAAGGCACTAGATAGCTATAGAGTTGAGGAAAGCTTTCATATAGATGTCCCTGGAAGAAGTTCTCAAGGCAAATCAGAGATGCTAAAGAACTCTAGTAAGGAGAGAATTCATTCCAGGTATGGGAGGCAGTTAGTTCAAAGGTACGGAGACAGAAGAGGAAGAGTAAGAAGGACAGTTGGTAGAACCCTAGAGTGCATGCAGAGAAGTAATATGTAATAAGGTTGGAAATGTAGAATAGGGCCAGGTTGTCTAGAACATTAAAAGTCAGGGAAGTTTCTATTTTGTCCTAATGCTAGTTGGAAACTCCTGGAGTTTCTTGAGTAGGAAAAGTAACATTCTTAAGCCTACTCTTTAGGAAAGTCACTTTGGCAACTGTGTGGAGGATGGATTAGAGCATGGAGTGACCTGAATCTAGGAGATAATTTAGGAAGCTATTGTAAAAATATGGATGAGAAATGATGAAGTCAAATGATTGAGTATGAAAGGTAAGAGTGAGGAGTCAAGGAGCACACAAATAGGTTGAATACTTGGGTGACTGAGAGCATTGTGGTAGCCTTGATAGAAGTAGGAAAATCTGGAGAAGAAATAAGTTCAGAAGGAAAGTTATGGAATTTTGCCTTAGATATGTTGAGTTTGATATGCCTACAAGACATCTAGTTTGAAATATTCATGAGGCAGTTCATGATGTGACTAGAGCTCAATCGAAATTCTTGGTCCTCTTTGATACTGAAAGAAAAACAACAGTTAGAAGCAGGAGCAGACTATGGATATCCCGAATCTTGAAAGCAAGACCAATGTCAGATTCCAGGATGTCACATCAAAACAGAGGACCAAGTTTTGAAATCAAGTAGTTGGGCCTTGGTCAATGTCCAGTAATCTATGCCAAGTAGATGAGCGCACAGAGGCATTGTAAAGTTATCCAAGCACTGATGCACAGCCAGAGTTCAAAGGGATATGGAGTACTGCTGAAAGAGAATACAGGTTGAGATTTATCGTGATGCTCCAGCTGGACTAGAAGAAACCAGAAGAGGAATATGAGTACAGGCGGAGGTTTGGGATTCAAGATAATCATGAAAAAACAGAAATAAGATAGAGTTCAGATCAGGACATTTAGGGATTGTGATTCAGGTGGCTTAAATAGGTGCTGGTCTTGGTTGTAGTGGCAGTCTTGGGGAGCTCAACACAACCTCATAGCTAGGTTATAACTGCTGTCATTTATGGTGGAATTTCAGAAGAGAGAACAAATGTGAACGATATTGCAGACCCAAGATTAACAAGAATTGGCAATTCATTGACTTTGTTGAGTTACGGTTATGACAAAGGCAAATCACTCCATGGTCGTAAGCCTGCTGTGTCTAGTAACTAGTCTGGATATAATTACAATATGTACATATGGTCTCTGCAATATCATACCATACATGAATCAAAAGATATATTTTGGTTATTAACAGATGATAGTTATAAGGAAGTTATAAGTTGATTAAAATAATGACATTCTTAATAAAAGAAAGTGATGTTGCTGACCCACTGTCAGCAGGTCATGCTTATCGAACAGATTTTTGGTTGTTTTTTTTCCACTTATAAAAGTTATGTTTGCCCTGGTCCAACCAAGCTGTCTACCCAGGTTCCCCTTATGACCAATGACAGACATTTACAAGATGACTAGCTAGTATTAGGAGTACAATCTATTGCTACAGAAGACAGCAAAGCTAATTGACCCATAAAGGGAATGAACTCATGACCTTGGCCTCATTAGCACTGGGCTCTAACTGACTAGCCATGGAGAAAGTAAGTTTGTTCAGACATAAATAGATGAACTTGCTTTCTTTTTGCGCCTGAGGTTTTGTTTCAGGAAAAAAAATATAATGTGAGACATAATTATAACCCTGATCTTTAGGCCTCTCAGGGAAGTATACATCTACCATCATAGACATATAGACTACAAATAATTTATATTGAGAATAATGTAGTGTGTGTGTGTGTGTGTGTGTGTGTACACACAAAGCATACAGATGTTTATATTACATATGTATAAACTTACCATATGCCAATAACAAAATTTCTATCATCCTCATGTCTTTATGTCCTGTCTTCCATAATTTAATTGTTCCCTTTTAAAAGACAAATCTTTGTCATCTCCTTTCATTTTCTTCCTCAATACCACAAAATATTTCAGTAGTCATAATGTAGATACTCAATAAATATTTGATAGATTAATTAAGACTCTTTTTTGGTACCGTGACCCTGCCTTTTCTTAGAAGAGAATTGTCCCCTGTTAATTTCTGGGTTCAGATAGAGAGGCAATGATTTCTTGAAATTTTGGGAGATGGGGCTATCTAAAAATTACTTATTAATTGAATCATACCAAGAAGTCACTGAAACTTGGAAACTGGAAAAAAATTAGTCCCAGACTCTATTCCTCACCCCTGCCCTTATTCTACCAATAAGCTAGTAGCTATAGGTACTGAAATTGCCACTTAGTTTTCCAAATCAGTCTACTAAATTTTATTCTGAAAAAAAGTTTTAAAAAGTTAAAAAAATAAAAAGGAGAAGGCATCTAGGACATTAGCAAGTAAGTCAATGGGAAAAAGCAGGTTCAATTTGCATAAATTCAATTTACTGAGAATATTTGAAAAACATATCAATTGTGGGAAGTCAGGAGGTATATCTGTAAAGAAAGTAAAGCAGGCCTCTGTAGAAAAATTCTATTGTTCAACTAAAGAGAATGAACCATCACCTCCATACCTTTGCTTCCATGATCTCCTGCCTGGAATATCCAGCCCATCCTTTCTGCAACTTTCCACCAATCCAAATGCTAGACATTTCGTAGTGCTTCATTAAAATATCTCCTCCATGATACTTCCACTAGCTAGTCTCTTTTTGCTCTGATCATTTGTAGTACTAAACTGAACCACAGTCTAGCATTTGATCTTTAAATATTTTGCATTTCTCTAAGAATTTTTTTGGTCATATCTTTGTCTCTCAATTTAGATTTTAAGTTCTTTGAGGGCATATCGGTAGTTAATATCAGAACTGGAACTCAGACCTAGGTCTTTTGACTTCAAATCTACTGTTCTTTTTGTGGTACCTAAAACAGATGCTTAATACTTACTTTTAGATGGAGACTGAGCTAAGTTCCCTCACAGCTCACTGGTTTACCTTTTTTTGCATTTGTTTCCAATGACTGGCAGTGAAAGGCAGGTGATGAGAGGAGGTGTTGGGCCAAATTCAGACTCTGCCTCAGTTCTCATCCTTTTCAGACAGACTCAATTTGCAGTTCTATTTTCAGAAAAACTGTATGACTTTAACCAAACCAGAAAGCTTCTAATCATACTATTATTTTGCTTGTCTAGGGAAAAGAAGTAATAGGAACATTCCCAAAGGTTATCCAGATACCTCCTATCTGCAAAAAACCCCACTACTTTATAATTTATATGTAAATTAATTTGAAACATACTGATCAGATTTTTTTCTAGGTCTTGCAAGGGTTTAAATCACTAAGGTCAGATGCACTGAAAAACTAAATGGGGTTGGAGGTGGTGCTATGGTTAATAGGCTGGGCCTCACTAGGATGGCTGCTGTCATTCTTTCTGGATGTTGTTCTGCAGGTCTTAGAACTGAAGGAACAAAGGTGACACATCAACCCTAGCTCTTTCAATTTCATGGGGGGAAATTTGCCAAGACCATAGTCCCCAAAGCTGGGAAAAAGAGAGCATATATTGTGCTCAGAAATCCAATATGCATGTATTTGTCTAATCTTCTGGCATGCATTCATTCAATATACATTTATTCAGCACCTTCTATGTAAACAACACTGTGGGGGATGCAAAAATGAATAAGAAAGGTTTGGGGCCTTCAAAGAGTTGATCTAATACTAGAAGTAAGAATTGTTACTAAATATTATAATATCAAGCAATATATGATACAAATTGGTACTGGAGTTCTCCACACCCCCCACACCCTCCAATCCTGTGGCCCCAGCCTTAAATAATCTTCTGGTAAAACCCTGAAGTTCTCTCTCTCTCTCTCTCTCTCTATTTGTCTCTGTCTCTCTGTCTCTGTCTCTCCCCTACCTATCCTAGGATGCTTTCCGCATTCATCTCCTTTGAACTATGTTACCAGTAAGTACATCCAGGTCAACAATGCATATAAACATTTGTTTTTGCAACTGGAGGTTAAAATAAAAAAGTAAACATTTAAAACTAAGTAATAAACAAACTTGTAAGAAACAGATTTTTTTCCATGCCCAGAGGAAGAGAGGCTACATTTTTCTTTGGAAGTCAAATAGGAGAAAAGAACTTCCAAATCACCACCTTGGAGCCCATAGTTGGATGTGGAAGATGCTAGAAACATAGCAGTTTCTTGCAAATGATAAACTCTTTTTGGCCTGTCTGCTGTAGTCCTGATGCCTGCTCCCATGACAGCTGTCTCTATATGTATACTCTCATTCTTTTCGCTTGATATTTGTATTACAAAGGAATTTTTTTTCCTACTGTAAAATGAAAGAATTGGACTCTATGATGCTTAAAGTACCTTCAAGGTATATGTACTTTCATAAAATTTGGTTGGAGATAAGTCAAGCCAGCATGGGGAGAAAGAACTGGGAAATCTGAAATGAGTCAGAGAACTGGAAGTATTTATAAAGATGCAAAAAATGGTTTAAAATGAGTAACAAAGTAAGAAAGTTGGATGTATAAAAGACTATTTATGAAGAATAAGATAATGGATCTCAATGTAACAAGACAAACATATAGCTGGCACAATCAGAAAATGAGAACTAAAGAGTTGAAGAGGGTAAGAAATTGTATGACAAGGATATTAGATAGGTCATCATTAATGGTGTTCACAAATATGGTGGTGGGGAATGGGATAGAGAGAATGATTGAACTACTTAAAGTTTTCCAAAAGGATAGAGTGACTTACAGGTCTGCAGCTAGTTTGAAGGAAAATGGGAAAAGGGAAGCATAAATGAATTGCATGAACTTTAAAGAGGAATAGTTTGGAAGTGACAGTCGAGACCTAGCAGTACATTATTAACACACCCTCCTGGCCTTGTGACTTGTATAAGAAAAGAGGATCACCGGTGGAGAGGGCTGAATATAATGCTCTCACATGTAAATCAGATTCAGTTTAAACTGAGGAGGTAAAACAAATATTTGTTGGAAAGTTTCAGGTTGTAAGAAGTTCTTAGTGAATAGAATGAGAGTTCTGCCATGCATCCTAGAATAGACTAGAAAAGAGTTATCTGGGTTAGACTGGGCCAGCAGATAAAATAGTGATTAGGGTTCAGAATGAGCTCATGAAGGGAAAGAGGGGAGAAGGCCCTTAAGAATGCAGGCCTATGTCTTGGTCCATAGTGGCCAGCACAGTGTACTGATAGTACCTAATAGAAATGCATTGCATGATGGCTAAGGGGGTACGCTGTTAGTGACCTTGGCCTCTTTCTTTGTTCTTTTTAAGGATTTTATTGATGTTCTTTCTTTTTTTCAATATCATTGAAGTGACTCATCCCATACCCTAAGTGAACCCTCTCTTGTAACAAGTAAGTAGAATCTTGATAAGCAAATCAACTCAGTGGCCATGTTTGAAAACACATGCCTCGTTCAGCACTTAGAGTCCTTTTCTGTCTTGAGGGCCAGGTGGCATGCTCCTTGTTGGGCTTTTATATTTATGTTTGGTGATAATCTGAAGGTTTCCATTGTTTTTCTGTTCTTTTATAGTGCTGTGGTTATCTTGAATATTGTTCTCCTGGTTGTTCACACCAACATTTCCAAGTATCTCTGTATTTTTTTTTGTATTTGTCATTTCTTGCAATATAAAAAAATAAACAAAAATAAACATTACATTCATACTCACAATATTTTTAACCTCTTTTTTAACCTTTAACTGATGGATACCTGCTCTGTGTCAAGTTCTTTGCCACTACAAAAAAAGATAATTTAAACCTTTCCCTTATTATTCAAACTCTTTGGGATATATGCCTAGTAGTGGCCTTATTAGTGACCATGGTTTCTTAAAATTTATAGCAGTAGAGAGCAAACTCTGGCATATTTTATCAGCTGGGAAAAGCTTCACTTTTGGGCCTTGTGATGGATCATATATATGTCATCCATGGACCCCCTAAATCCCTTCCCTTTTTCTTGCTCTCTTTCTTCTTTCTTTCTCATAAAGACCATATCCTAAGATAAAGAGAGGCTGTGATCAGCTTGACAGAGTCACTCAAACCAATGAATTCACAGTTCTTTTAAGGAATTGAGAGATCTTTACTATGGCCCCCATGAAATAAGCAGGTAAAATTGTATTATCACCATTTTACTGATGATGAAACTTAGACTCAAAGAGCTTCGGTGATTTTTCAAAGGTCGAATGATTTAGTAAATCGAATAGCCAGAATTAGAATCTAAGTAGGCCTTCTGAGTCCTAGTCCTGGGATCTATATACTGTGCTGCTCAATGAATGAATGAGTGAATGAACGAATGATGCTTCTTAGTGTATAAACCACTGATTGTCTAGGTGGCCACATCTACAGCAAATCTTTTACAAGACATAGACTCATGTGGCGATGTCTTTGGCTAACAGAAATGCCTGGAGGAATATGGACAGTCACAAATGCCAATAGATATGTAAATTAATAGACAGAGATCAATTATTCAGTTGACATCTGCCTACTTCTTTGGCTTCCACTTCAAAGGAAATCTGTCTGGCCCAGAGTGACAAAAAAGTTTCTGGCTACTGAATCAAACAACAAAAAGGTATCCACTTTCAAAGTCTACACGAACCAACCAGATAGGAACAGGGACTTCTTGTGCTCCCCCCATGCCCAGCCATCTTTCATTTAATAATGGCATCTTTCTTTGTAAAAGTGCCATTGATGAAGCTGCCTCCAGTATTTGTAACCAAAGACTGAATTTGTCTTCCTTGGCTCTGAAAATCTGCTGTCCTAATGTGATACTGTGTAAATATTACTAATAGTCCTTTTTTGCTTTTTGAAAATAAAGGATGATGAGGCATGTTGAAATGAAAAGCAGAGGATGTCAAATGTTGGTGACTGACTGGCTGCTTTGGAATACTAGTAATAGAATTATTTATAACCTCGTTAGGTACAGCTGGAGTGGAACAAAGCCTCGGCAATGGCAAGGAAAGTTTAAAGGGGTCTCTATTTTGGGTTCCCAAGCTAGGCCT
Organism: Potorous gilbertii; assembly: GCA_028658325.1. Lineage (NCBI taxonomy): Eukaryota > Metazoa > Chordata > Mammalia > Diprotodontia > Potoroidae > Potorous > Potorous gilbertii. Next base: position 599,651,309 of record CM053769.1, on the reverse strand, counting down.
TCCTGTGGCTCTATTCTGTGCTCTGGTTGTTTTCCACACCCTCTGTGCACACTTCTTATGTGCACCTGCTTCCCCAATTAAGCTACACACCTGCCGTGGCCTTACCTCAAGTCCGTTCAATGGCTGCCTTTAACCATCTCCACAGCCCAGGGTACTCCTCTTTGCCACTAGAGAAACAGTTTCACCACTGGCCCTGGGAGCCAGGTTTGAGGAGACAAAGGCAATATTTTTGCAGGGATGTATGTATTTCTTGATTGGGGAGGGAGGTAGAGGTGGGGGTGGAGAATACCCAGGCCTTGTTTAGATTTGGAGGGACACCATCATGTGTGTCAGTAGGAAGGAGAGATTGAGATGAACCTCCCCACACACCCCTTATTTATCTTAAAGATGCAGTAGGAGACAGAGCTAGTTACTTTTGCCATCAGATCCCAGACAGTCTCAAACTGAATGTGACTTGTGTAGCCTTTGCTACAGGTTGCTCAATCTCTGAAATTCTTGGGTTGAAGAATTAATTCCTTCTGGATCCTGCCTCTTCATTAAAAAAAATTGGCCAAGGGTCGTTGGTTGGATATATCTAGGTCACCTTGAATCCTTGCTAACCAAAACCAGCTTGACTTTGGACCCCGAATGGATCATCGGTGAAATGAGGGAAGAGATGGTTATAAAACCAAAGGCCAAGTTCCCCTTTGCAGTACAGGTGAGTTTACTCTTGGTGACAGTAATCTTGACCAAAATAAAACCATGAAATAATTCCTTATCTCATTTAAATTAAGTCATTCCATCATATTAGGCAATTACAGTCTAGAGTAAGGAGGATTAGATGGTTAAATAAGTTCTCGCTTTCAGTTTGGGCTACAGGGAGGTTAATGGATAAAGTACTTCAGCAGTGGGTGAACAGCTGGCCTCTGAGTTAAGAAGACCTGGATTCACAAACCCCCTCTGGCACAGTCTTTGTTACCCTTGACAAGTCAAAAGATCCCAAGAAACTGTAAGACTAAATGTTTGAAATAAATGATTTCAGACTATTGGTAGAAAGTTTCCTCACAGGAGTCACCTAATCTGATGAATCCTCAGGTTCTGAACATAAACTAAATTGAAGAAAAAAAGACAAGACATGTTTGCTATGATCTTTGTTCTTTTGGGTGAGCAGAGTATCATGGACAAAAGCAGGGAGGTGCATCAACTTGGCTGCCCTATTTCCTTCCTTTTCCAGTGTTTATGTTCCTTCTCTGTGGGGTCTGAATTTCAAAAGGATAACTCCTCTGCTGCCTCAGAAGAAGTTTAATTTGTTTCTCTAATAAGGCACTTTTGTCATCCTCACACAGGTTTAACTCTGATAGTTATTTTCTCAATGGAAAGGAGGGAATCAGAGAAGATATTCTACTCCTAGTAGATTATCTTTATGTGAATTTGCATGTAAACTCCAACCAAGGGGTAGGGAAAAACCTGTGCTGTGCTTCAGCATATTTTTGTTATCCTGATTTAAACACATATGTGTACACACACACACACATACACCTTTGTCATCCACCAGTTTTCTTTCCTTATTTTTTTAAAATGTATTTTCTTATTTGGGAGCACTTCAGCTAAATCATTTCTCTTTGGTCAGTCCTGTGTGAATCATAATCTTCTCTGATACCACTATCAGTGGAAATGGTGCTGTCAACCTTTCTGTCAATGCTGAGGTTGTAATTTTTTGACAGTAATGTTCCTTCACTTGATCTACCACACTTTGTTCAAGCTGACTGAGATGCCTGTCTCAGCTGGAGAGTCCCAAGCTTCTGACAGCTCTCAGTGATGGAGGGGATGCTGGTCTTCGTGCAGGAAGAGCTCCTTCTATATTTTGCTTGCAACTCAGTCATATGGCTCATTCCAAAGAATTGTCTGAATGACCAAAAGACCTCAGGTTAAAGAACACAGACTGGAGTGAACAGTAGTCCACTGTTCAGGATATGTAACTATTAAAAGGAAGAATGTAGTTGATCGCATTGAATTTTCATCAGAGGTAGATCTTTCTTAGATCCATCACAAGATTTCCAAATCTTATTCAACATGGTAAATTTGTTTTTTGCCTATTGCCTCCCTCATTAGATTGTAAACTCCTTGAAACTTGAGCTAATTTTCTCTTCCATGAGCTGTTAACCTACTTTCTAATGCAGGGAATCAAGGACAGGAGAGGCAAAAGCTCACCCAGTTTGGATTTTGTTTATACGTTATCCTTTCCACATTGTACCTTTTCCTATTGTGATTTTGGTATATTGTGGGTTGGCATAGAAAAGTAAATGGGAACTTTTTGGAAGTTTTGTGGAAGCCATAGATGACATGCAAAGACCAGCAGATGACAGAAAAAATTTAGAAACTCAGAAATGCATGAAATAAATGTATAGTATTATATAATATTAACCCAAATTTAAGATAATGTATTGTAAATGCCCCACAAAAGAAAAAGAAAAGACATAAGACTTCTTCTCTGCTATGAAATCTGCAAAAATTCATGCAGATTTTCCAGATTGCAGGGGCACTGTACCCACTAACCCTCATGTACACTAAACAGAAATTAGATGTTCCAGTTGGATGGTGTCCTACCCCCCCCCCCCAACTAAGGAGCATGTGTCTTGAGGCCTAGGAGAATTTCATCAGTCAGTCATGCTCTTCAGAGGCTGACTGGCCTTTTCAAGAGTTGAGTTTTAACAGAAATGAAAGGAAAAGGGTAGATCACAAATTAATTATTAGTTATTAATATAACAATATAACATTAATTTCTCTCAAAAATGTATATATATATATATATATATATATATATATATATGTATATATGTGTGTGTGTTTGTGTATGTGTGCACACACATATAAATCACCTGGTAGCTGAGAATCTAATCATGAACCTCTCTGAATTTAGCAAGGTTGGTTCTTGAACTCTAGGCCTAGTCAGTCCCCAGGCCTGTGCTTAAAGCCTTTGTACCCTGATGGGACTGAATAAAGTTTTTGCTCTGTGGGAATAGCCTTCAGAAATCCAGGGTCACCTCCACAGAAACCAAGGGATTAACTAGCTGAAAAGAAAATACAGAAATACATTGTTAGCTCTACTTCACCCTCACAGACATGTGTGCTTTTATTCTCCAGGGGGAAAAAATAGGCTGTGGCTATATTTGCTCCACTCTGGAGGATTCAGATGGAAGATACAAAATTCAGGTGACCATCTGGATGGGATTTATTTAAAAAAACCCAGTACTCATTTATGAAATGACAACTAATAAAAATTAAAAAAAGATGAAATTTAATTAAACTCACCATGTACCCTTTTGGGTTTTCAGTAGAAAACAGGATCTATACTCATGAAAAATTTTGCTATCTTGTTAGAAAGACAAGATACATCCACATGTTGCAATTCAAGAACAAAACAATAGCTTTAAACGTGCTAGATTATGGCAAGTGTGCACATGCTATAAGCATTCAGGGAAGGAAGAGCTAAAATGGGCTGTTTTCCTCAAGGAAATCTTCACAGAGGTTGTGGAAATGAGTGAGTCATAAAAAGTGGATAGAGAAGCTAATGAACACCTATGCTCCAGTGATAGCAACAGAAACAATAATCACAATGAATATATATGTATATCAATTTAAGATTTACAAAGTACTTTAAAAATTTTATTCTATTGTGATCTTCGCAAAAGACCTTAGAACTAGGTGCTGTAACCCCCGTTTAGTAGAAGAGGAAAGTAAGATTTAGGGAAGCTAAGTGAATGTATATGTGTGTGTGTGTGTGTGTGTATATGTACATGTATATGTATGAGTTATTTATATATATATATATTTAAAAATATATATAAATATATATTTAAAATATATGTATAAAACACATTTACATATTATATAATATATATGTATAAATATATGTATATATGTGTGTGTTTGTATATGACTTATATAAAAGGTGACTGAGCTTTCACATCAAGGATACAAATTCAGGTCTTCCTAACTCTCAGGTCTGAGATCTACCCACTTACTCTCTCTAGTGTCTGAAAGGCAGATATCCAAGGTTAGAAGAAGAAATGAAGAATTTAGATAATCCCAAACCAAATAATCAGACTGACGGCAATAGGATGATGGGTAGACTTCCCTCTAGCAGGCCATCATTTCTGCCTGGGCTAAGTGGGGACTACCCTCTCTTGTGCAGAACAAGGCATTTGTACCAGGCAGTTATGGATCTCAATCCCCTTCCCTGAGGAATGAGCCCATTTCGCACATGGAATATACAAATAAATAAAGGGACCCCTAGAGTTTGCTCTGCATGCTTTTAGAGATCTGATGAAATTTGATTAAATTCTTTGTTGTTGTGTTATTATGTTTTCATCACCTTTGTCATTGTGTCTACACTTCTGAACTCCACCAGGGAGCTGCAGTAACAAGGTATCACAGAACTGGCTTTTCTCACTCTAATTCCAGCCTGCCAGAAGCAGCAAATACTGGATATCTCAGGAGAAAACCCCTTGTCATACAATTTACTGCCCAATTTTGCACACCCGAGAGGTTTAGCTACAACTACTTTCCAGAGTTCCAAATAAGCTTACCAGTTTGGAGCTACTTATCCACAACAGACTCTCAATGTATTGATGTGGAAACTATGAATTATGACTTCAGTTTTAACAAATGAAAGGTCTTTATTTGGAAAGAAGAAAATATTTGTTGTTGTCTGGTCATGTCTGACTCTTTGTGGCACTATTTGGAGTATTTTTGGCAGAAATTCTTGAGTGGTTTGCCATTTCTTTCTCCAGTTCATTTTACAGATGGGGAAACTGAGACAAACAGGATTAAGTGACTTGCCCAGGTCACACAAATAGGAAGTGTCTGAGGCCTGATTTGAACTGAGAAAGATGAGTCTTCCTGACTCCAGGTCTGGCACCAAACCACCTAACTGGCAATTAAAAACTAGCAAAGAACCCTGCTGATCTGAGAGTATGAGGCAAAAGGGTGAGGACATATGATTTATCTACCTTTCAAGGTAACTGTAAGACTTATAAAGGATAGTGTATATTAGTGATTTGTAAACAAAGCATTATATAAATATAAGCTATTAATATTTGGGGAAAGGGAAGAGTTTTACTCCTTACCCTAATTCACTGGCAAAAGTATCACAGGTTCAGAATGCTATCATTGGGCCAGAATTTGTAAAGCCTTGAATGCTAGACATTTAGCCCTGAACAGGTAGGTAGGAGGGATAATTTTAAGAAAATCATATTTGTCTGCTGCCATGATTTCCTTACTTTACTCAGTTGGCATATACTACCCATGTATTTTAGCCCAGGTTAATTTAAGTCCATGAGGTCACCCCTCATAATTTCTAAAACATTGCCAAGTTTTCTTCAATCTCATTCTTCCCCCTTCTCTTGTTAACTTCAATATTTGTATTAATGAATCTTACTTCCTTGCCTCTTGCTTTTTTTATCTCTCCTTTTCATTTTATCATCAAATCTAGTCTACTCCACTTGCCACTACTGCAGCCCTATTCTTGACCTAATAGCTATATTTCCTAATGCAAGGGAGCCTGAAGAACCTTTATTAAGCACCCATATTCGGAAACAATTTTGTGTAATATTAAAAGCAGTTTACATGTGGGAAAACTCAAGGGGAGAAAAATTGTTTTTACCTAGCTCTCAGATATGGTGTGGGTGTGTGTTTGTTTATTGCTGTGTGTGTGTGTGTGTGTGTGTGTGTGTGTGTGTGTGTGTGTGTGTATGCACGCACAGGCATGTGTATGATAGCTCCACTAACTGGGAGATGTATATATTACTGGAGAGGAGGCTACTTTAGGAAAAAAGAAATGTGGTGGCCTCCCTCATAGAATTATGTTGGTAAGTCGTTGGCTTTTATTGCTGGGTATCCATTCTGTCAATCACTCAAGCTTTATTTATTGAGTACTTACTAGGCTAAGGCATTATGTGATGCTTTTAGGGCAGGGGTGGGGAACCTGCAGCCTTAAGATCATATGTGACCCTCTAGGTCCTTGGGTGAAACCTTTCAACTGAGTTCAAGGTTTACAGAACAAATACTATTATTAAAGAGATTTCTTCTGTGAAGTTTGAATTCAGTTAAAGGAACACACTTGAAGACCTAGAGCACCACATGTGACCTTGAGGCTGCAGGTTCCCGATCCCTAGTTTAGGGGATCTAAAGAATAGAAGATACAATCCCTGCCCATGAGAAACTACAGTAATTTAGTATGGGGAAAAATACATCAATAGGTTGAAACTGAGATAATAATTTTAAATAATTATATGAGATGACAATTAAAATGAAGTAGTTGTACAACACGGTCTCTGAGGTCCCTTCTAATTGTAAAACCTATGATCCTAACACAAAAGATATAAAAAATATGTAATGAAGCAATACATAACTGGTTGTCAAATAAGTGCTAGAAGCCCAAATGAGGAACCCCAAATTCCTAAGGTATAGAAATTATTTTCCATCTATCTACCTCAAATGTAAGGGGTGGAGGAGGAGTTGAGAGGGAGAGACAGTGGGGTTATTGCAAAGCATCCCAGAATCCATAGGTACTTTTAGCATTGTGACATACATCTTTATTTAGAGCTAGCAAAATAACCAGGATTGACATAGGAGCACAAATAAGCATTCTATAGATTGAATAAGTGGCAGATCTCATCCATAGATGTACTACTTTTCCCCTAACTGCATATTAATCAAAATTATTTATTAAGTAACCATGGTATGCCAAGTATAATAATACTATATATAATATATATATATATATATATATATTATATAGTCCAATAATAATAATATACACTGAGGATAGGATAAAAACAACTCAGCAACAAGAAGAAAAAAATGGAAATTATATAAAAGTATTGTTGAATTCATAGTAGCATTTTGTTATCATGTATTTTCTCAATGAGTAGTTACTAATAGGGCATTTGCTACATGAGAGAAATGTTCAGGGAGTGAGAGGAAGCTGTGGATTTTTTTTTGTTTCTTTTTCTTTTAGGTTAAAAGTGTCTTCATATTGGAAAATGTTCAGAACCACTATCTGTCAAGGTTTGTCCTTTTCTCCAGATGAATATGTAAGGGCATATTGTGTTTTATTGTGGTTTGCTTTATTGCACTTTGCAGATATTGCGTATTTTACAAATTGAAGATTTGTGGCCACCCTGCATTGAGCAAGTCTATTAGTGCCTTTTTTTCCAACAATGTGTGTGCCCATTGTGTCTCTGTGTCATGTTTTTGCTCTTTCTATCAGTATTTCAAACTTTATATATATGGTTATCTGTGATTAGTGATCTTTGATGTTACTATTGCAATTGTTTTGAGGCACCATGAACCATAATTATATAAGATGGCAAATAACCAATAAATGTCATGTATGTTCTGACTGCTTCACTGACTGGCTATTCCCCTGTCTCTGTCCCTCTCCTTGGGTATCCCTATTTCCTGAGACAACAATGTCGAAATTAGGACAAATAGCAACCCTACAATTGCCTCTAACTGTTCAAGTGAAAGGAAGAGTCAATCAATGTAGCAAAATTCATTACTGTCTTATTTTAAGGAATTGCCACATTTATCCCAGTCTTCAGCAGTCACCACCATGATCAGTCTGTAGCCACCAATGTTAGGCAAAACCCTCCATCACCAAAAAGATTCTGATTGCTGAAGGCTCAGATGATAAGTGGTCATTTTTGGCAATAAAGTATTTTTTAATTAAGGTATATGCTTTTTGTAAGCACAATACTATTACACACTAAATAGAATACAATACAGTGTAAACATAACTTTTACATGCACTGGGAAACCAAAAACTTTGTGTGACTTCCTTTATTGCAAAATTTGCTTGATTATCGCCATAATCAAGCAAATTTTGCAATAAAGGAAGTCACACAATTTTTGTCACATGACATCTCTGAGTATGCCTATAACTGTATTACAAAATCCTTTTGATGAGTAATGAAGATTAAGATTAGCAGTTCAAATGAATGAATATGGTCAACTTAAAGCAACCATTAAATTTGTGTTCTTTGCCCTTGGTAGCGATAAAAAAATAAGTCTTCTGAGTTCAGATTAAGGACAGAAGGAATCACTTGGCTAGCGTCTTGAAAGGATAGATTGAACTCAAGAGAGAAGAGAGGAGTGGGGTGATAGGAATAGGGAAGGGATGAAGTTAAGAAAGTCAGAGCTATGTTTGGAGCAAATCTGTAGTGACTGATCTGAATTTTTGTAGCATCATATTTTCCCTTATCAGCCATCTGTATCAATTCCCCTGGCTTCATTTTGCCTTTCAGCCATACATCTCCTGCCCTTTTTACCCACCTGACACTCCTTCCTCTTTCAGCCAGTCAATTGTATGTTTTTATCCTCAAGTTAAAGGGTTTCCTGTGGCTCCTTTATGCTTGGCCTGGCTTCTGCCATTTTCATTTCTCCATCACATGGCTACCTCCGAATGGTGGCTTTCATGCCTAAACGGTGGGGTAAACACCAGTATGAGAGACCACTGCTCCCTATTCAGACAAATGCTATTGAAAGCCTAGCTGGCTTCTTGAAGCTCCCACTGAAGTAGAGAGACCTCTTCCTTTCTTTTTTTGCTGCTGAGAGTTTTCTTCCCCCTACCTTTTTCCTTGAGACGCTGGCAGGGCTCTTGAAACCTTTTTCTCTTGAGTTGTAGCTCTGCATGACTTCTATTATGAGTGTAGCTAAATAATTCTTAATGAATCCTTTCTTTATCAGCAGGATTCAGCCTATGTGAGGAGGATTTGCAGCCTTTAATTTTATATGGAGGACACAAATGGACCAGCATTATGGTTACCCGCTATTATTGGAGAGTGATGTTGATATTATTTAATTACAAGAAGTTTTCAATCTCCCCACAGTCTCTTTTCATGGCTCACCACACTACTAATACATGGCATATGATGGCTATGGAATATGTTTATGGTGACCAGGGAATATGTCTTGGAAATATATCCTTTAGAAATGTCATTATTGAAGAAATAGTTGGAGCTTGCCATGAACAGTGGTAGGTAGAGACTGTCAGCTCAAAACTATATATTCAAAAAGGACATTCCTAGTTAATGAGGATATACATGTGTTAGACTCAGAATATGAAAATGGTGAAAATGATGAAGGGACTTCAGTATGTGAGTACAGAATAAAGAGACAACAATTCTCCATTCTAGAAGGGTAAAGTGTAGAAGAAATAGGACCAGCTTGATGTAACCAGTACCTTCTCTGACATTATTTTGTGAAATTATTCTCTATAGTACATATTACTTAAGCTTATGGCATAATGTAAAGTCTTTACAGGCAAGGGTTGCCTTAGACTTTTTTTGTATGTCTCCTATGGTCTATCATTGTTTTGTGCACAATGGGCAATCAATTAATATTTATTATTATTTTTATTTGAATGGTCAAAATCTATGACAAGGTAAAGAGTATGTGATTAGATTTCAGTACATCTCAACATAGTGAAACTTGGGAACAATCCTTTTGATGGAAGGTCTACTTTAATCATTGCAGTAGAGGGGTAGGGGTAGTCTAAGATAAAAATAGGGAGATAGATTTAAAAATATGGAGATAAAATCACGAATGATTACTTCGGAATGTATCATCAAGAGAAATTAAGATGTTTGGGCAATAATTCTAATTTGTGAGGCTGGAAAAAAATATAAAGATAGAATTCTGGCCCAGCTGAATCTAACTTATTGAGATCTGACTGAGTCCAACTCTATACAGTAATTTTGATGCTTTTATTAGTTAGGATAATTTCAGAAGGGATAGTAATGATACTCATGTCTTTATGTGAATAAATTGATGGGTGGTGATAACTTGCGATACCTAGACTTTTCATTGATTTTTGATAGCTCATGGACATGCTGATGATATACAGGGATACTTTTAAGTTATTTATAACATTAATTTAACTTCTTATGTTTAACCTAGTAACAGAGTTTTTAACTTTTTTGTTTGTTTAATGGATCCACTTGATAATCTGATAAAGCCATTGGACCCCTTCTTGGAATAATGTTTTTAAATGCATTAAATAAAATTCATAAGATTACAAAAAATCAATTATATTGAATTTGTATTTTATTTTGCATATTGAATATGTATTTTTAAAAGCTTATGATCCTCAGATTAAGAACTTCTGCCCTGCAGTAACTTTAGTTTGGAGCTGTGAAAAAGAGTGTGTTATATTGGATAGTGGGCCAGCCTTTGGAGACAGGAAATCTGTGTCAATTCAGATCCTAACCCAAAGTAGTTATATGACCCTGGGCAAGTCTCTTAGCTTATCATCTAAAGGCAAGCTTTCAAGACAGAAGTTGCAAAAAAGATTGCTGATTTGTAATAATAGAAGGAATTTCCATACCAGGAGCTCCCTAAATAAGTTAATTTACTTGTGAAATCATTCTAGTAATATTCAATAACTTAAAAATAATTGAAGTGTTCATTCCTAATAAAAACCTATTTTTTTTATATTTCATAGTTTTTAATTCTCTAACTTTTACTAATTTCATTTCAGTTCAGATATCCAGATGTTAACACCATGGTCAAAGCTATGTGCAGCATCATGATTTAAAAATTGTCCTACTGCATTTGGATGAACCAATAACATAGCATATCTGTAAGACAGGGGAAGTGGAGGAAAATAACTTTCAGATATTTTTCTGATCACTTTGACTTATAGAAGAGCTATCACTTATTAGCTCTATCAAAATGATAGTACTATACAAACATCCCTAACGCCATGCCAGAAGAAAGTAGAGTTTTGTTTCATGATAGTCTTGAAGTCATTGAATCTTTATTAAAAAAAAGCACTTATTTTTCCTCTCCCTCCTACTTCTATCCCCCAAATTGTATAGAAAACAGAAAGAAAAGTAGAGAAATAAAAAGAAAGAAGAAACAAAGAAAGGAGGACTGAAGAATGGAATGAAAGAAGAAAAGATAGGAGAGAAGAAGGATGAAAGAGAGGAAGAAAGAAAGCATGGAAGGAAGAAAGAGATGGAAGGGAGGAAAGGAGGGAGTCTAGGAGGGATTGAGGAAAGAAAAATAGGAGGGAGAAAGGAGGAAAAGAAGGAAAGAAGGAAGGAAGGAAGGTAGAAAGGAAAGAAGGAAGGGAAGTCCTTATATACGCATAGTCATATAAGGCAAATCCCTTATTGGTCACTTTCAAAACTATATGTCTCATTTTCTGTTTTGAGTCTATCCCGAGTCTTACAAGATATGGGTAGCATGTTACTGTTCAGGAGTTTCTAAACCAAGGAAATCATATAGGTCCAGCTCCTAGGCACAATTCAATACTTTTAAAGATGTGTGATTTTATTGTATGATTATTCCCTCCATTAATTCAGATGACAATACCTCCATGACTTAGAACAGAGGTATTAGACACAGCATTCTCAGGTTACATGCCGTCCACAGTACTTCAGACAAAGGCCTGAATTAGATTGAAATGTAATTGGGACATTTTTTTTTAACAAAATAAAAATATAATACAATGTATACAATATAACATTTTAAACCCAAGTCAATATATGACTTTATTAACCCTTATGTATGGTTTAGTTCTTCCTGTTTCTATCTGAATTTGACAGTACTGCCTTAGTCCTTACAATGCCTCATACCTTGCTGTGGCCATGAAATCATCTTCTGGTGGCCACCTTTTGGGAGATAGGCTTCTCAGAATTTACCTGGGCTAGGTTTCAGACAAAAGACACAGACGGTATATCTGGGGTGATGCTCAAAGCCTTTACACTATATAGGGACTATTAAAACTTGTGCTCTGTGATATTGCCTTGAAGAACCTAAGGGTACTTCGTGAACTGAGATGTTATAGCAATGGTTTAATAGATTAATAAAAAAAAAGATCCTTGAGATAAGTCAATTTTAAAAAGAAAAGAATAATTTCATATACATATATATATATATATATATATATATTCCTTAATTTATCTATTTTATCTATTTGCCTTTTTGTACATCTATTAAAAATATTTCTGGACTTGCTGTATGCCAAGCAATTTAAAAACATTGTTTATCCACCTCCTAAAAGTTGGCTACTTTCTTCATTTGCATGCTCTCATTTGATAATTGCTTATATTTTCTCAATAAGGAAAACCCAATGGAGCAGAGGTGTCAAATACGTGGCCCATGCCTCTTCGATTCCCCTGTGTGCAGCCTAAACCAGATTAAAATATAATTTGGAAATATTGAATAAAATAAGTAAAACTACAATAAGCATAGATAACATTACATTTTAAAACTAAGTCCTTATGTGTCCCATCAGGATCTTAATGTATAGTTAAGTGGCTTCCTTTCCTATTTGAGTTTGTCACCACTGATGGAGCATACAAAAATGTATAAAACATAATTGTCCCTCTCAAGAAACTTAGAATCTCATCAGGGAAACAATAGATAAGCTGATATTAGGTAAAATCTCAAGGCAGCAAAAGTGATAAACGAAGGGAAGATACTAAAAGTGCTATAGGAAGAAATTGGAGAGAGGGAGAAATCACTGTGATTTGAGATTAATAGGAGAAATCTGCATGAATGAGGTCAGATTTTAAATATGAAAAGGTTTTGAATAGGTAAAGTGGAAAAGAGAGAGACTCTGAAGTGAACAAAGGTCCAAGGACAGGTAGGAGTGTGGAGTGTTGAGGTTAACATAAAGCAGCTGACCTCAATAAGAAGAAATGTATGTGAAAGAAATGTATGGCAGAAGATAAAATTAATAAATTGGGTTGGAGCTAAAGGAATCAGGCCTGTTTTCTGTTGGTTTTTGTTTGTTTTTGAAACTGAGAGTACTTCTATGACTAAATGAGATATCTTGGTAGGCAATCACAGTGGAAAGAGAACCTGGAACAGAAATGAATAAGAACACTAAGGTCAGATATGCAGTCATTCTGGCACTGAATAGGAATTAAAGTCTAGAACTCATGTTTCACATGAAATTAATACTGTATTTCAAGAGTTCCCTGGAGCATAGGCAAAATTCCATCAGTCCGAACATTTTCTACAGACACAACCATAGCTAAGCTGCTCTTTGGGGAGGATTTTCTGGAATAAAATTCTACAGTCTCACTAGGGTTGGTTAAAGGGACATGTGTCCTAAAGAAACCTATGTTCTGCCTGTTCTACAGATGAATAGAATGCACTCATATCCAGGGGCTGTCAATGCAGATCCTTTTATCAGAACTAGACTCAATTTAAAAGAAACAAAGAAAACACACATATTGATTTCTGTTGCATTAAATATATTTACACATCAAAGGACAGAAGCACAGGAACTTTTCAATCTGAGTTACATCCTCAAAATTACATTTTAAAAAATTCTGTATTCTCTTGTAAGTTAGCTGTGTTTCCTTCCTCCTTGCTTTTCATAGCTAACATGCTGTATTTTTTTGAGAACATAATCAAATTGGCTGTGCTCACAGAGAAGAAATATGTGCCTGAATCATAGAAACACAGAATTTGAAAGTTGGAAGGGACCTCAACAGCGTTTTAGTCCAACAACCTATAATTGAAAGGAATCTCTGCATGTTTGACATGTCATCCAGGCTTTGCTCCATTAATGGATCTCCATGAATGGAGACCATTACCTCTTAAGGACGTCCATTTCACTTCTGGACAGCTCTAATTATTAGGAAGGATTGATGTCAAAGATCAATTAACCTTTCACACATCTAGGGATTGCTCCTTTAGACATTCCATTGCTTCTAGCCATTCTGTCCAGTTGAGCCAAATGGCCTAAGTCTTCCATTATTTGGTTAACATTATCATCTATGAAACAATTGAGGAAAATTATAAAGCCTAAACCCTAGGTCACATGGTATCTTTTTACAACTTAACAGCAAAACCTGTTTTAAGATTAATTTCAGTCAGGATCAGTCCCAAACACAATTGTGACCTCCATAAATTAAGATTTCCTCAAGTAGTACACTTTTTGTTTCATTATTGTCTTCTAACTTCTAACTAGCACCTAAGAGTCTCCTGATGTTGCCCCCAGTTGCTCAGACCCTCTTACCAAACATCCCATTATATTATGCTAACCAATCTTATGGTGACTTTATGATGCAGACTTTTTCTCAGCCTTCCCTAAGTTAAATACCTCTCTTCTGTTTCTTTACTAATCCAATAAGATTCTTTTTTTCTAAGAAATACAAGGTATTTGAAGGAAGGGAAAAATGGCAAAATTATGGGTTAAATCTTGGACCTGATTATATATGGAACACACACACACACACACACACACACGCACACATGTATCCACACAAATAGTAACCAAGACAATATCAATAACTACCTTTTTGCCTACTCTCCCCATCTATATAAAATATTTAAGATATATAAGGAATATGAAATCATATTTTTATTGTTTGTTCATTATGAAGAACATTGAATTCAGCAGAACAAATAGCATGCCCTGTATTTGCTGTAAATGAATCTGCCTAACTGACTCTTCCAGGAAAGGATCTCCTATACATAAATCAAAATCATTCAAAATTCCTTTCAAGATATAATAACAGAAATAACCTTGGTCAATGACATTTTGGAAATAAATCCCAAGTGAGACATAAACCAGGGAGATGTATACTTGCCAAAGATAGTCACCAATATGATGGAGGAAACCCAGTGAAGATTCTAGGTTGAAGAGTAGTTTCTTGTGGATAGTGAGGTCCTACAGATGCTCTCATTGGCAGGTAATATTGTGCTTATTGTACAAGTCCAGGGTACTGCAGAGCCTCCTGGAAGAGATATATAACTACTCAAAGGGGTGTGCTGTATCCTCTCACACAGCAGAAGTCTAAGTGGATGAAGAATGTTGATTGTCTTCATTTCAGCATACAATTAGATGGCTATCTTATAGGACTTGTCCAGTAGAATATATGTGTGTTTATGTGTATGCATATATGCATGTGTGTATATATACATACACATATGTATGTATATTTACATATATACATGGAAACAATCAAATGAGCCTGGTCCAGAGTTAGGAAAGGAGAGAACATGGTATTGCTTTTAGGAAATTGCAAAGTTCTTTTACTGACCTCAAGCTTTTCAATCAAAACAATCTTTCAAACACTGATATTTTATCAGTGCTGTTATATGGAAGTAAGATGTGGAACATGACTGACTCTGAGTAACTAATGATGAGTATCACACAAAGTGAAATGGGAAGGCATGTGGTGGGAGCAGAGTGCTCTACGGCTAACTTTGCAACGTAAGAGAAAGTAAGGGAGGCCTCCAGTGGGTTGTGTGGCCCCATGACAAACTTTTGGGAGAGTGTAGGTAAATTAATACAAGATGGATAGGCATTGATGGGTTGTACTTTGTATTGTTGGAAGGAACTCCAAAACTGATAAGATCACTGATGTGTTTGAATGTTTTAATTAAAGATTGTTGACTGGATGAGGGGGTTATGTTGTCTTAACTCAGAGGAATGAGTACTGCCACACATTAAGGAAGGAAAGACAAAGATTCAAGAACAAGGAAATATGTGCAGAAGATGCTAAGGGTATTGGTTTACCTGGAATGGAGTATTTAATACAAAACACAATAAGGTTGATTAGCAAAGATGGAGGTAGCTTATAGAGGATTGGCCTTTAGTGCCTGTAGTGCCAACATAGCATCTATAGCAGCTATGAATAGGCCAGTGTAAATCTGAATTGCAAAATATAACAGACTCTCCACATGGAAAACAGAACCAAAACCTTTATTTAAACACCAGAAAACTGAATCCCAACATCAGAAAGCCAAATCCATTATATCAACAAATAAATCTATACACAATGACAATGCAGGGAGCACCACCATCTTCAAGCCTTCCCCCTGCTAGGGCCTTCCCACAAACAAACACTCACAGACTGCTGCTGCCGGCTTCCTCTCTCTCCCTCACCTCTAACTGCTGTGTCCAACTTCCTCTCCGCTCTGCTCTACCCTTCCTGCTCCACCCCTTCAGCAAGATCCCTCCACCACAGACTAATGTAACTCAAGCTTCCATGTGACTCAACTAGGTTACATGGGCCTATTAATGGATGGGAAAACTTCCCATTATGGAAAAAAGAAAATATATTAACAATATGGTGTCATACTTTAGAGATGACACCATACAGGGAATAGCAGAGACAAGATGATAGCTAGGTTTCCAATAGGGAGAGAGAAAACAGGGAGTCTTTCAGAATAACGATGAATAATCTCATTTTATTTGTGTTAAACAGAAGAGAACTATTCAGTATCCAAGCTGATGGAGCTCAACAACAGTTGGGAAAATGACAATTGAGAAATTTTGGTTCTCAAAAGACTTGCACAAGTTTTCTTGACATTATCACATCTTTAGGCAAGAAACAGCTCCTTTGACAGAGTAATAGCAACTTATTTCATTATCTTGCATTAGTAAAAAATATATGTGAACAGGACCCACAATATTTTTGATTATCCCAGGGGCACTCTGGAAAGGGATTTGAGGTGTTTTTCAGGATAGAAAATACTCCTTGAATGCCTACCATGTACTCAGCACCATCTGAAACAGAAAAGAGGGGTAAATTGTGGCTTCTGTCATCATGGAATTTTCAGTCTAGTTTTACTAGGAGCAGTATGCAATGAAAGATGATGTAATTAAGTGTCAAATCAGTGACATATGCTTTTAAAGACATAGCTGGTCAGAGTGCAGAAGAGATCAACATAGGCAAGAATTAGAGACTGACCACAAAAATGGACAAATCTGAAACATTAATAATTTTAAATAGGTAAATCATTCAGAAGGACAAGGAATCAGGAGATTTGGGGTTTGGTCTTTTGAGTCTGGATTCATCAATGCATTCATTCAAAAAAATTCTTTTTAAAGTTTTTCTTATGTGTCAGGCACCATATTAAGCACTGGGGATACAATAACAAATATAAAATGTGGTCCTGCTTTCAAGAATCTTACATTTTTCTGGAGGAAAGCAACATGTTCCTAGATGAGTCAATATAAAGGAAGATTCACAGTAATTTTTTAGGAGAGGTCATGAAGAGTGAGGCACATCAGGGGGAGTGATGGTGGTAAAAGACATGGTAGCATTTGATTTTGTTTTGAAGGAAGATCAAGATTCTAAGAGGTAAAGAAAAGGAGTGAATATATTCTTGGCATGGAGGACAGTCTATACAAAGTAATGGAGATGAGAGCTAAAATGCTTTCTAGAATAAACTATTAAGTTAGTTTGTCTACAACATAGATTACATAATTAACACTTCTTGAACAAGGAGGATATAAAGTCAGGCCTATAATTTAGGAAACTTAATTTGGAAGCTGTGTCAAGGATAAAGTGGAAAAGGGAAGCAGAAAACTCATTTGGAGGCTACTACAGTAGTCTAGACTAGGGATGATGAAGACTTGCAATAGGTTGTTTGCCATAGGAGTAGAAAGAAGACATTTGTTGTGAATACAGAATCAACAAGACCTTACAACGGAGGAGCTATCAGAAAGGCAAGGAGAATGAATAGCATTGTGAACCTGGGTGACTGGAAAGATACTAGGGCTCTCAACAGAAATAAGTTAGGAAGAGGGGTGGATTGGGAGTAGGAGAATGAGGTAAATTTTAGATACTCTGAGTGTCTGTGGGATATCCATCTGGTAATGTTCAGGAGTTCAGGAGTGAGACCTAGGCTGAGCATAGACATATGTATATATCTAGAAATTTTTTGTGTGTATACATTTATATATATATACACACACATATATGTATACACATATGTATGAGTGTAGATAAAGGAAGGGTAGATATCCATAGAATTGATCACTGAACCACCTTTTCTGTCACCTAGAGATGAAAGGATAGAGATGAAACAAGAACTTTCTGAGATCCCCACATTTAGGAGAGGCAGTAAGTATTCTGATCCACCAAGGGGAAATTGAATAGAAGGTGAAGCCAGAGAGAATAGTGTCATGGAAATCCATCAAAGAGAGAGTATCCAGGAGGAAGTAGTGGTCAACCACGTCAAATGCCACAGCAAACTCAGACAAACAAGCACATTTCAAGCTACTGTGTGTCAGATATTCTGCTAAGTGCAGGGAACCTGTGGCTTCGAGGCCACAGGTCTCCTTGGGTGAGGCTTTTTTGGCTCAGTCTAAGTTTTACAGAACAAATCTTTTTATTAAGGGGATTTGACCTGTAAAACTTGGATTCAGTCAAAGATCAGCACTTGAGAACCTAGTAGGACACATGTGACCTTGAGGACTCAGGATTCTCATCTCTTAGAGGATACACATAAAGGAAGGAAACCAAAAAGTCCCTACTTTCCAGGAACTTATAGCCTAATGGGGAAGACAACATGCTAACAACTAAGTGCTGACGACATGTAGATGAGATATAGAAGGGATAATCTTAGAGGAAAGGCACAAGCTTTAAGACTGATTGGGCAAAGACTTTCCTTTTCAGCTGAGTCCTGAAGGAAGCCTGGGAAGCCTGGAGACAGAAATGAGAAGAGAGAAAATTTCAGGTATGGGGGATATCAGTGAAAATCCTGGGGACTAAGGAAAGGCCATTGTACTCAGTCACTAGCTAGATGATGTAGGACAATTACTTTATCTCCCTTGACATCACCTTAACTAATCTCTAAGATGAGAAAGTTGTACTACCTGATCTTCAAATTCCCTTCCAACTCATTTTGATGACTTCATGGAGGAGAAAGGACTCGTTTTTTCCATTCCTCAGGGGAAGAAAGATGCAGAAAGAAGCTCTAAGATTATTAAATTATTCCAGTCTGCTTGTATTTAACCCTCTTTAGCTTCTAGGATAAGCATTGTGACAGTAAAGCAATCCAATTCAAGCCTTCCTAGTGAGGCAGTCCATCACTGGACAGATCAGTTGCCTGCTTTTGTCACCTTTCCTGATTTATAGATATCTAACTCTCAACAACTAATAGATAATTATAACCTTATTCTATTTCTCCCTTAAAATGTATCTAAGATAAAGCTGAGGAAATATGGAGAAAACGCAGACAATTTCACTCCATTGCAGCATGATGGAAGATATTTTTTAATTTTGAAGATTAAGTGACACCCATGTATTCAAGAGCATTTGGTTCTCTGCACTACTAGAGGATGGGGGTAGGGAAAGAAAAGAATGTAGGAAATACATGGGGAAGAAATATATTTTCTATATTCATAAATTTTACTTATGATATTTATCTTTCTCCAAGTATTACTTAAATTCCTTAAGTATTTTCTGTCAAATAATGAGCAGGCAGACTTCAGAAAAACCTGTAAAGACTTGAGTGAAATAAACATAACCAGGAAAACATTGTACACAGGAACAGCCACACTGTGCAATTACTGACCTTGATAGATTTAGTTCTTCTCAGTAACACAAGGATCTAAGACTTTCAACGGAAAATGCTATCCACATCCAGAGAAAGAATTTGAGAATCTGAATGCAGATGGAAGCAGACTATTTGCTCTCCTTTTTTGTTGTTGTTTTGTTTTATTTCTTCTTTCTTGTGGTTCACCCCATTAGTTCTAATTCTTTTTTTTTTTTACCTCATGATTAATGTGAGAATATGTTTAATATGAATGTATGAGTAGAGCCTATAACAAATTGCACGCCATCTTGGGGTGGGGTGAGAAAGTAGAGGAGAAAATCCCAAACTCAAAATCTTATGTAAGTGAATATTGAAAACTAAAAATTAAAAAATATATATATATTAAAAAACCCCACAACAACCAATGTCAGACAAAAGTCACCTTAGATCTCCTTGGAGAATGAGTTGAGTGGGGAGGAGCCAAGATGGCGGAGTAGAAAGACTTACATATGCTAGCTCCGAACCCACAGCCCATGAATTTCCTCTAAAAAGAACTTTCAACAAAATCTAGAACAGTGGAAGTCATGCAGCAACACGGTGAAGGAGGTTTCCGTTGCCCCCTTCCTTGCTGACGAGGAAGAACAATGCTTACCATCAGGGAAAGACATAAGAGTCAAGGCCTCTGTATCCCAAACATTTGAAATAAACATCCATTGGGCTCAGGCCATGGAAGAGCTCAAAAAGGATTTTGAAAATCAAGTTAGACAGGTGGAGGAAAAACTGGGAAGACAAATGAGAGAGATGCAAGAAAAGCATGAAAAACGGGTCAATACCTTGATAAAGGAGATCCAAAAAAATGCTGAAGAAAATAACACCTTGAAGAATAGGCTGTCATTTGACAAAAGAGTTTCAAAAAGCCAATGAGGAGAAGAATGCTTTCAAAAGCAGAATTAGCCAAGTGGAAAAAGAGGTGCAAAAGCTCACTGAAGAAAATAGTTCTCTCAAAATTAGAATGGAACAGATGGTGGCCAATGACTTTCTGAGAAACCAGGAAATCACAAAACAAAACCAAAAGAATGAAAAGAATGGAAGATACTGTGAAATATCTCATTGGAAAAACAATTGACCTGGAAAACAGATCCAGAAGAGACAATTTAAAAATTATGGGACTACCTGAAAGCCTAGACACCATCTTTCATGAAATTATCAAGGAAAACTGCCCTGATATTTTAGAACCAGAGGGCAAAATAAGTATTCAAGGAATCCACCAATCACCGCCTGAAAGAGATCCAAAAAGAGAAACTCCT
>CM053769.1:599594316-599630621 GCA_028658325.1 Potorous gilbertii | reverse complement strand
AAAGAAACAATTCCAGTATTGTGGAAATACAATCAGGATAACACAAGATCTAGCAGCTTCTACATGAAGACATCGAAGAGAGTGGAATGGGATATTCCAGAAGTCAAAGGAACTAGGAGTAAAAGAATCACATACCCAGCAAAACTGAGTATAATACTTCAGGGGAAAATATGGTCTTTCAATGAAAGAGGACTTTGAAGCATTCTTGATAAAAAGACCAGAGCTGAAAAGAAAATATGATTTTCAAACACAAGAATAAAGAGAAGCATGAAAAAGTAAACAGCAAAGAGAAGTCATAAGGGACTTAACCAAGGTTGAACTGTTTACATTCCTACATGGAAAGACAATATTTGTAATTCTTGAAACTTTTCAGTATCTGGGTAGTTGGTGGGATTACACACACACACACATACACACACGCGCACACACATGTACATGTGTGCACGCACACACACATACACACGTGCACGCACACACAGAGACAGAGAGCACAGAGTGAATTGAATAGGATGGGATCATATCTTAAAAGAAATCAAGGTAAAACGTGAGAGAGAAATGTAGTGGGAGGAGAGAGGGTGAAATGGAATGGGGTAAATTATCTCTCATAGAGAATGAGTTGAAAGGGGTTAGGGAACTACCCTACAAAACACAGCTTTTCAGAAGCCTTTCTATGCCCAGAATGCCCTTCTCTTTGAGACTGACTGTGTGGTAAGTCTTCATAAAATCTCCTTTACTCTGTAATTAATTTGAAGACAAGAAATACAATAAACAATTTGAAGATTAAAAAAAAATCTGTCAATTTTAAGAATGATTTTGTAGATTCCTTGACTCTTCCAAGCAATTTACAATGCTAAGTGCCCAAAGCACAAGTGCTTTTAAACTTTGTGCTAAGAACATCAGCATGTTTCTGGTTCCCCTCCCTCTCGTTGCAATCTTGACCCCCTTGCCAGTCATTTTAACAATAGCAGTGCTTAAATCTCTAGCCACTCAGTAGATGCCATGATGTCGTAGTAACACCAGAAGACCTGGATCTAGATCACATATCTATACCTTACTATGTGCGTCATCTTGAGTAAGTCACAAAATTTGTCTGAGCTTATACATCTCAAACAGGGGAGTTGAGTGAAATTGTCTTTAAAGTCTTTTTCAGTGCAGTTCCTCCCCTAATAATCTCTAACACTATAGTAATTACAGCAGGAATGGCAGAACAGTAAAAACTCATATTTATATAATACTTTAGCATTTTCAAAGCACAATTTTGTCCATTCTGTCACTAGGTCTTTGTATCAATCCTCGGAGTGTACCCCAATCCTCTGTTTCTGCTTAAGCGTTTTAGCTGAAGGAATCACTAAATCAGAACGATGGAGTTTAATACCATTTCAGACAATCTGACCTCAAGAGATTTGTACAACTGAACAACAATGCTTGTATTCATCTCTGATTGACTTCCTCTCATAGTACTCAGTAATTCCTATTCTAAAATATGTCATCCCAACTCCACCCCCACACCACTCTCACTGGACAATTTCACTTCATAAGTTACTGAGACTGAAGCCATACATGATGAACTAACTCATCTTCCCTCCTCCAGACACAAATACCTCTCTGTGACTTCATCCATCCTCTCCTTGTTCTGTAATATCTCAGAAAATGAGTTGTACTTAGCTTCACTAAGGTTAACCCCCTTACTTATATCCTGTATTGCATCCTCTCCTATTAGAATCTTGCTCTATAGACTACATTCTCTTCTTTTCTTTCCCCAGCCCCTTCTTTCTAGTTCTCATTTTCAATCCCTCTTTCCCCCTCTCTCTGGTTTTCATCTTCAGTGTCTTTCTACTGACTCCTTTTCCTATAATAGGTACAGTTCTGCCTTTGACCCTACTATCCCCTTGAGCTATAGAGGCATCTTCCCTTCACTGCTCTTCCTCCACTTTTTCCCAATACACTTTCTCTTCATAGTTTAGACATTTGTCCTGTACCCCATCTTTTCATCTAGTGAACAATAGCTTTCTGGAAAGTTTTCTCAGTCACTGAATTGCTTAATCCAGAACCTTTCCTATTCCTCATTCTCCTGGATCATTCTGCAGCATTTGACATGATTGATCATCCCCTGCTCCCTCCCCTGCCTCTGCTTCTTGAAAATATTTCCCTTCTTAGCTTTATTAATGTTCTCTCTTGATCTTTCTTCTCATTTGTCTGAGCTCTCCTTTGGCACATAGTAGGCAGTTAATTAATGATCATTTCCTTCTATATTTCTATTGCTATATCTTCTCTCTCTTAGTAAACTTAACCACTCCCATTGTTTCTCTTATTGGCTTGGCACTCCAAGGTGCCTGGGACTAAAGGGAAAAGGAGAAACATGATATGGACTTGCTCCAGGATATATCCCTTCTGTCTAATGTTTTTTTTTTCCTCTGATAATGCCATCTTGCCCCAATATCTCCCCTTCTTCACTGGCTATACTGTTAGCTGTGCCATGCATTTTACAAGATGATTCTATTTACTGTATTTCTTCAGTGCAAGCTAGTTTACATTTAAGAAAAATAATTCACATGTACCTCTAAAGACTATAAAGTCCCTGAGGGTAGCCTGTTAGAGCTTGGGATTTTGAGATGGAATACTATCTAATCCAACCCTTTCATTTGACATTAAAGGAAACAGATCCAGATAGATTAAATTATGTTGAGTTTGAAAATGGGCAGCAATAGAAAGAACTATTTTTTTAAAAAAATTCTAGTCTTAGTAAGATGATCAATATTATCATTTGTACAAACTGTACTTCCTCCTTACCTCTGCCTCTCGGAAGCACTGGTTTACTTCAATACAGTTACAGCACCATCTTGAATTTGAAGACTTTCTCTTTCCCTGTACCCCGATTCCTAGCTCCCTCATTACCCTAACTACCTTTAATTAATTTTAATATGTACATATTTTTCTCCCCCTCCCCCATCCAATTAGAAGGTAAGCTCTTTGGGGATAGGAATTATTTCAAGTTTGTCTTTGTTTCCCCAATACAACATCTGACACATGATAGACACTTAATCAATATCTATTGATTGATTAATATATTTTGAGGATTCAATGGAGTAGTAGCACTTCTGCATTAATTTTGAATGGTTCAGATTGTTAAGAAATAGATCAAATCTCAGTATTCTTGTAATTTTGGTTCCAAACCAGAAGCTTTCAAAAATTACCAACATCATAAAAATAAAATATGCTTTATAAAATCATGTACATGTTATTGTTATAGAAATGTACAGAAATGATGATGTAAATTAAACTTGAAAAGAAAAATTGACTTAATAATCAGATAATAGTGTTGAAGAAAATAATGTTTCTCTTTTCCTGACTAACATAGTGCCCAGTATAAGATAGCACTGTTACTGTGACCTGCAGCCCTGTCCAAAATTTGGACAATGATGTATTGTTGATATTAGAAGTGGGACTAGGTCCTGAGGCCCATGTTCCTTCCTAGTGCTAAGTCATTTGTATTCCTCTCTAGGCTGACCTTCTATCCAGAAGAAATGTCTCTGAACATAACAATGATGACGGTTGGTCATATAGACTTTGAAAGGGCCCTTGAGATTCAGATGGGTCATGGTCATGATGAGAGGACCCAAGATGTTTCACTTAAGATCTATAGAATTCTCCAGCAGCTAGACATGTTCTTGTTAGAAATAGCTCTTGATTGCCCCCAGGTGGTTCTGCTACATTAAAATTTGAGCTTCACTCTCAGTGACTTGGAGGCTTTCACTCCGCTCAAATCAAAGTGTCTTCACCTTCATTCTGCTTTCTGAATTTCATGGCATGAATGATATAGATCACCATATGCATAGTGCTTTTCCTCTCAAGCAAATGACCTTGTAAGTTTAAGCTGGCATCATTGGCTAGATAGACAAGGCACAATAATACAAGCTGGGGATATTGTAGACCATGAATTAAAATGTATTTAGCCATATATAACTTAATTTTCACCACATCTTCTAAACTGGGGAAGATTTGAATTCTTAAACAGATAAATGATTTATATTTTTTTAAAAAATCTATGCATCAAATTATCTTTCTAATAAATGCATATAGGTAGTTAAGTTTACATATAAAACAGATTTTATTAACTGGAAATTGATGTTTGATTATATAAGTTCGTTCTGACTTGGCTTCCCCCAGTTACCAGCTTTCTCTATTGGCTAAAGAGAGGCAGTACAGTATGTAGGAAGAAAATTAGGTTATGGAGTTCAAATATTCATCTTCATATCCTAACTGTTCTTATATAAATCTGAGTAAATCATTTGGCCTCTCTGGGCCCTTATCTCCCCCTGTAAAAGATGCAATGTGATCTCTGTCATCCCTTTCAACTCCATCCTTTGTGCCCATGGTGTAGGACTGAGGAAAGAAAATTCATTTGAACTTCAGCTAAAACAAAATATAATTGAGTGTTCTCAGTTGCTGTAAATACACACATTCCAAAGTCAAGTGTTTGTTGAAATTCATTTCCACCATTTTGAATATGTCATGTCACTGCTTTTGCCTATTAGCATGAATAACTCAAGCTGTCTTGCTATTATCCATCCTTAGCTACTCAATTAGCTCAGAAAAAAAATAAAAACAAAACACAAAAACAAAAGAAAAAAATGATTCTGCTGTGCTAAGCCATGATGAACCATGCTATGACCATATGGATGTCTGATGATCTGATCACAGACTTTGTTTGGAGACACTACAAATGACTTATTTCACCATGCTAGAATGAAAGGCTAAGGTAGTTTGCTTTATGTGCTGTCTAATGGAGCATAAACTAACCATTACATAGATAGAACCATCATTCTGCCACATAGGCACATATACATGAAATCATACACATATTTCAATTTTGTAAGTTGTTAGTAAGCATTGAGTAAATATTTGTTGAACTGAAGTAAATTGAATTGAATTAAATGAGTTTATCTGACACTTTTTGGCACAATTTAATAACTTAGAATATTGGACAATGGTGTATTAGACACCACTGGACACTGGACAAAAGTTTATTCTTGGCATTCAAGTTCCTACATAATATGGCACTATACTAATAATCTCACTCATCTTTTCACCATCTAAGAATAAATTGTTTGCCCAAATGAGATCATTTTTATTATTGTGTATTCTCATAGTCTAGCTCCACACCTACTTTTTTCCCCATATTTAACCAGTTGCTCCCATTTGAAGCTCCTTTCCTTCTCATCTACTCCTATTTGCATTGAACCCATTATTCAATTCCAAACCAAGTCACAGTTGTTATGTGAATGTTTCCCTGTTACATGGATACCACACAATATTCTTATTTCCCTGATTCCTTTCACACTGACAATCTACGCTGCACAATTATTGCCTTTCCATTTATTACGTGGTTCTCTAAAACTCTCTACTGACTGGTTCCCTGATTAAGTAACATATTCACACTTTACCATCCAAAAGATTTTAATCTCACTTTGGGCAGAAATTTTGACTTTTATGTCATATGATATTTGTGAGGACCTCAACATGGCCTCTGGCACATTGTAGGAGATTAATAAATATTTATTCTCTTCTGCCTTTTCCTATACATATATCATAGTATGTTACATAGAGCTAGACCTAAAATAGTTTATGATTGAATTTGTTAATGATTGCTGAGTTCTGGACCAACTTAAGTCCTATATCTTTGACATCAATGCCAATGCCCTGATAATACCTATAGCCTCTACCACTCCCAACACACACATATACACTCACACACCCACACAACCAACATGCTTTTTTTTCTTCCTCAGAGTCTAACAGCTGAGAATGGGTAATTGATCCAAAAGAAAATCTCAAGGCCAGTGGTTTATTTATTTATTTATTGTTGTTTCTAAGGTCAGAAAAGGAAGAGGGAAGGATAATTGACTTGAAAAAAACAACAAGCATGGGAAAAAATTTCCTGCTGGATTTCAGGTTGGCCAGTTTAGAGAAACTTTAGCCTTTTGAGAAAGACAAATTGACAATTGCTCCCTCCCTTTCTCTCCCTGCTTTGTTCTTCCCCTATGTTTCCATCATCCATGGCCCAATTAAAGTCATGTTTTCCATAAACAAGAGAGAGAGAGAGAGAGAGAGAGAGAGAGAGAGAGAGAGAGAGAGAGAAAAGAAGAAGAAGAAGAAGAAAAGAAGAAGAAGAAGAATAGGGAGAATTGTCTGGGCACGTAGTGTACATCAGTCGTCTGGTTTTACCGACAGGTGCATTTGTCATGCCCTGGGGAGCAATAGCATTTGTTTCACTTAATTAATTGAGGAGATTATACATCCAGAATAACCTCTTTTTTCTTTCTCTTTTTTTCTTCTTTTGTTTTTTTCTGGTTTTCCATAGTTTAGCAGGAAAAAGAAAAAAATCTTTCCTTTTAGTTCTTCTTACATTCTAATTAAGCATGATGGGAGTGAGAGATCCTACAGCAAAGTAGAAGGTTCTGAATACTGACAAGGTCAATTATCTCCTGATAAGCCCTGTACTGGCAAGTATTAATAATATGACTAATATTAATTGAATGTGAGTTCATTGAGTTTTATTTCTTATTTTAAAGTTCTCTTGGCAGGTGTGTACTCCATGGTGCACAGAGAATGATGGATGGGACTGATGGAATAGCTAGTAAGTCCAAAGACCCCTATGGCTCACTAGACTCAAAGAAGATATAGGTCTCATTTCAGTCTTGGTCCCTTGTTATACCCCCCTCATAGGGTATGGGATGGACTAAAAGAAGGCAAATTTTTTAAAAAATAATTTGTTACCATTATGAGGAGGAAGCACAAGCTTCCAAACTTGCGAAGTCAAAGTTTCCAAAGTAAAGTTTAAGTTGACCTTAATGGTTGTTCATGATTTGGTCTATATTTAGTTAAGTTGAGATGTTTGCTGTACTTTGTAGAATAGTTGTGTTCCATCAAAATAGAGTTTCTGTAAACACACTTAAAAATGCCTTATGCCATTATCATTTTTTGTATGAGATAATCTTAAAAATTGATTTTGAAATGTGGCACAAAGGGTTAAGATAGGTCCATGTTTATAACACATTACATGAAGGGTAGTTGTTTTGCTATACTTTGTTAACACTGGGATTTCCCTTCTGCTACTGTCCTCCAAACTTCCTGCCTTTCCCAAGAATATAGGGAATTTTATCAAGAACTTTTTATTTACATATTTCCACAACACCTGTCATTTTTAGATATATCTCTTTTATGTCTCACCCTCACAAAGTACACCTTACTTTAAAAATAAACAAATAAATACACAAAATAGTTTAAAAGGGGCAGTTCACCACAACTAGCCAACACATTGACTGAGTCTTACTCAAGATCAGATGGCCACTAAGTGATGGAGATAAACACAAACTAGGTCCAAAATTTCCTAAAATCTGTTCTATTATATCAAGATTCTTTTGCCTTAGATATAATACTTTTCCTCTAAATCCACACCTCCCCAAAACTTGCCCATTTCTTTTGATGTTAACACTATTCTTCCAGGAGCTTTAAGCTCCCAACCTTGGAGTCAGTCTTGGGACTCTTTACTTCAGTCACCAGTAAATACTTGGCCACTAAGTGCTGTCAGTTATCCCATCACAAAACTTCTTACAGATTTCCCCCTTTCTCCGCTATTTCTCTGCTATTTAACCTAGTGCAGGCCATCGTCCAGCTCTTATCTGGACTATTGCACTAGCTTCCTTATTGTTCTTCCTGTCTTCAGTCTCTCTCTTCTCTGATCCATTGTCCAAACAGTGGTCAAATTGATAGTCCTGAAATACAGATCAATCATGTTACCCATCCCCTACTCAAAAATCTATAATGGTTCTTTTGTCTCTTGTATAAAATATAAATTCCTCAGCTTGATAATAAAGGCCATCACAATCTGACTTCTGTTTGCCTAACATTTCCAGTTATTCCCCTTCATATGCTTATGTTCCAATCAAATTGGCGCACTACCTGTTTCTAACATATATCATTGCATCTTATGACACATCAGGAATGCATTCCCTCCTTACGATCTATCCTCTTTGAAAGCACAAGTCATTTGTCACCTACTACACAAGATCTTTCCCTATCATTCTCCCCACTCTTCAAGGGTGGAGCATGACAAATAAATCCCTATCCTTAGAGGTGAAAAAAAACATTTAATAATGATAGTAAATAACTAGCCTTTATATAGCACTTAAAAGTTTGTAGATAACTTTACAGATATAATCTCATTTTATTCTCACAACAAACCTAGGAAATAGATTATAATAGTAACAGCTAACATTTATATTGTATTTTCTATCAACCAGCACTGTGCTAAACGCTTTACAAATATTGTCTCATTTGATAATAACATCAACCCTGGGGTGTAAGTGCTATCATTGTCCCCATTTTACAGATGAGGAAGCTGAGACAAACAGGGATTAAGTGATTTATTGAGTGTCACAAAGCTAATAAATGTCTGAGCCTGGATTTGGAACTCAGACCAAAGGGAATAGCCAGGTGGTGCAGGAGATAGAATGTTGGGCCTGGAGTCAGAAAGACCCTTGTTCCTGATTTTAAATCTAGCCTTAGACACTTCATCACTATGTGACCCTAGGCATTTAACCCTGTTTGCCTCAGTTTCCTCATCTATAAAATGAGCTAGATAGATGAAAGTGACTTCTGAAAATTCTTTAGAAATTGGGCTAAGGGATGGAACAACTGTTGGGATACCGTCCATTCATAGGGTATTCAGAGAAGAGGAACCATTGCCTCTAGCACCTTGCTTCCAAATTATTTACATTGGTTCTTCTGTCTAGAAGAATCTCCCCATTCCCCACCCATTTTCTATGTCCTTTAAGAGCCAGACCAGTTTTGTTTTAATCCTTGCTCTACTTCTAGTCCACAGTGTTTGTTGTTCAACTTTCTGTCGAACTTTGAGAGCATTTTTCAATTGCATTTTGTTTCTTATTTGACATGAGACTCCTGAACACTTTTTCTATTATTGTCATTGTAGTTCTTGATTGTTTGACATTTACTTTGTCTCTGCAAACTCTATGAGAGAAGGGACTGTGTCTTCTACTCCCTGGGATTTCCCACAATTGCAGAGAGAGAACACCAGGGCTGACACAGTTCTGGGCCTTAAGTGAGGGAGATCTACTTTGATCTTGTCTTAAATACTTTCTATCTGTGTGTCCTTGTGTAAGACGCTCAACTTGGTTGGACCATTTGTGAGATGTGTGAGTGTGTGTGTGTGTGTGTGTGTGTGTGTGTGTGTGTGTGTGTATGTGTGGTGTTAATAGTACTTCCCTGACAATATTGTGAAGGACCAATTGAGAGAATGTATATAAAGTGCTTTGCGAGCTTTCCATGCTATATGAAAGTCAGATATTACCATTATGGTGGGAGACAAAGTGGTGTAGAGTTTATAGAGCTCATCTCAAAGCCAAGAAGACCTGGGTTCAAGTCTTGCTTCTGATCCTTGCTGGAAATGTGACTATAGGAGCTGTGAAGAACTCCTGTTCAAAGAAGTGGTTACCCAACAGACAATTTCCTACTCTGATGAAATCACTAGTCTAATCCATAATCTTCTTCTTATTAATGTATGGCAGTAAGTAAATGATTAATTAGTAATCTTATGAATGAAGTATAGCAATTCAGACATGTAATAGGAACATACATTAGGCACAGGGAAGTTTCTAC
Organism: Potorous gilbertii; assembly: GCA_028658325.1. NCBI lineage: Eukaryota > Metazoa > Chordata > Mammalia > Diprotodontia > Potoroidae > Potorous > Potorous gilbertii. The sequence goes on along the minus strand of CM053769.1, from coordinate 599,620,943 downwards.
AAAGATTCATTTCCCATGTAAGTGTGAAACCACTTGAACAGGACAAGAGACGTTTTGAGTTAGTAAATGCTCATATTATGGGGAGGGGAGTTCAAAGGATGGGGCATCCGCAATACAGCACAAACACACACCAGTATAAACACTTTTTACTGCAGAGGAGAAAGAAGACTCATTAGTGGCATAACAGTGCCATAAGCCAGCCTCCTCCAGAGGCACAGAAGTTCATAGCAATGAAAAAGACATTGGAAGAGTCTGGTGCCATCTGTAAGTTTACATGTTGATGGCTTTGGGGGAAAAGATTGAAATTATTCAGAAATACTGATGAAAAAGTTCATGGTCATGAAGGCAAGAATTTAATAGAAATAAATAGAAGATGCTCATATAATAAAAATATACACATGCATATGCACATGAATGCATATGGTACCTATTCACAATACTATAATCTATACAACATAATGTAGGTATATGCATAGCTGCATATGAATGAATAGGCATGTAGATATACATATACTATGTATAATGTGCATACTGACATATCTCTATATACATGTGTAATCTGTGTATACACATACACATACATGATATGTATATAGACTTTCACCTCTTGTTTTTGTAAGGTTTGCTACCCTGAATTAGTAGATATATTGTTTTTGAGATGTTTTGAATGGCATCCCTCCATATATAGAAAGAAATACAGCTAGAAGTCCAGGGTCTAGTGATCAGCTTATGATCCACAGTGTTTCCCAATGATTATATCTGTATATTTTTCCTCCTCTGCAAATGGGAAACAGTAGCCCACCCTGCCAGGGAGTGACAGCAGTTGACGGCTGGAATATTAAAATTTGATGCTTGTGACTTGGGTTCAATAAAAATATATCAAAAAGGATGAAACCTTTCCAATTCAGTTGTGCATTTTGCCTTGCAATTTTCTGAGTAAAAGTAACTGGAGTCTGTATTGAAGCACATTGCAATGTCCCATCACCTGCATCTTTCAGAATGTGACCTGACACTGCCTTCTCCATTTTCCATTTTCTCAGTTAAATGCATAGCATATTTGTAAACGATGTTTATTTTATTGTAAATAGAGTTTGGGTTCCCCTTGTTATTGTAGCTCTATGCTTTACCTCTGCCCTTATCTGAACATCTCCCTGTGTTGCAGGGGAGCCAACAACTAAGGTAGGAAACCCCTCCCCACCAAGTTCCTTAAGGGAAAGTTTAGTTCTAAGCTAACATTTCAATGTCATTGCAAAATGTGTATTGTAAAAAGGTGCCTTCATATTCTTTAAGAATAATTTTCATTTGTAGCTCCTCACAGAATCATATTTCTTAAATTGTTAGCTTAGTTGTAAGAAAACCTTAGAGCAGAATTGGGGTGTAGAGGGTGGAAAGGGAGTGGAGTGGAATGGGAAGGTATGGAAAGCATTGGCTTTTTTTCTCCTAGAGAATAGACTAATATGAAAAACCTGCTCTTAAAATTATACCTGAAATTACTGCTTAGGTAGGTCACACAAGTGATACATGACAGAGGTAAGTTTTGAACTGAGACCCTGTAACTTTAAAATTCTCATTTTTGCCACTCCACTATACTTCTCCTCTGTAGACATATGGAGTTGACTTCTTAGACATGAGATTGAATCTTGGAAGATGCAACAGATTCTTTCTAAACCTGCTATGATTTTCTTCCTGTGGCTTAAATGCCTTCTCTGAAAAGCTGAATATTTTTACTCTATCCTCTCTCCTAAATCCTGTTAGGAGGATAAAAGCTTATTTCTCAGGCTAGGAGATCCAAATGAAATTAGCACTCATATCTCAATCATGTTCTGTGCATATCTTTCCATGTGTTAATCAAAGGAATTAAAAATGTCTTAGATTATGATGACAGAAGGTGATACTGTTAGAACAAAGATCTGACCTAGTAGTTAAAAGAGCCTACTTATAGATATCTTTCTATCATTAAATGGCTCTGTGAGCCTAAGGAAATCAATTCAAAAAGTATTGTTCTAGACAGTAATTTGCTAAGGTCACATCCAGAGAAGAGATGAGAGGAGAGTAGAAGAGAGGTTTGTTTGTCCCTTGTTCTCAAAGAGGACCATGACATCAAGATGATGACATGTCTTGCAGATGACTTTGATTTGAGTGAGGAGGGCTATACAACGTCATCAACCTCACTTTCTGCCATCTGGGTCCAGTGGCCTGATATTCATCAGGAGGACTGGAGATGATCCAGGATAAAGTGTGAGACCCTGGCACTTTCAAGCTAAGGCCTTTTGGCATTCTCACTTTGAGTGAGATATACCCATTCAATGAATAGGCTTCTTTAAGTAGTTGCTCAACGGATAGCCCCATTAATCAAAAACAAAAATCAAACTTGGAGGAGAAGATCCTCAGGGTTCCTGGGTAAAAGAGAAACAATTACTATTTAGTATTCAAACACTCTGTGCTAGGTGGGTGGGGACTTGTTGTCCAGTCTATGTGCTCCAGAGAGAAAAGACAGAGGGATGGATAGAGACAGAGACAAGAGAGATCAATGTGTAAGGAAATTTAGTCTGTGATTTTATAAAGGAATATCTGTCTCCAGGAAAGGAAGATAAAAAAGAAAAAGGGGGAGAAGAAGGAAGAGAACAAAAATAGAAATAAGGGACATCATTTTTCCCATGAAATTTATCTTTTGTGAAATACATAAACATTAATCACTAAACATGATCAGTTGTTAGTATCAGGGAATTTTAGCTTTGGAAAAGACCATGAAGTCTAATTCCTACCTAGAGTATGAATCACATTTGCAATATTCCTGAAAAGTTTTTAATCTAGACCTACATAACATCCTCTAACAAAAGGTTGTCCATTATTTTCTGAAATAGATTTTTTAGCAGCTCTAAGTAACAGGGAAATACTCCTTTTATTAAGTTGAAATCTTCCTCCATGTAGTCTCCACTTGTTGGTCTTAATTCTGTGCTCTAGCAATAAACCAAACAACGATCCCTCTTCCACAAATCAGCCCTTCATACCCTGCCTGCCCCCAAATCTTCTCTTCTCCAAGCTAAAAGTCACAACTGACTTCAATTGATCCTTGTTTAGCATGTTATTGTGGATCTTTATCCCCCTCAGTGCCTTCATGTGAATGTTCTAATCACCCAGGCCCATAGCCTAGATATTTTTCTCTATTCCTCACTTTCTCTCACCTCCCACACTTCCATCTCCTATCTCTTGTCAAGGTCTGTTGATTCTAGTTTCTTAACATTTTTTGAATACACTCTTTTTTTCCTGATATACTCTACTCTGGCACAGGCCCTCATCACCTCATGCCGAGACCATTGCAATAAGCTTCTCATTGGTCTCCCTGTTTCAAACCTATCTTCATTCCAATCTGTCCTCCACTCAATTATTAAACTGATTTTCCTAAAGCACAAGCCTAACCATTTACCCCATTCTCAACAAAGGCCAGTGACCCTCTATCACCTTGGTTTATTATCCAAAGTCCTTCTTAACCAACTCTTTCTGATATTCCCTATCTTCTTAATACTTCTTTCCTCCTGCTCCATGTACTCTGGGATTCAGTGACAATAACCTTCTTAATATTCCTTACACAAGATACTACCTCTCAAAATTTTAGGCATTTTCAGTGACTGTCTCCTAAGCTTTTCCTGATCTTCCTTAATGCACATTTCCTCCTTCCATTGATTTTCTCCAATTTATTCTACTTATATCTTGTTTGAATGTTAACATGTTTTTGTATCCATTAAATTCAGCTCCTTGAGAGCAAGTGTAATTATTTGTGGGGGGGTTGGTTTTAGTTTTTCTTTTGTTAGTTTTTGTTTTACTATTTGTTCTTTGTATTCCTAGGGGCTATCACAGTTATCGTGTTCAGTATAGTGCTTAGCACATAGTAGGTGCTTAATAAATGCATATTGATTATCTGCTCAGGTTTGGAAATATTCCAGTGAAAATGAAATACCTTGAACTGGGTGTTCTCTGAAATATAAAAGTATAATGGAACTGAACATTATAGTCGTAACAGTTAACCTAATGATAACAAGGATGTGTTGTTATGCAACCTCTACAGACTGGGCAAATCCAAATCATTTAAATCAAATACCTTGTTGATTCTTAAAACCAACTATAACAATTTTAGTCAACAGAGTTGCCTGGTATGAATTTAATATAGTGGTCAATGATTTGGCTGGATAGTTCACTTTTTTGGAAGATTGTGTAGATGATATGTAATCCCAGATTAAGTCTCAGTATGGGTATAGTAAACTGAAGATGACCAATAAATAAAATGTGGAGATTTTATCTAGGAAAGAGGTAGAATGATTCAGGATGCTGGGTGCCCAGTAACTTTGAACCATATGATAGCTAATGTGGCCTACATGCCTTGTTCTTATCTATAGTAGATGCTTAGGTATTTAATGTTAGACAAACTCAGTTACTAAAGTCAACAAATGTAGGCAGAAGCATTAAAGGTAGTAAAATGAGCACAGTATCAATCAATGATTGATCAATGAAAAATTAGTTATGGAGCATCTGCTATGTTTCTATCCCTATGCTAGTTTATGCAAATGAAAAATAGCAAATCAATCAACAATGATGTTTTATGTCCCAAATTGTGGTCCCTACCCCTACAAAATTTGTAATCTAGTTGGGGATATGACTCTAAGGGAAAGGAAATAATTAGAAAATATGTGTGTATGTATGTGTGTGTGTGTGTGTGTGTATGTGTATGTGTGTGTGTTTGTGTCTTGTAATCTAGTTGGAGCTACTCCTCTAACATTCAGAAAAGAAAGAAAATATTTTGGGGGGGAAGACAATAGGAGGAGAGAATTTCTGATATTGACTTTATATCAGAACTTTTTTGGTAATAACTTCTTCACAATATATATCTATATTCATCTGTAGCTTAGAATCTTAGAGTTGCCTGGGAATATTGATAGGTCAAGTGAACTTCTGATAGTCACAAACCTCTTATGAGTGAGATATAAACTTGAACTTAAGTCTTCCTTACTCCAGGATCTATTTATTATGGTAGTAGATAAATAAAAGTGCAGATATTGTAAAATTGAATATATGTTCAATATAAATTTAGAGGAGGGAGTGGTCACAGTATGCTGGCATGGTCAGGGAGAATTTAGAGAGGACTTGGAATTTTCATTGAGACTCAGTTCATGTAGAGAAATGGAGAAATGAATGGGAAAGTACATTGATGTGAACAAAGACAAGGAAGCAGAGATTAAATGGGAAGGCAATGGCAAAAAAATGAGTTTGTAGTCTCCAAAGGAAGGAGAGAAGACTGAAGAAGAATGAATGAAAAGGATGGGATAGGACAAATGGGCTATAGAGATATGTAAAGGAGTGTATCTCATCTCAAACTGCAGAGAAAGGAGAATGAAAACGTATTTAGAGGAGTCATGGAAAGTTCAAATTCAATATAGTAACACAGGTACTAAAAATGTCAGTGCAAAGCCTTTTTATTATTTTTGAAGTTGCAAGGGTCCCCAAGACCCTAATTGACAAAGATACAGCTGGAATCCCCATGGAACTGCAAGTTGTTCTGTGGAAACAGAAGAGAAATCAAATTCCTCTTGTCAAAATTTCTTTGGATTCTTTTCAAGTTCAGTGCTGAATCAAAGCCCAATTCAAATCTGTGCCAGGTTCCACTTTTCCTTTGCATGTCTCTTATCATATTCTAGTGGCAATGGCTTTTATTATTGCAACTTCAAATTGCCTTAACCCAATCCACTCTCCAAGCAGCAATCAGGTTAGAAGAAATAAGAGCTTATGAATCTTACTTAATGCCTTTCTCTTTACCATTCTTCCTAATCTTTATTGCCTGTGCATTGCAACTACATGCATGAAAAGATAAGACAATTTTCCAAAGACAGTCTAAAATCCCAACAGGTAGAATATAACCATCTGGAGTCCAACAAGCACATCATTTTTTCCCCTTTAGTGAGACAGTTTTGAGTTTTGTGAAAAGAATCCCAATAGGCAAGGGTCTGCTACCTGTTTGTAACTCCCTTGAATTAATAATACTACTACTAATAAATAACAACATTAATGCAATGTTTCTCTAATGTCATGCTCTGAATTATAAACAGCAAGTTGGCACATCTCTCATTTTATTCATTCTCATTACAATTGTCCTGTCACTGAGATGCCATCCTGACTAAGAGCAAATCAGGTAGTATGTCCCCAGGGTCCTCTTAGTAACAGCAAGGCTGTCTCCAGTGGCATCAACATGACAATTTCTTCTCTCCCACTTCAAAGTGGAGGGTCCCTCTGGACAATTTCACATTTGATTATTTTCTCTAGCCTCTCCGTCTTCTGCTGCTTGATTAGCATCTCATTCACCTAAGAAATTAGACTAAAGTGTGTGGCTACAAAAAAAAAAGAAAAAAAGAACACACCTTGCATCCACATATCCTGGCATGTACACATATACACAACTCATCCACCTTCATGGAAAACAAAAATCTCAACATCAAAGATTTGGAAATTCTAGTCAGGCTGAATGTAGAGGTTCATGCAAATGAATGATAAATGTTCATACTATAAGGACTGAGCTATTCACTGTCCTAGAGAAGCGAACAGTATATTCTCCCAGGGGAAAAGCAGAAATATTTTTTAAAATTTCAAATGAATAGTGGCTCTATTTACTCTTTTTAATTTGGAAAATCTCAACTTTGTTGAAAGACAGACAAACAGGCAGGCAGGCTTATATAGACATAAAGAGAGACAGAGGGTTAGACAACGAGACACCAAAAGAGACAGAAAGACAGACATAAAAAAGACAAAAATAAAAGAAGGAAGGAAGCAAGGAGGAAAGGATGGAAGAAGGAGGGAGGGAGTGAGGGAAGGAGGGACCAGTCAGCCACCAAATCTGACTCTTCCACTCCATTATAATTATGTTTGAGTGCTATATTATTGTGACTATTGTTGAAACATTTAGTTTTATACTTTGCACTCATTCAGGTGAAGCACATTCTTCAGCATGGTGAAATTGGCAATAGATAAGAATAAAAAATAAGACCATATAATTTATATGGTTAGTACATAGCTCAAACCAGAACCAACCTGAGGGTACTATGAATTTGGACAAGTCTTGTAATTTCCCTCTGCCAACTAAGGTTGGTGGGAGCTTGTGGAAAGTGACGCATTTAGGGGCTATTTGGTGCTCAAAAAATGTGGTTCATGTATCTATGTACCATCAAACTGAATCCTATTCATTCTATCACTAGGCAAAGGGGCTGCTCTCCACTACTTAAGCCACCCTTTAAATATAGAACACCCTTTTACAATTCATTTTTTTTGCATTAATGCTTCCTTAGGCATTCATTTAAGCCTGTTTTTGCCCTATACAGCAATTGGAGAGGGCAAACATACAGTGTGTGTGCCCGAGTCCACAATGCCTAAGGGAGTGCTACCTAAAGTAGAATCTTGACTGTTCATCCTTCTTGGTTTTGTAGTGATTGCTACATGCTTACACCACATTTTATAACTTTCCATTGAAGTAGACTTCCTTCCCATGAGAAAAAAAATGTTGATTCTGAATAGATCTAATTTTGTTCTTCCCATTTGGGTTCAACTGCTATACAAGGCATGAGAAAAAGAACCGTCACCTGTACACTGCCATCATATTGAATGACCTGGCTGACCCTGAAAGCTCATGATCTTCCTCTGGACACAGCACATGAGTTTTATCACTTGTGGGTCTCTCTTGTATTGTCATTATTGACGATCCTGTCATTTCTCTAGCTACACATTCAGCACTTTGAAGATCGTATCCTCTGTGGGTCCAAGACCTACAATGTCTGAGGACATAGCAGGTACACAGTAGTAGTTTATTAAATTGAAATGGTTGCCCCAGTAGTAAAACTTTTCAAGAGTTCTTGATCATGATTAGCTTTTGGGGATGGAATCATAGAATGAGAGATTTGTGCTGCAAGGTATCTTATAAATAATCTAGTGAAACTCTTTATTTTATAAATGAGAAAACTGAAGTCTGAAGAAGTTAAGTAATGGGGAAAGAAGGAACCAAGATATAGATCTCAAAAGGCATGTCAGAATAGGCAAAAAAAAGAGATGAAAAGCAAATAAAATAAAGGTCTAGACACTGAATTTCAGGCAAACTAGCCTACTTGTAGTTCCCTGAATCATGCCTTTTCATAGGCTATCCTACATACCTGGAATGCACTGACTTCTTATCTCCTTCTCTGAGAATATTTAAATTTCTTCAAGACTCAGTCTATAGAGTTATCGAGTTCCAGGTTGTAAAAAATCTCAGAAGTCAACCAGACCAACCTATACCTAAACAAACAAACAAACCAACAAGCTAGACAAGTAGCTGTCTAGATGTTGAGTGAATACCTTGAAAGAAGAGGAATCCTCTACCTCCCAAAGCATCCTATTCCAATGTTATAAAACTCAATTTAGTAGGATTTTTTCTTTATATAAAGTCTAAATTTGCCTCTGTAATTTCCATCTATTGTTTTTAGTCCTGTCCTTTGAAGGCAAACAAAACAAGACTAGTTTCTGTTCGCCATAATAACATTTCATATACTTGAAGAAAACTACCATCCCCACATGCTTTCTCCTTCTCTCATCCAAGTTAATAAAAACATTTCTTCCAGCTAGCCCATATAACATTAACTCAACTCCTTTCAGTATCCTGGTTGCTCTTTTATAAATATTTTCACGGTTGTCATTTTTTTTCAATATTTAGAGCTGGACACAGAGCCAAGATGACAGAGTAAAAACCATCAACCCAGATGAACTCTGTCCACATTCACCTCCAAACAACTTTAAAATAATGCCTGAAATCAAATTTTGGAGTGACAGAGACATTTTTCCAGCCTTAGACCATTTAGAGAGTCTGCAGGAGAGGCCTATAATACTAGTGTGGGCACAAACCTAGAGTTTGGCAAGAGTACCAGGGGTTGGCCTTTGGAGGCAGCCATGACTGCAGTAGTAGCAACTTTAAGAGCTCTCAGCCAAGAGACTATAAAGCCGTCAGACAACTGGCAAGAAAGAAATTATAAGGGATCTTTTTGCTGGCACTGGGTGCAGCTGGTGCTGATTGTCAAGTCTATTGCTCATATGTAGTTCTGGGTTGTAGGGCTATGGTGGAGAGGAGAACTCCTACTTGTAGCTGCCAGGGAGCAGTGATTATTCTTGAGTTAAGATTAGAGTGAAGTGACCACACTTCTCTCAAGATAACTTCACCTTAGAGGCACCAAAAACTTGAAGATCCCCAGAACAAGCATGATGGATTAGAAATCAGAATCTAACAACATTATCTATGGTACCTTTTAGTAAAATGTAGTTTCCTTATCTCCTTAAAAAACAGATTAGACTAAATGAAGAAGTACAAAAATCAATGAAGAAAAGAACTCTTTACAAAGCACAATTGGCCAAATGAAAAGAAAAGTACAAAAGCTCACTGAAGAAAATAATTCCTTACCAATTAGAACTGGTCAAGTATGAGCTAATGACTGAAGTTTCAAGAAACAATAAAACAAAGTCAAAAGAATGAGAAAAAAAGTAGAAATAATGTGAAATATCTCATTAGACAAACAACTGACCTGGAAAATAGACCAAGTAGAGAAAATTTAAGAATTATTGGACTACCTAAAATCAAGATTTAAAAAAGAGTCTAGATGTCATCTTTCAAAAAGTTATCAATGGACTATCCCAGTATCTTAGATCCAGTGAATCCCCAAATGAAAACTTCCAGGAATATTTCAGCCAAATTTCAGAACTCCCAGGTCAAGGAGAAACTATTGCAATCAGACAGAAAGAAACATTTAAAATGTCATGGAACCATGGTCCAGATTAGACAAGATTTATTAGTTCTACATAAAAGTATCAGAGGGCTTGGAATATCCTCTGGAAGGCAAAGAATCTAGGATTATAAAGTAGAATAATAAATTTACAGCAAATTTTTCATGTAAAGGCCTTATTTCTCATATACATAAGGTATTCAGTCAAAACTGCAAAAATAGGAGCCATTCTCTAATTGATGAATGGTCAAAGCATATGAACAGGCTGTTTTAAGAAGTCATAAGAAAAATGCTCTAAGTTACTATTGAATAGACAAAGGTGAATTAAAACAGGGTAGCTAGGTGATGCTGTGGGTGGAGTACTTCAAATTTGGCCTCAGATACTTGCTAGCTGAATTATTTAGGCAAGTTATTTAACTCTGCTTGTTTCAATTTCCTTATTTGTAAAATGAACTGTGGAAGGAAATGGCATACTACTCTAGTATCTTTGTCAAGTCAACTTCAAATGTTATCACAAAGAGTTGGACATGACTGAAATGTTGGAAAAAAAAATTAAAACAGCTCTTAAGTATCTATACCTATCAAAATTGAAAAATTCTGGAGGGAATGAGGGGAAATAGTCACTTCTATGAACTGATGGTGGAGTGGTGAACTAGTCTAACCATTCTATAGGACAATTTGGAACTCTGCTCAAACTGTACTCTTTGATCCAGCAACACCACCATTAGGTCTATACCCCAAAAAGATCAAAAAAGGCAAAAGGACCTATACATACAAAAATATTTATAGCATTTTTTTTATGGTGGCAAAGAATTGGAAATTATGGGGTTGCCTATTAGCTGGGGGAAGGCTAAACAAGTTGTGGCATATGAATGTATAGAGTTCTATTGTGCCATAAAAAACAGAAAAGGGTGGGGGAGGGGAGGGAGGTGGTGCCGGTTCCAGAATGAAAAAAACACACATAAAAATGTAGCAATACCTATATGAAGTGATGCAAAGTAAAATCAGAGAAGCAGATCATTGTGTACCCTAAGAGCAATGCTGTAATCATTATCAAGTGTAAAAGACTTGGCTCCTCAGATGAATACATGAATGCAAGACAATCCTTGAGAGATAACTCATGAACTCTCATTTCAAAATGAAGTCTAATTTTCTTGCTTTACTTATTTATACATACATATGTATATATACTTATTTTATATTTTTATATTTATATAATATATACATATTATATAATATATACACTTTTTGGTATTATAATTTATATAATCATATATAATTTATATTATATATATACTTTTTTGGTGATATGGCTAACATAGACATGTTTTGCATTATTTCACATGTATAATTGATATCATATTACTAGCTGTTTCAGTGGTCGGGGGAAAGGTAGGAGGGAGGAAGAGAATCTTAAACTAAAAATTTAAAAAGAAAAGAATGTTTAAAATGAATAAATAATGAATTAGAGCTGGATGTATTCTGACAAGAAAGAATAACAAGAAACGATGAAGAATAGTAAACAATTGTTACATAATGCTTTAAAGTTTGCAAAGTTTTTACATAATGTCCTTATTCCTGCAAGATTTTTCCTACATTAATGTAGTCTAAGATTGAATCTACCATATCACATTATTGATTCTGAATTTTACAGTTCACCAAAACTTCTAGACTATTTTCATAAAATTTTATCTAACCATGCTTTTTCTATCTTGTATATATGAAGTTGGCTTTTTAAACTCAAATTTAGAATTTATTAAATTTTATTAGCAATTTTTACCCAATATTGTGGTTGTCATGATTGCTTTAGCTACTGATTCAGCCATCTGATGTGAGTTATCTCTCCTGAGTTGGTGTCATCTGTACATTTGAATAGCATCCCTTCTATTTCTTTTTCCAAATTGTTGATATAAAGGTTAAGCAAAGAAGATGTATTGAATGCATACAAATACCAGTGGAACCATTCTTCCAAGGTGAATTCTAGCCATTAATGACTAGTCTTTGGTTCCTATTATTCAGTCACAAATCCATTTACTCCTATTGTGATCTAGCCTACATACAGTATTGATGCTGGACAGTGTATATGGAATGGGAGGGTGTTATGGGGAAGGGCCAACCTCCAACTTCTACAAGGTTTTGAGATGGCTTAAATATATTCGATTAACAAAATTCTTGGGACTCTATGGCATTGGTCTTAACGCAACAATGGTGCTGAACCCACAAAGTAATGACAATTTTGCTTTATATAGAGAAAAAAATAATAGTGAAAACTCTAAGAATAGAGACTAAGAATAATAATTCTTAGCTCACTAATGAATATGTTAATCTAGTATAAATTGAACTATCAAGCACGTGGTTCATGGACCATCAGGGGAATTCTTAGCTCAAGTTAATACAAATCTATCAATGATGAATTCTGTATAATAAAAATAAAACCCATCACAATAACACCAACCATAAGACACATACTTATTCCAGTAAAGAGTGGTATTGGATTGTTTCTCCTTCCTCAAACTCTATGAGGGAGAAAGACACATGGAGACAGAAAGACAGAGACAAAGAGAGAGACCAAGAAAGAGAGACAGACAGAGATGCAAAGACAGACAAAGTTACAAAGGTAGGTCTCTGGCACCTGTGAGTTAGCTCATCTCCTTGTTAGAGCATACTTAGGTCTGCCAATAAGCCCAGAAAAGAAGACTAGAGTTCTGCACAACCAGCAACAAAGGGAAGAAAAGTATGAGCTCAGTCTACAGGTTTCAAGAAAGAGAACTAAGGGGGAACAGAACCTCTAGGATTTTCCTCTTTTTATATTACTAAGGATAAAACTCCATCAGACCCACCTAGTTTAACTATTCTAGGTACAAATTAGACAACGAATCAGTTTTATGTGCCTTCTCAAAATTACCTCTTTGGTAATTTTACCAAAGAGGGCATAATGACTGCCCATATTAGAAAACTGTGGGGAGAAATTAGTTTGGAATGTATTCTTATTAACTGAACAGAGAGCCATGTCCTCCTCAGGGTTCCCAGGATCAAATTAAGAGGATCCTGTCCTATATCTATAATAGGAAGTACCTCCCTCCCTCCATCTTTGACTCAGATTGAGAATCTAGATGTAAGTGGCACAGGTTATCTTACTGACTTCATTCAAATTGCTAGTAACCATGACATTGTAAAGTATAATAAGAACAGAGGACATTTTGTAATGTTAACTCTGTTGGTACATCAATAATATCCACTATCAACACCTACCATATTCCCAAGAATTAAATGAACTAAGGACATAGCTATAAGGTTTCCATTACTAAGACATTTCCAAAGAAAGTGGGAAGTTGGGAATACCTCATAATATATAATAATATAATACCTCAAAACCTTAACGGGCTAATGATCCCCTATGTTATGACTGTCACATTACCAAAAGTGGGAGAAATTGAGGACCCTTTGTGGCACTGTAACCATCTAAGTTATCATCTTCTAGGAGGAATATTTCCTAATAGTCCTAGTAACTAGTGCTCTCTCCTTCTCAGGCCATCTGGTCTTTATTTCCTTTTATTGGTGTGTTGTATCCCCCAAAAGACTGCAAGTTTTCAAAAGGCAGAGACTATTTCATCTTGTTGTTTGTATGCTCAGTGCCTCATGGTGGCAGGTGTATAATAGGTGTCTCTTGAATTTAATTGTTAAAAGAAATTCAGGCAACTTAATAAAACAAACAAAAACTATTGAGGAAACTGGAAAACAGTGTGGGGGAAAATAGGTTTACACAGTCACTTTATAACAAGTACTTCAGTAAGTTTCAAATAGGTGTTCAACCTAAAAATAAAATGTGTCTTAACAAATGGAGGAAAACGAATTGAGCTATTTTTCAGAACTTTTGCTAAGGGCAAACCAAGAATAGAGGAGATCATGAAAGATAAAACAGAAAATTTTGAGTTTGTGAAATTTAAAAGCTTTTACAAAATAAAAGTAGTGTAGGGACTCTGTCAATAGGAGAAAATACCTTTGTTTTAATATAGCTTTGTAAGCCATTATACATAGAGAATTAAACACATCTCAAAGAAAGAAGGGAAAAGTATAAATAACAATATGAAAGATTTCTGTAAATAACTAATAATAAAATAAAGATAAATAAAAACAGGTCTGAAATTTAACCTCAGACACAACAAATTAACAAAGACGGAAAACATATTCAGTGTTGTAAGGGTTTCAGAAAGTTGAACACATTAACACTGTTGGCAGAACTATAAATTTGTCCAAAAAATTCTGGAAAGCAGTTTGAAATTATGATAAAAGTGACTAAAATTTCTATAATTTTTGATACAAATCCTACTGCGAGGCATGTATCTAAAGGGGTCAATGACAAAAAGGGAGTTACACATTTTCAGGAGTATTCATTATAATAAGATTGGGGAGTGGTTAAAGAGATAACAATATAATGGAATATTAATATTCCTCAAGAAAAAAAGAATGTGAAGATTTCAGAGAAAGAAGGGAAGACATATAAAGCAGTGCCAGGAAAATAGTATACACAATTACTACAACGTAAAGAGAAAGCAACTAACTGCCATGCAAATAAAATGACCAAGTTTGGCAGCAAAGAAGGGTTGAGAAAAAGTGTACCTTTCCTTCTTTATGAGAGAGAGGGAGAACTTTGGGAATGAGATATGGAATAAATTGTCAAAATTATGGGATGTATTACATAGCTTTACTAAATCCTTTTTTTTCCCTTTTAAAATCTGTTATAAGGGGAATTGAATGTACTGTTGTAGTTTTGAATTTGTACAGACATTCTGAAAGGTAATTTAGAATTATATTTTTTGGATGTGACCAATGGGTTTTGCTTCTGTCTCTCTCCCTCTCTCTCTCTTCCTCTCTTCCTCTCTCTCTCTCTCTCTCTCTCTCTCTCTTTCCCCTCCCTTCTTTTCTCTCTCCCTCTGATTGGTAAAGGTGATAAAAGGAAGAGAAAATAAATTATTTTTAATTAAAAAAAAAGAACAGAGAGAAAAATAAATGCATTTTTTTAAAGAAAGGAAAGAAGAGGGAATTAATGTATGGTCATGGTATTATAGCTTAAGCTAGCAACCAAAATATTTTTGAGTAGATAATTTCCCTCTGCTTTTTGGTGACTGGCTGTGTCTACTTTATCCCAACAAAATGGGATGGGACTGAAGAGGTATAGATTTCCTAGACCTTCTGGCATTGGAGAAATTGAATGAGTTGTTGAGGATCCCCTGGCAGGGTAGGTCTCAGACCCTTTTTCATCTTGAACTGGAATGTCCATGAGCACATAGTACTGCTATTGTTTCTTTCTCTGAGGATAGAGCAAAAAATTCCTCCCAAAGCCTCCCTTTAAAGAGTACTCAGAATTCCTAGTCATTTCTTCATTTTCCATGCTCTTTTATTGATTTTGACTATAAAATCATCATGACCCCATCCTAGGTTGTTTCTACCCTTTCTGCCCCTTTGTGTATATTGTGTCATTCCCTTAGACTGTAAATTCCTTGAGATTGGGGACTGTTTTTATTTTACTTATTTGTATCCCTAGAACTTAGCATAGCATCTGACACACAGTAGGAAAGGAAATAAGTATTCTTGTAATACCTAATATGAATCAGACACTATGCTAAGTGCTTTACAAATATTATCATATTTGATTCTCAAAAATACACTAGAAGGTAGGTGTTGCTACTAGCTTCATTATACAGTTGAGGAAACTGAGGCAAATAGAAGTTAAATGACATGCCCAGGTCACACAGCTAGGAAGTGTCTGAGGCTAGGTTTAAACTCAATTTTTCATTGCACCACCTAGATATCTTTGCTGTAGCCTTTTAATGAATCTTTATTTTTTTTTATTGTATTGTAGATGAATAAATTTTGTGAATTTTAAAATTTTGGAGACCAAAGAAGCAGAAAATATAGCAACAAAGTCCATGCCAGGATTAGCAGCTTAGACAATTGTTCATGTTCTGAGGAACAACCTTCAAGACCTAGCCCAGCAGTAAATGAAATGCACTGATGCAGTGGCTATGCTGTATTTGAAAGTGAACTTGGTGGGGACAAATTCAATGTAAATAATAAATTAAATCTAAGCTTATTCTCCCTACTGACCAAGATAATATAAAGGAGAATATGCCGTGAAATGTAGGAGGAAACGTGTATTTTTTCTACTTGCTATGCCTTCAATATAAAAGTAAATATCATTTTAGATTAGCTCTTTAAAAGAAAAAAAAAGATGAATAATAATCATCACTTCTTGGCTTATTAGAGGTAGGAGGCACGTAAGGGACTATCCAGGTCAACCTCACTATTGATTAGAGAAATGCAAATTAAAACAACTCAGAGGTACCACCTCACCCTTATCAGATTGGCTAATATGACAAAAAAGGAAAATGATAAATGTTGGAGAAGCTATGGGAAAATTAGAACACTCATTTGTTATTGATGGAGTTGTGAACTGATCTAACAATTCAGAAGAACAATTTGGAACTATGCCCAAAGTACTAAAAACTATGCATACCATTTAATCCAGAAATACCATATCCTGAGGAATATCAGGTCACTGGACTCAGATGACTCTGGAGGAGAAGTGAGGCTGATGGCCTGCATAGCCCTGCCTCACTCAAAACAAAGTCAAGTGCAAGTCATATCATTGTTTCTTTGATGGCATGGTCTTCAGCAACAAAGGATGAACATGACCACTGCTAGGTCTGTATCCCAAAGAAATCATTAAAAAGGGAAAAATACATGAACAAAAATATTTATAGTATCTCTTCCTGTATGGCACAGAATTGGAAATTGAGGGGATGCCCATCAATTGGAGAATGACTGAACAAGTTGCGGTATATGAATGTAATGGAATACTATCGTGCTATAAGAAAACTTGGAAAGTCTCATATGAAAAATCTCATATCTCATATGAACTGATGCTGAGTGAAGTGAACAAAACCAGGAGAATATCGTATATACAGTAACAGCAACGTTATGAGATGAACTTTGATAGATGTAGCTCTTCTCAACAATAGCATGATTTAAGGCAATTCAAAAGACTCATGATGGAAAATGCTATCTATAACCAGAGAAAGAGTTATGGAATCTGAATGCAGATCAAAGCTTACTATTGTCATGTTTTGTTGTTGTTTTTTCTTTCTCTTGGTTTTTCCCTTTCGTTCTGATTCTTCTTTCAAAACATGAATAATATAGAAATCTGTTTAATATGATTATACATGTATAACTTAGATTGCATGCCATCTTGGAGAGCAGGGTGGGGAGAGATAGAGAGGAAAAAAAATGAAACTGAAAATCTTATAAAAGTGAATATTGAAAACTATCTTTACATGTGATTAAAAAAAAACATTGAGTAGGAAAAAATTCTTAAAAGAAAGGCAAAGTATTCATGATCACAGAAAGAATGCACTAAATCACTAATATTAAGAGAAATGTTGATAAAAAGCAACCCTGAAAATTGGGAAAATGATAACAAATTACAAAATTCACTGTTGGAGGGTTTGACAGGCATACAAATATATTGTTGGTGGAGCTGTGAAATGATATAACCATTTGCAACTGTAGATAGACAGACATATGTATACACACAAAAATTGTTACTCTTATCTTGGATACTAAATTCTTATTAAGGATATTTGAATTTGATACAAAGATTTCCTCCCCATTCAACTCCTTCTTTCTTATCCTAGGTGCATTAATTTTGTCTGTGCAGAAGCCTTTCAGTTTCAAGTAATCAAAATTTTCTTTCTTATGTTCTATAATTGCATCTATCTCATTTGATTAAAAATATCATCTATCAATATCTGTGAGGAGTGTATGATGTGATTCTCTTCTAATATGTTTAAAATATGATGTTTAATATTAAGGTTGAATACTCATTTAGAGTGTATTGTGATGTTTAATATTAAGGTTGAATACTCATTTAGAGTGTATTGGGATGTAAGATAATGATCTAAACATAAATTTTGTAAGATTCTATTTCTCTTGTCTGATTTATTAAATAAGTTTTTCTTCCCTGAGACGTTTATTTTTTTCTACTTTATCATACACTGAGCTATCAAGTTCTGTTTTTTCCCCCTGATTCTTCCATATCTCTTTCACTGACTTATCTATTTATTTTTAAACCAGTACTAGGTGGATTTGATGACTGCTGCTTTAGAATATATTTTGAGATCTGAAAGTACTATTCCTTCTTTTCCCTTGCTTCTTTTCATCATTTCTTTTGATATTCTAGTTTTTTTCCCATATGAATTCTGTTATTTTATAAAATTCTTGATAACTTGATTGGTATAATATTTAAGATGTAAATTAATTTAGTAATTTCATTTTTTAGTATATTGGCATGCCATATCCTGAATGGAATATACCACTCCACCCCCTACCCAAGACATCCAAAAAGCCCAAATATCTCTGAATAAATATTATAAGGTAATGAAAAGTGAATTCATACAAGAGGACTTGATGGAGTACTAAGAAAGTATAGAAGAACAGAAATAAATTCCTAAATGGTTTTGAAAACAAATAAGAATTGTGAAAATAGAATTTATGACCTGTATAGCAAGAATAATTGGCAGAATAGAAAAATTTGTATCCGTTGAGGTAAATCTCACCAAAACAAACAAAATAGAGAACAATTGACTAGGAATGAAAATATACAGATATGAAGGACAATATGGAAGGAGAGAAGCAAAAATCAATCATATTAAATGAAAGTATACTTTCTACGTAATCAGAATATATTGATCAAGAAGACAGATTGTGTAAGGATAACTTAAGGCTTATAAATAAGTCTCACAGAAGAACATGATAAGCATTAATTCAATTAAAAAAACTGCCAACAACTTCAGAACACAGAAAACAGAATTCTAATAGGGAGACCCTACAAATCACCTCCAGGGGGGAAAAAAGGAAACCTTAATAATAAAAAATTTAAAAAATAGAAGAAAAAATCTTTTGCAGCAAACTCCAAGACACATAACGGTTACATTTAGTAATTCCAAGAACACAAAGAACAAATTCTGCAAGCAACTAAAAGAAATACCTTCAAATAGAAAGAAAATTCTAACAACATAAGACTTCAACACCCATCACAAACTGCAAAAAGGAATTGTATTATGTGTTCTAAGGAGTAAAGGAGGTGGAAATGTAATGCAAGGTGACCATATTCTCAAAACTGAGCCTAATTATCAATTTAAAGAGTTTAACATTAAATAAAAGAGAAGAATTTGAAGTATTCCAACAAAGAATATCAGATATGAGCAGATGATTCTCCTTGCAAATATCCTCAGATAACTGAAACACCAGAAATGTAAACAAATACTGAAATAAGTAAAAAAAAAAAGTACCAAATCCAACATTTAACTTTTAAATACAAAACTTATTCCTTTGTTTACTTCAGCATTTTTTTTTCAGAGACTATAACCTTTTGGATTTTAAAAGGTCAAAAGGAAACAACCAGATGTCTGGAAATCTAGGAGTCCAGGTAAAGTTTTGCTGCTGCAACAGTATCAATACCCTGAGAAGAAAGAAGTGACTGTAGAAGAAACTAAGTTAAATCTGAGTCTATTCTCCCCAGAAACAAGGTGGTAAATGTCCCTGATGTGTTGCGAGGCAATATTTTAATTTTTATTCTTATTATATCTTCAAAGTATGCATTTCTTTGTAAAAAATCTATTGATGTCAATTGGTGAAATGAAACTACAGTGCTAGTCACTCACTGGTGGCTAACACTGGGAAGAATAAAAATGATGAGGGTTCCACACAAGAATATTAGAGAAGAAATGCCCCAGCCTTTCAGAGTCTCACTGAATCCCTGAAGGGGGACAAGTAACAGTCTGACTCTGGAACGGTGACCAAGAACATACTCACTGCAAGTGACAAATAATTTCTGAAGATTATGAGGATCAAGTAAGTGAATTGGCAATGTTTAGCCCAGAAAAGGAAAGACATAAGGGGGCAACATAATCATGGTCTTTGAGAAACTGAAGGGATGGCCTTTGGAGGAGGAATTAGACTTATTCTGATTGTCCCAAAGGGTGGAACTAGAGGCAATAGGTCAAAGTTATTAACAGGAAGATTTCACCTTGATGAAAGAAAACTTTCAGATTTTGAAGTTACAGTCTAATGAAGTTCTGGGTTTTCTATTGCTGCTGGTCTCCAAGTAGGGGCTGGAAGATCATTTGTTGTATATATGACAAAGGGAATTTTTAGTCATGTACTGGTTGGTTTAGAGATGTCAAAAATTTCCTTTCAATACTATAATCACTGATTTTGTGGCATCAACAATACACAAATATATATTGACTAAGTGCCAATTATGTATACATCATTGTTTCAAGTACTCTGGGAGACTCATATAGAACACTGAAATTATGAAAGAGTGGTATAGTACCTAGGCTAGCTCACCTAGTCACGTTGGAGTCAGGAAGAGTTCAATGACCACCTCTGAAACATTGTCTATGTGACTTTGGACAAGAAACTTAATATTTTTAGTGCTCTAGGTAACTTTTTGCAATTCTAATTGGTAGAGGGAATTTTGTTCAGTAAGGATTGTCCCCTATCGATGAACTCATAGGTCCAATCCCTAGATAGAGAAAGAACAACTAAAGACATATTAAAAGGCTAGGTAAAATTTAATTCACAGTTCAAGGCAACAATAGAAGTGGTGATAGGTATAGTATTGATTGTCAAAGTACTTTCACAGGTATTACACCCTGGAATGACTCCATTCTCCCATGCAACCTTGAGCAAGTCTCTTAACCCATATTCTCTCAATTTGTCTTCTAGCCTCTTTGATTATCTTATTGCCACATGCCCTGTAGACTTGCACTCTTTTGTAGACTTCTTTCTCTTTTTGCATTTGTTTGGCACTTAACATATACTATATTATATGGTTATTTTATCTCTTTGTATATAACATGTTCATTGGTAAATCCAAGGAGGCTGGGAACCATCTCTGAGTCTTTAGTACCTTGCATTTATTAAATACCTGTTGATTATCTGATTAAGTTTGTTGTTGTTTGTGAATGATGATGATATGGGTTTGTGTGGGTTTAATGTTGGAGAAAATGGTAGAACTGGGTTCATGCTTTATTGTCTCAAGCGAGTACTTCCCCGTTCATGCTGCCTCTTAATCTTCACTTGAAAGATAAAGGAGGTGAATCTTTGACTTCCACTCCAGAATGCCAGTCAGCATGTCAAAAAAGATTTATTAGGCACTTTACATGTCAGACACAGGGTTAGGCACTGGGGTAACAAAGGAAACAAGACCATCCCTGCCCTCAAAGAGTTCATTGTGTAACGGGGGAGACAACATGTAGACAACTATGTATGGGACACAATGTGCTAAATAATTGACCCATGAAAGGTACTAGAATCAAGGACAGCCATTGAAAAGGCCTGGAATTTGGAGATGGAATGTCTTGAGCAAGGAACAGCAAAGAGACTAGTGTCCCTGGATTGCAGAGTATGTGAGGGAATATAAAGTGTAAAAACACTGGAAAGGTAGGGAGGGGTCAGATTAGGAAGAGCTTTGAATGCCAGACATTTGTTCCTGAGGTGAGAGGGAACCAGCAGGTGATGGGATAAGATCCACATTTTAGGAAGATGACTTTGACAGCTGAGTGGAAGACATACTGCAGTGTAAAAAGTCTTGCAGTCTATTTCAATAGTCCAAGAATAAGGTGATAAAGGCCTATGTCAGGGTGATGACAGTGTCAAAATACATAAGGGGATGCCTAGAAAAGATGTTATAAGGCAAAATCAACAAATTTTAGAACATGTTGGATATGGTGGTGGTGGGAAGAATGTGAGGAGTCAAGGATGACACTTAAGGTGCCAGCCCGAGGTGATTGGGAAGATGGTAGTACCCTCTATAGAAACAGGAAAATTAGGAAGAGAGAAAGGTTGGGAGGTATATAATGAGTTCAGTTTTTGAAATGCTGAATTTAAAATGTCATCATGACATCCAGTTTGCATTATCAAACAGGCAGCAAGAGATGTGAGAATGGAGGTCAGCAGAGAGGTTTGGACTAGATTAAGTAGATTGAAAATCATCAGTGTAAGGGTAATAATTGAATCCATGGAGCTGATGAGATCATCAAGTGAAGTAGTATAGAAGGAGATGAGAGTGAAAAAAAAACAGGACAGAATCCTGTGCCTGCCTGCCTTCCTTCCTTCCTTCCTTCCTTCCTTCCTTCCTTCCTTCCTTCCTTCCTTCCTCCCTTCTCCTCCCTCTCTCTCTCTCTCTCTCTCTCCCTCCCTCCCTCCCATTCTCATTGGATGAGAGAGGAAGGAGGGAAGGAGAGAATTCACAACTGAAAATAAAATAGAAAGAAAAAAGATAAGAAAAAGTTAGGAGAGAATTAGTTATTTGAGAAAAAATGTTTACCCCCTCCCCATCTTTTCCCTTGAGCAGAATGAAATTTAATTATGATCATCAGGACTTTCATTGGATAGAGAATTGAGAAGGAAAAATCACACTAGGTCCTTTTACCACTACCCCTGAATTTTGAAATATATGAAATGAGGTTAAAATTAAAAAGAAGGAAATTTTAAAGTAGTCATAACAAAGCAGCCTAAGGAATATGTGTGAAAAAAGCAGGACAGTAAGCCCCACATTGGTGGGATTTTGACTTGATGGTAATGAAAATTGCCAGGCTTCTTTTAGCTTGAAGTGACCTCTCTTTCCCAGAGCCACTACTCAGACAGTCAAGGTCCTCAGAGGTATACTTCCCTTGCCCCTCATTCTCTTTATTCCCTGCAAAATGAAGAGCCTAGCTGGGGTGTTTGCCCAGAGATAGTCCTGATAGCTATAAATGATTGGAGGAAAGAAAATTCCTTTCTCCTCCAGATAACAATGCAACCACCAGAAGGCCTAGAATGGTTTTCCCAAGCTAGTTGGGGTGGGTAGGGAGATGGGGGTGGTGGGAGGTGGGGGGGGGTGGGGAGGAGGTGTGGAGAGTGGAGGTGGGGGGAGGAGTGGGGCGCTAAAGACAAACTCCAATGACTCAAAGCTATTATAAATCAATCACCATTAAAACATTTTGAACACAGCTCTGTTCTCTTCCACTGCTCTCTAGGTCAAATACCAATGAATATGTCATATATTATTCCCCTGAATCTTATCAAAAAAAGGGTAAAGCCAGCCATATTCCTTTATTTAGGAGAAGGCTCAAGAATGTTACTAAAGTGGAGGGAAACAAAACCTTGGCAAATGGCAACTTCAGCTTTAAAGCATTCCTCAATGCATCCCAGAGTTACATAATGCAATTACCCAGTTAAATCATAAATACTGTAATAGCTGAGGGAGAAAAAGAGAGGGAATTAAGAAACGTAGGCAAGGGAGAAATGGAATCTTTCCCAAGCAGGGATGATCTGTGAGCTGGAGCCTTGGGAGTCGTTGCAATCAAGAGAAATGGGAAGGCATTTCTTTCTGTGGGTACTTGGGGAATAGTAGACTGTACTGGGGATAGAGAAGGGCAAAGTGTGGAGCTGGGGTAAGAGATCAACAGCACAAAGTGGGGCTGCATGGAGTGGAGGGGGCGAGGATAAGGTGTCTTAGAAAATGAACCAAGCAAGAGAATATCTTCTTCCTTTCCTCTAGAAACTATAGAAGAAGAATTAGAGTAATTTATTGGGTCCAGTTGTACTTGATCAAATGATTAATGTCATTCCATCTGCTTTCTAAATATTCCCATCTTCTACTAATTCCTCTGAAATTTTGCCATTTCAGTCAACCTGAAATTTATTAGCGCCCACTTACCGTGATTTACACACAAAGTGATTTGCGTGGCTAGTGTCTAAGCTATTTGCATGTCTTTATTATGAATGTGGTTTATTTGGGGGCAGGTTTGATTTACAAGCACTTGCCATGCGTGCCCTGTTATTTTGTTTTCATTCTGATTTATGCAGAGGGAGGGTTACATTCCCAGGACTTGTTCCTTCATTCCCAGGGAAATATCTCTCTGCTTGTTTTATTGGTAGGTAATGCTTGAACAAGAACCTAGAAAAAAGAAAGAAAAAAAAGAAAGGAAGTAAGAAAAGAAGGCTGAATACTTTATGAAACAACAATAATTATAGATTTTGCCTGGTAGTTAGAGCAACTTAGAATCAATCTATTTAATTTGGTTTTAACAGAAAGGATGGGTGGGAACAGACTGGCCCAAGTTTTCTGCAGTTCTATTAGACTTCCTTCTCCCCACCTCTACTATCAACCCAGTATGTTAACCCAGTTGCCTACTCCAATATTCCACCTTAGACTGTCTGTTGAAGTCAGGAGCCCACACTTAAAAAACAAACAAAAATTCTTCTCTATTCTCCACAATGAAATTCCCTTCCTAAAAGGGAATTCCCATTAAATTAGATTAAATTTATAAAATTAGTTTTCAGCTGGTTTGTCACAAAGGAAAGTAAACTGATGAGCTCTTTCACACTGAAATGTTAATGACTCACTGAAAACAATTCGTGTTTTATTCTTCCTTTCTTTCTCTTAAAGAACTTACTTAAAGTAATGCATACCCAAATGTAAAGGATGACTCTCTTAACAGTTGCATATGAAGCACTGTACAGGGCCTAAATAGGCTTCAAATTAAGATGGAGAAAAAAATTAATGATCTATATGTGGGGTTCTTAACCTAGAGTTCCTGAGCTTTTTTTAAAAGTAGTTTGATCACTTTATTTCAATATTTCCTTTGTAGTCCTATGTAGTTTATTTTATGAACTTAAAAATATTATTCTGAGAAGGAAAATGGGTTTTATCCATTGCCAAAGAGGTCCATGATAAATTAAACTTAGAATCATTGTTCTTTATCCAATTTCCTCCTTACATAGTATTTGAGTTTAAAAAGAGAGCATTTACAGAGGCAATAATCCCTTCCTAAACAATTAGTTTTTTAATTAATTTATTTTCATTTTCAATATTCACTTCCACAAAATTTTGAATTTCAAATTTTCTTCCCATCTCCTCCCTGCCCTGACCCCAGGACAGCATGTATTTTCATTACTCTTTCCTCCAATCTGCCCTCCCTTCTATTACCCTCCACATCTTCTTAACCCCTTCCCTTCTATTTTCTTGTAGGGCAAGACAGATTTTTTTATACCCCACTGCCTATATATCTTATTACTAGCTGCATGTAAAAATAAAATTTAACATTTTACTTTTAGAGTTTTGTGTTCCACATTCTTTTCCTTCCCCCCTCCCTATCCACCCTCATTGAGAAGGCACACAATTTGACATAGATTATGCATGTGTAATACATGCTCCACACTTCCATGACAATAATGTTGTGAAAGAGTAACTACATTTACCTCTATTCTGTCTCACCTTCCATTTATTCTGTTCCCTCCTTTGATCTGTCCTTCTACCAAAATATTTGCTTCCTATTACTTCTTTCCCAAATTTGCCCTTCTATGATCCTTCCTCTCTTATCCCATTCTCGCTTGTTTTCCTGTAGGGTGAGATTAACTTCCATACCCAATTGAGTGTGTATGTTATTTCCTCCTGAAGCCAAATCTGAGGAAAGGGAGGTTGTCTCATTCCCTCTCATGTTCCACTTCTTCCTCTCCATTGTGAAAACTCTTTCTTAATGTGAGATGATGTAATATATTCCACCTCTCCTTTTGTCTTTCTCCTAGAACATTCCTCTCAGTACCTAATTTATTTTTTTAGATATCAGCCCTTCATATTCAGCTTATCCTGTAACCTTTGTCTCTCTCTTTTCCCTCTCTCTCTATACTTACATATACATACACATACATACAAGTATATATATGCATACATACATATACACCTGTATATCTGTATGTATGTATGTATATTGTATACTTGTATTTATATAAACCTGCATATCTCTCTCTCTCTCTTTCTCTCTCTCTCTCTCTCTCTCTCTCTCTCTCTCTATTTATATATATATATATATATATATATGTGTGTGTATGTATTCCCTAAACTACTCTCATACTAAGAAAGATCTCATGAGTTACAAATATCATCTTTCCATCTAAGAATATAAATAGTTCAACATTAATAATTCCCTTATAATTTCTCTTTTCTGTTTACCTTTTCATGATTCTCTTGATTCTTATATTTGAAAGTCAAATTTTCTATTCAGCTCTGGTCTTTCAACAAGAATGCTTGGAAGTGCTCTGTTTCATTGAAGTTCCTTCTTTTTACCCCTGAAGGATTATACTCAGTTTTCCTGGGTAGGTGATTCTTCCTTTTAATTCTGGCTTCTTTGAACTCTGTAATATCATATTCTAAGCCCTGATCCTTTAGTGTAGATCCTTTATAGTGAGCTGCTTAACTCTTGTGTTATCCTAATTGTGTCTCCACAATACTTGAATTGTTTCTTTCTGGATGCTTGTAATATTTTCTCCTTGACCTGGGGACTCTGGAATTTGACTACAATATTCCTAAGAGTTTTTCTTTTGGTATCTCTTTGAGGAGGTGATTGGTGGATTCTTTCCATTTGTATTTTACCCTCTGGTTCTACAATATCAGGGAAGTTTTCTTTTTTTTTTTTTCCTGGTTTCAAATATGACTTTATTTTTTTTAAAATAAATTTATTTAACTTTTTACATTCATTTTCACAAGATTTTGGGTTCTAAAATTTTCTCCCCATTTGTCCCCTCCCCCCTCCCCAATACACTGGACATTCTAATCACCCATATCACCAATCTGCCCTCTCTCCTATCATCCCTCCCTTCCCTTAACCCATCTTCTCTTTTGTCCTGTAGGGCCAGATAACTTTCTATTCCCCATTACCTGTATTTCTTATTTCCTAGTAGCAAGAACAATACTCAACAGTTGATCCTAAAACTTTAAGTTCCAGTTTCTCCCCATCC
>CM053769.1:599572268-599593816 GCA_028658325.1 Potorous gilbertii | reverse complement strand
GGGGTTTATACAGAGATCCTTTGTAGTGGAGCTGGGGTGGAGCTCCAGCCTGCTCTGGGAGTCTCTGGCTGAGCTGCCTCAGCCTCCGCATCAGCGGCCGCTTCCCAGGGGGTCCGATTCCCGGAGATCCCCCGCTCCCCTCTCAGCCCGTCTCTCTCACTGACCTGTGCGTCTGTGGGTGGAGGGACCTTCGAGGCTGCCGGAGATTCAGGTCCCTGACACCTGCTTGGGTCTGCTTGCTCCTCTCAGTGCCACGTGGCCGGAGCGGGGGAGGGGAGGACTCCGCTCCCGTTCGGGGTACCTTTGCGGTATGTTTTTCAGGGCTCTCTGCAATCGAAATCTCCTTCACTGTGTTTCTGCACAGCTTCCACTGTTCCAGAATTTGTCAGGAGTTCTTTTTAGAGGGAATCCATGGGCTGTGGGTTCAGAGTTAGCAAATGTGAGTCTTTCTACTCCGCCATCTGGGCTCCGCCCCTCCCCAGGAAGTTTTCTTTGATAATTTCTTGAGTGATTACGTCTAGGCTCCTTTTCTGATCATGACTTTCAAGTAGTCCAATAATTTTTAAATTATCTCTCCTGGATTCATTTTCCAGGACAGTTGTTTTTCCAATGAGATACTTCATGTTATCTTCTATTTTTTTCATTCTTTTGATATTGTTTTATAGTTTCTTGATTTCTCATAAAGTCATTAACTTCTATCTGCTCCATTCTAATTTCTAAGGACTTATTTACTTCAGTGAACTTTTGGACCTCTTTTTCCATTTGGTCCATTCTGCTTTTTAAAGCATTCTTCTCCTCATTTCCTTTTTTGGACCTCTTTTGCCATTTGGGATAGCTAATTTTAAAGCTGTTAATTTTGTCAGCCTTTTTTTGGATCTCCTTTAGCAAACCATTGACATGTTTTTCATGATTTTCTAGCATCATTCTCATTTCTCTTTCCAATTTTTCTTCTACTTCCCTTAGTTGATTTTCAAAATCTTTTTTTGAGATCTTCCATGACCTGAGATCAATTCATGTTTTCCTGGAGGCCTTAGATACAGGAGCATTAGCTTTATTGTCTTCTTCTGGTTGTAAGCTTTCATCTTCCTCATCATCAATGATGTAAGAAAATACCTCTTCATCAATAAAGTAAGAATCTATAGTCTGTTTCTTTTCCCCTATTTGCTCATTTTTCCAGGCAATTATTTGACTCTTCAGCTCTTTGTTAAGTGAAGGGCTCCAGGGGCAACTGTCCAGCAGATGACCTGACTCTTAAGCAACTTGTTATGCGAAGTACTTGTGAAGTAGCCTCTATTCTTCTTGCCCAGATGAGAGACCCTTCCCACTGACCTTTGAAACTATCTTTGGCATTTGTGGGCTAAGAAATCTGAAAACTACAGCAACCATCAGCAATTCAGTCCCTGAAAACCTGCTCCAGAACTGTCAGTGCTAATGGGGCCCATGCCAAACTACACTCTACTCCCAGCCTGTTGCAATGGACCCTTTTTTTGACCTTCCAGACTATCTTGAGTTGGAAATTTGCTTCATTATGTCATTTTGTGACTTTTACTGCTCTAAAATTTATTTAGAATAATTTTTACAGGTTTTTTTTGAGGGATTTGGGGGAATAGCTCTAACAGGTCCCTGCTTCTACTCCATCTTTTAACAATTAATTTCTAAGAATTAGATTTGACATTCTATTGAAATCCTATGGGGGGGAATCTTTTTCCTAAAAGTATCTCCCTCTAAAAGTCTCTTTGAAAGAATTAAGATAGTACTCTTTGAAATTCACTCCTTTAATTTGGGGTATTGGCTTTTAAGTTCCTTTTTCAAAATGCAAATGTCCCTTGGATAGAATAGGAAATGGAACTGTCTATTGTGCCATTCCTTTCTTCTCAAGATCCCTGGGCACCAATTTCCATTTTTCTCCTCTTTCTCTTCTCAGTCTCATCTTTGACAAAGAAATGGCCCTTCTCTCTTCTTGTATACTTGATATCCTGCTTCCATCTTCTCTGGCAGACTGAATCCTTAGTCAATCCTTCTCTCCCTTTTCCTATATCCTTTTCCTATACACTGGTATTATCTTCCCTGTAACCATGAAAGAGCCACAAAATCCCCCATCATAAAATAAATAAAAACAAAAGAAAAATACTTCCCTAGACTGTACAACTCTCTTTCATTTTCATCCTATATCTTCCCTTTTTTCTCAAAAAACAACACTCCTTTAAAAAGTTGACTGTACTTATTTCTTTCATTTCCTTTCTTCTCAGTGACTCTTCAGTCTTTTGAAATCTAGCTTCCACCCAACTTAAATTGCTCTTCTCAAAGTCACTAATAATCTCTTATTTGCCATATTTGCTGGTCTTTATTCAGTCCTCATCTTTATTATTTCATCTGCCATATTTAACACTATTGAAGATCCTATCCTCCTAGATAATCTCCTTTTCCCAGGGTTCATGACACTGATTGATTGACATCACACTATCTAAATCAATTAATAGAGCACCAGACCTCTTATCAGAAAGACCTAAGTTCAAATCTAGCCTCTAACTGTGTAACCCTGGGCATTTCACCTCTATTTGCCTCAGATCCCTCATCTGTAAAATGGAAATTATAATAGTACCTACTTTCCAGAGTTGTTATGAGGATCAAATGAAATGATAATTGTGAAGTGCTTAGCACAGAGCCTGGAGTGGAGTAAGCTCTATGTAAATGTTAGTTGTCAACATCATCATCATCCTCCTTATTTTTCCCTAGTTTTCCTACTTCCAGTCTTTTTAGTCTCTCTTTCTAAATTGAGATCTATATCACAATTAATAACTGTGTTACCCCAAGTTCCTTCTTAAGTCCTCTTCTTTACTCCCTCTAAACTTCTGATAACCTCATCACATACACCATGGCTATAAAGCATCTGTATGCTGATGCTTCACAAACATAGATAGATAGATAGCAAATAGATAAATTGATAGATATAGATCCATATATTTATGCATACATACCTACCTATATCCAGCCTACAATCTCTCCCCTGACCCTCAGTCCTCCTTTACAATTGCCTATTGATTTCCTATAGATGTCCCAAACTCAACATGTCCAAAACTTAAATCAGTATTTACTCCTTCAAACCCTCCCCATATTTCTATCAAAGGCACCAATACCTTTCTAGTCTTTTATATTGATAGCCTAGACTTCTTACTGCCCTTCATCAAGCATACCCAATTAGTAGCAAAATCTTACTGTTCCTGTCTTAACATTTATCAAATCTGACCTATCCACCACACAACTACTTATTGTGAATGCTTCCAAATTTTTTTCCCTGACTCATCACTCAAATTCATCTTACACACAAATGTCAAAATTCTTCTTACTTTTCTCTTAATTGCAGAGCTTACTGTGGGACTAATATTGTTTCTATTGCCTCTAGAATAAAATATAAACTCATAAGAATTACTTTCCTGCCCAGATTATGCAATATAGAATCTAGCCATACTGATTTCTGTATTCCCTAGACTCTACCTTCCATCTCTGCACTTTGCATTGGGTTTTTCCGTTCCTGAAATGCAATATTTTCACCTTCACAGTAAAGCATCCCTCTCTTCCTTTAAGAAGCAGTTCAATCACCATCGCCCAAACTGTTACTGTCTTCCCTCCTAAACAACCTTGTCTATAACTACATGAGATATATTTACTTCTAATTCATTTTACATTTATTCTTTATATCTGTGTTTTCTCCATTAGAATTGCAAGTAGAGATTGTTTCATTCTTCCTGCTTTTCCCAATGTCTACCACAATGATAGTCTTACTATGGTTGGATCTAACTCACTATGGTAGACAATAAATACTTGTTGGTTGATTGCATTATGATTAACCTTTTAGTGTGGAAATAATTAATCAGTATGCTTTACTCTGTGATAGGCAATTTGAAATTAAGATCCTGGGGAAGGGAAATTTTAACATAGGAAAAGTTGTAAGGGCTAATTTTGAAGAATAACCCCCAGACAGAGAAGGTCAATTCAGGGTATCCGGTGCATCCCTTTTGTTGGGATCAAGCAAAATAGATTGATTCATAGTCATTACAAATGCCTGACAAACCTCAGCTCAAAATATGGGTAATTGACTATTCCTCACATTTAGAAGACTGAGAGAATAAGCAAAACCATGTTAAATAAGAGTTGGGTGAAAGCCGCAGGAAAAGCTCTAATTTAGGAAGAAATCCCATGTGGTTTTGTGCACACACATAACAGCCCACAGCAGGACATCCTCTTCGGCTCCTGCAATTGGCCCATTTCCATTTTTAATCCATAGCTGCTCAGTGACCTTGTCCTGTGGCACAGCCGGACAATATTACCGGAGGAACAGGAACAGCGCTTGCCTAATTATACAATTACATATTCATTTCCCCCCTAGAGATCCTAAGATTTTCCCAGAGCCAAACAAGTGGTTGGCCAGAATCTCATTTCTAACGATTTTCTCATCCCCAGAAACAGCACCTGGGTCCATAGATAGCATATGTGATGATTTGAGCCCTGCTGGGTTGGTGGGTGGTATGGGGAAGAAAAAAGGAAAGAAAAAGAAAAGGTATTTGGAAATGCAGGTAAAATAAATTAAGAGAAATATCGTCATTTAGTATCAACCTCAAATGACCTGGCAAGTTGTTCTGTGTTAGTGCCCTGCTGCTTCTTCAGTTAGTCTTTGGCAAAGACTCTGATCTCACCAGACTTGCTTATCAATTTAAAATATTTGTCATGAAACCCATATCTCCTGCCATAATTGTGCTAAATTTTCTACAAATGTATGTCAATCAATTAATAATTAGAGATGATTGGGAAACAGTGAAAAGATTATTGGATTTGAGAGGTCTAGCACAACTTCAGTCACTTACTTGTTGAGTGACTTTAGATGTAATTCAATACTCTGGGACTCAGTTTTCTCATGTACAAAATCAGATGATTGGAATAACTGCTCTTGAAAGAGTCCTACCAATTCCGATGTTCTTTGGCAACTGGTAGAGGAAAGAAATGCTAATTCCAGTAGGGCAGTTGATCATTCTGGCTATGTTAGAATTGGCTAACTTGAGATGGGTAAATGATGAATCTCATTTTCAATTCTCTCTGTTGCTAAAAGAATTCTATAGACATTTATTGAGCACCTACTATATGCCAGGCACTGTGCTAAGCACTTGGTGAACAAAAAGAGGCAAAAGACAATCCCTGAGTCAAAGTCTGGGTAATTGAACCATAACATCAGAATATCAGAGTTCAAAGGGACTTCAGAGGCCATCTAGTCATATGGATACATGACCTGAAAGCCATGGGTAGTATATGGAAATGTAGGTGGGATTGGTATCACTAATGGGTGGGGGGGCCCCTGTGACTGAGAGTTGGTGCTTCAATGCCTCTTCTTATGAAGATAGTGAAGATGCAGAGTTGGACTTTGAATTCCTTTGTAATTCCAATAGAATGATTTAAGATGACAGAGAAGGCTTGCTTAGATAGGAATAAAATTTGAAAAGTGTGGGAACTCTGAAGCCAGTGGAAGCCAGTTTTCAGAACAAGAGGTAATAAATGATGATGTCAAATGCAGAAATAAGATCAAGGAGGTTGAGAGTTGAGAAAAGGACTTTGGATTTAGGCATAAGAACATATTGTGTTGGTTCCTGACCCTTACTGCCTGCACAACCTAGAAAGTGCCATCCTTTAATTTAAATACTTGATGTGTAACCCAGACCAATGAACTCAACTACTATTGCTTCAATAGAAAGCAGACAATGTGAGGAACCAGTATTTGTTTTCCATTTTATTCAGAATGACAAAAGCAATTCAGAAGAGAAGCCTAAAATTAAAAATTAGAGATAGTCTGATAGGAAAAATGAAACTGCACTAAGGTCAACCTAACTTTCCAGATTGATCTTAGTCATCACATGCCCATCTGTCACACCATGTACTTCACATTTCAGCCAAACTGTTCTCCTTGATTTTCTCTATAGATAATATTACATCTCAGGCCTCCATGAGGAGCACAGGCTCTCCTCCTCCATGCCTCTAATGCTCTTTTTGTTCTACTTTTGAGAATCCCTGGCTGGTACTGCTTGCATTTTCTTATCATTACATAGATAGGGCTTTCATAGTGTCTGGCACTTAGTAGGCACTTTATAAATCCTTGAATTTAATGAAGTAAAGTGGTTTTTCTTTTTCCTTTGCATTTTTGAGCACAGACTTTTTTAATGTACAGGTCATACTGGTCTAATCATTTTAACCACTCCCTCCCCTCTAGTACTTAATATGGAGCTGCCAATGGCTCCTCATTACCAAAAGGATCACATATAAAGTTCTTTGTTTGACATTTAGCGCTCTTCATAGCTTAACCCCTTCTACCTATCCAGTCTTTTTATGATATACTTCTATCCATATACTCTATAATCTCGCTATACAGGTCCTCATGGAATTCCTCTCATACAAGCCTCCATCTCCCAAACTCATGCCTTTCCAATACCTGACCCTATTCCTGGAGAGCTCTCCCTTCTCACTTCTCCATATTAACTTCTCTGGCCCCTTTCAAGACGTAACTCAAAATTTCTCTTCCATAGGAAGCCTTTTCGTATTCTTCTTAAGGTCTTCCCTCTGAGGATACCTTCCATCTACTCAGTATGTGTTTTGTATGCACCTAGTTATGTTGTCTCCCTTTATTAAAATGTGCCTTCCTTGGGGAACAGGGATAATATTTTGCCTTATTTATTTATTAATAAATTTATTTAATTTATTTATTAAGAAAAAATAGATCCCCAGTGCCTAGCACATTGCATGATACATAGTGTTTAAACTATTTTGGAAATTTCCTGGCTTAAAAATAATTATCTACCCAGATTTTACTTCTTTGTGGTCTATATCTAGGTCTGCTTGAATATCTGATTAATGTATATTGTCCTAAGCTATTACTTCACTGTGCCCTCTAGTGCTTGATTACCATTTTGGTTCTGACCCATTATCTTACCCTGACCTCTGCTACTTGGATGTATCCTGAATTGAGAGTGCCAGTCTAACAATCAGAATAATGGTAGAAGGTCAAGAAACTAAGAGCCACATCCAACAAAGAGGTGTTAAGCAATTTGCACAAAGATGTGCACAAAGGCAGAGATAACCAGTGAGGTTTGTAGACTGAACCAAAAGGAGTAGAATCTAAAACTATAGTTCCCTGACTACAAAGTGTAGTAAGCTTCATGGAAAAAAAGAGGAAAGTTCTGTGTGTTCCTCAGAGCAAGTTATTAGAGCTGTAACTTTCTCTTAGAGGTATAAAAAAAAGAAAAGAAAAGAAAACAACAACATTCTTGTAGAAAGGAATATTACCATAACAGGTGCTTCCTCATGGGCACTTTAGAAAAACAAATCCTAATTGGAAGCTCTCATTACATTCTCTTAATTCCTCTACCCTCATTCCTTAATAATTAAGGCATCAAATGCATAGTGATGAAAACACTTTTCTTCTAAGAAACCATTCCTTAAGTGACCACCCCCATCTGCTCCTAATTCCCAACCTGAAGCTAGCATCTCCCTTTTAGGCCATCATCTTTGAGAATTGGAGAACTGAGGACAAGCTCATAAAAAGTGATTTGGAAAGGAAGCCAGGGAATTGCTGTGAATGTAATGGACTTGGGAGTGCTCATTTGCCCAGACTTGGCCTCCTTTTTGAATCCTAAGCAACATGACTGCATAGGTTCTATGTTCCCAAGATGTCATTGGGTGATTATCTTTATCTGAAGCTTGGGTTCCTCAGTTGAATTATGGGTAAAAGGAACAATCGCTTCACACTTGCACAAAGGCTGCAGGAAAAAGACCCTCATCCCAGAAAATGAAAAATGAGTAAGTCTAAATTGTGGGTAGATGTTTTGTTTTTACTTCCCCCTCGTCAATTGAAATTTCTTTCTGCAAGCAAAATTTTTCCTCAATTTTCCCACCAGGAGACACCTGGAAATTGTTGCTTTCTCTTCTAAGATCCAAATGTGACAGTAACTCACAATCACAAAAGCCACATAATTGGCCCATGCTCTAACAGGTGTAATCAAGCAAGAAAGTCTTAGAGTGTCAAAAAAGCAAGAGAATTTGTATCTGGTACCCAAGGCCTGCTTACCTAAAAAAGATTAATCACCAAAAAAAGTGACAACCAGAGGAAGAGTATGTTTGGTTACAGGAGCCCATGGAGAACACTAACTAAAGTATGGAGAAATTATAATACATGTTCCTGCTTTAATGAGGTCATTAGAAATATTAAAATATTACAGATTATTGCTTAAGACAATACATGGGCTGCCTATAGCACTTTATTATCTTTATCTGAGGCTTGGGTTCTATAGCACTTACTAGGTATTTATGTCATTAGGAAAGGTAGACAATGGAAATAGAACGGTGATGGAAAAGAAATAACCTTTGAATAATTCTAGCTAGGTTGATGACAGGAGAAACCTAGAAGCATTGCTTGGACATAAAATGAGAATTAACAAGGAGATGGGGGGAAATAAAGAGACCAATGGAAGATAAATACACACACACACTCAGTGTATATTGCACACATATATATATATACATACAAATATATGCATATATACATATGTTTGTATGTGTATACACGCATATATCCAAACACATTTTGTAAGATGACCCTCTAGGACTAGGCATCAACCATCAGTTCTGAGTTCTAACCTGGCTATGTTATTCTACATCTTTGAGTCTTGACTTCCCCCAACTGTCAAAAGAAGCTTGTATTTATATATCACTGTGACATTTATAAATTGCTTGATATGGGTTACTTCTTTTGAGCCTCACAACATGTCCTGCAAGGTAAATGTTATTATCTCCGTTTTGTGGGAGGGACCAGAGGTTGAAAAAAGTTAAGTGATTTGCCCAGGTCATACAAGCAGTAAGTGTCAGAGGCAAGATGTGAACGGAGATCTTCCTGTGTAGAAGTTCAACAGTCTATACACTATATAACCTAGCTGTCTAAGTGGAGAGAAGGAAGCTGGTCTATCTGTCTCATAGATTTGCTACGTGCATCATATGAATTAGAATGGAACTATCCCTTCATTGGTGAAGTGAAATGATCCAATGAGGATACACCCTCCAGCCACGCAGTTGTTCTGTAATCATTACACTCGAAGAATTTATTGATGTACCAGGTTAAGGAACTTGCCGAGAGTTAAACCATCAGCATGTACTGGAGGATTTGAGCCCAGGTCTTCCATATATGGAGGCCATATTGCTATCTTTCAGGGAATCAGTAGACAGAAAAATATGTTGAAGAATATTCAGGACCATAAGTGGGTGAAGTAATAGCATTATCATTTCACAGAAACATACTTCACATACATATCTCTAAATCCAGAAAGCTCTACTCCCTGTCTTTGTTTATGGGATTCCTACACGTCCTTTGAGAAACAAATTATTACTTCATTGAAGTACTGCTTACCACTTTCAAGAGAAACAACCTCATAGCACTACAAGTTGTGCCTCTTCTATGCATTTTTACTAGCAGAGTGGATAGGCAACTCCTCTTAAAGATAAGGAGGCCTGATTTCAAATTCTGGTTCTGATACATATTAGCTATAACCTGGGCAGATCACTTAACTTCCTAATTTTCTAGGTAACTCTAAGATTATGTAAGTTGGAAAGAAGGTTTTGAGCTGCATTGGTAGAAGCAAGTTTTTCACTTGGAAATTCCCTATAAATAGAAACCCAGGTACCATTCCTAGTGTGTTAAATATTATAGTTTTGTGTATATATATGTCCTTACTACTGAGCTGTAAGTTTCTTGAGGGCAGAGATTGCAACCTATTTTATATTCCTTTCTGCATTTAGCATTAAACCTTATATATGAGAGAAAGCACTACACATACACACACACACACACACACACACACACACACATGCAGACGCATACACACATATAATGAATATCAGATGAATATCAGATCTTTTTGGAGGGTCACTCAGGATGTCCTGATCACTAAGAGGCAACAGAATTTTCAGTTGCAGAAACTTTCTAAAAAGGTTCTCTATAAACAATCCCCAGGCCAGCATCTCCAGACTCAGCTCAGCAGGGCAGAGACAGGGCACACCTTTGCAGAGAGCTTCTCTCATTCATTATGCTGAAAGATTAAGTCCCAAATAACTCATTAGAGAGACTGCAAGCCAAAAAAACAGATAGCAGCTGGAGAAAAGGAAAAGCCATTTGCAGATGAAAAACTAGTGAGAGTGGGAATTAATTGGTTCTGTGGCTGGATGGGTCTGGCTTTCGTTCCCAATCACCTAGGACCATATTCAGTCCAGGAAGTGGTGAGAATGAGTGTCTAGGTTTAACTAATCTTGCCAAAGGTGATATTTACCATTAGACCCCTAGAAGTCTTACCTGGGGAAAAACAACCTGTCCAACAAATCACATAGGTCGCTTTTTCATCTGACTCTGTATCATTTAAAAAATATTTCACACAACCTGACAAAGCCATGTGGGATTAAATTGGCATTGTTTTTGTCCATGTTCTCTGCTTAACTAAATCCTACTTATATTTCAAGATCTAGTTCATATGACCTCCTCATGAAATTTCCCCTAACTATTCTGATACAATGATGCCTCCCTTCTCTGTAAAAAAAATGATTATTAATAATCAGTGATTCAGGAAGATTCATATTTCCACTTTTCCTAATTCTCATTTCAAGACCTCAGTCTCTAAAGATTGAGCTAACCTACTCCTCTATCTAGACCCTATCCAGGTGGAGCAACCATTAATTCTACTTAGGTTTGTGTGAAGAATATTTATATTCTTTGAACAGTTGCCCAAAGCTGGGGGAAACTTAGAAGTAGATGACAAAGGGGGTGGATTCAAGATGGCAGAGTAAAAGCAGGGACTTGCTTGAGCTCTCACCCAAACCCCTCCAAATATCTGTCAAAATGACTCTAAAGAAATCATAGAGCAGCAGAATGCACAGTGAAACTAATTTTCGGCCCCAGATAACCTGGAAGATCTACAAGAAAGGTCTATTGCAACAGCCTGGGAGAGGAGCTCAGACCAACACTGGTGGTGCCAGCATAGACTGGGCCCCTAGAGTGGGCCTCAGGGGACTGAATAACTGGCAGCTGTGGTGGTTTCCAAAATTCTCAAACTGCAAATGCCGAACATGACTTAAAAGGTCACTAGTTGGACCTGGGTGAAAGAGAAACATGGTCTGGGGCCCAGACCCAGGGCTGCTTAGGCAGTAATGGCTGCTTCCAGAGTTTTTGGCCCACAGATGGGGTTGGGGAAATCCAACTGCCCATCAGAGTGGAATTGCAGGGATCTCTTTGCTAGCAGTGAGGCAGGATTCTCTTGCTTTGCTTGTGCTTAGATCTGGGTCACAGTCTTGGGGTGAAGAGGAGTGTGGTGGTGGTAAAGAAGGAATACCCCTCACAGTTCCAAGGCAGAAAAGAGTGCTTGTGATCATTCACAGACAAGAGCACAGGCCAGGAGAGGAGTACACCTTGGATCATACCACTTTGGAAGAATTGAAAATTTACAGCTGCCTAGAAATATCTCTGAAAATACTGTACAAAAGCCCCCAAAGTTTGGGACAGTACACCTTACACACTGGGAAGTGGAGTCCTACCTTAAAAAGAGATAAAAGTCAAGTAATTGGCTGGGGAAATGGGCAAATAGTGTACAAAAACCTCAGACTATAGAATTTACTTTGGTGATAAAGATCAAAACATATAACCAGAAGATGACAAAATCAAAGCTTCTACATATACAGCCTCCAAGAAAAATATGAATTGGTTACAGACTATGGAAAAGCTCAAAAAGAATTTTGAAAATCAAGTAAGAGAAGAAGAGGAAAAGTTGGGAAGAGAAATGAGAATGATGTAAGAAAATCATGAAAAATGAGTCAACAACTTGCTAAAGGAGATCCCCAAAATACTGAAGAAAATAACACCTTAAAAATAAACAAAGCCAAATGGCAAAAGAGGGCCAAAAAGTCAATGAGGAGAAAAATGCCTTAAAAGGAAGTAGATGACATAATCAAAAAATCAAGTCCAGCTCCTCATTGTAATATTCATTCTCTTGTTAATTGTTAACCAATCAAAATAGACTGCTATCCTTCTTCCACAACAACATATAAGCCTGAGTCCACTGCCACAATGGTCTTTGGAGGAAGAGAGAGAGAGAGAGAGAGAGAGAGAGAGAGAGAGAGAGAGAGAGAGAGAGAGAGAGTGCTAAATATCCATCCTTTAATTAAAATGTTGGAATTATTAGTAAAGTTCTTAAATTCTGCAGAAATTATGTCCCTTTAATGTTTATTATGTTAATGAGAGTTCAAGATCTTCACCATCCATTAATGGGCCTGCCCATTAAGAGAATTTTGATTAGGGGAGGTCCATACTTTTTGTTAATTTCTAATGAGGTTCTCAAGGTTTTTGATGTCTTCTGGCTCTGAAAAGTGTATATGTACTCTGGGGTGAGGTTGTACTTTGGGGCTTACTCATTGGAAGTGTTTGTTTGGCCAGGTGAGACTATGGGTAGCCACTAAGGAGCCCCTTAGTTTTGAAAACCCAGATGTTGGTGCTTCTCTCTCTTGTAACTATGCATGTATGTAATGGTCAGATAATTGAATCTGTCTGTTGTTTTTTATTTCTCTGTTTATATTTTCTCTGAAGTTCAGGGTGCTAACTTTTCCTCCTGAACTAAGTGAATGATATATGTGCTTGATTAAAGTGATTGTTGAACCCTCAAAAGTTGCTTTCCTTTTAGATAAACAGATCTAATAACTTGTACAGCTAACCCTCTTGTGTATGCTGGGGTCCTTGTTGTTACGGTCCCTCAAAAAAATTTTAAACCCCACATCTGAACTCCTAAAGCCATTGTAACTTCTGTCTTGGGTTGTTGTTGAGTTCTAATCATGAACAGTGATCTGGGCAGGGTGGAATTACTGTCCCTCCCAACGTTCTTGGTACTTATGAAAGTTTGTTAGTAGTTTGTATTCATAGTGTTAAGGATAGAGGATCCCTTTTCCACAGCAGTTGCTCCTCTTGATGATGGCTTCTGGAGGCTAGCAGCAGGGTTATAGGGAAAGGGAAGAGATGTGGTGAGATACATGGCTATTTATTCAGTTTCTATTCTGTTTAAAGCATTTTGTTAAGTTTTGGGGATACAAAAAAGTAGAAGGGATGGTCCCTGGTCTTTTTACCCATCAAATTTAGTCAGGCTTGAAATTACCATTCGATTTCCCAAATGGTTAATATGTAAAATAATATTATTATAATTATAAAAATTAGATAATGTGTATTTTCTCTCAATTTTGGAGGCTACTATTTTTCTCATCCCTAGAAGCTAAAATTTAGGAAAATTATATCTGTACAACTAGGATTTACTAGAGATAGTCAGACATCCTATTCCCCAAAGTCCTGCTGCAGAAAAAGGTAAAGGTAGTATAAAGGTAAAGTTAGTACAAAATAACCTATTTCCACACATTTTGAGGCCCAAGCAGAAAAAATCTCGGCTGTGCCTAGAAAAGATAGGCAAACAAGTGAGCTCTTGGCTGAACAATAAAGAGGACTGGGTTTGTGTAACAATCTGAACATCAGTTTTTAAAAGCCAACCTAGTGGAGTCCAAGCTCCTGATGGAAATTATGCTTATTTCACCCTTTCCATCTCATTCTCCTCAAGTCTGTTCCTGAGATGGAATATATCAGGAGAGTCTTCCATGCACCTGAGGTTGAGTGTTCTGTTGCAATAGGGTGTTTGAATTGAAAACTCCTGGGTGGCTGGGAGTCAGGAGACTCAAATTCTAGTCTTGGCTCTCCCACTCATTTCCTGCATGATTTGGGGTAAATCAATCAGTCTCTCTGAGGATCAGAATCTTCATCTGTCAAATAGAGATGACTACTTTCCTTCATGCTTTCCTAGGTTTTCATAAGAATAATATGAGATAATGGAGGAAAATCTCTTTTGGAAAACTCAGTGCCCTACTATATTAGTATATTATAGAGATCAAGTTAGGCCATCAAGTAAAACAGTTTCCTTCTGTGAGGATTAAATGACATATTTGTAAACTACTTGGAACCTGGCACATAGTAGAATCTGAATAAAAGCCTATTCCCTCCTTTTTGAAGGGTCAGCCTTCACCTTATTTCCTTAGTGATTTGCACAATTATTAGTTTATCTAAGTCAGATTGTATTTATAGCATACTTTAGATCTGCAATACATTTTATAAAAAAGTTTTTTCCCCTCCCTCTAAGCTATCCCTCACAGTCCTCTCAAGGAAGTCAAATTTCATAATTTGGTAATTGTGTACATTAGGAACTGGTACAAATTAATAAACAATTTGCTGAAGATACAGAGCAAAAGAGAACAACTGATAGTTAAGGGAAGAATTTGGGTCCCAAGCCCAACATTCTATTTTCTATGCAGTCTAATATAGAGCAGATAGGTTACAGCAGATAACATTTAAAATGCTGTCACATAGCAGACAGGGAGAAATTATTTCCTTATTATTAATAATATATCCTCTGATTTGAGAATGTGATAAATAAGGCATCAAATTTTAGAAGAATAGATTATGACAATGCAAATTCCAGTTCATAAACAGTGCTGATCATCTCAATAAAAAGTATGACTTGCCACTTTCATTTCATTGCCGTTGCTACCCCCATAGTACAGATGCTCCTTATTTTGTTGCGTAAATATTATGGTAATCTCCTAAATAGTCTCCCTACTCCTAATCTCACCCATCTAATCCATCTTTTATACCACAGCTAGCATTACTTAAACACTTTCTTGATCCTTTTCTCATGTTGAGGAATGCAGAGCTGCAACTAGAAATGTTTGCACCTGGGACAAGAAGCACAGAAAGTATCCTCATTTTGGGGGAGTGGTTGCCATTCTGTGAAAGAGGATCCTAGAACCTCATGGTATGCACAGGGACTAGCACCTCTGATGAAGGCTTGCCTAGCCCTTTTCAAGGCTGATTATCCATCCTCACTGTCTGCCTATCCTGTCCTCCGCTGTCCTCACTTTCTGTAGCATGCACAGCAGTCATACCCCATTAAAACCATCTTGGTAGACAGGATAAACCAGGATGAAGGTAACCATGAGGCTGAGTTAGAAGATATCTACAGCAAGCACGTAAAGGTATCCCTCCAGGCAAATGAGAGCAGTTTGTTCCAAAAGTCATGTAGGCAGCTGAAGCAGATGGTGTGGTACGCTTAGAGCTTGGTCAGGTATTAAAGATGCCAAGGTCATTCAATGCATTCCAAGACAGTCATCCTACCTTTTTGTTGCCACTGGACTTTGATGACTCTGGAAGAGAGAGTAAGGCTACAACTTTGTGCAACTCTGCCTCACTTAAACCCAATTCACAGACAAATTAAGACATCACCTGTGACATCATTGGTCCTTTTCAACGTGAAAGATGAACAATATTAAAGCAACCATATCACCTAGTTGTCAAGAATAATTTCCCCACATGCTTTTGGGGAAGGTTGTTAAGTAATCTTAGAGTCAGTTACTCTTTTACTCCTCAAAAAAACTAAACCAAACAAACCAAAAAGAAGCCTGTCAAATTAAAATATAGAGATGGAAGGGACCTTAGAGATGACCTAATCCAACTCACAGCTTATGGGAAGGGGGAGGAACTGAGGCCCTAGAAAGGGAAAATGACTTATCAAGGTCATAGAGGAAAGTTCATTCAATTCTATATAGTTGAAGCTGAGCTGAACTAGAAAGACCACTAGTGAACAATTTGTTCTGGATCCAGATGGCTCTGAAGGAGAAAGTGAGGCTGATGACCTTGCACAGCTCTGCCTCACTTAAATCTAATTCACTTGCATATCATGGCATCACTTCTCTGATGTCATGGTTCTCTGAGAATAAGCAACAATAAGAAGAAAATCTTTAGAGGATGATAGTGAAACCAACTGTTAGTGTCACAGGAGGAACTTGGACCCAGTTCTCTTGTTTTCTGGGTCAGAACTCTTTAGGGTTGTAGATATTTGGTCTTCTTCAGGACCACAAGGTCAGCAAGCCTTCAAGAGCATTGACCTCTGCTATCCTTAATCAATCAAACAATGAACATTTATTAAGTACCTACTATGTGCCAGGTACTGTGCTAAGTGCTGGGTATATGAAAACTGACCCTTTCCCCCCAAACATTGCTCCCACTCTAACCTTAGGGAGCTTGCAACCTAATGGAAGGGATAAAATTAAACAAATTTATACAAGACAAACTATATATGATAAATAGGAAATAATAGAGGGAAGACACTATTACTGAGAGGAGTTGGAGAAGGCTTGCAGTAAAAGACAAATATTAGATGAGACTTAAAGGAGGTCAGTATGTGGAGCTGAGGAAGGAAAGTATTCCAGGCCTGGGGCATAGCCAGAGGATGCCCAGAGCTAAGAGATGGATTGACTTGTTCATTGAAAGACCAAGAGGTCAATGCCACTGCATCACAAAATATGTGTCGGAAAAAGTTTTAAGAAGACTGGAAAGGGGATGGGGTAGGTTATCAAGATGCTTGAATGACCAACAGAACACTTTTGTTCAATCTTGGAGGTAATAAGGAGCAACTTAAGTTTTTTTTCTTTGTATGTTTGTTTTTGATAAGATGGTGACACGATTGGGTCTGCCCTTTAGGAAAATCATGTTAGTGGCTGAATGGAGCATGATTGGAATGGGGAGAGACTTGAGGCAGGTAAAATCACTAGTAGACTATTACAATAGTCCAAATATGAAGTGATGATGGCGTACACAGGAGTGGTGAAAGTGTCAGAGGAAAGGAGCAAGCATATCTAAGATATATTGCAAAGCTAAACTTGCCAACAGATTAGATATGAGGAGTTGGTGGTTGTGGTGAGAGATAGTGAACCATTCAAGATAACTTCTAGGATGCAAGTCTGAGGAACTGAGGATGTGGTATTGCCCTTGACAGTAATAAGAAAGATAGGAGGCAGCGAAGGTTTAGGGGAAAAGATAATGAGTTTAATTTTGGACATATTGAGTTTAAGATATCTACTGGATATCTAGTTTGAGATATCTAAAAGGCAGTTGGTGATTCAAGATTGGAGATCCAAAGGAAGTTTGGGGCAGAATAGGTAGATTTGAGAATTATCAGCATAAAAATGGTTATTAATACAATGAAAGCTCATAGGATCTCCAAGTGAAGTAGTATAGAGGGAGAAGAGA
Organism: Potorous gilbertii; assembly: GCA_028658325.1. NCBI lineage: Eukaryota > Metazoa > Chordata > Mammalia > Diprotodontia > Potoroidae > Potorous > Potorous gilbertii. Next base: position 599,576,637 of record CM053769.1, on the reverse strand, counting down.
AGAGGACACAGGACAGAACCCCATGGGATACCTATTGCTGACTGGATAAGCAGCTAAGTGGGGAGGGAGGCTCCTTCATCCTTTCAGTTTCACCTTGAAGATAAAGATAAAGACTTCATTTCTTACAACAATCACCAAGAACGTTTAAGCAGTATGAGAGGATGAAATTTGTAAGGAGGGAAAAGTCCTGGGAATAAGGGAAGCAAAAGTATTCCCAGGAAATCATGGCACTCCAGCAGGATGGATAGTTCTCTATCCTGCTCTGCATATAAACTTTCTATCAGCCAATTTTGCTCAGAGGCTTCAGAGTGCCGTTAAGCTTGGGAAAACATTGTCCCTTCCTTGAGATGTCTTAGTCCTTGTTCCTCAAATAGCTCAGGAAATCTAAACACAAAAAACAAACAAAAAAAGCCAGACATTCTCATTCCCAGGGCATTTGACCCTAGAATCTTCTTTTTTGTTTAATAAAATTTCATTATTTTTTTTTCTATATCCTCCATCCACTGGGGGTCGGGGCAGGGAAGAAAAACAAAACCCTTGTGAAAATAGGCGTGGTCAAGAGAAACAAATTCCAATATTACTTATGTTCAAAAATGTGTATCTCTGTCAGGTTTAGGGTGGCATTCTTCAACATTGGTTCTCTGGAATCATATTTGGTCATTGTATCCCTTAGCCAATCAGTTCTTTTTGATTCTTTTGATTTTTGAATAGTTCTTTTATATGTTTGTTCAATTTTGTTAAATATGTTTTCTTGTCTCAAGGAATTGAGTTCTATTTGCTCTAGTCTATTTTTCAGAGAGTACATCATTTTAGTAAAGATTTCTATTCTATTCCAAACTATTACTACTTTTTCTCCTTTTTTTCTCTCTTGAGTTTCAATATCATTTCTGGTTTCTTCTTTTTAAAATACCTCTTGCTTCATTTCTCCCAGTTGTTCAGCCTTCTTAAGATTAGTCAATAAGCAGCTATTAAGGATCTATTATGTGCCAAGCATTGTGCTAAGTGCTGAGGCAAGAAGGCAAAAAGAAAATTCCCACTCTCAAGTAGCTCAAAATCTAACAGAGGAGCCAACTAGAAAATATGTGCAAATAAGCTATATATAGGATAAATAGGAAATAAATAAAAGAAGGAAGGCACTAGAATAAATAATGTTTGGGAAATGCTTTCTGTAGAAGATGGAATTTAGTTGAGACTTGAAGGAATCCAGGAGATGGAGATGAGGAAGGAGAATGTTCCCAGTATGGGATACAACCAGAGAAAATACCTAGACTGGAACAACAAAGAGGTCAGTGTCATTGGGTTAGAGAAATTGGTGAGGAATAAGGTATAAGGAGATTGTGAAGGTGGGGGAGGGGAATACTAGTTTATTAAGGCTTTGAACACCAGAGGATTTTTTATTTTCCATTCAATTTAATAAAGATTTACTAAGTCTGTCTTTTAATGTGCCTGACACTGTGTTAAAACCTGCACCTATATATAAATAAGACAAATGAATGACAGTCCTTACCCTCAAGGAGACTAAGATCTAACGGAGATCTAATGGACCCCAAAAGGAAACTGGAAAACGCTGTGGGGAGATGCCTAGAGAGATTCTGTGTAGTTAAGACCAAGCCAAACTGCAGATGGAAAATGGAGTAGGCTACAAAATCCAGTTCTAGCCATTTACAAAAGGAAAGCCTTGGGTAGAGTTTAATGTTACACTCTTCAGTCTGAGAGAGGTAGAGGGTGCAGGATATCTGAGGTTGAGTTAAACAGCACAATGAGATTTCTAATGATCAACTTATCCTGAGAGGATCATCTTGTTCTACAAAGTTCAGACCAAGCAGAGCTGCAAATAGAAAGGGGGAGTATTCATATGATAGGGAGCCACTGAGTATTTATTGAGCATGGGAATGACCTGTGGTCCTATGAGCCAAGATATTCTTTTCTTTGAGGGTCTATATGAACTTATTTGAGTTATTCAATTTGTATTTTGACTTTACATCTTTGATTTATTTTCATTCATAGTGTTTGTTCACTGGGTACAAGGATTTTTTGTCTGCCCATATCTCCAACACTGTTCTTGGACACAGGTTTTGTTTAAGGACCAAGCTCTTCCCCATCTCAACCCCTCCACTCCCTGTTTTGGAAGGGATAGACAGGTACCATTTGCTCCTGACTGTCCTGTAATCTGTATGCCCATGCTGCTGAAGTTCTTTATGGGGTGATGGACCTCACTCTCAGCTACATTTCCTGGCCTCCACATTCATCTCCTAGTAGCCTAATGCAAACTTTAACCTTGACATTTCTCTTTCTCCTTTTCCTTGTGTAATCCCAAATCAAGAGTTTCAAGTAAAAGTCCAGAAAGAAACTGCATCTGATGTGTTTCTATATGCCAGTCTAGCTAAATATAGAGGGGTTCCTCATTAGCTCTTCCTCTACCCTCCCCAACCTTAGTCTATCCACTTCCCAGAGCCCAATGGGTGGTCCAGAATGGGCAAACACCATTTGAGCCCTTTCTCCTAAACTTACTGCCAATGTTCCCTCCTATTTTCCACTTCTTGACTGACTTCCCCACTGCTAATACTTTCATAGAGAACCCAGAACCCCCACTGTATCTGACCCATGATCCTACACATCACTTCTTTACAACTGTGGGCATGGGCTCTCCTGCCCACATCATGGGATGATCATGTGTACATAATCAGGTATAATGCTGAGATGAATACGGAGCCACAAACTATATTTCTTCCAGGAATATGCAGGAGAACTAGGTCCTATCATCTGGCATGACATCTTACCTTCCAGCACCACAGGCATTGCTGTCTTACCCACCTACACAGCTTAAGGACCCCTGGACCTTACTATATACCATGGAAGAGCACTGGGTCTTTTTATCTGTTCTTCAGCTGAACTCTCCTACCTAGAATGTGAGCTCCTTCAGAACAGAAACTATCTCATTTTTCTGTTTGTATCCCTAAAACTTAATATAGTTCTTTACACACAGTGAGCCCTTTTAAATTTATTTGTTCATTCATTCAACAAAAATCTGGCTAATGAGTGATAGCTTTTTTGGTGATGGCAACTTATGAAGCACAAACTTAAGAATACAAAAGTTCTGCAGACTTGTGAGGCCTCTTCCTCCACTGAGGAGGCCTCCTTTGTCATAAAAGTGACAGCAAGAGAAAAGGAGCTATCAAGATGTGGTAAGACGGTTAGTAGACACTAAAGAGACTTTTTTAATTTATTTGTTGCCAATGTGGCTCGTCACTGCCATTTGGTTCACCCCAAAGCTTTTCAATTCCTTATTAGATGAATTCCATGGTTTGAGAAAATAAAATCTAGTACTATCTAGAAATATGTTAGTGTTAAGGAAATTTTAAGATAACTATATTGATAATTGTTAAGATGTTTATAATATTCAAGTACTAAACCAAAAGAACAGCTTATAGGCATTATTTAATCACAACCACCCCATTTTACACAGAAAGAAACTGAGTGCTAAAAAGGTAAGTAACTTGCCCACAGTCACAGAGGCAGTAAATGGAAAGTTGAGATGCCAGCTCATGCATTCTGACTCCTAATCTGATCTTTTCTCCATTACCCCACATTGCCTAATCAACAAGTATTAAGTGACAACTACTTGCAAATAGCAATAAGCAGTATCCTAGTGGCTGCTCTCAAATATTTATATGATTCTAGATATGGAAAATTCACATTTATTTTCTGTGAGAAGCAATGTGGCATAAGGGATACAGAGCTGGCCTCAGAGTCACCTGTTCAAGTCCTGTTTCTGATATGTATCAGGATCATGTACTATGACCCTGGGCGAGACACTTCACCTCTCAATGTTCTGGTTGTCACAGCCCAAACCAGATTCAAATGTAATTGGGAAATATTTTTTTATTAATTAATTCATTTATTTAACTTTTTACATTTATTTTCACAAAATTTTGGGTTCCAAATTTTCTCCCCATTTGTCCCTCACCCCTCCCCAACACACTGAGCATTCTAATTACCCCTATCACCAATCTTCCCTCTCTTTTATCATCCCTCCCTTCCCTTACCCCATCTTCTCTTTTGTCCTGTAGGGCCAGATAACTTTCTATTCCCCATTACCTGTATTTCTTATTTCCCAGTAGCAAGAACAATACTCAATGGTTGTTTAGAAAACTTTGAGTTCTAACTTCTCCCCATTCCTCCCTCCCCACCCATTCCCTTGGGAAGTCAGGCAATTCAATATAGGCAATATCTGTGTAGTTTTGCAAATGACTTCCATAATAGTCATGTTGTGTAAGACTGACTATATTTCCCTCCATCCTATCCTGCTCCCCATTGTTTCTAATCTCTCTTTTGATCCTGTCCCTCCCCAAGAGTGTTGACTTTAAAT
>CM053769.1:599454923-599571768 GCA_028658325.1 Potorous gilbertii | reverse complement strand
GAGCCTCTTTTTCCACTTGACTAATTTTGCTTTTGAAAGCATTCTTCTCCTCATTGGCTTTTTGAACCTCTTTTGCCAATTGAGTTAGCCTATTTTTCAAGGTGTTATTTTCTTCAGAATTTTTTTGGGTCTCCTTTATCAAGGTATTGACCTGTTTTTCATGCTTTCCTTGCATCTCTCTCATTTCTCTTCCCAGTTTTTCCTCCACCTGTCTAACTTGATTTTCAAAATCCTTTTTGAGCTCTTCCAAGGCCTGAGGCCATTGGATATCTATTTCAAATGTTTGGGATACAAAGGCCTTGACTCCTATGTCTTTCCCTGATGGTAAGCATTGTTCTTCCTCATCAGAAAGGAAAGGAGGAAACATGTGCTCACCAAGAAAGTAACCTTCTATGGTCTTATTTTTTTTTTCACTTTTCTGGGCATTTTCCTAGCCAGTTATTTGACTTCTAAGATTCCTTTCCACCTCTGCCTCACCTCTAGATCTTCCCAGCTAGTGCTTGGGGTCTGAGATTCAAATGCTGCTCCCCAGCCTCATGGCTTTCAGGGGCGGGCTGGGCTGCTATTCAATGTGCGCTTAACTTCTGGTGCTCAGGTGGGGACAGGGCCGCCTCCCAGGATCAATTCCCTCAGGGGGTGTATGAGGAGACCTTCAGTAATGGACTCGAGGTCCTGCCTCCTCCAGGAGTCCCTGGCCGCCACTGCCTCTGCTGCTAACTCCTGAGGGGGCCTGAGTTATGGAGACACCCTGCTCCCCTCTCAGCCAGACCAGAGGTCTCTCTCACTCACCTGTAGTGCCTATGGGTGTAGGGACCCCTGCGGCTTCTGGAGATTCCATCTTTGAAGCCTGCTCAGATCTGCTCCTCCCAGGGCTGCAAGGCCAAGGTAGGGCTGGGTTCTGCTCTGGTCCCGTGCACGATGGACCTTTGGTGAGAGTTTTTCAGGTTTTTCTGGAACAGAAATCTCCTCCACTCTGTTGTTCTGTGGCTTTCACCGCTCCAGAATTTGTTTGGAGTTCTTCTTTACAGATATTTTATAGGCTGTGGTTTCAGAGCTAGCATAAGTGTGTCTTTCTACTCTGCTATCTTGACTCCTCCCCTCTCCAGGGAAATATTTTTAAAATAAATTGGATATGGATACTATATTTTAAAACTAAATCAAAATGTGGGTGTCAGTGATTCTTATGTACAGTTTAATGGTATTTCTATTTGAATTCAGGCAACTCTAGCTACACGCAACTTTCTAAGACTGTGTAAGTTGTACAGAAGATCTGTCCTTGCGTTGGTAGAGGGAGTTTTGTATACCAAGGAAATCATAGTACTAGTCCCTATTTCTGTTCTACAAGTTATAATTGAAATGAGAGGCAATTTTAGCAATGTAGAATCAGTTTCCCATTTTATCATATTGTCAAAGGGGAATTATATACTATCTTTCTTCCAAATTGAGTTAATTCATTGAATTGGATTTAGGTGAGCTTTGGGAATTCAATTTATAGATTCTCTTAAAGTCCAAAGCACTCTTGGATAGGATTGTTATATTTCAACCAATGGAAAACATGGTGAGAATATAGTAGCTATAATAAAGCTCTCTTGGCTGAATATTCATTCTTCTTGGAGGGTCATCTCCAGTCATCCTGTTCCAAATTTGGCCACTGGACCATGGCTTTGTAGGACAAAGTGAGGCTGGTAACTTTGCACATCCCTGCCTCACTTATATCCAATTCACTTCCCTGATGTCATGGTACTCTTTGAAAAGGATGGACAAACAACAATATTCTCCTTAATGGTGACCCTGGATAAAACAGGATAAGCAAGGTATACCTGAGCCCACTGATCTCATTAGTGTTAACTCAATGGCTGGGTAAATTGAGTAATTTGCTGCAAGACTGTTCATCTTGTATAGGATAGGACTTGAGGACTTGATTATTTATTCAGTTAGCTAAATGCCAATTTACCTTGGAAAGGCAACTGCTTTATTTAGCTACCTTTTTAGTTCTTTGCCAACCTTGGAACATTTAAGTAGCTCATTTTAAAGTTCTCAGGTAGCTTTTTGTTGTTACTGTTGTATTCTTTTTTATTTTCCTCTCTCCATGAACTGGCAGTTGATATATGGAATTTATGAACTATCTTAATTAACACCAGGAAACCATTTCTCAGCTGGGTGTAGAGCCTGGCAAACTCTCTCTTGAAGGTGACTCAGGATTCATCAGTGCAGACTGTAATCTGGATTTTTACTATCTAGTTTATGGCCTATCACCTCCCTTTTCTCAAGCTTGCAAAAAGATCAAAAGCCAACAATATGTGTGAGTCAATGGACCAAGAGGGAAACCTTATATTTGCTAAGAGGTGTTTCATTTAACATCCTTCAGGGAACTTTTGATTTGCCATGTCAATGGAGGGGAACAGTAGTATGGATAATCGAAAGAGTGAATACTCCAAAATTACACTCATAAAGGAAGGAGCACTGGACTGGGGGACAGAAGACTGGGACTCTAGTCCTACTTCTGCTATTAAAGAACTGTACAACATCAGGAAAAGCACTTGCCCATTTCCTGGCTTTAGTTTCATTGTAATAATGAGACTGTATGGTAAAGTGGAAAATATTCTGTCTCTGAAGTCAGAAGATATGTCACACAAGACACATCTAGTACTTATTGACTGTATAACCTTGGTCAATTTCCTTAACCGCTCAGGTCTGAGTTTCCTCATCTATAAAATGACCAGCACAAAAAATTTAAAATAAAATAAACTACTATTTTGTTTTAAGATATCAAACTAACCTACACATCAAACCCTAGATTTCTGTATTTTGTAGTGAGCCAAAATTCATGAGTTAGTCACCTGTTTTTGCAAAAAAATAAAAATATTATGCAGCAAGTTAATGGACAAATCCAGCAAGAGTAGGGAAACTGAAATAGAGCTGTAACTATAGGTAATTAAAATTGCCCTGCATTCTAGAATACAACCTCTGTTAAAAGCATAAGGATGGAGGTGGACCCCAGGCATACTAGGTAGCAGCAGAAGTCAATCTAGGATTTAAAATTTGTCACAGATAATCCAGGATGGATTATCCATAACTGGATAATAGTCAGTAACTATTGTCAGGGGCCATTTTTGCTCCCTGGCTTCAAGCTCTTTAGCCTAGCAGACTTTCCCCAATTGACTCCCCCATGAACCTCCCAGCTGACCTTCAACAGATGTGGCTTCTACTAGGGCATATAGGAACAAAGATAATAAGGGCAAGAAGCTGTTGCCGTCTAGGGGTGCTGGGAACCCTGAAATTCAAGGGCAAAAGACATGGATTCTGCCTCAAAAGAATTTAGCTTAGGCCTTCTTTCAGTCAGAGACAAGGTTTATTAAAGCGCAGGCTGGGGTGGGTGAGATTCCTAGTGAGTCTTCACTAGTGACCAGATTTTAAGCATCTGAGCCTTTGCTGATGCTAATAACCAGCAGATCAGACTCTTCAGGAATCTGACCAGTTTAGTGGGGGACTGTGGGAAGATCCGGATGTGGGAGTGGCCAATAGCCTGGGGCGGGGCCATAATAAAAGGGTAGGCAAAAGACTTACATTGTGATGGGTTGGGTGCCTCAAGGAACACCAGGAACTGGGCCCTGTATGAAACATCAGGGCCTTTTCCTTTTTGAGGTCCAGATCCTAAAGATGTTGTCTGTTCCTTTTAGGGGTTCAGATCCCAACCCTATCAAAACCACTGAGGTGAGTTGAGAAACCTGGAAGAAAGAGTTGACTAAATGATGAACAAAGGAAAGTTGTAATGGGTTATGTAATGCAAATAAACACTCTCAGAAATAAACTTCAACTGTCAGAATACCAGATTCACAGAATTTGTGCAATAGAAAGGACTTCAGTAGCCAGAGTCCAACCTATAAACAAAAAGAATACTCATTCAACTTTTGTTTGCGGATCTCCAAAGAAGGGAAATCTGCTTTCTCCCAAGGAAGCTCATTCCAGCTTTGGGGAACTCCATTCCTTATAAGTTATTTTTTCCTGATAAGGAGACAGTATTGGCCCCTTTGCAGCTTCCATTCATTTCTCCTGGTTTAGGGCCAAAAAGTACACATCCAATTCTTCCTACACATGAAAACCCTTCAAGTACCTGAAGACATCATCAGATGAGATGCTTTCTCATCTCTGGGTTGCACAAGTCCAGTTCATTTAACTCATCCTTTTGGAGTCAAGGCACCTCATGATCCTGGTTGCTCTGCTCTGGAAACTCTCAGTTTTTCAATGTCCTCCAACTATGTCATACAGAACTGAATATAATATCCCAGATGAGGTCTGACAAGGGCACAGTATAATGGGACTGTCACTTTGTTAGGGCATGCAGTGGATAGAATACTGAGCCCTGGGTCAAGAAGATGAGTTCAAATCTGTCCTCAGACACTTATTAGCCATGTGATCCCTGGCAAATCACTTAACCTCTGTTTGCCCCAGTTTCCGCAACTGTAAAATTTGGTTAGTAATTGAGAATCTACCTCTCAGGATAGTTTTGAGGATCAAATAAGATATTTGTAAAGTGTTTAACACACTAAAGTGCCTGACACACTTTAATAAGTAAGCACTGAATAAACACTTGTTCTCCTTCTCCCAAGCCCTCTATTCCTAGGAGCTAAGCCTATCAATATTATATTAGCCTTATTTCATGGCTGCCACATCATATTGATGACTCATAACTGAGCTTGTAGTCCACCAAAAACTCCAAATCTCTTTCAGAATATTTGCTGTTGAACCATGTTTTCCACATCTTATACTTTGGAAATTTTTTTTGTGCCCAGGTGTGAGGTGTTATCTTGATTCCTCTTGAATTTCATCTTAGTAGATTCAGTCCAATATATCATCTGTCAAGACCTTTTTAGTTCCTCTGTCATCCTGTGCTTTGTTCTCACTCTTTCTCCAAGCTTTGTTGCCATCCCCAAATTTGATGAGCCTGCCACCTGTGGCTTTATTAAGGTCATTGAGAAAAAGGTCAAATAACACTGGGTCAAGCACAGAAGTTGTCTCTATACTGATACTTAAGTGTTGCTATGTTCTTTGATGTATATACTCCCTCCAGTGGTGCCTCTTGCAATCCATTTTGAGGACTGTATCTATTATCTAGTGGAAATTATATTTTAGAAGGATGCATGATCTTGTCTCCTCTTGCTTTTTCAGGGACTTGCTCCATTAATATCCTTTTTCAGTTTTGTGTTCTCAATCTCCCCCTCCACTGGTTTCCTTGGAATACGAATATGTTCATCTCTCTATGCAGACGTACATACATACACACACACACACACACACACATTCAAACCTGTTATCTCTCAAGTCCCAACCTCATCTATAGAATAATTCCTGACTTTTATATAATACTTTATGGTTTATGAAATTCTTTACATAGCCTTACAATCTACATCAGGTACCATGGGTACCGTTATTTCCACTTTACAGATGGGGAAAACTAAGGTTCATAGAGGATAAGTAATACATAGTCATAGAGATACTCAGTGTCAGGGGCAGTATCAGATCTGTAATTGAACAAATGGATAAAGATTAACTCTATACAAGATACTATATTAACTACTGGGTGAACAAAATGTAAATGAGAGACAGTCTTTGCTTTCAAGGAACTTATATATTCTTTAAAATAACATTTTATTTTCTCCCAATTACATGTTAAAACAATTTTTAACATTGTTTTAAACTTTTGAGTTCCAAATTTAATCCCTCTCTTATTCATTCCCTTTCCTCTCCCTGAGACAATAAGCAATATGGTATAGTTTATACATGTGCAATCAGGTAAAACATTTTTATATTAATAGTTTTAAACAAGAACACTTGAATTAAAAAAAGAAAGAATAAAAGAAAGTGAAAAATATGGCTCAGACTATATTCAGATAATATCAGTTCTTTCTCTGGAGGCACATAGAATATTTCATCATTAGACCTTTGGGGTTATCTTGGATTATCGTATTACTGAGAAGAGTTGTGATTCACAATTCATTGTACAAGTTTGCTCTTACTATGTATCATGTTCTCCTGGTTCTGATCACTTCACTTTGCACCAGTTCATATAGGTCTTTCCAGGTTTTTCTGAAATCATCCTGCTTGCCATTTCTTATAGCACCGTAATATTCAATCACAATCATAACCACAACTTGTTCAGTCATTCCCCAATTGATAGGCATCCTATCAATTTCCAATTCTTAGCCACCACAAAAAGAGCTGCTATAAATATATTTGTACAAAAAAGTCCTTTCCCCCTTATATTTGGGGGGTGTTTTTGGAATATGGACCTAGCAGTGGTATTTCTGGATCAAAAGATATGCCCAGTAGTTCCAAATTGCTCTCTTGAATGGTTGGTTCAGCTCATCCACTAACAGTGCTTTAGTGTCCCAGTTTTCCCATATTCCTTCCAACATGTATCATTTTCTCAAGGATCTTACATTCTAATAGAGGGTGACAATATATACAGGGGAGTGGTGACTAGGGAAGGGTACTCCAGTCTAAGAAGTAATAGTAATTAATAGTAAAAGTAGCTGTATGGCAATCAATCAGCACCCCTTTTTAAGAGGCAGTTTTATCTTGAATTGGTTATAATTTTAGAACGAGAGGGAGAGGTGTGGGTCACACTGACCTGCTTCATAACAGTGTGACTAGGGCCAGCCATAAATGATGACCTCTAACCAATCAGGACATTAGTAGCTGAAGGACATATATATATTCCTGTCTCTCCAGGTCTAGAATCCTATCTATAGCATCACATTATCACTTCTTTTCATCACTTTCTTCTTAATAAAACAATAAAGTAGTCAATATTCATTAATTCCAATTTCTTTCTATCATTCACCTCTCAACCCCTAACTACCATTATAGCTCATATATATATATATGTATATATATATATATATATATATATATATATATATATACATATATATATATGTAGTATGTATGTATGTATGAAGAATCCAAGGCTCAAAAATATTATTTGCCCATGTTCATACAGGTATTAGGAGTCAGCAAATTTGAAGCAAAGTTCTTCTGACTCTAAGACTGTCTGTGACCTGTTCCATTATATAATGATGCCTTCCATCCCATTTCTACTATATCTGTTCTCTCCACTTTTACTAATTGTGTCACAAGAAAGTGATATGGTCTTTTCCCTGCCTTCATCCTCCTCAAATTGTTATATTTTCTAGTTAGGACTACTGACCATTTTTTTAAAGAATCCTTTGGCTTCCACAATCGTCATTTATCTGATTCTCTTCTTGTCTTTCCGAACATTTCTCCTTTTTTCTAATTTCTTGACTCCTTTTGCTAATCCTTCACTTTCAATACACCTGTTTTCTAAAATGTAGTTCTCATTCCTCTTCACTATATAGTCTCTTCTTTGCAGATCTGCATTTCTGTGGCTTAAATAACCACACCATTTCAAACAACTTCCAAATCTAACATCATATAAGCTACATCTCACTCCCTCTCCCCAGTTCCCGGAAAAATCCAAATCGTATAACACTTAGGTGTGGCCTATAATTCAATTAAATTAATGAACAATTGTAAGTGCCCATTTTGTTCAAGGTTCTCTACTACCTGCTGGGAATACAATGACAGAAATACAAGCATCCCTTTGAGGATTTTACATTCTCCTGAGGAAACTGGTATGTATGCAAATAAGTTTAATATGAAGAATTTCAAGAGAAGGATAAGGGTGAATTTGGAGGGAAATCAGGGAAGGCTGTATAGTGCAAGGTGTCTATGCTGAATCTTCAAAGAATATTAAGATTCTAAGAACAAAAATATGGAGGGAAGCTTTCAGGAATAGGTCACAGCATATATAAATGCATGAAAGCAGAAGATGGAATGTTCAGTTTTTAATAAGAACTAGCCATCTAGTTTGATGAGAACTGAGGTCAGGAAGAAAAATAAAGAGAAATAACATTGGAAAGGTAGGTAAGAGTCATGTCTTAGGGATCTAAGTCCCAGGGTGAAGAGTTTAATTGGTGCTATGTGTATGTATACCCATATGTCTATATTTTTTCAAAGAGATGTTATTTATAACCCTGTCTTTTATTAAGAGCCACTCCAAACTAAAAAAAAAAATAAATACCATAAAACCCTAGACCTGTTCTCCTTTTGAAGGTTCAGACTGACATTCTCAATTGCCAGAAGACCATCACCATGTTCATATTTCACCAAAATCTCTAATTACATATATCCAGTTTTTAATTAGCCATCTTCTCAACATGTTTGCTTCTCTTTCTGGCCTTCCTAATTTTGTTAATGACATCATTCCCTTCCTGATAACTAGCTTGAAAACTCAGAGATATTTTTGACTCTTCTCTCCTAATTTAAAATCCTGCCAGTCACCTAGTTCATTCATTTCTACCTTCACATTTTTCTGTCATTTCTATTCTCTTTTTTTCTTTAAAAATTTTAATATAGTTTGTTTTTATATTACTTTTGCTCCCCCTTTCACCTCTTCTACCCAAGAGCCATTCTTAGTAACAAGGAACAAAAAAGAAAGAAGAAAAAAGCAGATCAATAAAACTGGCAAATTGAGTGCAGTATGACTGTATGCGGAGTCTCTCTTCTGTAGTTCACTACCTTTGCAAAGAAAAAAGTGCATTCTCATATGTTGTTTCCTGGTTCTGCTTATTTCACATACCATCAGTTTATAAGTTTTTCCATGCTTCCCTATATGTTTTATATACATGATTTCAAATTTTGCAGTAATATTCCATTGTATTCATGTACCACAGTTTATTTAAACATTACCTAGTTTGTGGTTATCTACTATCTTTCCAATTATTTAATGCTACAGAAAGGCTACTATAATTATATTAGTGTATATGGAATTTTTCTTTATAAATCTGATCCCCCTGGGAAATATAGCTGGCAGTGGGATCTCTGTATCAAAAGGTATGAACATTTTAGTTCATTTTATGAACATTTACTCTCTCCTGACTTTCATTCAAACTATCATGTTTAGTCTCTCATTCTTTCTTGCTTGCATTATCACTGTGGCTTCCTAACTAGTTGCCTTACCTCTATCTTCTCCCCTCATCAATCCACCATTCACATAGCTACCAGTTATCTTCTTAAGTAAAGCACTAATCTTGCCACTCTCCTGCTCATATAGTCCACAGTGTCACCTTTCTACACTTTCTCCCACACATACTTCTGAGCAATTTCCATATCCTGCCACATACATCCCTGGTTAGAAATAAATAATCCAGATCAAATGAAAATGCTATCCCTGATCTTTCAGGAGATCACTGATAAGAAGAGAGCCTTTTGTCAGTAATCAACCCTAGCCTGGTGATTGGGCATGTGCCTAAGAGGAAAAGGATAATCAAAAAATGACAACTATTTGGCTTCTTTGTAAAAACTCATCCATGCCTGCAAAGTAGTTTCTGGCTTCCACTGCTGCTCCCCATGGACTCTTAATGTGTATAGCTTTGAGCTCCCTTCCTGCATCTGCTTCCTCCTCCAATTCAATTGTTAGGAAGATTGAGAAGAGGTGGGGAGGCTGGGGTGAGCCATATGCAGTTGGAAGCCTGAGAGGAGGGAGAAGAGTGATGCCCACAGATAAGAAAGGGTATTCATTGGCCCTTGAATGTATTCAACCTCTGATTCTTATTAATGAAAGTAAAGTGGGGGATCAAATACTAATAGGGCCTTAAGGTCAGAATCTTGACAGAAGTTCAGTCTAGGAGAGATAAGAAGGACCTCATGGACTTATAACCATTTGGTCTTAAACTACAAATCTCAGATATTAGTCAGACTAGGATAGTGGTCAGAAGAGGAAACTAACTACAAAAGGCAGAGCTAACCATTAATAACTTAGGTAGGAAGATATCAACAAATCAAATCCCTGACAGTTCAAGAAAATTTGTGATCGCAGGGTGTAGTGGATCCATGATATCACGGTATAATTCCTTGGAGATTCTAATAGAAAGAGTACTAGTCTCAAAGAGAAAACCAGTAACTGATTGCTCATTTGACCTCTGCAAAAACATCTTGACCATCACCACTCATTCAATATAGAGAGAAGATTGATACTTCTGGCCCAGCAAGTGTTGACTTTATTTATATAGTGAATAGAATGAGAATTTAAGAGTCAAGAGGGACTACTTGCCATCAAATTAAGCAATCTCTAATGTGGTTTTAATTATTTTAATTTTAGAAGCTCCACATCATCCCCATCTTCTCATTAATTGGTAACTGTGTCATCAGTGTAACACATAACCTCTGTATGTTGTCACTGCACTGTGTTTTCAGGCTTTTGAATGTTAAATATTGTCACGAATTAAATACAACATAACCTCATTTAACCAGGCTGATGTTAAAGCAAGGGGTGGGGCGGGGAAAGAATCTAAATAGACATCATGAAAGTGGTGAGATTATGAAAGTACAATGGCAGTAACCCTAACATAATGTCATTATAGTAGCATTGGGAGTGGGAAAGAGTGTGGTTTATCAATGCCAGTTGAACACAGGAATCTAATTAGAGCAAATTCAGGCAGGCATATTACATGTGGTTCATCTTGTGAAGAACTGACTATTTCAAAGCAACACTGCTATAAACTTCCAGTGATTTGTTACTAAGCTTGGATCAGATTTGTTTAAAAACCAACAAACAAAATAAACCAAACTCTTCTTTCTCTGAAATAACATAGCACTTTGTCTCTCTCATTGCACCTTAAACTTTATATTATAATTATTTTTGGACAAATCATTCTCTCATTAGTAGGTAAGTTCCATGAGGCTTCTTTATTCCCTCTCTCACAAAGTACTGCATATGGTAGGTGTTTAATGAATAGTTATCACATGAATGAATGAGTTGATGTGTGAAGAATTCTTTTGTGTGATTTATTTGATGACTCCCTGTACTGTCTTCCTCCTCTCTTGGTCCTAATTCTGTGCTCTGGAGCACCACAGAATAGTGTTTCTCTCTCCTCCAAATAATTGAAGAGAGCCATAATATTTTCTTTTCTTCCAGCTGAAAATCACTACATCTACCCAGCTTTCTTCATATAGACATAGCCTTTATAAATTACAAGCATAAAATTATTGTAAGGAACCTTATAAGTTATTCATTCAAATTAAACACTGTGTACTTGACCTATAGTAGCTACCATAAAGCTAGACATATCATAGGCCTGTTGATTTTTTGACATCATTTAACCCTAGGCCTTCACCTTGATACATTCCAGCATTATAGCTGGAATAGTTCCAGGATAAGACAAAGTCAGATGCTCCAGAGCCCCCTGATCCGGCATATTCGGTTGCCACTATCTTCCAGATGGGAGCAACAGATTCTTCCAATATGGAAGGCAAGATAAAAGAAGGGGTCTTATGATTTTAAGAGGAAAGAGTTTTGGAGGAGAATTATAGATCTCTATTCTCACTCTATCAGTTTTTTATTCTCCACTTCTCTCCTGACACACTAAGTAACTCTCTCTCCAGACTCTTCCCCACCCTGCTCTTGTTCTGTAAGTTGTCTTTGCCCATTAAAAAATAAGGTCCTTGAGGGCAGTGTCTGTCTGTTTGCTTATATTTGTATCTCCAGCACTTAGTACATTGCCTGGCACATAGTAAGGGCACAATAATTACTTCATTTATTCTGGATGTCATTTCCACCTCCATGCAAAAAGAAGATTGGACTAAATTATTTCTAAAGTCCTTTCAGTTTGAACATCCATGTTTCTATCCTTTAAGCTTATCCCACAAGGCAATACTGTTATATTTGGTTAGTGCTGTGGGGGAGATAAGAAGGATCCTGCATCCTTTGTTGATTGAGTAATAAACACATTTCCACTGGAGAGAGAGCAAGTCCTTAGGGTTTCTACTTAATTGAACTATTGTTTTGTATGCTTGTTATACAATCTTTAGCGAACCTTCCAAAGGACCTGTACACTTCACATTAAGCCAGGTGACCTGTCCCTGAAAAAATTGCATGAGAATTGATTCTTTTCTAAGTCAAATCCTATTTTATGCCTCAGGGAGCTAGCTTTTTAAAGAAACCCTGTGGTGAAGGTGAATTCTCTTGTAACGTGAGTAATCATCCCTTAATTTGTCTGTTTTATAAGTTTGGATTTGTGTACATTGGGTTCTTTTAAAGTGGGTGGCACTTGAACTTTTAAAGTTCTGCAATCAACAATACTCACAACGCTTACCTTAGAATTTAAAAAAAATCTGCAATGTCGTCATTACTAAGCCTTATACTTTATATTAATCACAGACTCAATGACTTTTTTCCATGGATGTAGACTACCAGTAATTCGTGCTACTATTACTATCTTTTCCTAAATAGTGAGTAAAGCCTCAGCTCCAAATCTGGCTCCTAGGATGAAACATTCTTTGCCCCCAGGATAATGTTTAAGGACTGCCTGATTATTCTTTCTTCTTTATATATAGTCTTTCTTTTAAAACTTTCTTAACACAGCTACGAAATTGATACTCTTAAAAAGAAAAGTGTAATCATGCTTGTTTTTCTGATCAGTACATTTCAGTGGCTTCCCCATTACTCTCTGAGAAAAAAAATTATAAAACATAACCCTCCTCTATTTGGCATGAAAAACCCTTCACAGTATAGTGCCAGCCTTTTGAATATGATTATAAATTACTTCCCCTCACACATACTATGCTCCTCTTTCTATCCTATATATAACTTTTCACTTCCCACCTCTGCTTTTGCCCAGGCTATCTCCCAAGTCAGGGATGCTCACCATTTTCACTTTTACCTCTAAGAATGCCTAATTCTACTCATGATTCAGCTCAAGTGCCGCATTCTTCAAGAAACCTTTCTTGACTTCTAGAACTGTTATATTAGCATCCATCCTACCTCACTCCCTCCAAAACACGGTCTATTTATTCTGTATATAGTCTGTATTTATTTATACAAAAAGATTAATTTTTTCAGTGGAATGTAAGCTCCTTGAGGTCAGTGACTGGCTTACTTTTTCTATTTGAATCTTCCAGACCTCCCACAGTGTCATAGATACCTAATGAATGCATATGCATTGTTTGACTGTGATGCATCAGAAAGAATACTCAACTTGGATGCATAAGAATGGAGTTCAAATCTTGGTTCTTTATTTTATCTTTGTGACCTTAGGAATTGCTTAAGGTCTCTGGGCCTCAGTTTTCTCTTCACTAAGTTGAAAGGCTAGACTAAATGTCCCCTAAAATCCCTTCTTTCTCTTGTTCTATGATCCTATGACTCATTAGATGCTCCCAATTCTAATTAATAGGGGATATTGCACCTTCTAAATGTCTGCACATCTATTTGACATTGAAGTCTTGACTACCAAACTCTAAACTAGCATTTATGTTTCATACTATATGCTGCCGCTGCACAGGGTTTAGGATAAACTACTGTTGGGCCCCAAAGCCAAAAATAGCTTAAGCTTGCTAGGTCCACACAATGACAAGGGAAAAAAAATCATTCAAGCTACTTATTTGGCACTAGAGGAAAAATACAACAAAACAACTCTGTAGTTGAATAAATTTGGCCAGTTTTCAACTTGCTGACTCAGTTTTATACTAAACATAATTTCAGCAGTGACATCGTCCAAGAGTATGATCTGAATTTGGACCTTCCTATATGTATCCATCAGGGCTTTTCTAAGCTGAATTTCAGTTGGTTATTTTCTGTCCACATAGCTAACTTCTTTAATTGGATCCACATTGTTTTTTTTTCCAGTATTCACATATACTTGTAACACCTCCCAATTTATTGTTGCTTGAAATTTTCATTAGTGTTGGGTTTCCTCCCTCTTACAGATCATTAATAAAGGTACTAAATAAAGCCAGCCCTCCTCCTGATAGCTTCTGCTCTCCCCACAGTGCCTCCCTCCACTGAGATATATTTCCATTTATCATGGCTCTTGGTTTACCATAAGTCAATCAGTCAGGTAAAACTCTTCTTACCCAAGTAAACCTAGGCTTTAATTTGTAAGAATGCTTTTTTATAAAACATTGAATCAGCTGCTTTTCCCTAAGCTTGCAAGATCAC
This sequence comes from Potorous gilbertii, assembly GCA_028658325.1. NCBI lineage: Eukaryota > Metazoa > Chordata > Mammalia > Diprotodontia > Potoroidae > Potorous > Potorous gilbertii. The sequence goes on along the minus strand of CM053769.1, from coordinate 599,557,751 downwards.
TTTTGAGCACAGGCAATCAGAAAACAAGGCTATCACAGAAAGAAAGCCTTCCTCTTCCAATGGTGTCACTACATGGGCATGTTTTGCAGTATCTCAGAAAGTCTAAGCCCAAGGGGATTGGTACAATTTTGATCCTCAGACACGGTGGTAATCTTGAGGACTGGGACAATTGCTACCTTTTGTGATGGGCTGAAGGAATGCATCAGTAGACAGACAGACATGTTTATGATTCCCAATAAATGCTCAGGGTCTGACAATTTTTCTTAGTTTAATGTATGAATTTCATTTCATAACTGCAATAAGACACTCCAGGCTGTGCATTTGTTAGGGGTTATTGCACTTCTTGGGTGGTTTAAGTCATTCTGCCTTTAGTCTTATGCCATATAACATGACCCAAGGCACATTATAAATAGCAGAGAAATGCACTGCCTGTCATGTGTTATAGCTTGAATAGCCTTGTAAAGGGACAAGGATTATAGAGGTATGATAATAACTATAAAACAGGAGTGGTAATTTAAGTGCCTACGTTGGATAATCTCTGTGATTAGCTTTTTTTTTTGTCTTCTGTGTTACATTCTACTTAGAATTCTCATTTGCTGAAATCACTGTCCAACAATACAGTGTACTAATGGAGTTTAAGGTAATTCAGCATCCAATTTAATATTTTAAAACTTTCTCATTGTTTTGTTTACCAATTAGCAATAAAGGTTGAATACAGAATTAGCTGATAAAGGCAGAAGCTTCATTGGCTCAGTGCACAAAGAATGGCATGAGTTGCACCGAATACTCCAAGTTCTTGAACCCACAAAATCCATGGGAAAACAACTCAAAATGAGGGTTATTGCAGCTATATTCCAGATGCATAATGGATGACTTCATAGTATTCAAGACTCCAAGTTATTTATTGATAAGAATTTACACGGAAAATGAGAAATCTAGTATCACGTACATCTAATATCTTCAGGGCTGGATTTATAGCTCGAGGACAGGCTGAAATGCATTTAAAAAGACAGCATTTTCTTCATCTTTCTTATCCTCAGTTTTCTCATATGGGGATAAAAATGCTAGCACTATTAGCCTCATAGTTTTATTATGGGGTGCTATATAAATTGCCAAAGGTCTACATGAGTATGAGTTGTCAATAAGCAATTGAACTACAATTAAAAGAGGCACAGAGTCATTGAAGGCTTGAGTTTAAAGTCCCCTGAGAGAATCTTGTCTAATTCTTTCCCAGGGGAAGAAGTTTAAGGTCTGTAAAGGGGTAAATCACACATGGATTTTTATTTATCATAAAAACAATTGTTAATAGTTAACATTTATATAGTGCTTACAATGTGTCAGGCACTGTGTTAAGAACTTTACCTTTATTATCTTATTTGATTCTCACAATAATCCTGGGAAGGTAGGTACTATTATTGCCCCAATTGTAGAGATGAGGAAACTGAGGCAAACAGGAGTGATTGGCTTAGAGTCACATAGCTAGTAAGCGTCTGAAACCAGATTTGGACTCAAGTTCTTCCTGACTCCAACCCCAGTACTAAATGTATTGCTTGATCTAGCTGCATCACTATGAAATAACTGCTCCCCTAAATATAATTCTAGGAGGTGATGAGCAGTTTGAATCTGAAGTTAATTCAGAAGCAGCAGAAAGGTAGGGCTGGCCTCATACACTAAACATATATATGCACGTGTGTATGTGTATGTGTATGTGTATGTGTATGTGTGTGTGTGTGTGTGTGTGTGTATATGTATATATAGTCTCTGACCCTAGACTATGTCTCTTAGTCTATTTCTCACACTCTCTTAATCCAGCCCATAATTTTGATAAAGATTCCACATTTTACTTCCTGTCTCTTGTTCTGCAACCCTCTCTTTAGTCCCTGTATCTCTGGTAACCAATCTTTGAGTATACTAGACCAATGACATGCATTTAGTCTTCTGAATTGGTATTCTTTAACTATAACCTTTTTGTATTCCCTAATTCGGAGTAGCAGCTCATGTCAGGAGCATCAGTCATTTTGCTCCAGCCCATAAGAAGACATTCCCTATATAGTGTTTAGAGAGCCAAGGCACACACTCTGAATTTCTAGTCCACTTGTCTATTAACTCACAGTGTAACCTGACTTGCCTCTCACTCTTTACTCATTGAGGAGGAAGAAAATTAATTTCATTTTTCATGGAAAGAATTCAATAGTCAATATTTCTAATCCATTTTGAGCTTGGAGCTTCTTTGATGCAGGTGTTCTGTTTTTATTGGAAATAATTCTCTGTCACCAATAGTTTAAACATTTACTTTCATTTCTCCCTTCTTTAATATGACATGATTATAGTATAGAACCTAAATAATGGATTGCTTGTTTGTTTTCTAAGGACTAGGGTAGCTAAATTTAGAGAGGTTTATTATCAAGTTAGCTGCAGGTAATGGATTTTTTTTTAATAAAACCAGCTTCCAAGGATCATCTCATAGGTCATGGAAAGATTACAACTAACATTATTGACAGTATCAACATCAAGGAAATTAAAAATCCTTGAAATATTATTGTAACTTCAGGGAAAATCAAGGAAATGCATGTAGAATCATGAAACCATAGAATTATAGTAATTCTACAATTATAAACATAGATTTAGAGGCCATTAAATGTAATCCTTTTATTTTACAGATGAAGAAACTGAGGCATTTATAAAGGTTCTTATAAATAGTAGGGATCTAAGAAAAAGATTTGAATGAATCTTCCTGACTCCAAATCTAGTGCTCTATCTACCATGAGTGCCTCTCCCTCATGGAGTTATGATTCTTACATTTAGGTCATGCATTTTCAGGGATTATTTTATCTCCCCTTATCCAAACTTTGAGCCATAGAAAGTTCTCCTCCATCTTGCCTATTACTCTTCTATTCATTCTATGAATAGTTTAACTAATAAAGAGCTAACTCCTAAGACAACTTGCTTAAATCATCTGGATAGCTCTAGTAACTGGAAGTTCTTTCCTAACTTGGGCCTAAAATATCCTCTTGATTATGTCAAACCAGGCTTCTAAGTTCTGCCCTCTGAACCAACAGGGAAACATGTTCTCTCTTTTATATCACAGTTCTTTAAGTATTAGATAGCCAAAATTCCCCTTTTGCTCCTCAGCATCAGTTATAGATAATGCTGAATAACAAGAATTACTGAATACATTGCTAATTATAGCATATGCATACAATGATGAAATGCTATATTGAGTACAGAATGTACTGCAAGGAGTTTATAGATTTAAAATTTGAATGATTCATTCAATGAAAAGAGAGAGGAGATAGATAACATTGACAATAGCACTCATTTAAATTTGAATAATAGATCCAATATTCTTTAAATGTATAGTTCTTCTCAGAAGTGTTCTTCATTTATCATGATAGAAGCAGTTACTTTTTTAAAAGCAGGGATTCAAGGAATAGGATAAAATAAGTAGAACAATCATCTCTGTCCTAATTTTGATACCATTTTACATGAAACTGGTTTTCTTTGAATATATTAGTTCAATACCATTACTTTCTCCCTTTCTTTGTGCTTTCTGAGACTATAAACTTTTTGATTTTTTTGAACTACTGTTTCTACTCTATAAGAGATTAAGAGATATCTTAGCCCTGGGCTGACCCTCAATAAATGCTCTTTTAATCTGGACGTCAGCCGTTACCATCATTATTATTCAATATTATTCTGGAAATGCTAGCTTTAGCAATAAGAGAAGAAAAAAAGAAATTGAAGGACTAGGCAATGAGGAAACAAAACACTCTTTGCAAATAAAAAAATAGCATACTTAGAGAATCCTGGAGGAAAAAAAAGATTACTTGAAATAATTAACAACGTTAGCAAAGTTGCAGGATATAAAAAAACCCATGTAAATCATCAGCATTTCTATATTTACCAAAAAAGCTCAGCAAAAAGCGATAGAGAAATTTCATTTGAAATAACCGTACATGGTATAAAATATTTGGGAGTCTATCTGCCTAGAAAAACCCAGGAACTATATGAACACAATTGCAAAACTCTTTTTACACAAAGTCCAATGTAAACAATTAGAAAAATATCATTTTGTCCTATGTAGACTGAGCTAATATACTAAAAATGACAATTCTACCTAAATTAATTTACTTCTTCAATGCCATACCAATCAAATTACCAAAAATTATTTTATAGAGTTAGAAAAAATAATAATGGAATTCTTCTGGGAGATCAAAAGATCAAGAATTTCAAGGAAATTAATGAAAAAAATGCAAAGGAAGGTGGCCTAGTCATACCAGATCTAAAACTTTATTATGAAGCAGCAATCATGTTTGGTACTGGCCAAGAAATAGAGTGGTAGATCAGTGGAATAGATTAGGTACAGAAGACACAGTAGTAAATGACAATACTAATCTACGGTTTGATAAACCCAAAGACTTCAGTTTCTGGGATAACAATCACTATTTAACAATAACTACTGAGAAAACTGTAAAAGAATATGGCAGAAACTAGGCATAGACCAAAATCTCACACCCTATACCTAGACAAGATCAAAATGAGTACATAATTTAGACATAAAGGGTAATACCATAAGCAAATTGGAAGAGCAATAAATTAGTTTACCTGTCAGATTATGGAAAAAGGGAGAATTTATGACCAAACAAGAGATAGAGAACATTATGAAATACAAAATAGATAATTTTGATTACATTAAATTAAGAAGTATTTGCACAAATAAAACCAACACAAACATGATTAGAAGGAAAGCAGAAAGATAGAAAGTAAAGTTCACAGCAAGAGTTTCTGATAAAGGCCCCATTTCTCAAATACATAGAGAACTGATTCAAATTTGTAAGAATACAAGTCATTCTCCAGGTGACAAATGGTCAAAGGATATGAACAGACCATTTTCTGAGAAAGAAATCAAAGTTATCTACAGTCATATGAAAAAATGCTCTAAATCGGTATTGATTAGAGAAATGAAAATTAAAACAACACTGAGATACCATGTCACACCTATCAGATTGGCTAATATGACTGAAAAGGAAAATGATAATTGTTGGAGAAGATGTGGGAAATACTGGGACATTCATGAATTGTTGATGGAGTTGTGAACTGATCCAACCATTTTGGAGAACAATTTGGAGCTATGCCCAAATGGCAATCAAACTGTGCATACATTTCATTCAGGAATATCACTACTATTTTGTATCCCAAAGAGATCATAAAAAGGGAAAAAGGACCTACATGTAACAAAAATACTTGTAGCAGCTCTTTTTTGTGGTGGCAAAGAACTTGAAATTGAGAGGATGCCCATCATTTGAGGAATGGCTGAACAAGATGTGGTATATGAATGTAATGGAATACTGTTATGGTATTAGAAATGAAGAGTAGGTGGATTAAAAACAAACCCTGAAAAGATTTACATGAGCTGATGCTGAGTGAAGTGAGCAGAGCCAGGTACACAGTTGCAGCAACATTGTGCGATGATCAGCTTTGATCAACTTAGTTCTTCTAGGCAATACAGTGATCCAAGACAATTCCAAAAAATTAAAGATGGAAAATGCTATCCATATTTAGAAAAAGAACAGTGCAGTCTTAATGCAGTTAGAAGCATACTGTTCTCACTTTTTTGTGTATCTTTTCTCTTTTATTCTGTTTCTTCTTTTACAATGTAACTAAGTTGGAAATATGTTTGCATGATTGCTCATGTGTAACCTCTATCAGATTCCTGCTGTCTTGGGACAGGGAACTAGAAGGGAAGGAGACAAAAAGTAAAGCTAAAAATATTATAAAAAAGTGAATGTTGAAAACTATCTTTATATGTAATTGGAAAAAGAAATAAAGTACTATTTACCAAAAAAGAAAACTCTGGGTGTCAAATTTTCCAAGATATTTCAAAATGAAATTTACCTTTCTCCTCTACAAATCCTTCTTATAGCATGCCAGTCAAGGGTAATATGTCCATCTCTGACCTCCTACAGCTCTAATTGTAAATTTATATGCTCTCTACCTTATACTTATTGGAGTTACTACCATAATCACATCAAGAGAACAAGTCCGTCATGACTTACTTCTTTCTCGAGAATGCCTCTTCATAATAATTCTGAAGAAGAGATTCAATCCTCCCCTAAAAATGCCTCAGAGTTCTTGTCAGAGAAGTAGGGAGCTCTACCTACCTCGTGATTTTTTTTAGGGAGAGAGATTTTGAAGCTTTGATGCCATCTGTGACAGAAACTCCTGGTGTGGAAACCCTTTGTCTCATGTACATGGTTGATTTGTCCATCTGACAGACTTAGAAAATGTAGAGGAATACTGAAGATTAAGTGCTTTGTCCATGGCCTCATAGCTCGCATGACAAAAGCAACCCTTGAACCAAAGTTTTCCTGGTTCCAAGGCTGGTCCTCTCTCTACAACATGGTGGCACCTCTTATTTTATGATTTGTGTGTTGGATTATTACAATCCATTACTATTATTTCTTTTCAAGTGTCTTAGATCTTCTGAATGGCCAAGGTTTTATTAACTAAATTGAACCTAAGGGGCATTGAACCTAGTCAAATTTTTGGAGATGTAATAATTTAGTTGTTACGATAGTTCACTTGGCTGATACATCAGGGAAATGATGACATGACTTGCGTTTGACTTGGTTTTGAGTGAGGGAAGGCTGTGCAAGGTTCTATGGCATTTCCCCCTCCCCTCCCAACACACACAGATAATTAGGTGCACTGGACTTGAGCACCTGTTGTGAGTTGGCAATAAAAACTGAACCCATAGGAGGTACTGAAAAGAGAGGTTTCTGCCACCATCAAAGATCTTTGGTAATTTTATGTTCTTCAGGCTATTATTGCTGCCTTATCTGAACATTCTCCATTCTGACAGCTTTCTTCATACTTTAATAGCCCTGAGTGTTCTGCTCTTTTTTTAATCTATAAAGGACTTAGCAGATTCAACTTCAGGATCATCTACCATATTTATTTTTCCACATTCACAAACTTTTTCTAGTGTTTTAATGAGTGCTAAAGCAAATGTTGCTGGTCTTCTAACTCACTGAGTGTCCATTTTAATGTAAAGTAATCTTATCAGAACAAAACTGGACCAACTTTCAAAGAGCTTTTAGCTGCAAAGGCTATATCTAAAGTTTAGATATCTAAATAACAAGAACTCAACATGGGGTCAACATTCAGGTCAACCATAAAAAGTATAAGACCTTATATCTTAAGAATTTAACCAGAAGTAGATTTGGTGAACATTCATTTTCAGCCAGTTAAAGTATACCATCTCAAAAGTACCAAGGAATAGCAGCCAGCCTTGTTTAGAAACTAGAATATAAGACTTTCTCAACTCAACCTACTATAGCTTTCCTTCAAGTTAATATCACTGCAAACTATTCCAGGACCTCCTGGAGATGATTTAGCATTAGCAAAACTATGGCAATGACAGCAAGGCCAAAACTGGCTGCCATATATGGCAGTGGAAGAGAATCAGTTTTGCTTGGTCTTCTCCATGGCTGCTTTCCACTATTCATGCCTTCCAGGCCTTTTGGTGTCATCCAGCAGAAGGTTAAAGATTCTGCATTAAATAACAATGGATTTCTCATGGTTACAGTATCAGCTGGTAGGTGAGGTTTCCACTCAGTCTGTCAATCAGCAAGCATTTTTTTAGTGTCTACAAAGAGCAAGACACTGTACTAGGTCCAGGGGATCTGAAGACAAATATAAAATATTCACTGCTTTCAATAAGCTTATAGTCTATCAAAGGAAAACAAAATATACCTGTCAAGATAAATGCAAAATAAATATTGTTTTTCCCTTGTTTTCAAAGACATCACATGTCCGGACTTGTATGTGAATTGAATTTAAGTGAGGCAGAGGGTAGGGTATGTCCTTTGGCAGGATAGGCTTCATGTAGAAGGTAGCATGAACTGAATAGTGAAATAAGTTCTGTATTCTGAGAGGCAGAAGTCAGGAAGGAGTACATTCTTGGCATGGGGACAATTAATACCAAGGCACAGAGAGGAGAGATGAGATGTCATACGCAAAAAATAGGAAGGATGGCATGGCTGAATCGAAGAGTGTGTTAATAGGGGCAATGTAGTAAGGTCATGATTGTAGGTTGAAGCCAGGCCATGAAGCATTTAAATTAGTAAACAGAGCAATGAATATTGTTTCAAAAAGGTAATACCTACGTAAAGACCAGTGGAATTCAGTGCTTGAATTGTTCTAACCTTTGCAGATGTTACTGTGAGCACAGGAAAATGTGAATTGAGGTTCATCATCAGCCTCCCTCCATGCTAAATGTAAAATACTCAATGAAATGGCTTAATCCATTCAAAATAGCAATTCAAACACTGCCACAGGGATTTCCTTTAAGTTCATTGAGGAAATGCTCCAACAACATAGACTTCCCTTGAATTCATCACTTTTGATCATATTCTTCCATTTATGTCATAATTCTGACCAGCAATATTGATATCATACTAGGTGAAGACTGAACTCTCCATCAGTCACATTAGGATGAGCAAATGAAACTGAGAAACTATATTTTAAAGTTGTAAAGATAAATCATCCATTATTTTTGCTTGGCTTATTACATTTTATTATCTCAATCAACAATCACTTATTTTATCTCTCTGCCAATCACTATATCCCACAATGGAAAAGAAACAAGAAACAAGAAAAGAAAGGCCTTATAACAAATATGCATAATCAAACAAAACAAATTCCTGTACTGGATACATTTAAAAATATACAACACTTATTACTAAAATAACAGGATAGTCCTCTTGCTCCTTCAGTAGAATCCTAGGACTCTCAGTTTCACTTCATTCTTCTACCCACAAAATCTAATTTCAGTAAAACTATGATTTTTTTTAATAGTCTTTCTGTCCTTCACCCCATTGCAACCCTGGTAGCAAATGTTGATCCAGAGAAATTAAAACCCCACATGCCAAAGTTGAGGCTGTCCTCAAGATATCCAAGGTGTCTTAGAAGTAGAGGGTTACATAAACATTAAAATATTTCTAGAAGGGTTTTTTGGTAGTAACAAAGGACTGAAAATAAAATAGATGTCCATCAATTGGCAGAGAAATAATAGTGGGACATGAATGTAATAGAATATAATTTTCCTGTAAGAAATGAGAGACTTTATGAATATAGAAAATCATGGGAAATCTATAGGAATTGATGCAAAGAAAAATAGATAGATCCAGGAAAACAATATGTATAATGACTAAAATAGTGAAAAATGAAAGAACAGCAATAACAAAATAATCTAAACTGAGTTCTATGAAATTTTAGTGAGCAAGCTTGGTCCCAAAGAAGACGTATGAAGGGATTAAAGACTATGCATGTGCAACACTACTGCTGGATTTGGTTTATATTCTAGTTGGTTTTACTGTTTTTGCTTTTCCTTTTTTATTCTTTATTACAACTAATGTCTGTCTGTGATGGGACAAGGAAGAGTATAGAAATATTTGTGATGTAAAAACAAAATATATCAATACATATATTTTTTAAATAGAAGTAGAAGGTTAATGGGAACTGCTTCTCAGGGAAGGGCATCATATCATTAGAAACTAGGTCTAGCTAAATTGTCAAGCTGAGTGCCATTCTTTAATCTTGCTGACTAAATGACCAGATATTTCTTGGTAAGGGAATTGGTGAGCTCAGTGACCTAATATCACAAATGATGCCTCTGTGAGCATTTAAATATTATTTCATTGGCCCTGGTCAAGACAACATACCTAACATAGGAGCTGTGCCTCTTACATTTCTGACTATCTCAAGCAATGACCTTCAAGAAGAATGTATTGTAAGGCCATTCTAGATGCCCAAAGATATCCCAACTCTTCTGTCTCCAGGACTTTGCACATAATAATGGATCAAGGCCTGGAGGAGGAACCTAGGAATCTGCCACTAACCTGTATACCTCAAGTCAAATCCATGAGTTTTAATAGCAATACTCTTCAAAATGTGGCTTTGGAGTCCAGACAGGTATCACAAGAAGGATTGTTTTGGAAATAGCAGAGCAGTGCAGTTGCTTCTTTACACCAGTAAAGGGATGGACAATATGCTTTGTTCATCAAAAAATGTTGTCTCTAACGTGAGGGTCAGTCAACTTACTAGACTGTAGCTATAGTTCACAGGTTGCCCAGGATGCAATGGGAGACCCTGGAGACCCTGACCCTTTTAGGCTAAGGCCTTTTCAGGTTCTTACTTTGAATTAGGTAATACCCATTCAGTGAATAGGCCTCTTTAAGAAGTGAGTCAATGGATGGTCCTTTTAATTTAAAAAAAAAAATCAAACTGGGAGACGGGATGCTGGTCAAAAGAGAAATGGTTTTTATTGATGTTCACTCTGAGCTAGGAAGGCCCAAAATACAGCTATTAGGTAGTGCTTGAGCAGAGACTTATTGTGGTTCAATATATGAGCTCCAGGGTCTCCCATTGCATCCTGGGCTATCTCTAGTCATCCTGATGAATATCTGGACACTGGACCCAGATGGCTCTGGAGGAGAAAGTTAGGTTGGTGACCTTGCACAGCTCTGCCTTCCTCAAAACAAAGTCAAATGCAGGTCATGTCATTCCCTGATGTCATGGTCCTCTTCAAAAATGAAAGACAAACACAACACAACAACAACTGTACTCACAGGCTTTCTCAGAAATAAAAATATTCTATAACTTCTCTCTTGTTTTAGCTTTTTTCAGAAATCTCTAGACCAGAAGTGGGGCTTGAAGGCCACATGTGGCCTTCTAGGTCCTCAAGGACAGCCTTTAACTGAATCTAAATTTCACAGAACACATCCCCAGTCAAAGGGATATACTTGAGGACCTACAGGTCACATGTGACCTCGAGACCCCAGGTTCCTCACTCCTGTTCCAGAGATAATTTGTGGGTGAAGTCTCTCTACCTCAGTTTAGACCTGTCTACATTTGCAAACGAAGATGAATTGGTTAAAGAGTTGATGGATCTGGGCATTGTGGAGAAACAACCTGGAAAATTCAGATCTACAAACCTCATTATCCTTCCTAGCACTTTTCCTTTTAAATCTTCTGAACAGTTCCCTTTCTTAAATCACCACTTTGTATCGTAAACACTGAGGTATATAATTTGTTTTAAATAATTTAGCACGCTAAATCTAGCCTCAGACTTGATTTAGTTTTCTGGTCTACATTTCCCCATTTGGCTATTTACATTGAACAAATTCACCAGATAATTGCCATGTGCATCTTTTATTTTTGCCACATAGGCAGCCACAGTCCCAGTCTCTGAGGGTTCTGGGACTTACTTAGACAGCTCTTTTAATGACAGCCAGCGTCCAAGCCAGAATTAAGGGGAGTTATTGCAGAGTACAGAGTATGGCATGCTTATAGCAACTCACGTGGTTAAAACAGTATCAATGAAATGAGTGAGAATATGCTTCATCATTAAAGTCTCACTTCAGAAATTGCAAAAGGATAGCAAAAACTTTTTTCCCTTCTCATATATGTGTTTGAATGCTCAGAAGAGATAAGAAAGCCGGAAGAAGAACAGATGTGATAGAAGTGTGAAATGGATTAACATCAAAGCCCCCTGGGAAAAAAAATCTGAAACATGAAATGAAGTCTCCTGACAGACAAGAGCTATTCAGAGTCTGTTCAAAGCACTGCAATGCATTTTGGGGGCTGTGTCTCTCCCAGATCTGTAAGAGGCCCTGTGTGTTCAGGCAGAGATGCCGATAAAGAGAAATTCTCTGAACTTATGGGAAAAGCAACACAGAGCTGTGGCCTCCTCCTATGTGAGAAGGTGGTGGATATGAGAAAAACTAGTATACTCTCTCTTGATGCACATGTGTTTGTGTATGTATATGTATATATGTATAAGAATTTGTATGTATGTATATATGTGTGGATAGATATATATAGAAAGAGAGGAGAGAGAGAGAGAGAGAAACAGAGAGAGAGAGCACTACAAAAGGACAAAAGGTTCTGGTAGCCTGGGCTTGCTTTCTGTGTAGGGAGTGTGTATGTGGTCACCTACATGGTGTGATCTGGGTATTTCCAGGGAAGCTGCTTTTGCTTAGAAATCTTGTTCCTCTACTGCCCTAGCATCTCAAACATTGCTTTTTTCCTTATTTTCATATAAGTACCATCCTCCTCAAGCACTCCTGGCCCCTGAGATGAGTCATGTGGTAAATCCTGGTAAATCCTGAACACCTTAATAGGTATGAGTTCATCAAATCATTTCCCCAGAATTATAGGAGAGGCTGAATGGGAGAAGAAATACACAGAGAACTCTGGGAAAGAAGAAGTGGAAAAGGGAACTTCTTTCCATATAAAAAGGACTGGGTTAGGATTCAAAAGACTTAGTTGTAAAACCAACTTTTTTGTTTAGTCACTAACTAGGTATGAGTTTTGAAAAGTCACTTAACATTTTGGAACTGAGTTTCCTAAACTAGAAAAAGTCAGGATTTTATTGCTGTTGAGCTCTTTCAGTTGTGTCTGACTCTTTGTGATCCAATTTAGGGTTTTCTTCACAAAAAATATTGGAGTTGTTTGCCATTTCCCCCTCCAGGGTTGCACTAGGTGACCTCTAAGGTTTCTGCCAGTCCAGTGATCCCATCACTCTAATCAGTTCATGATTCTCTGAGTCTATGACTTCACAGTTGTGGCTGTGCACCATTTCTGCTTATTTATGGATAATTCAGTTTGCAGACCAGAGTCTGTGGAATTAAATCTGTTTATTCCAAATCAACTAGTCAGTAGAAACAGTACAATCCAACACACTAGGCTGTTCTGCTAAAAGAAACAAAAACCTTGAGTGGTTGTTGGACTGAATTGACCGGTCAATTCAAGGAAAACATGTGATCTGGTAGCCTGAAGTAGACACAGCTAGAGGGTTATAAATACCATAGAGAGGAAAATAAATCAACTTTCCATTGCTGGTGGGAGAAATGTGTTTGGGAGAAGCAAGGGGATTCTGAGTGAAGTAAATTACCCTCTCCAATTTTATAGATCTTTAACAGTTGGGCTGTCACCTATTTTTATGATCAGATTTTTAAAGCATCAACAAAAGCCTCTGAGGTTAGGCTGTAAAGAGATGAGACTATTTTTTTCCTTATTCACAAACAACACAAAATTTATCCAGGCACATGAGAATCATCCTCTTCAAAGTAGTCCCCTCAGGAGGTTGTACACTTATTTCAGTGATACTATCCTTGCTTCAAATTTCAGGAATTGTCTTCTACTATTTCCTTAAACCCAATACAGCTAAATACAACTGGGGATGGTGGTACCTGAGTGCTAGATATGTATACTTGGTGGTATAGCATTAACGCCATCAGAAGAGATACACCCATTTGGTGGTAACAATGATTTCTCAGCACTGAGAATTTTTTGCCTCTGACAGCAAGAGATGATTGTGGTCCAGCTCCTGAATAGCAGAAAACAAATATTATTATGTTTAACTAGAATCAAGATAAGTAATTGCCAATTCTACAGTCAGATATCAACAGGTTTGTCCCTTCTTTTTGGCTTTTCAGGTTTGCTCTGGATCCTTTGCATGTTCCTGAGGGAGGTTCAGGAGTTTGGTCAGATTTGTTGTGCCTGGTTCCCAAGAAGGGTAGGAGTTCATCTAGGAGTCTTTTCATCTGTATATACTTGTTCAGGTGAGATACCTTGGGTAAATTGCAGTCAGTCCCCAGGTTGCCCAAGTCCTGATAGAAGAGCTTCCTGGTAGAAGCATTGTAATCTATCTGAAAGAGTATTGGAGTATTTGAATCAGAGTGGAGACACTTGTTTTTTGCTCTTATGCTGTGGAACCTTTCACTCTTCTTCAGTTTTACTACTACTTTTACCTTGTGAAGCCTCCCAGTTCACTGACAGGGGCTGTGACCAGAACTTTCCTGCTGGCCCTCTGACTATAGATGAGCATTCAGTTGTCCAGACCCAGAATTGGGATTAGAAGCCCACAACCTGAGCCTTGGAAGGAAACTATCAAACAATGGAGGGTTTGTAGTTTACTGGCCAGAGGCACTTCTGATGTCCTTGAAAACACAGTACTGGATACCTGGAGGAGGCAGGAGTAGGTCTTCAGATAATGCTAAACAAGACCAAAGAAGTTCCTACCATTCTCTCCAGAAGCGGACAGAACCTGACCTTGAGACAAAGTCTCAACACAGGTATCAAGATTGAATTGACGTCAATAAAGAAATAATCTAGATGGAGGGACAATTGAGACACAAACCAAGAAAAAGAGAACGACTACATCTTCCATCATAGAAATAATTGTGTTACAAATGAAGATGAGGGGTGATAATGGGGGGAAAGTGGAGCAGTATGACATGTCATAGCAAACTACAAAGCAGCAATCAGCAAAATTATCTGTTAGAAACTAAAAGGTAGAAATTCAATTAAAGAACAGATTATTAGGTATTCAACATATAGAAGGAAATGTATCACAGGCTTTACCTACTGAGGCACAGTTACTATTCAACAAAAAACTTTGAGAAAATTTAAATTATTCTTTCAGAAATTAGATTTAGATCATCTCACACTTTATTCCATGATAAGCTTCAGATATCTACATGACAGACAGAGATCATAGACATACTATCACATCATGAGGAAAAAGGAAGGAAATGAATGCCTATAATTGAGAAGTAAGAATTCTTGACTTATGAAACAAATAGGCAGGATTATAGGGGAGAAAACTCACAGTTTGACCACATAGAATTTTTGAGATTCTTTGTGTTTAAACAAAAGAAGGAAGTTAAAATTGCAAGAAAAATAGTTAACTGAGGAAATATCTGTCGAACAATTTCTCTGATAAAGGTGCAGTTTCCAAGTCACAAAAGGAATCAATTCAAATATATGAGAATGAGTCATTTTACAATAGATCATTGGTGAAAGACTATAAAAACATAGTTCTGAAAAGATGTTATTAATAATTAGAAAAATGCAAATTAAATAATTTTGAAGCTTCATTTCATACCTAAGAGATTGGTGAAAATGACATTTTTGGAGAAGCTTTGGAAAAGCAAGGCACACATTTGCTATGGATAGAAATATGAATTGTTCAGGCATTTTGTAACTTTCAAACTATGTCCAAAAAGTCCCTAAATTGTACATAATGTCTGACCTAATGAAACCATTATTAGGCCTATACCCTGAAGAAATCAAAGAAAGAGGAAAATATCCATTTGTACAAATATATGCAAATCAGCAGTTTCGTTTAATAGTGGAAACTAAGAGGTTGTGCATCTAGTAGGCAAACTATAGTACATGAATGTAATGGAATATTGTTTAGTCATGAGAAATGACAGCTGTGACTATCTTAAACAAACCTAAGAAGACTTATGAAATGAACAGAACCTGGAAGAGAATTTATACAAAAAAGATTTTATTATGAAGCAAAACTACTAAGAAATACTTAAGAACTCTTATTAATAAAGCACTTTATCCACTTTCTGATAGTGAGGTGATGAACTCACAGAAACACACACACACATATATATATGTACATATATATACATATATATACACACACACTTATATGTATAAGTGAAAGCCATAAATATATAGATAGCTATAATGCACACACATGTATGTATATATACATATCTTTAAAGGGAAGGCATTATTGCTGAATTAAATGTCTTTAAAAGACCTGATAAGTGTGAATTGATTCAGTTTGGAACTTTAATACTTAAAGTTGCTCTAATGGAAGTAAAAGAAATAACAACTTTCTAACTTTGATGACATCTTTGTAACTTATGTCCTAGCACCAACACCTACACTTACATGTACTAGGTCAGATCTTGGAATTAATAAGCCAAATTAAACCCTTTTGTATAAAAGGGACTTGATTTTCAGGTGCATTAGAAAAGAATGTTGACTGGGAATCATCTGAAATTTTATATATATATATATATATATATATATATATATATATATATATATATATATATATATATATATATATATATATATACATACACACACATATACATGTATGTGTATAGGCACACATATATACATATGTACATGTAAGTGGATGTATATATGTATATGTATGTATGTATGTGTATACACATATCATCTATAACCATTAGCTACAATTTTCAAGTTGGATCTAGTTGTTATACACCACTTAGATATAAACTCTCTCTCTTTGGTTCTCTCTAATCTTTTAGGTTTGAGGAAAATTTTAGGTCATTTTTTTTTATTTGAAAGGATAAAAAAAAAGAAAAAGAGGGTGGGGATAATGCTTCACTCTTATTTTACTTTACTATTCCATCCTACTCTATCAACATTTATTGTTTACTATGTATAAAACACCGAATTAAATGTTGGAGATGATATACTGCTATGTGTTGACAGGAAAACACTTAACTTAGAGTCAGAAAGATCTGGCTTTAGAAGTTCCTTAACTCCTCAGAGTCTCTGTTTCCTCATCAGTAATGTGAGGAATTTGTATCCAATGGTATCGCAGTCCTTGAAGAATTTTACAGACTTCATCACATTCTGGGATCATCATTAAATTCTTCCTAAGACCCTGCAAAGAGTACAGATTTGTACTAAAACTATCTGTGTTTAAATCTCAGTTAGATCATGTAACTAGTTGTATGACTTTGGGAAAGTCATTTTACAACTCTAGGCATCAGTTTGCCCGTCTGGAAAATAAGGGGGTTGAAATAAATCAGAAGTTCGTAACCTGTGGTCTTTGACCTTAAAAAAATTGATAACTGTATCATAATATACACTTTCTATTTTAACTCTATTTTCTTCATTAAAAAAAAAATGATTTCAGAATGGGTTGAGAAGTTTCACCAGACTACCCAAAGGAATTTTTTGAACCTCTATACAAAGTGCTACAATCTAGTCCTTTTGGGACTAAGACGTACTAAGTCATTTAGTACATACACACATTAATTATATCAGAAGATGCAATAGCATTAGCCTATCCATAAGCATTTATTAAGGAGTCAAATGCATACCAAGGACTGTGCTCAGCCTTGAGGACACGAATAGATCCTGCCCTCAAGGAACTTACATTCTTATAATTAAAAGTGTGTGAGAGAGTGTGCAGTGGTTTCTAAGTATGTAAATTTGTAAGTATTTTTAACACTCAAAAATAGTTAAAACTCCAGAAACAGATAAGTTCTAAGGTCCCTTTTTAGCTCTAAAACTCTGGTCCTATAGCACTAACATTTGATAGTATTTTGTATTACAAAACAGATTACATAAGTTATTTTAATTTTCTTTCCATCTTATGGGGTAGGTAGTACAAGTAGAATCCTACTTATAGAAGGGGACACTGAGTCCTACTAAAAATTGTTACTAAGCCACATTTCCGCAGCTAGCAATTGACAGAGGCACTCTACCAAGGAGAAGACAACCTGCTCCAAAATTTCTCCTGAGAAATTTTGTGCCAGACTTTTTGCAAATTATTATGCATTTTGTGGTTGTTCAGTTGTTTCAGTCATATCCAACTCTTGGTGACCCTATTTAGGGTTTACTTGACAAAGATACTGAAGGGGGTTGTCATTTCCTTTTCTAGCACATTTTGGCAGATAAGGAAATGGAGGCAAATAGGATTAGATGACTTGCCCAAGTTCACAGATAGTAAGTGTCTGAGGTCAGATTTGAACTCAGGAAGATGAGTCTTCTTGACTCCAGACCAGAAAATCTTGGTTAACTGGGATTACACCCCTCAGTCCACTTTTTTAAGTGTATGTACCCTTAGAATGAGTAACCAGCTGACACTTCAATTCACTCTCACCTGAGTGTGAATGGTTATCAAAAGGCTCTCTATCTGACAGGAAATACCTACAGTGATAGGAAATCTCTGAGCCTGAGCCAGGAACTGGGTACAATAAGTTGGGGAAAGTGAGTGCATCAAAGACAAAATTCTGCCACTTCCCGATTTTGCTGAGGGCTAGCCCTTGTGTTATGGTATGAGTGTGTTATTACTGCTTTTTCTATTATGGTCATTTAGCCCGACTTTCTGACTCAGGGCTGTCATAAACCTGTGGAGGGAAATCTTCTACCGATTTACAAGGGTGCAGGAAAATTCTCCCTGCAGGAGAGGCAGAAAGAGATTTGGGGTTTTTTTCTTTTCTTTCTTTCTTTTTTTTGTCCAGGTTTTGTGCTATTCTGTAGAAATTGCAAAAGCAAACTTGGCTACTCATTTCCTGAGGAAAAAATCAGACTAAGCCATGAGAAGAAGTGAGTTATTAGGCGAGCATAGATATTGTCTAAAGGGAAAGTTTTCACCTGAGGAGAATATTTGATCTTACAATTTTACCTCACCACTTCTGTGGGAAAGAAAGAAATCATCACAGCCCAAAAACTCATTTCTTTGTGCAATCCTTTTTTGGGTCTTGTTACACTTGAAACACCTCCATTTTTGCTGGAATTGGATGGATACTTCCTTGAGGTTATTGCTCATTGTTTGTAAAATTTCCTAAATTGCTCATCATGTATCCATCCTCTCTCCCCGCAGTTCTGTGTGTGTGTATGTGTGTGTGTGTGTGTGTGTGTGTGTGTGTATTTGTGTGTGTACATGAATAATGAAGTTTGGGGACAGAGTAAGAGTAAAAGCAGCATGATCTTTTTTGTTATGAAACCGATAGGACAGAAATCTACCAAATAATTTAAAAGATTACAAATCATACAAGAGATCAGCAGCACTTTGGAATACAGTTAACACCCCACTTAACAAGCCTTGGGGAAATCTCAACCTTCTAAACTACAGGCTGGAGTCAGAAGTAAGCAAAAAGCACCCCAGAGCCCTGGAAAACTGGTATTAGGGGGAAAAAACACAACATACCATTAACTGGAACCATACACCTCACTCTTGACCAGCTCATTCAAAGACTTACTGATTCTAATTTAACACACAATTCTGACAGGCTTGGTTATCTGGTCTCCCTGCCCACAGCAAATTAATCACAGCAAACCTGAAGGGGAAAAGTGTATGGATGAAGAGGGGTTGGTCTTAGGGACAGACACAACAAAAAGCTTAAATGAGAGCAGAAAGCATGGCAGTAAGAAAACAGACATAGAATTGAACAGGTACCCCATAGCATAATAACTGGAGTTTACAATGATGACCCTGAAACATCAACAAAGCACTAAATCCAATTCAGAACATTTTTTTACGTAAACAGAGAAGTGTGTAGTACTTCTTACAAGGGTTTCAATCCCTCCCCATCCCCCTTGTACTTTTTAAAGGTGTAACTTTGAAGTAACTTAAGTAATCTTGATGATCCTTAAGATAACAAAGAAACTTTCACATTCTGTAATTGAGGTTTCAGTTTTATAGGAAATGAATTTCTGTGCAAGGCTTCTTTTCTAAGTAATACCACATAATGAGGTAAGGGCTTTTTAAAAAAAAAACAGATTTTATTTTTATTTTATTGATACCTTTCATTTTTCTATCTTAGTCTTTTCTTGATATAGAAACTCCCCATCTCCAGCACTGTATCCTTCACAAGAAAAACAAAAACAAAAAAATTTCAGCCAAGGACCAACATCCCATTTAGGAATCTCATCTGGCATTATATTCTACATTCTACCCCTTGTCCCCACATTCCTCCACCTCCCATCTAAGTGCGTAATGTTTCAATATCTGTTCTCTGGAACTAGTATTGGTACAATTACTCGGAATTTGGTTCCCTTTACCTCTGTCTTTATGTACATAATTGTCATCACTGTGTATTCTGTTTTCACATACTGCTTGCTTCACTCTGTCTCAGTTCATACAAATTCTCTTATATTTCTCTGAATTCCTAAATTCCTCAAAGCTGCCAGAATAAATAGGAGTCAATCAAATGTCTGGGCATTATCAGAAAGAGAGAAGTGTGACTTGCTTGATAATAGCCCAGCAAGCGGGCTTTCTGGACTAAGAGAAGGCTGTTTAAAGAAACACTAATTAAGTGATAGCCAAAGTGATCACCTTTTAGTAGTTTTCACCCCAAAGTTCTGCAAAATAGGAGCTTCCACTTTAAAGAATTCAGCTGAACACAGATTCACTAATGATTGAAAATTTCTACCTATTATCGATCCCTGCTGCTCTACTGGACAACTTGGAGTTTGACACCAGTGAGTTTATGAAATAGACTGTATTTTTTATCCATTAACTGGCAGTTCATATACTGTCCAAAATCTGTCATGAGCTTTGCAGAATTTCCACCGTCCTAGTATCTCTACCAGCCAGGGATCATATATCAAGGCCTATCCAGTCCATCTGCCATAAAAGAAATGGACTGTTTTTATTCTTTCATTTCTTTCTTTATTTTTTATCTTTCTGGGCTGTTGTCAGAGTTGCCTCTTTTCTCTCATGTATTGAAAATTGGGATGCACTAACAAGCTAAATTTTCCTGTTTGACTCGTTTACCTGCCAATTAGTGGAGTCCTCTTTCTTTTAAAACCATTTGAGTAAATTCGGTTTTAAAGTTTGGAGAAAAAAAAAAGATATACTTCAGACAGGAAGCATTTTGGGCCCAAAATTTCTTCAGAAGAAAAAATATAAAGTGACACACTCCCATGAATTTCTTCTAAAGCACATTACACATTACAACCAGTCACTGTCCCGAAATCTGAGGGAATTTTGGTGTTTTTTTTCAATATGCTCATCACTGGCTCCTGGCACAACGCAGGGAAGGGTCTATTCTGCACCCCCTTTCATGCAACTATCATGTGCCTTTTGAGGAAAGGGAAGAAAAAGGTATAACCTATACATGAATCTGGCATTGCCCTTATTCAGTAGATTTCTAAAGCTTTATTTAAAATTTCCTTGTTTATCATAAATTTAGCAAACATCAGCAAATGGGAACATTTCTCATTCATTCAAGGTAACAGATAACTGGAAGGGAGAGCAAGCATGTAGTCTACCTTTCATACAATTAGGTATACATAATATATATATATATATATATATATATATATATATATATATATACACACATATGTGTGTGTGTGTGTATGCGTACAGAAGGCAAGAGACTAATATAAAACAATAATTTTTGTGGACATTCAAGATGGGACAAGTTAGTAATTCATATAATTTATAATGAATACAATTCAATTCAACAAACATTTGCTAAACAACTCTGAGGGTCACAATAGTGGATAAGGAGCTGGCCTCAAAGTTAGAAAGATCTTTGTTTAGTTACTGTTTTTGATAAAATTAGCTATGCGATCCGAGCCCAGTCACCACCTCTTCTAGCACTTAACCTGAAACATAATAAGTGCTCAATAAATCTTACTATGGCTGTCCCGTGCCTGAAAATGCTTTTCTATCTCACCTCTGTCTCTAGCTTCCTTCAGATCCCAACTAGAATCTTACCTTCTAAAAGGAGCTTTTCTTGATGATCTTAATTCAAGTGCCTTCCCTCTGGATTATGCCTAATTCGTCTTGTATATATCTTGCTGCACATAGTTGACATATCATCTCCTGCACTGAACTGTGAGCTTTTTGAGAACAAGGATTGTCTGTGGCCTTTCTTTATGTTCTCTGTGCACTATGAACAGCTTCTTCAACATAGTAGAAGTTTAATAATTGTTTGTTGAGGAGAGTGAGGAGATACTGTTTTTGTCTTCAGTCTTTCTTAGTCTAGAGGTTTACTATCCCCCTGTTCCCTGAGCAATCATGTCCACTTATCCATCTAAGAATCAACCCATTCCCATTATGCCTTTTTTCTTGGATTTTCCTATAAGTGAATCTTCTAAGTTGGAAAGCTTCCAGGCTTGAAGCTTCCAGTTTCTTTACTAATTGGAGCCTTCCCCTTTGACCTCAGGGGCTAAAAAGCAATTGAAACTGCCTAGCAAAGTCTCATCCCTCTCTATTAAATAGCTAAGCAGCACAAATCTTTAAAGACCAGTGGACTGAACAAATGTCCATAACCTCTCGAGACCATCATGTACTCCCTTTTCCTGCCATAACCTTAAGACTGTAACAGTCTTTGCTTCAAAGAGACATCTCTTGTTACATTCCTACTCCTTCCTACTCCTGTTTTGGAGTTTTAATCCTAACCACAATGTGAGGAAAATCAGTTTACTCTCCTAATTTGGAAGTATAATTCTTGATTCCTCTGTGAGAGACTTATTGAAATGTTCTATTATCTTTCCCTTGGTGTCCCTGCCTCAAGTTCCCTTGGGTGTTCCCAATTAATGGTCTTCCATTAATGACATCAAATTAGAGGATCTATTGTTTTCAGCATTTACTGACTCATCTGATTCTTCCATGAAGCCCCTTTAAGTCCTAGAAAAAAGACTTTAACATTCAGTGCCAAGTTTGGAAAATAATAAATAGGTCAGTTTGACTGGAATATAAAATAAATGAGACAGAGGAAATGATGAGAAAAAGGTCAGGAAAGGTCATGTGGAGCTAGACTATGAAGAGCTTAATACAGTGGTATAAACTCTAAGATACTCCAGGATTTTAGTGAAGAGGTAGATCAGTGAAGGCTACAGAAATTGGTTAAAGAGAGCCTGCCAGTGAATTTGTATTTCTATAGTTTTTCCAATAGATTGTCTCACTTGATCTGCATGTGGCTATGAAAGTAGACAGTGAAGCTATTTATCCCCACATTTATACATATCTTATTAACCAAACAGAGAAATGGTAAAGGGATGGTGAATGTGACCTTTATCAAGGCTTTTAAGGAGTAGATGGCAAAAGATGATGAGGAGGTCATTGTGAGTAAAGGAACATCATCAAATCATCATGCACCTGAACCTACTGTTGAATGCAAAGGACTACTAGGTGAGAAGTGAGCTTGTCTTTTAAGATTCTCCCAGTTCCTCACTACCATCCCTTGGCATCAGTGACATAACTTCTGGACAAGATGATTCTTGCCACACAGTGGCTCTTCAGCTTACCAAGACCATAAGCCATGTGCAGAGGTTTTGGTTTGTTCAACACGGTGAATGGGGATGACTGACTAAAAATACCTTCCTCCCTAGTGTGTCACAAAGTCTACAATGAGAAATTTGTTCATCTGAGTAAAGAAAATTCTTCTTAGGAAAGCCCTGATAAAATGTAAAATTATCCCTGGGGCATATAATACATTATAATTGTTGATCATGAACATGTAAGTATAACTACATTTCTAAGATAATTCTGATCTCCTTAATCTCAGTTTCCCTCCCCTTTCCCTGATATCCAATGTCCATATGGCATTTGTTTTCTGATTCTCCAAAAGAAACCAGATGTAGCAATCAACCTCAGCTTTTCTTCCTCCCAACTGCTCTCCTTGTTCTAAAATTATTCCATTGACCTCAGTTATGTATTAGAGGAAATGAATCAGATTAAATTAATTTACACTGAGCTATAAATAACTCATCAATCTTGACTTAACTCCCTGGAAGTATTTGTAGTTTAAAAACAGACAAGAAGAAATACCATGACACAGTGGAAAGAGTTTTGGATCTGGAGTCAGAGGAGGTGGATTCCAACCTCAGTTTTACCACTTATTACCAGCATCATCCAGTTTCCTTACTTGTAAAACAAGAAGATTAGATGAAATCACATGTAGCTTTTAGTCCTATGGTTTAATCCTATGATTTCTATAACCTCTGATGTATGATTTCTTAACTCAAATGATGCTAGCTCTTGCAGTATTTCAAGCAGGATAGAGTGAATTTGAGGCAAGTTAGGTATCTGTGTGTATACATGTGCATACACACACACACACACACACACACACACACACACACACACACACACACATATATATATATATATATATATATATATATATATATATATATACACATACATATGTCTATTTTGAAGAGATTTTGAATCTTCCTGGAACCCATTAAATCACACACTTCTCTTGCCTACTCATGGATGGGAATATCATGCACACAGGGAAAAGCACTAGTGACCACTCTGACAGGACAGAGTCTAGTACCCCTAAATTCATGATCCTCAACAGCAGCATTCCCTTCTTTCCTAAGACAAAGGTAATATTCTTTCCCACAATCACACAATCTCAGGGTTAGAAAGTCACCTAGTCCTCCTTGCCCATTCTAGGCAAGAATCTCCTTTATTACACCCATGAAAGATAAACATCCAAGTTCTCCCTAAGAATCTGAACAAAGGAGAATATAAATTATCCCTTCCACATTGTGACTTTCCCTATCATGATTTTGATACAACACAGACTGGTATAAGAAATTAGATGGGAAAATGTTGAGAGTTTTGAAGAAGCCATAGGCAACACATAAAGGTCAGTAGATGACACACAGCCTATGAACAAGTATTTATCCCAAATTTATAATAAGGTACTCTAAATACCCCATAAAAGAAAAAGAAAGAATTCAGACTTCTTCTCTGATACAAAGGGAGGGCCAAAAAATTTCACATCAATTTTCTAGATCATGGGGTTAGGATGTGGAAGGAAAAACTGTATTACCTTACAAAAATCACAAAATGGCAGAGTTAGAATTGACTTTAAAAATCACCTAGTACTCTATCTCAGATTAGAGATCATGAAATTGAGGGCTAGGGAGATGAATTAACGTGGGATAAAGCATGGATCTGAATCCAGGTATTAGTATTGCTATAAGATTCATAGAGCAAAGAGATATTTGAAGTCATCTAGACTACTTTTACAGATACAGAAACTGAAGCCCAGGTAGGATATGTGGCCTGCCCAAGATCATACTGCTAGTAAATAAAAAAGCCAAGATTTGAACTTAAGCACTCTACTTTTAATTCCAGGAGTCTCTCTACAATGGCCTGGAGTCTTTTGACTATGTGGACAACGTTCTTTCTAATAAATACATCATGCAGAATCCAAGACTAGACCAACAACACATCTTGGAGGTCTACTCAGCTTGGATCCATATCTGGGACTCCAGAAACAGAAGGATCTAATAGGCCAAGTATGCCTATTCACATTAAAAAAAAATCTATTCATCCCAGCTTGTACTCAGCTGATCCCTCTGTCACAGAGATCTGTTCCAGTCAAAGTAACCCAGTTCTGAGTTCCAGTCCATCCCTTGTTGGTTTATTCTGAATTATGATCCTAGAGGTCCTTTCTATATCATTTAGATGAGATGACTAGGCACAGGCAAGTTTGAATATGATATAAGCAGAATCAAATTAGAGAAGCCCATTTCATTTCTCCTTCCCTATGAATAATTTCTACCCATTTCTCCAGGTTTGACGTTTAGGGCCAAACAGAACAAGTGTAATGCCTCTTTTACACAGTGACCAGTTCAATACTTAAAGACCAGACCATATCTTCTCATCTCCAGACCAAACATATGCAGTGTTTTAAGTTGGTTGTTAAGTACAGCATGGTCTTCAGTCCCCTCATCATCCACATCACCCCCTTCTCAGGATGTGGTTTTCAATATCCTTCCCAACATAATGATGAGAAAACTGAGTAGTGTTCCGGAGGTGATATGACCAGGGTAAAGTATAAGAGGTTTATCACCTTCCTCATTCTGAATGGCCTAGCCTGAAATGGCTTTTTTTGGCTGCCATGTCAGGCATATTGATCACTCATAATAAGGATTCAGTCCACTAAAATCACCAAATCTCTTTGACCTGAACTATTTTACATGGATTCCTCCAGGCTCAATACTCCATGTCCTTCCATTGATCATCCTATGACATATTCTCCAATCCTTTCCCCATCCTGGTTGTTTTCCTTTGGCCTAGCTTATCTTTATAATACCAATAATGTAGGATCCAGAGGTCAACACAATAGTTCAGATGGAGCCTGAGTAGGACAGAGTATACTGAGACTATCACATCACTTGTTCTGGAAATTATGCCTCACAAGGTAGCCCATTTAAAAAAAAATTCCATATAAAACTTTGGATTCATATTGAATTGACATCCTCCATTGTGATCTTTTTCATGCAAACTAATTGCTAATCACTCCATAATGTAATGCTTATGGACAGTTTTTTGAACCAAGAAAAATTACATTTATTCCTATTAAAAGTTTATACTTCCTTCATTATCTTATCCTGCTATATAAATCTGTTTTAAGCCTGATTCTTGTCATTCAATATTTTAAGTATCTCTCCCACCTTCATGATACCTTCAAATGTGATGAGCATACCATCGATGCCTTTATCTAAATCACTTACAGGGCAGAGCCAAGATGGTAGACTAAAAGCAGGGATCTGCTTGAGCTCTTCCTACAACTCCTGCAAATACCTGAAAAAAATGACTCTAAAAAATTCAAGAGCTTTAGAACCCACAAAGTGACAGAGTGAGGCAAGTTTCCAGTGTGAGACAGCCTGGAATGTCCATAGGAGGTGTCTCTTGCACTGGGCTGGGAGAATATTGATCTGGGGGCAGAGTGGAGCACAGTCTAGCATGGGTCACACCAACACAGATGGGGCTGGAGTAGGCCTTAGGTGACTGAATCACTGGCAGCTGTGGCATTTTCCAGTCTTCTCAACCCATATATGCCAAAGACAGCATAAAAGTCATTGGGAAAACTCTGTTTGACCTTGTTGAGCAGGGGCACAGTCCTGCTGAGGTCTGGCTCCAGCCCTAGGGCAGAGGAGGAGGCATGGTACAGGTGGAGGCAGCAGCACTAGCAATTTTCAGAGCTCTGGACCCATAGATGGAGGTGGGGTCTGGGAATTTAGTGGCTGATACAAAAACCCTGAATCCTGGGACAGTACACCTACTCCTAACTCCACTGGAAGCAGATGCCTATGTTGACAAAGAGTTAGAAAGTCAAATATTTGGTTAGGAAGATGAGCAAACAAAGGAGAAAAAGTCAGATTATAGAATCTTAGTTTGATAACAAAGAAGACCAAAACATACAACCAGAAGACAAAAAAGTCAAAGCTCCTACATCCAAAGCCTCCAAGAAAAATATGGATTGTTTGTAGGCCATGGAAGAGCTCAAAAAGCATTTTGAAAATCAAGTAATAGAAATGGAGGAAAAATTGGGAAGAGAAATGAGAGTGATACAAGAAAATAATGAAAAATGGATCAATAGCTTGCTAAAAGACCCTCCCCCAAAATACTGAAGAAAATAACATTTTAAAAAATAGACTAACCCAAATGGCAAAAGAAGTCCAAAAAGCCAATGAGGAGAAGAATGCTTTAAAAAGCAAGATTGGTCAAATGGAAAAGAAGGTCCAAAAGCTCACTGAAAAAAATAATTGTTTCAAAATTAGAATGGAGCAAATGAAAGAAAATGATTATATGAGAAATCAAGAAATTATAAAACTGTACAGCATTAAATATCTCATTGAAAAACCACTTACCTGGAAAATAGATCCAGGAGAGATAATTTAAAACTTATTGGACTATCTGAAAGCCATAATAAAAAAAAAGAGCCTAGATATCATCTATCAAGAAATTATTAAGGAAAACTGTCCTAATATTCTATAACCAGAGGGTAAAATAAAAATAGAAAGAATCCACCAATCACCTTCTGAAAGATATCCCCAAAGAAAAACTCCTAGGAATATTGGAGTCAAATTTCAGAGTTCCATGACCAAGGAGAAAATATTGCAAGCAGACCGAAAGAAACAATTCAAGTATTGTGGAAATACAATCAGAATAACACAAGATCTAGCAGCTTCTACATTAAGGGATTAGAGGGCTTGGAATATGACATCCCTGAGGTCAGAGGAGCTAGGATTAAAACCAAGAACCCACCTACCCAGCAAAACTGAGTATCATATTCCAGGAGAAAGAAATGGAATTTCAGTGAAATAGAGGAATTCTTGATCAAAAGACCGGAGCTGAATAGAAAATTTGACTTTCTGATATAAGAATCAAGAGACGTATGAAAAGATAAACAGGAAAGAGAAATCATATGGGACTTATACTTGAACTATTTACATTCTGACACAGAAAGATGATATTTGTAACTCCTGAGACCTTGCTTAGTATTAGGATAGTTGGAGGAAATATAGGTGAATAGACAGACAGACAGATAGATAAATAGAGATAGATAGATAGATAGATAGATAGATGGCATAGGGTGAGTTGAATATGAAGGGATGATATCTAAAACTAAAATTAAGAGGTGAGAGAGGAATATATTGGGAGAAAGAGAAAGAGAGAGATAGAAGGGGTAAATTATCTCACATAATAGAGGCAAGAAAAAGGTTTCACAATGGAGGGGAAGCAGGGGAGACGAGAGGGAATGAATGAATCTTACTTTCACTGGATTTGGCTTAAGGAGGGAATAACATATACACTCAATTGGGTATCTTACCATATAGTGAAGTAAGGGAGAAGGGCATAAAGGTGGGGTGATAACAGAAGGGAGGGGTAGATTGGGAGAACAGGGTAGTTAGAAGCAAATATTTTTCAAAAGGGACAGGGTCAAAGTTGAAAATAGAATTAATGGGGGCAGGATAAGACAGAGGGAGATATAGTTAATCTTTCAAAACATGACAATTATGGAAGTGTTTTGCATAACTACATATATATAACATATTGAATTGCTTGCCTTCTTACTAAAGGTGGATGGGGAGAAAAGAAGGAAGAGAATTTGGAACTCAAAGTTTTAAAAACAAATATTAAAAATTTTTTACAGGTAACTGGGAAATAAGATAGGCAATATTGTATAGAAATCTGTCTTGCCATGCAAGAATATAAGGGGAAAGGGGATAAGAGGGGAGGAGATAAAAGGGAGGGTAGACTGAGGGAAGGGTAATCAGAATGTATACCACATCAGGGTGTTAGGGGAGAGATGGGGAGAAAATTTGGAACTCAAAATCTTGGGTAAATAAATATTTAAAACTAAAGAAAAATAATTTTTTTTAAATAAATCACTTACAAAATACTACACAGCCAAGGACTTGTATCTGTGACACTCAAATGTAGATGTCTGTCCAACCTGATATCAAGCAATTAAATCCTACTCTTTGAGCCTGTTCACTCAAAAGGGTCTGAATCCACTTAGCTATGCTATCCATCTAGTCAGCCTCTTTACATTTCCTTGTTGGATTAAGCTAAGATATATAAGGAGAAACTACCTATTCGATTTTGACCCTTGTGAGGTTAGGGACTCAGTCATAGACATTTCTACACCTTGAATAGCATTTATTTCAGCACAGACTATATGAATAATGAACACATGTGTCACTCAGTTCTTTTTGCCTCAGTTTCCTCATCTGAAAAAGGAGGGATCTGGGCTAGATAATAACAACAGTAATATTTATAAAACAACCAGCATTTATATAACACTTCACAAATACTGCCTCATTTTAATTTCACCACAGCCACATAATTTAAGTGCAATTATGATTCTCATTTATAACTGAGGAAACTGAGGCAGAGGTTAACCAACTTAACCACATAGCTAGGAAATATCTGAGGCTGGATTTGAACTGAGGTCTTTCTTCATTTAAGTTCATCACTTTATCCACTGTTTCACCTAATTCAAATGACTTTTAGTCATTTTTCTTCCTGATCTAAATCTATGATATTGTGATGTTTGGAGTTCCTTCATGTCAAAAACATTACATATGAAACTTTAGTTGGGGAGGACTGTGGAGCAAGAATATTACAGGGTATGGTGACAGTCCCTTTGATCTTTACAGAACTGATGTCAAAGTAAGCTCCCCCCACATAATCGTCATACTGTTTTCTACATAGCTTATATTTTCTTAAGTCCACTCACTTCTCCCCTCCCCCGCCAACACATCTCAGATGGAAAATACACATCACCATTTGCATGTTCTCTGTTTCATAGCTAGTAGGCTATCACTGAACCATAAGGTTACTAGGACATGTTGTCTCTACTGGGGAAATAGTGTAATAATTAGTTATGTTTCCATTTAAGTAACACCAGAAAAAGTTTAATTAAGACTTTTAATTAATAGTTGAAATATTAATCAATCAATAATTATGGCTATGATTATAAGATGTAATTGAGCTTAATTGGAGGGGCTGATTAATGATCAGAATAAACCTTTCAAATGCTTTGTCTTGAAAAGAGTTGAAAGTAATGGATTCCAGTCCAAAATGTTAAAAAGGAATCCTAGGATCTCAGATGAAAATAACCAGGCAGCAATCACAATCTCAAATTGTGGGAGGACAAGTATATGACCAAAGTAGAAGAAATGAAGCTATTGTTTCACTTACACACTATTATATTATGAATTTGTACAAATTTGAGATTAATGGGGGAGAGGCATGCATCTGAGAAAGTGTGGGGAAAAAAAGTGGGAAAAAACAATTGAATCACACCATTTCCTTTAGAAACTCATTTTTCAAGAGATACTCCCTCCATCTACAAGGGCAAGATGGTTGTGAGAATTCAAATGACATTCTATCAGCATATCTTAGTAATGGATTTGGTACAGGATCAGGCTTCTCATGGAAATGTTCCCTGTTTATTGGATACTGACCTCTTTCACGCCTGCACCTTCAGTTCTAATCGAGTCCAAGTGGCTACCGGGACCGAAGTCAATTCCACCTGAAGATGGCTCAATTCTCTTTGGAGAATGTGTAGGTGATCTCATTTAATTCCCGTCTAACTGATAAGGGGCCGAATCCCAAAACACATTCCCCAAATGGAGACATATTGGCTCTGGGGTTGGGGTGAGCAGTTGTTTTTCTGAGAGTAGAATCAGGACCAAGTTATTGATCCCACAAACCACTCTCAGGAAACAGCCCAAATGTAGTGCTTGCCATCACTGACTACAAACAGGATTAGTTTTCAGGGAAGACAACCTGGCAAAGCATTTTCAAAAGTCAATCGGTCCCCTGAAAAATAAAAATCAATTTGGGCTGCAAAATGTGATTTTGCTGATCCCATGTTTACCAAAGATCATGACACCTAAACTTATCCCTTCCTTAACACTACAGGTATGTATTTATATATGTAAGCATGCATGTGCATATATGTATATATACATGTATATATTTATATAGATATACATGCACAGTCATACCCACACCCACATATATGTATATCTGTATGCACACACAGATAAATGTATCTAAATATATATATGTGCATATACATTGACACATACATATGTAAATAGATACATCTGCATATTATATATATATGTGTCTATGCGTGTACACCACCACATATACCTTTTAATTATTCCTGATTGAATCTAATATTATATTTCTTTAATCTTAGCTACTCAGGCAATTCAATGTTTATATTAATAAGCATTTGCAGGACACTTATTAGATACTCAGTCCTGGGACAGTCACTGTGGGGTATATGAAAAGAGGAGATGGGAATCCTGGACTTCATGTGAGGGGATTGCAATCTAGTTGGGGAAGCAAGACATAATTCAGTTAGAGAACAATTCAAGGACATATATAATTAAGTGCAAAAGTTTAGGATTCAGGTACTAGAAGATTCAGAGGAGAGATAAATTAGCATATACCAGAGTAATCAGGCTTCATAGAGGAGGTTTGACTATGCAGGATAGGCAGGATTTGAATAGGTAGAGAGAAAAACATTCTTCATAGTGTGGGGGAAGCTGTCAAAAGGGTCATTTCACGAGATATAATCAACTCATTGATAAACTGAATTTGGTATTTCAGAACTATTTGTTTTTTATGGTGTGTGAGGAGGCAGCCAAAGAGAACACAAGCAGTTGCCATCAGCAAACATTGTCAGATGCCTTACAAAGTGCCAACACAAATGGCCATGAAAATCAATCTGAAAAATGGCTGAGGTGTTAATGCAGGTTATGTGAAATATCTTACCAGGACTTCTGATTGCCATAAACCCTACCCTTATGTTCAGGCTCCTAACTTCCAAGCTGGTATTTCTTAGTGTGTTAAGGTAAGGGAAATTTCCTGGTTTCAGTAATGTCATCAATTGGGTAAAAATCATCTTTAGTGCCCCCTTCTTTTTTCATCCTTTATTTTTCCTCTCTCACAATCATTTTTTCTTGAATCACATGCTCCCATGCATTACACTAAGGGATTAAATAGCTCTGAAAATCAATGATTTATCATTTATTTATTTTAAAATCATTACTTAGAGACCATTTCATCCCCATCATCATTTTACAGAAAAGGAAACTGAGGTCCAGAGAGAAGTGATTGCTCAAGAAGTGACTGCTACTCAGTCAGTAGCTAATAGAGACATAATTTGAAACCAGGTCCTCTAATTATGAATGCAGTGCTGTTTCTACCATACCATTAAATGTCTTCTCCCTCTCCACCCCCAAACCCCTACCAAAGTATATATGCACTTTTATTAGTGGAATTTTAGTTATCAATCACAAGCCAATGGAAAAGAAAGCTTTTGAATGTGAACCTCCCTAGTCCCTTCAAATCATGTAGGGAATTATATAATTGTCTTGACATAAAGCAAGTCTTGGTTTGGGGTTCTAGCCTTCTGTTCTTATCCTGTTCTGAAGCTCTGACAACTGTACATCACTCTGTTGAGTGCAGTAGACAAGAAGAAGATGTGATCATCAAAGACCTAAGGCTGTGAGGACAAGTTTAATTACTTAAATCTGTACAGCCTGGAAAACATAATGTTTAATGGAGTAATCGGCTAGAGGATGTGGAATTTTAAACAGTATAGACTATGTCACTAGAGAAGACTGTCGGCAGAACAGTGGAGATGATAAAACCCTAGTGCATAAATGGTGTCTGACGAAAGTCTTAGATGTTCATAAATCAATAATTGATAAAATGTACTCTGGTGTAACTAAGTAGATTTTTATATGGTAGGTTGAATAAACTGATTACAGGATACCACGGGACTCTGTGGAATTAGGAAATGAATTCCATTCACAGAAAGGAATCAGGGCTAGGAGTTGGTATAGAAACAACTAAGTGTAGATATTGATTGTATTTAAGCCACTCACACCACCTGAAAATTAGAAAACCATTGAGGTGGCCATGACCTAGGCTAAGGGATTTTCTTCAAAGTCCCAAAGGTTATAAGTTTGCAACGGATGGAATTCTTTTTCATTTTTCTTCATCGTAACATTTCTTAGTCAGGGGTAGGGAGAAGAGAAAGGTGAAGGTTCATTGTCTAGGTGGGTGTGGTGGTTATTATGGGGGGGCATAAAATATGTGCCAGTGATTTGAGATGTGCTATGAGTTTGGCTTCTTCCTTCCTTCCTTCCTTCCTTTCTTCCTTCCTTCCTTCCTTCCTTCCTTCCTTCCTTCCTTCCTTCCTTCCTTCCTTCCTTCCTCTCTTCCTTTCTCTCTTCCTCTCTCTCTTTCTTTCTTTTTTTTTGGTGTAATCACTTTCCCTAAGCATAACCCAATGTACTATTATTTACATTGTTCCAGTAAGCATAATGCTGTTGATGCTAATGATGATAATGGACTAGAGTATTTGCAAAGTAATATATATATATATATATATATATATATATGTATATGTATACGTGTATGTACATGTGTGTGCATGCATGTGTGTGTATTTTATTCTTACCACAACTCTGTAAGGTAGACACTATTATTACCAACATTTTACAGATAAGGAGGCAGTGACTTGCCCAAGGTCACATAGCTAACAGATATCTGAGGCAGGATTTCAACTCAGGACTCCTTAACACCAAGTCTATCACAAAGAGCAGTTGTAATTATTATAGCAGAATAACTGCCCTCTGGGAGACAAGTTTTGCAAAGTAAATTAATGGTGGGTTTCCTGCAAACTCTGGAACCATGATCCAGATACACAAGTCTACCAAAAAGGAAATGAAGAGCCAAGAAGGTACTATCAGGAAGGAAGTGCCCATGGACTTCATGACCTAGAGTCTTCAGTCCTCAAACTCTTCCCTCTTCACTGTGCCTAAGACCCCGTGTAGTTCATGCATAGTGGAGTCATCTAGACAACTATACTAGGACCAACATGCAACACAGGGAAACCCAGTGACCCACAAGGCTATGAGTTTCCCAGTTATATGAAAGATCTATCATTGTTCTGCTGTATCACACACCTGTTTCCCTCAATCTTCTTCCTCTAGAGATAAACACATCTACAAACATATCACAGTGGATTTGGTTATTTAATGGCAATAATAGTAACAACAACCACCAGAAATTCTGATTTTCCATGCTTTTCCATGCTGCCTACAGAAAACCTATCTTCTTGCCCTGACTTTGTCTCCCTGTCTATGTTAACGTTTATTTCAACAACTCAGAAATTTCTCTATGGCTTATTCTAAGGACAAATTGTAGTCTCTGTTAATCCCGAGGGAAGTGGCTTTATGTGAGAAATGATTCTCAGGGTACCACTCATAGAAATTCATAGCTAGGAAGGGGTGACCAGGCAAGGAGCTAAGGTCATTCAATTTGACAGGCCTTTGTTAAGCATATACTTTAGACAGAGATCTGTGATACTTGTTGGGGGGGGACACAACATTTAAATAAAACATGGTCATTGCTCTCATAGTCTAGAGTCTAAGGTTCTGACACCTGTCCTGACACCTTCAGTCCCCAAGAGTTTTCTTCGTCTCTCAGCTAGTAATAGCAGCATTTATAGCCTGAACAGTTCACAGTATTGTAGTCAATTATAATATTTAATTAACCGTAGAATTGTATAGCTGAAAGGAAGCAGAGACTTTTTAGTTCAGTGATTCTTAACCTGGGGAACATAAACATTTTTTCTTTTAAAAATACTTTCATAACTTTATTTTCCTTTTATTTGTATTTTTTGTAATCCTGTGCATTTTACTGGATACATTTAAGAATATTATTCTGAGGTGTCCATAGGCTTCATTAGACTGCCAAAGGCCCTTGACTCACACAAAAAAGCCTAAGAATCCCTGGTCTAAGTCAACTAGAGCTAGAAGAAACCTTTGACTCAGTTAAGCATAGACTAGGGAGTAATAGGAGGTTAAAATTCAAAGGAACTTTAACTTCATCATTTGGTCAACCAGAACCTCTGAAAAAGTGATACCTAGAGTTATTTCCTCAGTGGACACAAATCATGTGAAATTGTGGCTCCATGGACCTGATGTAAGCAGTTTGCACATTTCTTTCAAGTAGGAACAGGCTCACACTATAACAAATGATTGGGGCAAGAGTACTTCTAGTCTACAACCTTGTGGGTCTGTGACCCTAGAATAATCCTGGAATATGCTAGCACTTCCCAGGGACAGCCATGCTCTAATACTGTCTTGTAGATGTCTTCTTTATTCTTTATGTTTCATATTTTCTTCTCCTCTTTCCTTCAGTAAAGTGGTTCAGATTCTTAATTAAAAGATTCATTTCTATGGCAGTTCCTATAAAGCAAATTTGTGCACATGAAGCGAGAGAAAAGAGAGAACAGAAGGAGGAGGGAGCATGGTCTGTGTTCCTCCAGATACAGAAACGTTCCACTAATCTTTTTCGCACCTTGTGGAGTTTCAATTTTCCCTTAAAAATGTGGATTAAACAAAGTTGCCAAAAAACATATGCTTCCATGTCAAACATTTCACTTATTTGGGAGTGTGGAAGCAGCTTGAGAGCATGAGCTGCCTCTGCCTGAGGAAATGGAACTCAGTGGCCTGGCTTTTAATTGGAATCACGCTCTTCTGAAAATGAGATGTGGACACTAGATATGTTCTGATGTTAGCTGATCCACTCTGGGGGCTGTGTATGTTTCCCAAAAGGTCACTCACCAGGGAGGCTATGGGACAGCAACCCAGACCTGTTGCCAACTTCTCCCCTGACCATACCACTTTAGACTATCAGATTTCACAACTAATCAGGGTTGGGATGAGTCACTACTTGATAGAGGAGACCTCCAAGGAAAACCCATCTGCTACAGGCAAGCAGCCCAGCTAAGGCAGGAGACAGAACTTCATACTCCCTCTGAGTCAGAACTTAAGTCATGAAGTTCCTGAAATTAGATTGCCTGAGAAGGGAAGCATGGAGTGGGGAGGAGAAGGTGCAAGGGAGCCTTCACAGAATAGCAAGGACAAATCCTTGTCCCTTGTTCTTATGAATGACTTTACCCAACTTCTCTGCCACACTTAAGAGCACCACACAAATGACCTTCCTTTTTCTTTTTTTGCTGGTACATTTACTAGGTTTTCATATTATTTCGAAGATTCTGATTCTGGCTAGCCTAGGAAGAGGGATAGGAGTGATAACTCAGATATCTCACTCAGACAAATTCAGGCTGGGGTGGGAGACAAATCCCATAAATGAACAAAGAAATGAAGAGAAACAGACTCTTACCTAGAAGAGTTGAAAAACCTGAGTTCTTGGTCTGGCTTTCTCACTACTTACCTGGTGTAACCTTAAGGGACTTAACCTTTTGCCTTCACATCTGTCAAAATAGGGATATTAACACCTGCCCAGCCTACCTAATGGGATTGACATAAATATCTAATGAACAAAATTACATGAAAATACATGGAAAAATGTGGAGTCTGATTCTCTAAGGTCATTTTTTAATATGATAATGACATATATCACTCATCCTTCTCACAATACACACTGAATAGATAATCCTTAAGTTGCAGTCTAACACTACCAGAAATATTTCCCCTTTTAATTGAACAATAAATTAATCAGGATTAAAAAAAAAAAGTTCCTTCCTTAGGTAAAGCACTCTCAGAGATACATGTGCTTTCAGGAATATTCAAATCCTCCTCATTCCTTCTCCAGGACATTCCCTGGCCAAGTTCTGATTAATGGCTGTATTTTGCACCCTCCTGTCTTTAAGTGAATTTAGAGTGAATGTCAATGGTAACTGTTTCTCTCTAGAACAGCAATCTTGAGGGTCTCCTCTCCCATTTTGATTTTTTGCTTTATTTTGTTTTCTTCTTAATTAAAGGGGCCAACCTTTAACTCATTTCTTAATAGGTAAGGCCTGTTCCCTGAATGGGCATTACCTTACTTTAAGTGAGTACCTGAAAAAGCCTTAGCCTTAGTCTCCCATTGCATTCTGGGCCATCTCCAGTCATCCTAATGAATATCTGGTCCAGATGACTAAGGAGAAGAACATAAGACTGATAACCTTGCATAGCCCTCCCTCACTCAAATCAAAGTTAACTGCAAGTTATGTCATCATTTCCCTGATGTCATGGTCCTCTTCAAAAATGAAGGACAAACACAGCAACCTAGGATCATAGGAACTGTGCATCTACTCACGCTCAATCACATGATCACATATTTGAAGGGGATTCTCAAACCCTCTCTTTAAAGTTTCCAGAATAACAATCATCTCCAGAACATATGTGACAAGTGGCTGACAAGTGGCCATTTTATCTCCTCTCCCTTTCTCTCTCTCTCTCTCTCTCTCTCTCTCTCTCTCTCTCTCTCTCTCTCACACACACACACACACACACACACACACACACACAAATACCCCTTCAACACTAGCCTTCCATTACATTTCCATTTTAAGCATGAATTCTCTATTCAAAGGCTTTAGTTTCTTGCTCACACTTGCAGTACCAACACAGCCTATCTAGCTGACAAAAAAATTTGCTCTCTAAAACTTGAATTCAGTCAAATGGCCATGCCCAAGGACCTAGAAGGCCACCAGTAGCCTTGAGGTCACAAGTTCCCCACCCTCGATTCTACACTATTTCTTTATAGCCTAAGAAAGGTGGAAAGTCATTAAAATTACGGACAGCTGCCTGCCACGTTTTATTTGAGATCACATCCTTTTCCTCTCTAATGTCTGTCAATAGGAAGGACGGATGATAGGAACATTAGAGATCATCACTTCATACATGAAGAAACTGAAGTGATATGACTTGCTACAGATCATACAGGTAGTAAGAATAAGACCTAAGTCTTCTGTTTAGGTCCTCTGCCTCTAGATCTAAGACTTCTTCCTACCATGCTGTTTCCAGTCTGAATGTCCCCCAAAGAATAAATGTTTCTAGGTAGAAATACAGTAAGGATTACCCATCTGAAGTTAGTAAATAGATTCCTGATTATGTGCTCCCTAACTTTCATTATGTCCTAAAAATAAGGATAGCGACTTGAACTATGATTTCATTGAGATAAGGAACTCTTAGGTGAGGAAAATTCCTCTACCAGGGCATCTTAGCACTTTCTCTGAAGCTTATAGTCCTACAAAATTGCCCAGAGGACTTAGAGTCTGCATGTTACACAGCAAGTAAATGAAAGTGGCAGTGGAAGTCACCATTTTTGTCCTAAATTCAGACTATGATCAGTGTCAGGCATTTAAACCACCTGCCTGGTATGATTTCATACCAAGCCAAAGTGTCTCCTCTACTACATTTTTGGAACCTGTAATTCCACAATCATAGAGTAATGCTTTGGGGTCTTAACAAAGGACTTTTAGTCTTCCAGAATCACCTAATGAAACCGCATATGTCCCTGGGGAAAATCATATCTAGAAACTGTTACCATGTTCTCAGCATAGAATAATTGATGAATACTTGCAGTCAGGGCAGCTAGATAGGGCATGGAGTCAGAAGGACCTGAGTTCATACCCAGACTCAGATACTTATCAGTTGTGTGACCCTGGGCAAATCACCTAACCTTCTTTGCCTTAGTTCCTCATCTGTAAAAATTATTTAGAGAAGAAAATGGCAAACCACTCCAGTATCTTTGCCAAGAAAACCCCAAATGGGAAAAAAGAGTCAAACATGACTGAAATGACTCAACACCAATAATAACAAAACTTGTTAGTTTTGAAGAATAAGGAGAATAAGTGGAAATGGAACAAAACAGGTATTTATAAGTACCCAGCTGAAATGGGAGGTGAGACATCCTCAGACAAATGCAATCTTATTCTAGGCCAGTCTTTCGAATGACAATCCTAGAATGACAAATGATCTATATGGGGGAAATATGAGCTATGCAGGAGTTCGGCATCATGAAGACTGAAGTTCACTTTCTAATACTCTGTGAGAAGCAAAACAATAGTGTTCTTGTGCTACTTAGACCAGGACATTAGGGGCTAAGTAAGGATGTGCTTCCTAAGAGGGCCAAGTCACCTGTGCTTAGGCATGATGCTGTGTAGAACAAGAGGCAGTCTGTGAGATAACTGTAGAACAACTTCTTAGGAAGCAGCTCAGTGTCAAGGAGAAATCATTGAACTGACAATTGACACCAGTTCTCTCAATTTTTCTTTCTACTTGACATGGGACCTTAGAGAATTCTTTTTGATTTAGTTCCCTCATGTTGGTTGTTGTCCTTCATTCTTGAAGAGAATCAAAATGACATCACCATGATAAAGTGAAGTTTCAATGTGTATGACTGTGGCTGATTAGACCAAGATGAGCTCAGAATGCTCTACTACAGGTTGGGCACAGATAGTTCATGTGAACATTTGGAGTGGATACTCCAAATTTGTGCATCCTACATTTCCTTGGTGCTGTCTCAATTCAGCTTTACTCATAGAACACAGTACACTTTCTGATGTGGACATGCCATGCTGAGCTGTCCTGTGCCAGTGTCTCCCATGTTGCACAATCAAATCCAAAGTTCTTGAGAGAGACCTTAAGAGTATCTTTGTATCGCCTCTTCTGACACTATGTGAGTTCTCCATAAAATAATCTTTTTGACAAGTGTGTGTTTTCCAATCAAACAATGTGACCAGCCCATTGGAGTTGCGCTCTCTGAAGCACAGTTTGTATACTTGGCAGTTCAGTTCCAGCAAGGACCTCAGTGTCTGGTACCTTATCCTGCCAGGTGATCCTCAGAATCTTCCTAAGACAGGTGACGTCTAAGGCCTCTTTACAACTTAAACATTCAATGTGATAATTTGGAAAATCTTGAAGTATAATAATAAGACATAATTTAATATTCACATTGTTTTTTGTTGTTAATGTTGTTTTCCTCACAAGTAGGGTTTTTCAACTTCTGATGATCGACAAGGGAATACTTGTAATGGCAGAAAGATATTCTGAAGTGTTAATAAAAATAGCTTTTTATGAGTTTTATATTTTGAGGTAATTTTAATAGTGTTAAATTATATTTATATAATTTAAATCTGCACAGTGCTTTATGTAAAAATCTAGTTTTAGCCTCATATATACATTATCTTTGAAATAGGCAGGATAGGTATTATTTTCCCCATTTACTGATGAGATAATTGAAATTTAGAAAAGTTAAGTGACTAGGCCACAGCCACCCAAGGAATAAAGGTGTGGGATAAGATTTGGACCAACTGAGATGCTCTTGCCTACAAGTTTAGTATAATGCTCTGGCTTCTCTGCCTTCTTCCTTCACCATTCAAGTATTTATTGAGCACCTGTTACATATTAACACTATGTTAGATGCCATAAAGGATAAAAGAAGAGGAAAAGCATAATTCTTTCCCTAAAAGAGTTCACAATCTAATTGTACAGTGTCAAACTCTGAGTCTTGCACACAGTACAATAGACACAAATTTTTTTTTATTAAATTGAATTCAAGAGACACGTATTTGGATTGTAGTTGATATTTAATAAATACTCATTGACTTGTTGACTTAACAAATCTGACAGGCAAGAGATACCACCAAGCAAAGCAACAGGTAGACACATGTTAAAGTGTACAGAGCTGACTGACACGCTACAGCAGTTTACATAAAGAAGCAATCAATGGGGTCCATCATAGCCAGGAAAGAATTCCTAGAGAGAGTAATCTTTGTCCTTGGCTTTGTGGGTTTGATTAGGTGGAGACAAGTCAGGATTTTATTGAATGTGCATAAACAGCTGATTTAGGGCATGTTGGAGGTGGCAATGAGGATACCATACTGACTGGAGCTAAGTTTTATATTAAGAAAAAGTGGCTGATATTGTTGAATATGTAGGATAAGACGAGATCATAGAGGGCCTTGAAAACCAAGAAAAAGGAATTTAAAATAAAAGTGATAGATAATAAAAACATTGTATATTTTTGAATAGCAAAACATATAATGAATAAGATCAATGAATGAGATTTCTTTGCCCAAAGGAATTGAACAGAATGATCACCTTCTATCCTTACTGAGGACAGCTAGAGCAATCTGCCTAAACCTCATATGTGTGTTCCTCACACGTTTCATCTCCCATCCCCATAGCTTTATGCAGGATTTTCCCAACTCTGAGATGTACCTCCTTTTCCTCTTAGCATCCTTGGGATTCAGCTCAAACCTAACCTTCAGAAACCCTTTCCTAGTCTCTCTCCATCTCTAAATGCCGTAATCTCCATGACTAAGAGTATCAATTCTGTATAGATTTTGTTTTACCATTTCATGTACATGTTGTCTTTCCTACCAGGATGTAAGTTCCTTGAGGAGGGGGATAATTTTGGCTTTTTGTTTTTCACCCAGTGCTTAGCATAGTGCCTCACAGATAAAAAATACTTAATCAATGCTTGTTAATTGTGTACTTTCTATGGTTACATTTATTAATGTTTAATTTACAATCTATCCTGTGATTTTATTTATTTGTCCCCATTTAAGAGCTGTTGCTCCTGCCTCTGTATGTTTCTCCCAGATTATTTCATGTTACAGAATTATAGACATTCTTTTTCTTCTATTCTTCTTAAAAAAACAAAGCAAAACAAAACACAAAAAGAAAAAAACCCGACAAAAAATCCCTGTACCCCAGAGCACACAGCCCTAGTTCCTGGGAGACTAAGCAAGCTCTAGGCCTGGTGCTTTCTTCTGTGCTCAGGGTCTAGGGGTGGTATTTTTTTTTCCCTGGCTTGAAGTTTCTTCCACTCATTTATAGTCCAAATTCTTGGGACCTGGCTGAAAAACCCGAGGCAATTGAATAACTCATCTTATCTGTCTGCCGTTCTAATGCATTACTCACCCGATAAAAATTAGATTTATCTAAATTAGATTCATTTAAATTCCCTTGCCTGTCATCCTGGTTAGAAAACAGGAAGGTTCTCTTTCTCTTTTAGAAATGAACCTCCCTTTACAAACCTCTTACTCACAGTGAGAAAAGATACACACACACACACACACACACACACACACACACACACACACACACAGTAACAGACCTCCACAGAACCCAGCTCATCAAGAGCTCAAAGATACAAGCAGCTTCATATTAATGAGATCTTTGACTAGGACATGACGTTGGTTTAACAGCAGTTTCCGTAAAGTGTGGCGTGATTGAAAATTTGCTGAAGTTTATTCTTAGCTCCTTCTTTTTGGCTTCTGCAACATGTTAACAGCTTGTGCATTTTGTAAGGCCTCCTTTCATCACCATGGCAACAGTTAAAACTTAAGGTGTATATGACGAGTGGTCTGGTGGAGCTGTTGGCTGCTGGCGTGCTGGGACATCTGCACCAAGGGAATAGCATAGCCAAGGCTGCTGCTGATTACAGGTGAGCTCTATTTCAAGGAAACCAGCTCTACAGAAGCCTAGAATACCAAAGCACCATGGGCTGGTTCTCCACTTTACAGATAATAAGCCCACCAAAGGCTACAGAGTAGAGCAGGGGAAAGAACTGGTTTTAGATGAGTAAAATCTAGGTTCAGAACCAGGCTCTACTACTAAATACTTTGTGAATTTGGACAAATCATTTCATTTCTTTTGGTGTCAGCTTCCTCACTTACAAAACAAGGGATTTGGACTAGATATCTCTAAGGGCCTTTCAGGCTCTACATTGTATGATTTTTTACATTCTCTAAATGATCACTATAAGATACAGAAATCACTAGCCATGTCAGAGGAAAAAAAAAGCAGCCATGTAAGTCTCTTAAATAAATCCATCAAGGTCCATTGGTCTGTTTCTAATGTACATACATATATAGAA
This sequence comes from Potorous gilbertii, assembly GCA_028658325.1. Lineage (NCBI taxonomy): Eukaryota > Metazoa > Chordata > Mammalia > Diprotodontia > Potoroidae > Potorous > Potorous gilbertii. Next base: position 599,515,174 of record CM053769.1, on the reverse strand, counting down.
TAGATATACATTACATATATACATACATACACACATATGTGTGTATTACTTTTTACTCAGCATTCTGCTCTATCCTGTGAGAATATATAAAGGAATTTTAGGCATTCTTGGTGATCTCTGAGAGGCAGCATTGAAACCAAGAAAATTTGAGTTCAAGCCCCATCCCTAACACTCTTAAGTTGTATTAATACAGGAAGTTCATTTAACCTCAGTGTCTCATACATGTTTCTCAGATTATATAGATGAGTTGGACATTTGTACCAGTGGATAGTTTTTCTACATATGAAATTTTATAAACTCATGAACTAAAAAGTCCAAATTAAAAATTAAAAAAGAAAAATAAATCATTGTTTTCAAGGAACTGCTAGTCTATTTGGTGGAAGCAAATGTTGGTATACATGAGACAGAAAACAATATAAGACCAGGTATGATTAAGTTCTTGCAGGAATAACACAGATGATAAATTCTATTATGAAGTCATGAGAGAGAGAGATTACTGTGGGCTGATTTAAAGTTTCATGGATCATAGGATCACACCTTTAGAGCAAGAAAGTAAGGCAAGTCTGCAAGACAATAGGCATTTATTAAGTGCTTACTATGTTCCAGGCATTGTACTAATGACTAGAAGGACAAGTACAAGTAAAAAGAAAGAAGAGACTTACATTTTATTGGGGGAAGACAGCAAATAAAAGGGCTTTTTTGAGGGATAGGGATGAGATGTTACTCATGTAAGGGCATTGATGGCAAAGTCTAGAGAATCAGAAACATAGATGAAAGGGGAATGAAGCATGACCAGTCTGTGTCCATTCCTGAAAATGAATAGTGCCAGAAAGACCTCACCAATGAGAAAAATAGGCCAGAATGTTGGAGTCTTAATCTAGTAAGAGAATATCCCAGGAAGAAATTTCAGAGATCTTCTCATTTTGCAGACAACCAAGCTGTAAAATGAAATTTAACCAGGAAAAGTAGATAGATAATGTCACATAGATAATATGTCAGTAGCAAGATCTGAATTAAAGTCCTTTAAGTTCAAAGCCAATATCCTTTTCACTTTACCATTCTGTGTCCTTGGAGAAAGTATGAATTGCTTTGGACTTTGAAAAATAGTTAAGATTTTTTTTACTAAATAGAGTGGAAAGAGGTAGGATGAGGTTTTATTTTATCTTCCAATCTACCTGGTTAAGGTGTTCATGCTGGTTATCATATGTGAATAGGGTCCAAGAGAACAACAAGAACTTAGGAAGTATCACTCGAAATTTAGCTTAAAAAATGTAAAAAAATGCACCCAGACAAGGAAGAGCTGGATTCAGATTCAACTCTGTACACTTGCTAGCTGAATAACAATGGGCAAACAGCTTAACCTTTCACAGATTTACTTTCCTTTTCTGCAAAATGAGGATTTTGCAGTGGTATAATTCTTCAAACTATCACATATCATATGAAATGAAAAAGTGTGGGGTTGTAATTGCTGACCATAAGAAGACATGGAATGAGGTGCTTTCCTTATGGTTGTAGGAAAGTGAGATATTCCTGTGATCAAAAATAGAATACAATAGGTAGTATGGCCTGGGCCACAAGGACCATCAAAGATGCAGTGAATGACATTTTCAGGTCATGATATATTTGGTACATTGAGAGCACAGAGAAAAAAAATCTTGGAAACACTCATTTATGACACTGATAGACATTTCTAGAGAACTCCACTAAGAATTTTCATGATTTTATCAATTAAGATTGAGGATAGGCAGATTTCTTGTCCACTCTTCCTTAGCCAGAATCATCTTAAAATGATCAGAATATTAGCTACCCAGGAAGAGAAGAAAGAGCAGAGATATTGCTCTTATTCACCATGTAAACAATGGGCATCTAGGTGGCACAATATAGTCAGACCTCGAGTCAGGAAAACTCATCTTTCTGAGTTCAAATCTGACCTGAGACACTTTCTAGTTTGTGACCTGGGCAAATCATTTAACATTAACCTTAGTTCCTCATTTATAAAATTAGCTGGAGGAGGACATGATAAACCATTTTAGTATCTTTGCCAAGAAAACCCCACATGTGATGATGAAGAGGTGGACATGATAGAAACACAAATGAATGACAAAAACCTAGCCTCTTTCCACTGGCTTTTGAGAGAGACAGGTTCTAAAGTTGTCTGTTTCCACTCTCAATGAATCATAAATGTTTACTTAATCCAAAAAAAATGTTCAAAATGGGAATCTAAGGATAGGCATTCTATAGACAACAGCCTTAATTCAATAAGTGGCCAAGCTCCACAGTGCTGACCTAGTATCTCTAAGGCTGGGAAAGAAGGCCTTATTTTTACCCACAAACTTCTAAATTGACAGCTATTTAAATAACTGCCAGGATCCAAACTCCTAGAAGGTAGGATTGTTATTATGATTTTCTTTATGTCAGTATCACCTTCTATAGTGATTGGTGCTTAGTAAATGGTGTTGAATCTAATGTTTGTTTTCTGGTAAGCTGGAGTATGGATTTTGTTGGGAGGAAGCATCATTAAGAAGGCTTTCCAAATTAAAAATGAATAAAGCTAGCATGAAGGAGTCTCATTTACGTAAAAGTTTGAGGGGTGTAAAATCCCTATTTATTCCAAGAAGAAAAGAAAAGAATATTTACTTTTTATTCTCTAATCTACTAAATGAGGGACTGAATCATGCCTAGGTAGGCAAAGGGAATAAATATCTATAGATTTGGTCTTTGGGTCCCTGAGGAAGTCTTGACTGACCCCAAATTCCCCTCCTACCCATTGGGGGATACCTGAAATTGTATCTGCAGAACCTCATGCCTCTACTTAACATTTTGATTTTCTGTTAAAATATCACTCCTGCTTGTGGCAATTACAATTTAACCTACTATCAGTGATCTATAACTTATCATAATTGAGTTTTCTGACTCTTCTGAGAGCAGGTTGTGACCCAAGGGAAAGGGTGAGAGAGACCTTGAACACATCAAGTCCCTGAGGAGAGAAGGAGTGATGAGTCCTGAAACCCAAGAACTTTGTAAATTTATATTTAGATTTGGGAACTTAGGCCTATCTGTGAACTTCAGTTTCCTTTCCTGCCAGTCAGATGAAATGGCTCCTTGGGTCTTATCCTGCTCTAAAATTCTACGAGGCCATGCTTCTATTTCATAATTCTGTCTAGGGCTAGCCTTGTTCAAATACAAAGATAGGAATTGCCATATCAAATAAGTGACCTTGTCATGGCTTTTAAACCACTTAAAAAATAATCTAAGCTCAGAAAAATTATTGGAACTGCACCATTTTCAATGATTGTGCTTGTATTTGCAAATGCTACTCTCTCCAGCTTCTACTTACCCATAGCTCTTTCTTATACACCTCAGATCATGAAGCTAAGTGAATATGAGCATCTGTCTGCAGCAAATACATTCACAATTCCTCCCTACAGAGTCTAATGAAAATCCAAGACAAAGAGAATAGGAAGGAGAGGAGAGTATACTACTGCCTGATTCTCAGATTCTCATCCAGCCTTTTGGTCCTTTCTGATCCCCTATAAGCTTTGGGCATGTAGGCCCATGTTTATTTTCATGTCTGGTCCAATCTGTTCCCCTATGTGGTTTTGTATGTATGTATGTATGTAGATATGTATGTGTGTGTGTGTGTGTGTAGGGGGGGATGTTGTATGTGTTTATATGTGTGATAGTAAATAACACCAGATGCTATGTGTGTGTGCTTGTGTTAAATCTCTCATAATGGAGCAAACTGTGCAATGCCATGCCATTGGGGAAATTTCTTCCTGACCTCAGCTGGTGATCAGCTTATGCCCTGAAGCATGAGAATTGATAGGCCCTATAATTTTATCCAAGCTAATGTAACAGCAGCTGCTGTCCTTGGTGCTATTTGATTAAATTCCCAAATTAGGGACTGTTTTTTTGTGACCTGAATTCTTTCTTGATTGACATATGCTGTGAAGTTCCATCAGTTTTATTTTACCCATCCCAGGCCAGTTACACACTAAGGTGTCAACCATCTCAGAGGACAAGGCATTCTTTTTCTATTTTATTTGAAGTGGGAGTTTAACAATGATGTTCAACATAAGCCTGAGAACCTTCTCATGAAGGAAGGAAGGGTCAACTGAGTTCTACAAACTTTGCCTGTGTACCTTCCCCCAGGGATGTCCAAATAATAAATGAGAAAGTTTTAAATTTCAGAGTGTACCCTATCTGTCATGACCTCATAAAAGAGGCAAAAACCAATTTTTCCTCTCAAAGGTTAGGAAACTTTGTGCACCTGTGTGCCTTCCTGTCTGAGTGAAAACACATTACAGTCTGATTAAATTAGAATTAAACAATGCTGAGATTCTAGGTGCCTGCCTTTTAAAGCTATTTTGTTTTTGAACATGGCACTCTTTCCCCATTTTGAAAGGGGGCAGTTTTACTTTTGTGGCTTTGTGCCCCAAAGTTTTCAACCTCAGACTGCGGCAGTTTTCATTAGAATCATCAACATAGAAATTGCAAGCATTTTTTAACAGTGACAGGGGACAGAACCATTTTCAAGGGAACCCAAGACAGAGGAAATAGAGAGCAGCAGCTGGTAGAAATGTGGACCTGTCTGTTCATTTGAAGGGAACGGATGCCACACAGCAGCTGAGGATGGAATAGCAGGCAGTTACACCCTCAGATTTAGCTACATGAAGCTAGGGCTGCAAAAGCTGAGGTTTTCACATAAAACCTTGAACTTCTGGGGAAGAACTGATCTCTCTTCTCTTGACAAAGGAATTGGTTTGAATTCTAAATTCTGGATTTGGTAAGAAGGAAGTGGTTGCTTATTTAGAACATATTCTTAAGTGATTCTCATTTCAAGGTTTAAAATAAAATAAAAAGAATGGGTTCTCATCTCTGTGACTACCTCTGAGTTTGTGGTGATGGTTACAGTGGTAGGAAAAAAAATCACAATGCATGTTTTTCTATTTCAGTCACCTCATTTTATAACAGGGATATTTCGAATGTAACTCCAGTCTTCTGGATTTTTTGATCATTTTAAATAGTGTCCTTTTGATTTGATTTATTGTATTTTTTATTATTCTGCAAGTTCCCCAAACAGGTAGAGAAAATGGCATGTGTATATAGACATATACATATATATGCATGTGTCTATATACACATATATGTTTGTATATGTGTGTCTGAGTATGCACACACATATATGTACACATGTACATCTGTATGTAATTTAAAATGTCCTCTTCAAGCGGTACTGGGTTCTATTGACAGGACTGGCTATGACAATCTATGTTAATCATTTATTTTTAGGGCCTCTTTGGACTAATTTCTCCCCATCTTAAAGGAGATAATAATCCTTCCCACTCATCTCCTTCACAAAATTCATCTGAGGATTAATGAAATAATGTATGTAAAATGTTTGATCTCATATACAGGTGTTTTTTTTCCTAAATATATAAACTTGGCTATTATCTATAGATATTCAACTGGCCAAATACAAATTCTTAGTCACTTGAACAGATGTTGCCTTTCTAGATAATTTTAGTGGCAGATACTTTACATATTTTACATCAGCTTCTCTGTTGCTCTGTGGGAAAAAAAAAAAAAAGCACAGTTAGAATGGAGCAAGGAGTCCATGAATTCTGGTCGTTGTTAATAAGGGATATGTAAGGCTAGTGTACATGAAAGGTATTTGAAGCTGTTTCAATATATTTTGTGGTTTTCTTTATCTAACAGCAGTCACTGCTAATGCAGAAATACCTGTGGAGGTTTTTCTTTCTTGTTTTAAGATGGTGGGGGCTTTTTTAGTTACCAACTAACAAAATCACAACCCTGGCACCCATAATAGCATATGCTCAAGTAAGAGGTGAAGTGATGCTTGACTGAAGAAATCTAAAATCAATTTGTTGTCTCCTACTTCAACATTAAATGCAGCTTGAAATATAATTGTTAGTTCATGCACTTTCTGCTTTAAGGAAATATTCTGGCAGTCTGGAACCAGGAGACTGTATATCAATGATAAACCAAAACATGTACCCTAAACCAAGGAGAACCATGATTTTCAGGCTGGGAGAGAGAATAGTTATAGGGGCAGGAAAAATAAAAGCGTCATGGACAGGGGAGGGGAGGGAAGGAGGAGGACAAGAAGAAAGGGGCAAAGGTTTCAATTCAGCTAGATTGTAATAGGTGAAATTTATCGTTGGCACCTTCTTCCTTTCTTTTCCTTTTCTCCCTTAGTCTCTTCTAGCAGCTTCCCCCTTCTTTGTGCAGTCTGGTCCCTTTTGTCAGGGAGTGAAAGGACCCCAGTGACTTAATGTGTTTTCCTCTCTCAGAGGAATTTGCATTTAAAAGAGGACAGTGTAGTGATAACAATGCTTTGCTAACCACAGTGGTGGTGGAGTATGAGGGCACTGGGGGGAAAAATTTTGGTTCAAAGAAAGCTTTCCTATACATAAATATTTAAATCAATCCTAAACTGTCCACCCCGCCTTTGCCTGAGGTTGGTCCTGTAAAGGCACCTGAGCTGATAGCTGCCCCTCTCAATGGTATAGCCTTAAGAAAATATCCGGTTCTGCCTCCAGAATCTGGGTCTCAAAATGCTTCTGTCTGGGATGCTCAAATTATAAATGGCTCATCCCTAGGGGTAAAGAGAAAAGACAGTTAATGAAATGACTCCTATATTAGACAGGTCTTCACATCCTTACAACAAGAAAGAGTCTGGATCTCTATGTCTGAAGTTTTCCTAGCTAGATTTAGTTTTACAGTGGCTAGATTTTCTCTTTGCAATGGGCATGGGGAAAAAAGGCTAAGCGCAGTGCCCTCTATTGGAATGAGAGGGAGATTCAGATTTTGATTTATTGGTTTGTGGAAAAGATCAGTTCTAAAAGAGATCCACTGGCCTATGGAGATTCAATTTGCACCTTTCTTTTCCAGAAGTGTAATAATGTTTGTTCATGTTTGGCATCAGCTTGGAGTTTGAGACTCTCAAAGGTGGAAGGAAACTTAGAGGTCATCTGCTCCAGTTCACTATCCAATTCCCTCCACAAAACATGATCATCCATCCACTCTCTGTTTGAATGTTCCCAAGAATGAAGAACTCATTACTTTAAAAGAAATATAATTGCCTTGCTGGAACAAATTTAATTGTTAAAAAGTTTAGTCTGAGGCTGAACCCAAATCAGCTTCTTTGCAATGTCTCTAGTTTGGTTCTGTGAAGCTCTAAAAAACAAATGATGACATAGTGGAAAGAACACTGAAGTGGGAGCCAGAGAGGGTTAGGGCTCTTTCCACTAAACTACATTGTCCCTTATGCTTCTGTCCTTTCTTGCTTCATACTCAGAAGCAAAAATACTGAGACTCCTTAATCACGGTCAGCTCTATACATAAAGCAGGGAAACTCCAATGCAATGTAATTAGAAGGTGCATAAAGGCTCTATATTTTCCCAAGTAGTTCCACTATCCTTCACTTTTCAATCTGATATTTCCACCATTGGAGACATTTTTCTGGGCTAGATAAAAAAAGAATAAAGTCTTGTGAATTTTTGTTTTTGTTACCTGAAAGTCATTCTCTTATTAGAATATTAGATTAGATGGTTCACAGATGCTTCTTTTTCAGTAAATATCCGTTGAGTAACTATTACATATGTGCAAGACCAAGCTGCCTCACTGGAGACTATGACAATTGGTAATAGAGTTTCAAATCTTGACTTTGCCTATTCGTAATGACTGATATCTATCAAGCATTTTAGGGAAAATAGGTGATTCAATGGATCAAGTCCTGGGTCTGGAGTCAGGAGGACTTGAGTTCAAATCTGGTCTCAGATACTAGTTACATGACTCTGGGCAAGTCAGTAAGTCTTGCTTGCCTCAGTTTCCTTATCTTTAAAATCATCTGGAGAAGGAAATGCCAAACTGCTCCAGTATCTTGGACAAGAAAACTCAAATAGTCACAAAGAGTGGGACAGAACTGAACAACAATCAAGTATTTTAAAATTTTCAAAGGTTCTTGCATACGTTATCACACTTGAACCTCACAACATTCCTATGTTACATACTACAGATATCATGATTCCATATTCCATATGAAGACACCGAAGCCATATTCAAAATTCCATAAGAAGACACCGAAGCCTAGAGATACGCCCAGGGTGAACTGGGTAGCAAAATATCAGAGGGAAGATCTGAACTCATAGACACAACTTTATGTCAAACACTGTCCATTCTACAAGTAATCTCAGGACTTGGGTGACTTTGGGTAAATCACTTAACCCTTCTTGGTCTCGTTTTTCTCATATGGAAAATGAGACCGATTACTGCTAAGGTTTTTTTTCTCAGCTCTAAATCTATGTCCTACTATTTAAAGTATTTTCTGTTCATTATTTTATTTGATTGCAAATATTATTATCTCTGTTTTACGGACAAAACAATGAGACTCAACAAGAGAAGTGACATGCTCAGGGTCACAAGTCATGAGACTTGAGATGGAGTTAGAACCGACATTTATGCATCCTGAATGTAAGGGCTGTCTTTTTGTTTGGGCATTACAGCTGCATTCTTTCCAGACCTGAATTTTCTATGGCAGCAGTGGTGTTAAAGTGCTTTGTGATTTTAGTGATTTAGTAATGTTCACTGTGGTATTTAGTGACGTTCATTGTTCTTCTGCAAGTCCACCTAAAAAAAAAAAGCAAAAGGAGATACCTCAGCTTATATATTTCATTTCTAGTGTCTGTTTTACCTCAAGTATCTAGAAACAGAGTCAGACTTTTGAATGAACAAACAAAAAGCTAGGTGGTCTTATATTTTAGGGTTGTTGGAAAGACTTGATTTGTCTAAAAACATAGCCATTACTATGCCTGGATTTCCACCATTGGAGACTTCTTCCATGGTAAGATTTTGCCTGCCGTAGGTTTCAATAATTCTAGGATGATATTTACATGACAGACTTGGTCACAATATCTGTTTAAAATCTCAGGTATATTGTAGTGGTAGGAGAAGTAAAATTTCTTAAGTTTTAAGACTCCCTTTTCTGACTCTATGAGCTATCATTGCTAGACCCTACCCTAGGGGAGAAGGCAAGATGGTCAGAGTAGAACTTAGTACTTGAGAAAGTTTTCAACTGACAGCAACACCTCCCTATGCTTCTCCCTATTCTATGCAGGGTATTTTCAAAAATCTCACCTGGGTAGAAAGTAATGTTCTGAGATAAACAAATTCTGATTCATATGAGGAATGTTGAATTCATATCTGAACTGCTTTGTGACTAAGGATTTTTGTAGCATTTCTTATTGAGAAGTTACCTATTGTTTGTCTTTTTTATCTAATTAGATTTTTGTCCCTATTTTGTCTACATGTAAAATCAAAGTGAAAAACAAAACATAACAAGCCCTATAGTCTAAGTAGTATTTGATAAATTTCTGGCCATCATTCCCTATAGGGAGTCATTTATATGGTGTGTTTTGAAGGGCTATAGCATATCCCTCAACCCCCCAAAATTATCCCCATTGATTTGACATGTTGGATGCAATTTAGCTATTAAAAAGCTATTCCTTTGATTTACATTGTGACCTGAATTCTTATTTTAAAGTGCAAAGGTTTTAAGGAGGGTACAATTAGAACATTACTATTCTTGTGGATCAGTTTACCACAAATGCATAGAATATTAGAACCACAAGGGATTTTAGAGAATATTCATCCTAACCTAATTTTAAAACTGAGGAAAGAGAAATCCAAAAAAGGTTATGACTTCTCCAAGGTCACAAAGGGAATTCCTATCAGACACATGATTCTGACACATCAGACACATTACCTGATTCCCTTCTTTCTTCTCTTAGGTCACACTACTTTAGGTCTGACTACTTTCTCCCTTTCAGAAGGGACCTACCTAGGATAAGGACCATGAGCAGAACAGGAAATAAATTGTCATGACCTACTCTATGGATGCCTGGTGATGGGACTTAACAGTTCCAGTTACTTTATCATTGGGATCATTCCCTACCATGTTTAGAATTCACTAAAAGCCCTATAGCCTTCTTATCACCAACCGATGGTGCCTATCTCAGTGGGGCTATTTCATATCAAACCGTAAACATGCTAATCCCCCTGAACTAATGATCAGGGAAAGAGGAAACTATCCAGACCCCATTTTAAGCCTTACATAAATATATCCTCCCTATCCTCAAATTTCTGGCACTACTCTCCACCTGAAGTAGATCTCTCTCCCAGCCCAAAGCATTTCTCATCATGATTATATGTTGAATAGATCTATTTTACTGTCTCCTTCTTCTACTAATCTTGCTACTTTCCAAGTATATGGAAAGGATTACCCTGGACATGGCACCATGTCAGGCTGATCCTCTTCTCCCCTGACTCCCTAAGCAAAGCCAGTAGTTGGTAGGACATAAAGGAACTAAAGGCACATCAATGACTTTATAATTTTACTCATGGAAAGACTTATACTTCTACAGATGCTGGAGGTGAGGGCATTGGAGATTTAGGGAAAAAGGAGGTATTCTTCCTGATAAAATTTAAATTGTTCATCTCTGAAGGTTCAGCCGAATCTTGACCTACTTTACTTATCATAATCCTTTTAGCAGCACTTGTTTATTAAGTTAATCAGTGTCAGGTACAGCTGGGAGTAGAAAGATGAATAAGATAAATGTCTCTCTCCCCAAGGGGTTTGCAATCTAATGGAAGAAATATGATATTCAAAAAAAGTATTGACAGTACATGACAATTTTTATTACAATACAATATTTTAGTAAGTTCCATAAACAATTTGTTATTAGATTCAGAGGATGGAAAAGCCCTTCAGAGAGGAGATAACTTCTCTTTCCATCTGCTATTCACTGAGTAAAAGTAGACCTAAGAAGCCTACACCACTGTCCTTTATTTCCTTATTATTTTGACACTCCTGATCAAGTATCAAAATAATAATAGTTCATATTTGTATAACACAGTTTATTGGCAAGCACATATAAAAAAAGATGGAGATGTGAATAAGCAAGATTATAATAAATTATAATAAATAAACAACATTGGGACCCTGCCCCCTAGAATTAACATTTGTTCCCATGCTTTTCTCCCTTCTATTCAGACTCATGGGAGACCAAAATAATTTGGGCTATAAAATAAGGGCTTCAGCCAGATCCAAAGAGTTCTTTGTTAGAAGAACAACCTCTAAGTTGATACTGATATAGTGTAGTTTAGCAATCTGTTATTAAGCCACAAAGAAATTTGAGCAATAAGTCCAAGTGAGCTTTCTGATAAAACACTTATGTATAGTTATGGCTATATTTAATAATGTATACATACAATATTGCATACACATTGGTGTGTATGTGTGTGTATGTTATGTATGTTTGTGTGTGTATAAAATCCTGAGGTTACTTTGTGACTATAACCTTTAGTAAGTCACCCTAATTTCCTCATATTTTTTAATAGGAGGTTAGGTTAGATGACCTCTCAGACCCTTTCCTGCTTTAAGCCTAATACCCTTAAAACCCAGGGTGAGCAACCTGTGGTCTTGAGGTCATATGTAACCTTCTAGGTCCTTGGTTGTGGCCTTTGACTGAGTCCAACTTTTACAGAACAAATCCTTTCAAGGGGATTTGTTTTGGGAAATTTGGATTGAGTCAAAGACTGTGCTTGAGAACCTAGAGGCCAGAGGTTCCCCATCCCTGCTAGAACCTTTTGTCCACTGGAGTTCCAGCTGACAGTGATGAGCAGCAATTGTGGCATCAAAGGACCACAGAAGGGAGCAACATCCAACAGTAATTTTATGCCACACCAAGCTGTCTTGCAGAAATTCTAGACCCAGGTTATACTGTCAAATAATAGTAGAATAGCAAGGAGAAATAGCAATGGAAGTAGAATGATGCGATCACCAAGCTATCAATAAATCCTTAGATAGAGGAATGGGTTGTCCATATAGATATAGTCATATGTGTTTGCCTCTCCTTATGTGCTTATTTTTTGTGTTCAATCTTTTCACCAATAACAGTAATATTTGTGGAAAACTGTGACCCAGGTTTAAGGGGAAAATGATTTATTGTGATATATAACTCTGCTATTCCATGAAAAGCATTCTCAGTGATTGATCCTTTTGGCTCATGAGAGAAAGTAAACACAAGTGTGGGCTCATAAGCTATGGCATGGACTACATTGGACCTGGAGGGGGTGGGGGAATCCTTCTTTGGAGAACCCAATGTAACAGTAAAGTTGGGGTACTCCTAGATGCTACTTCCATATAACACTTTACCATTTGCAATGAACTTTCCTTTCAAAAAATGGCCAAGTAGCAAGGATTCAAGTGCCTACTATACTCCTGACAGGATGCCAGGTACTAAGAACATAAAGACAGAAATATTGTATATAAATATATATATATATATATATATATATATGTGTGTGTGTGTGTGTGTGTGTGTGTGTATAATATGCATATATATGCATGTATATATGCATATATGTATATTTTTTGTGTATACGTGTATATGCATTTGTGTGTGTTTGTATATGTGTGTGTATTAGTGATTATTAAGGGAGGGAGCCTCCAAAAACTAGTGGGTCAAGTAAATTTCATGTAGAAGGCAAGGTTGGAAATATTTCCATGGGCCAGTCCGGGAAGACATTCAAAGTCAAGCAGAGCAGCATATTTATTCTAAAGATATTAGAGAATCATTGGAACTTTTTGAGTAGGGAAATGTCAGAGTCAAACTTGCACTTAAGGGAAATAGTAATATGGAGGATACATCTAAGTGGAAGCAATTTCAGAAAGGGAGACCATTTGAACTATTTCTATAATCTTGGTGTTAAGGTCCTAAATCTAAGGTGACACTTGTGAGTAATGAGAAAGGGATACATGTGAAAGATACCGTGGAGGTAAAAACAGCAAGATTTGGCGATTGATTGGCTATGTGGTATAAGTAATAGTAAGAAGTTGAGGATAATGTGAAGGTTACAAATTCAGGAGACTGGAAGGGTGGTAGTTCCTTGCAAAAAATAAAAAGAAGGAAGGTCAGAAGAAGATTAGACTTTGGGGAAAAATAACGAGTTCTGTTTTGGACTTGTTGAATTTGAGGTGCCTAAGGGACAAGTTTGAAGTATGCAATAGGCAATTGCTGATGCCTAGATTGCCAGGAGGTCATGATGAGAATGAAGAACCCCTAGAATGCCTATCATTAAATCCCTACATGGGGAAACTGAAAAGGAGAAAGAAGTGACTTCTCTCCAACAGTAAGTTTCCTAAGTGTCAAATAGGAGTGTAAGTCAGATTTTTCTAATTCACTCCATTACAGTACCTCTTAGAGTCCCATGTCTCAGAGAAAATATGCCTTGGAATTATTATTGGTCCTCAACTCCAGTCAAAATAGGTTTATTTGGATGGCTGCCATCCCCAAATTTTCTTTCACATGATCAGAATTATAGTATCATAGACTCAAGAGCAGAAAGGGACCTTTGAGGTCCTCTAGTCTAATCTGTTTATTTAATTTTACTTTTCAGAAAAGGATGTTCAACTTATTTAGATACAGCATTGAAATCTGACCTCAGATGCTTACTAGCTGTGGGACCCTAAAATTTAACTGTTGTCTGTTTCCGTATCCTTATCTATAAGATGAGAATAGTAATAGATCCTATCTCACAGGGTTGTTTTAAGGATCAAAAGAGATAGTATTTGTAAAGCCTTTTGCAAACCTTCAAGTGCTATGTAAATGCGGGTTATCATTTTTATTATTCAGTTTAGTGACTAGGTCCCGTGGTTAGTAAGTGGCAGAGGAAGAATACAAACTTAAATCCCCAGACTTCAAATACATATTCTCTATAATGCCTCATTTAAGTCAGTGCTGGGGGGTGGTTTACATTGCAAATTCCAATCTAGTTTCAAATGCTTTTCCCAGGCTGGATCTCTGGTGAAATTTCCAAAGAACAACTGAAAACAGCAAAAAGAAAGAAAAATAGGAGATGCCTGAAAACCCAAAGGTAGTTCAACTTAATTGTGTTTTTTAGCCTTTAGATGCATTTGAGATTGAAACACTAGGACAGAGGAGAGGAAAGTGCAGAGAAAAAAATGAAAATAATGTCCTTTGACAGGAGGGAATGGAAAAAATGGATCGAGGCAACCCCTATAAAGGCATAGAGGGAAACAAGAAAGCAGAAATGCATTTGAGAATTACCCCCCCTTAAAACCCCCCAAGCCTTTTCTCATGCTTCTCTCTTTGTCTCTTCTCACTACTACAGAGTACCTTCAGGGGCTAAAGCAGAAAAAGGGATGGAATTATATGTCTTTGTCTTTTCAATCCAGAACCCCTATTTGCTCTTGTTCTCTTATCAGAAACCCTCATCTAAACCTCACCTAGCAGCTACTACTCTGCCTATAGTCAGCCCAGAATAGAGGAATAGGCAGGCACCTGCATATATGAGCTAAATTCAGGGGTCATAAGGAATGGTTTCCCCACAAAAGAAATCTGACATCATTTAATCTAAGGCCTTAATTTTACAGATGAGGAAACTGAGCCACAGAGAAGTGACATGATTTGACCGAATCACTTGTAGGTACCAAACTGGCAATTCAGAATTTTAATGGAAGTCACATAATTACGAATGCTTCTGTTCACTATACCATGCTGTCTCCCTTCAAAGAATCATTTTTATTCACTAACTCTCTTTTCTTTCTACCTAAGGTTTAGAGTTATCCAAAGTATAATGCACTCCCTTCATTGGTAGCATCACTTCATTAAAATTCTTAATCTGACACTGGAAAACTACCTATACGAGGACATCAGTAGAAAGCATTACTATTGACTTATTGGGATTTTCTTGGCAAAGGTAATGAAGTGGCTTTCCATTTATTTCTCCAGTGGACCATCTTTTGGCAGAACTTTCCACTATGACCTGTCTATCTTGGGTAAACCTGTATCCTTGAGCTACTCAAGCTCCTCTATCAGTGATCCAGGGAAAGGAATCTCAGTAGCGGATATATCTGATGACAAAAGGCAAGTCTGATGCTGCAAAGATCAATATTGCATGGGAACCTAGAATGTAAGATCTATGAACAAAGATAACTGGATGTGCTCCAACAGGAGATGAAATGACATTGTAGGTATCAGTGAACTTAAATGGATAGGAAAGAGTGACATAAATTCAGGTGATCAATACATATACTACTTTGGGCAAGAATCCCTTAGAAGAAATGGAGTAGCTTTCATAGTTTAAAAAGAAAAAGCAGTACTGGAGTATAATCTTAAAAAATGACCAAATGATATCTGTTCAAAAGCAAGACAAACCATTGAAAATCACAGTAATACAAATATATGCTCCAATCCCTGAAGAGATCCAAGTTGATTAGTTCTATGATGACCTGCAACATCTAGAAATAACACAAAAAAAGATATCACATTCATCATTGGAAAGATAAAATAGGAAATCAAAGATAACTGAAATAATGAGCAAGTTTGGCCTTACAGTACAAAATGAAGCAGGGTAGAGACTAATAGTTTGTCAAGTTAACTCACTGGTCATAGTAAACATTGTTTCCAACAACTCGAAAGGCAGCTCTTCACATGAACATCACCATATGGTCAATAATGAAATTATATTGATTATATACCTTGTAGCCAAAGGTGAAGAAGCTCTCTATATGATCAATTAAGAAAAGACCTGGAGCTGACTGTTGTTCAGATTTTGAGTTTCTTATTGTAAAAATCAGACTTAAATAGACAAAAGTAAGGAAAACCATCATACCATAAATGTATAACCTAAATGACATCCCTTACAAATATGAAGTTGAAGTGATTAGTAGATTTGAGGGTTTGAATCTGATAGATAAAGTATCTGAAGAACTATGAGATTCTCAATATTGTAGAGGAGGTAGCAACAAAAAAAATCCCGAAGGAAAAGAAAAACAAGAAATCAAAATGCCTGTCTGATGAGGCTTTACAAGTAGTTGAGGAAAGAATAGCAAAAGACAAAGAAGAAATGGAAAGATATATCCAACTAAATGCATAATTCCAGAGAATAGGAAGAAAAGATAAGATTTTCTTAAATTAGGTTTACAGAGAAAAAGAAGAAAGCAATAGAATGGGAAAGACAAATGTTCTCAAGAAATTTAGAGATATTAAGGGAATGTTTCATACACAAAAAATGGGCATGATAAAAGACAAAAATGGTAGGGACCAAACAAAAGTAGAGGAAGAGCAACTGTACACAAAAAAACTATGTAAGAAAAGATTTTAACATCACCAATAACCATGATGGCTTTGTTACTGATCTGGAGCCAGGCATCCTGGAAGAATGATGTCAAGTGGGCCTTAGGGAGCATTGCTAAAATTCAAGTTATAGAGGTGATGGAATTCCAGCTGATCCATTTAAAATCCCGAAAGATCATGCTGTTGAAGTACTGGCAGCAAATTTGGAAAAGTCAATGGTGGCAACTGGATTAGAAAAGATCAGTTTTGGTCCCAATCCTAAAGAAGGGCAAGGTCAAGGAATATTCAAATTACTGAAAATTGTGCTTATTTCACAGAAGAGCAAGATTATGCTTAAAGTTCTCCAAGGTAGGCTTCAAAAATATGTGGACCAGGAATTATCAAGAAGAACATGCTGGTTTTCACAGAGACAGATGAAGTAGGGACCAAATTGCCAGCATTAGCTGGATTATGGAGAAAGAGTTCCAAGAAAATGTATTTCTGCTTCATTGACTACATTAAAGCCTTTGATCACAACAAAATGTGGCAAGTTCTCAAAGAGATGGGAGGACCAGATCATCTTCCTTATCTCCAGAGGAACCTATATGTGATCAAGAAGGGAGAACTAAACATGGAACAACTGATTGGTTTAAGATTGGAAAGGAATATGGCAAGGTTGTACATTGTTACTTTAGTTATTTAACTTATATGCAGAGTACATCATGCAAAATGCCATGGTAGATGAATTAAAAACCTGACAAGGAAATATCAACAATTTTCGGTATGCATACAATACACTCCTATGGTAGAAAGTTTAAAAAAATTTGAAAGCTTCTTGATGAGGGTGAAAGAGAAGAGTACAAAAGCTGGCTTTAAGTTTAACATTTAAACATAAAACAAAACAAAAACACCAAAGATCATGGCAGCTGGTCCTGCCACTTCCCAGCAAATAGATGGAGAAGAAATGGAAGCAGTGTCAGATTTCACATTAGGATCAAAGATCACTGCAGATGGTATTGCAGCCATGAAATTAAAAGATGCTTCCTCCTTGGAAAAAAAATCCAGACAGTTTACTAAAAAGCAGAGACATCACTTTGCCAACAAATGTCCGTACGGTCAAAGCTATGGTTTTTTTGTAGTATCAGTGTATGGTTCTGAGTGCTGCAGAATCAACTTTCAAACTGTGGTGTTGGAAAAGAGTTTTGAGAATTCCTTGGGCATAAAGAAGAATAAATCAGTCAATAATTAAAGAAATTAATTTTGATTATTCACTGGAAGGCCAAATACTGTAGCTAAAGCTTAAATATTTTGGCCATATAATGAGAAGATTGGACTCAATGAAAAAGATCCCGATGTAGGAAATACTGAAGGCAAAAGAAAAAGAGAACAGAGGATGATAAAATAGATAGATAGTATCATAGAAATAATGAATGTGAACTTGCACAGACTTTGAGAGATAGTGGAGGACAGAACAGCCTGGCATTCTATCATCTATGGATCATGAAGAGTCAGACATGAGGGAATGACTGAACAACAACAACTGATATATTGGCTAGAGTAGATGATCTCGAGGGTCCCCTTCAGTTTTGATTCTTCATATTTCTAAACAGGATTAAGGAGCTATCATTGTGAGCAGATTTAAATAAGGGATAGGGAAGGACAGAAAAGACAACTGAAGCTCTGAAAGGGGTGAGAGACAAAAGGGGATAATATAGAAGAGGCAAAAGGAGACAGGTAGGAAAGACACCAAAGGCAAATCACATTACTTTTGTACTCTTGTCTCTTCTTTCCTAGTTTCCCTCACCAATCCTTATGGTTTGTCTTGTCCATTGAGTCAGCATTGCCATTTGAAAAATGTTGTATTATGTTTCCATAGCTATATAGTTTAGCAAAACAAATTCCCACATTAGTCATGTTTGAAAATGCTTGTTTCCTACCTCTCTTTCAGGAGGTAAGTGATAAATTTCATCTTAATTTTTTTATACTCATGGTTTATTGTTGCTTTGATCAGAGCTCTAAAGTCTTTCAATGCCATTTTTTCTCTACAATATTATCATTTTATACATTATTCTGCCAGTTCTGCTCACTTTACTCTGTATCAGTTCATAAATGTGTTCTTGGTTTCTTGTGAAGTTTTCTATTTCTTGTGGTGACATACTATTCCATTATATTCATACAGAACCCCTTTCTCATTGCCTTTCAGTTCTAGGCACAGCTCCTGTGTCCATGGAATTTAGAGTCTTCTGGCTATCTAATGTATGTTAGTTCTACTTAAGGGCTACCATCTTAGCTCAGGTCCTCATTCACTTTTCACATGAACTATTACAATAGCCTTGAAATTTATTCTTCCAAACTCCAGTCTTTCTTTTCTCTAATCCATATTCCACACAGCTGCCAGAGTGGTAGCCCTCAAGCAAAGGTCTGATCATGTCACCTCCCTGCTCAATAAGCTCTAATAATTCCTTATTGCCTCTAGGATCAAATACAAACTCTACTACTTGACATTTATAACTCTTCCATCCTACTTTCCAGTCTTATTAAACCTTACTCCCCTTCGTACTCTCCATAGTGCAGTCAAGCTGGCCTTATTATTTGTCACAGATGACATTGCACCTCTTGTTTCCCTTTCTTTACACAGACTATCCCTTATGTCAGGAATGAGTTCCTATTCACCTCTACTTCTTAGACTCCTGTATTTTCTTTAAAGCTCAGCTTAAAGGCCATGAGACTTTTGTAATCCACTCAGTTTGTAATACCTCCCCTAAATCACTTTGTCTTGCTTTTGCATCTATGAATGTTGTTTTCTCCAAAATATTGTATTCTTCTTTAGGCCTGAGATTGTTGCATTTTTGTTTTTCTTTTTCTAGCAATTCCTAGCCCATAGAAGACATAGAATTAATTACTGTTGATTGAATAATTATGTCTATCCCTCTATCTTTCAGATCAATAGTTGTAAGAACACTGAACTAAGGGTCAGAAAACAGATTCTTGACTCAACTGTACCATTAACTAGTTCTGTGTAACCTTGAACAATTCACTTAAATTCTTTGGGACTTTTCTCATCGTATGTTTCCATAGACTGAACCATGGGCTAATGGGGATAAAATATAGGGAGCTGATCTTGACCTTCCAAACAATAGAACTATTAAAAATAGAATAGACTGACTCATGAAGTAATCAGCTCCCCTTTATTGAAAACCCTAGACTAAATAACAAATGTGGATTAGAGAGAGCTTTAAGATTTACAAAATGCTTTCCATATTTAGTCATTTAGTCTTCACAATAGCTCTGGGAGGGAGGTATCGGGTATTACTGTCATTTGTGTTTTATAGTTGAGCAAATAGAAGCTCTCAGTACCTGATTTTTTCCATGGCCTATAAGTAGTAAGTATTAGAAGCTGGCATTGAGGCAGATTCTTCCTGATTCTGGGGCCACTATTCTTCATTTCCTCTGACCATTGCAGTCCTTTCCAAATTGGATTCTATCAATAGGTCCCTGTTACCTGTGCTATTTCGTATGCATCTTACATGGATTTAGTAGAAAGTATGACAGATAAGATACAGATGATACATATTTTTGATGGGCCTTCTATGGTATTTAGAAAGACCTCTATGTAGGATTCTAACATACTGGGTGGATTCTTAGTGTAGGACCTCTGGGGGAAACTTTGGCAAAGATTGTGCAGAATTAGAAGGCATGGATAGGTTGCATTCTGCATTGGTAAAAGGAATACCCACATAGCAGGCATCATAGACATGGAAATATTTTAATGTTTTAGAAAGTCTAACTCAGTTCTGTGCAGTTAGTAGTTGGCTAATAAATTTGTTGTTAAATCATTTCAGTGCTGTCTGACTCTTCATGATCCCATTTGGGGTTTTCTTAATAAAGATGCTGAAGTAGTTTGTCATTTCCTTCTCCAGCTCATTTTACATATAAGAAAACTGAGGCAAACAAGATTAAATGACTTGCCCAGGGTCACAAAGCTAGTCTGAGGCCAGATTTTAACTCAGGGAGATGAATCTTCCTGACTTCAGGTCAGGTTTTCTATCCACTGTGCCACCTATTCAGATATTGATGAGTTCCTAAGCATAAGGCCTTCTAGAGTCTGTCTCTGTTTTATAAATTACTTGTTGTATTACAGTGGATAATTCCTTAACTTCTCTGATCCATGGTTTTTCCTTCTTTAAAATAGAAATAAATGAGCTTTTCCTTCCTCACAGGGTTCTGGGGGTCTTAATTAGTGAAAGCCTTTAAGCCAGTGTGAGGAAAACATGCTTTACAGCAAGTAGTTGAATCTTATTTTTCTTTAAGCAACTAATGTTTCATTTTGAGCCAAAACATGAGCAGTGTCCCACCAGCCATATTGTGTTACATTATGAAATTGAGAATTGCATTAACAACATAATCTAATAGGTGTTTCTGAGGCAGAAAAATGTGCATGATTATTTTCTAAAGGGCAAGGGAAAAATCACATCCAAATGGGCAGCAGTTAACTCAGAGAGAAAGAGACCAGCCTAAGTGAGCATCCCTATTAGTCCTGTACCAGGGCCTACAAGGCTGCCAGGGCAATAGTGACCTATTCCCTAAGCACAAGAGATTTCAGTTTCCAATTGTCACCCTGACACCTTGCATCCACATGAAATACTGTACAAACTGTTAATAAAAAGGAAAATATGAACTCATTTGGGGGAAGGTTTTAAAATATTTATTTCTTTTAAAAAGTCTATTTCAAGCTGAATTGCTTCTGATGGGCTCAAGTTTAAATGAGTTTTCTGTAACCTGTGGTGGTTAGGGATTCAGAGGGGAGGGGAAACTTGGAAGGATGAAGTTGGTGGAAAGGAGACAATCCATCAATTATTCAATCAGCAAACTTCTGAAACCAACTATTATGTGTCAGATATTAGATATGGAAATAAGAAGTTGCAAGATTTCTTCCTTCCAAAAAATTCAAAACCAAACTACTTTTATATCAAGAATCAAGGTTAATCCACATTTGTTTATGAGTGATTATTATAAATTTAGATCAAGTTGAAGTTGGGAAAAGAAACAATTTCAGACATACCATTAGTCTCTGCATAGGGACCCCATTGTAAATTGATGCAATGGCCAAGTTTGGTCTTTAGTTGAGATTTTCACATATTCTCATCTTGGAGGCATTAGAGAGTAATGAGTAAATACAATGCCTAAATTGAAAACATGTAAATAAGTAGTGAACTATTCAAATCTATAAAGAATGTAATATCACTAATGACATCATCTTAATTTTACTTCATATTCTGTCCTTTTCTTCTAACAGTATAGGAAATGGTTTTAATCAAATATTTTATTTTCCTTAGGAAAAATAATTATCAAATGCATTCTGATGCTGTGCTACTATAAAAATTATTGACAAAGAAAGTAGAACAAATGAATTTTCCGTCTTCTAGGGCTTGCACCCTGTGAAGGATGTAAAGGACACACTGACACTCAAGGCATATATTAAACAAATACTGGCAGACCCTGCTCAGTCTCATGAATTGGTTCAATAAAAATGCAACACTATGAAAAAGCAAAACAAAACATTGCATGAAGCCATAAGGACAAAGTTCTAAGTAAGCAATTGTCCTAATGACATTGTAGTCAGTTTTGTCACTATGGTAAAGTTTTGTGTTAATTTTCAAATGTGATTTTGCAACAGGGTTGGTCAGGGCAATGTAATATGGACAATGTCCACTAGGCTGTGGGCTCTGTCAGCACAGAGATCTAGAATTTTGTCTTGTGGGGGTCTAGTATAATCCTATGCCACAGTACTCCTTCAAAAATACATTTTAATTGAATGGAATTGACACCCAAACTAACAGATTATATCATAAATAACTAATAGGGATGCCAAACACTTTTGATGGGATGAGAGAGCTTTCTACTTATATTTAACAAAGATGACAAATAAGAAAGTATGGGATTAATAATTCTGATATGCAGCATATTTGGACATATTTGAATAATAATTTGTTTTTAAGAGTCTCTAGTATAATGTCCTATGTACACTAGGTACCTGAAAATAATGTTAGAGTGACTATTTCTGCATATAATTAGATATATTGTTTGGATAAATGACAACTATGGCATGTCATTTAGTAGGGGAGTTAATGGAGAAGAAACCAAATACAAGATTTATGTGAGGGGAAAATTTAATGTGAATTGGCCAAATAGAAAGGGATGTAAAGGTAATGTGGAGTCACCTGATTTTGTATGTTCCTAAAAGGCAGAACTAAAATCAATTTATTGAAGTTTCAAGGATAAAGATTTTAGGTTAATCATATAAGAAAGAATTTCCTAATGATCCAAGTTGCTGCAGAAAAAAAGTTTTTTTTTCTTTTTTTTCTCTAGAAGGTTTTAAATCCCCCCATCTCTGAATGTACTGGAGCTCTTCTTATTGTAATCTGCATTGAATAAGGAGTGGATGAGGTCACTTTATCTCCAGGTCAATCTCTTAAATGTCTCTTCCTATTATATATATATGTGTGTGTGTGTGTGTGTGTGTGTGTGTGCGCGCGCGCATATATATGTGTATGTATTTCAAAAGGGCCAGGCATGATATGTCTTCATTTCTCATCAGGTTATAACTTAGATTTCTCCATCAAGACCCTGGAGTACCTTCTTACCATCACTCTTCAGTTTCCTTTTATGGGTGGTTTTCCTCCATTAGAAGGTAAGTTCCTTGAGGACAGAACATGTTATGATGCATAGGTGAACACTTAATAAATTCTTTTTGACTTGTTGATTGACCAGAAATATACCAGAAATCTTTTTTTATTCTCTGAATCACTGTCACTCACCATCAATGTGGCCTATTCACTTAATGCAAACTTTCAGGGACTTAGTTTCCTCATATGTAAAATAAAATTGGGGGAGAGAATGAATTGTATTGTTTTGAAAGTCCCTTCCAGCTCTCTTATTCTATAACTCAATTGTATGAAAATATTCCTTTGTCCAGAAATTCTAATCCCTTTTTGGATGCTTTGAGTGATTTCCCCCCTCTTTTGGAACAGTAAAAGAAATTTTCAAACTTGAAAGTATAATATTTAATATAATCAGTGGTGACAAAAATGATATTAATGATGTTCTCTACCTTCCCAACTAAAGCTTGACTGCTTTAAAAGCAGAGATTGTGTCTTATAATTGTTTTTTTTATTTCTAAGGTTTTAAAATAGTGCTTTGCTCATAGTAAGTGCCCAGAAAATGTTCATTCACTATAATATTGCTATTGATGCCAGCATAACTGAGTCCCACCATTACAGATTCATTTGGAAGAGGGGGGGGTTATCTTTCTGGATCTGGAATGATGGAAAAGAGTAGGATTTTGTTCCCAGAATGTTGGAGAAGGATTAGAAATAGAGAGAGGAGAAAGATGAATGGATGAAAGGAGAAAGCAATCAGTTTTCTTTCTCAGCAAGTTTGTGCCACAATTACCAGAACTCTGAAGGAATGTTAGGACCTCGTGTCTAATTGTCTTCAACTTTAAAAGAATTAAAATTATTCTTTTGTGGAAAACAAACTTACAAACATCTCCTTTTAATATGTTATCTAATTTAATCCTTATAACCACTCTGTGAGGAAGGTCTTGTATCAGTCCCCATCTTTCTATTGACATGGGCATCTTCCTAGTCCAGGCCCTCATTAACTTTCATCTAGACTACTGCAGTGGGCTCCCAGCTGGTCTGCCTGCTTCAAGTGTCTCCCTTTCTTATTCATTTTCCTCCATAGCTTTCAAAGTGATATTTTTGAAGCACAAATCTGACCATGTTATTTCCCTGCTGACAGAACTCCCACAACTCATTGTTGCCTCTAGATCTATCATGTTATCTGTCACTTGAAGGCCTTTACAATATGTATCCAATCTGACTTTCTAGGCTTATTACTCATTACTTGCCTTAATATACTCTAGAGTTCAGAAAAAATATACTTCCTTTCAGTTCCTCAAACACAATATTCCATTTTCCATTTCTATACCTTTTCAATGTCTAACTTCCATGCCTGGAATCTCTCTTCTCCTCTATTAGACTTCCTAATCTTCAAAAATCTGCTCATATTTCATCATCTCCATGCTTTCCTGATCACAGTTACTAATACTAACCCTCTCCCCACTGCCTTCTACTTAATATATTTTACATAATTGATAATATGCAGGGATATAAAAGATACAAAAAGATATAAAAGAAAAAATGACAGTCCTTGCCTTTAAAGAGCTCACACTCTCATGGAGGAGACAGTAACCAAATAAATATAGACAAAATAAGTTATACAGAGTATAATAATAAATAACTGAGAGAGAAAATGGGGTGGCTAGATGGTGCAATGGATAGAGCACTGAGTTTGGAATCTGGACAATTTGAGTTCAAATATGACTACAGATGCTAGCTGTCATTTGGGCAAGTCATTTAATCCCTATTTGCTGCAGTTCTTCATCTATAAAATGGGGGTACACTGAAGAAGAAAATGGCAAGCCACTCCAGTATTTTTGAGACTAAAACAAAAGCAATGACAATAACAAGAGAGAGAGAAAGAGAGATAGCACTAGAATTAAGAGGGTTGGGGAAGACTTCCTGCAGAAGTTGAGATTTTATTTGAGACTACTTATATGTGTATCCATTGTTTGCCACAAAAGAATATAATGTCCTTAAAGGTAGAGGTCATTTCATTTTTACATCACTAGTGCTAGGGAGCAGATAGGTGGTAAGGGGGATATAGTACCATACCTGGAGTCATGAAAACTCAACTTTCTGAGTTCAAATCTGACCTCAGTCACTTACTTGCTGTGTGACCCAAGGCAAATGACTTAACTCTGGATTCCTCAGTTTCCTCATCTGTAAAATGAGCTGGAGAAGGAAATGTCAAACCAATATGGGATCTTTGAGAAGAAAACCCCAAATGGGGTCAGGAGGGGTCGGACACAACTGAAAAGATCAACAACAAAAACAACATCTGTGCCAAGCACATTAAATCATAGGATCATAGATTTGAATTGGAAGTGACTTTATAGCCCATTCAGCCCACCATTTTCATTTTACATATGAGGAGATCAAGGATACGGAGGTAAGTTTTGAATTCAGGTCTTCTGATTTAAAAGCCATTACCCTTTACTCTGTGTCATGATGCCTCTTGAATGAGTGGATGATTCAGATTTTACAAATGAGGAAAATGGGGTTCCAAGTGTCTATATGACTCATCAAAGGACAATGTCACAGACCAGGTTTACCACCAGTTCTGGGATGGATATCTTCTACTATAAGTCCAAGTTTAGGAGTTTAAGCATGACATACAGATTTTAGTGTCCCATATAAATATGAGCTCTTATTAGACTGGACAGTGGACTCACAATTCATTCACTAGGCAGAATAATATGAGACATTTTCCAGGAATATATGAGTTAAAATAAATAGGTTGAAAGATAGTGATCCTACCTCCTATTGTGCAAATATGGTCAGACAGCAATCAAAATGCTTACCCTCTGTGAAATGGTTTAGGTAGAAATTATACATATATACATAAAATAATAAAAGTACTCTGTTTCCCTTAGAGTTCATTAATAATTTGCCAATTGAATATCCCATCTGATATTGGAAAGCATTACCACAGATGGAATGTGTGTTTTGATTTAAAAAACATGCGCATCCCCTGTTGTTCAATAATAATAGGGATGAATAACATCTCTTTAGGTTTTCAAATGTAATTTATAGTGATAAGACTTTTAGACTAGGGATGTATGATCCGATGGATGAAATTTGTAGTTGGAGCTCACATAACGATTGTGGCACGTTGTGCATTAAGTTACAATAATCTGAAAAACAATCAAAATGATATTAAAAAAACTTGCCAACTCCATAACTGACTTGAAAAACTCTATTATGTCAGGTACTCTGCTTGCTGCATCTCCTCACTTTCAGTTCTAGTTTGGGAAATAGCATCAAGAAATTGTCAAGCCAATATTAATTGAAATGCTTAGGGAAGTCATAGCATCAAAGAATGCTGGAGTTCAGAGACCTTAGAGGTCATTTGGCCAACTTTTCCCTGATGCATGTATAGTAGTGAGAGCATGCATACACATGTAGTAAAAGTAAAGCTCACATCATCACATGTTTAAATAGAACTCTAAGGTCATAAGGTGCTTGCAAACACATGATCTCATTTGGTCTTCACAACCAACCTTGTGAAACAGGTCTCTCTAACTGCTGAGGAGAAATAGGGTGAAAGTTCTCAGCTTCCTCAGCTCTCCTGGGTATCTAGCTCCTCTTTCTTGGATTTTTCATAGATCAGGTCATGATGGACATTGAAAGGAATCTCCCAGCTACATAGTCAGTCATCCAGCTACTTTTCAGTGACTGGCAATGTTCTGGGTTCTTTGCTACTTTTTCAGTTAAACTAGCATGTTCCGATGCTCAGTTCAATTCAATTTAATTCAACAAGTATCTATTTGTACAAAGCCCTCTTCTAGGCGCTGGAGAGCCAGAGGCAAAAACATAATTCAGCTCTGCCTCTTAAGGAAATTACATTTTTTGAGAGAAAACCAATATGTATACTGAAAAATAATATTATTGCTTATCAATAAGTATACTGAAACAAGAAAACCATAGATATAGTGATAAGCAAATATAAAATATATACAAAGTAATTTTCACGTGTAAAAGAAAATTGTATCAATGGGGTGAGAGCACAGAATTGGAGGGTGGTAGAGACAGGGAGCAGAGTAGTGTTATAAGTGGTATCTGGGAAGAAAAAGGTTCATTCCAGGCGTGGGAAACTGTGCAAAGTCACAGGTGTAAAAGATGAAATGCCACACACAAGAAAGAGCAAATACAGTCGTCTGGCTGGCATATAGAGGTAAGATGGGGGATAATGACGCAAAGTCAATCTAGAAAGAAAGGTTGAAATCAAAATTGTGAGGAAACCAATGCTAATCAGAAGAATTTGTGTTTTATCTTTGAGGGACAACAGGGAACCACTGGATCTTGTTGAACAGGGGAGTGACATAGTCAGATCTATGCTATTTAAAAGTTATCTATAATGATGCAAATGTTGGCTTTTTATGTAAGGAAACTTTTTATTTAAAAAAATAAGTTGTTTTAGAGTGAAATTAGTTGACTTAGAAGGTAGTTCTTCCAACAAAAGAAGTCAATTCTATTTTAGAGAGGGTTCTTAGTAAAAATTGAATTAAATGGTCTCTTAGATTTCTTCCAGATCAGAAATATTGTGATTATTCTTGTAGTAATAAAGTCAAAATATAGAGGTTGGAATGACATTTCAGTATCAGTATATTTCAGTAGTTGATTGCTCTGTTCAGTGGAAGGCATATAGTTTTCTCATCTATACAATTCCATCTTTCAATATTGGACAATTCAGGAATCTGATAGTATTGTCCTTTTAAGAAACACAAGTGTATGTGGACATTATATGCAAATCTATTGCATGAAGGCTCTCCAGCAAAGCACATGTTATAGTCCTTGGTTTTCTGTCTCTGATTCCTAGATATCCTCCTAATCTGCATCTTGCTGTCTATTTTGTTCGCTTTCTTTTCTGTGAGTATGAGGATTCTACTCTCTAGTTGGAGTTTTGGACTTTGGCCCTGGCCTCTGTCCACTTCTTAACTTCTATACCCATCTTATTTCCATTGTTGGAATTGCACTTCCATTTGATTTCATTTGGAATTGCACCTTACCCCTCCCTCTTGCCCCCACCCACTTCACAAATGAACCACAACCAACTCTTTTTTTCTAACATTGGCTACAACTTTTTTGCCTTTTGGTGACAACTATTACTTAAGGTGGACTTAAGGTACTCTATTTAGGATAATGTTTTCCCTGTTTCTGACCTATAAGATATCAATTCCCAACTACAAGCTATAGTTCTTGCTCTTTTCCTCTCCTGAAATTTCCTTCCCCTTTCATGGAATTGAAACAAATTCTTCCCTTTCTTTATGGTCCAACTTGAGCTCTCCTGCATATCTAAGACTTTTTCAAATCAAGACAACCCAGAGTATTTTCTCTCTCTCTTCTAAACTCCTGCACATACTCATTGTGACATTCACTTTGGTACTAAATCAAACTGCTCTGCACTGCTACTTAACCATTTCAAATTCATATTTTGCCTTTCCAGCTAGTTCATAGCATAGTACTGTTATCCACAATCAGTGTTACAGAATGAATAAATATGATCTTGGTTCCTTTTACAAACAGCCCCCACTTACAAATAATGTACTTATAAAGGACCTATTCATAACAATAACTACTCCTCCCTATCCCCTCATGATATCATTCTCTTTTGATATTTTGGGGTCTATGAGAGCCTTATTGGGGTAAGGTATCCTTATTCCCATCAGTGATGGAGCTGGGAAAGACATTGCTGCTTAGGGGAGAGTAGAGGGAGGTAGCATATAAGGTGTTTTTCTAATCTTTGCCTCCAGAATTATGGTGGAAAATGATAAGCTGTTATATTTAGCAGTGTGGGTCAATAGTTCTATGAGTTTTATAATTCAGACATATTACAGATAAAACGGGCTTTTCTAACTGGCTTAGGGAGCTGATCATTTATAGTATCTGAATTATAGTAGTCTGAATTCAAAACAACTAATTTACAAATAAACAACACATTCACTGACTTGAAAATACCAAGGCTACCCTTATGTTTCTGCCATGATTAGCACTTATGGGTCAAAAGATAGAGTAGCACAGTAAAAATTAAGCCAAAAATGGTTTCTTCTTTCACACCTAATACACCTACTATCCAGAATTGTTGTGAGGATCAGATCAGTTTGAAAAGCACTTTAGTACAGTGTATGGTACACAGTGGTCACTTAATAAATGCTACTTTCCTTCCTACCTACTTAACTACCAACAATGAGAGAATAAGAGGATGAGAACAAATTTGTTCCAATAACCATGAAGGCAACTGAAGCAAGAGCTCCAGATCAGTTAGAGCTGGATCAGGCATCAAAGATGCCAAGGTCATCCACTGCATCTTGGGTCATTGCCAACAGTCTTGACTTTTGTCTTGCCGCAGGAGGTAGATGACTCAGGAAGAAAGAGTGAGCCTTTCTGCTTTTGAATTCAATTCACACGCAAGTCAAGATATCACCCATGATGTCATTGGCTCTCTTCAAAAACAAGAGACCAACAACAACAACAAATTTTATTATGGAATACAGCATATGGCATGTAGGACATTGAATGACCGCTATATTATTTATTTACAAAGCCCCTTCTGTATGTAAGATACTATCTCATAGCTAAAAAGATTATACCCACATTATATACATAATGTATATGTACATATATATACACACACACACAAATATATATTATATATAACTTTAAAAAAATTAAATCTGAGTCTTCATTGACATATGGAACTCTGGGGAGGAAACTCACTCACTCCACCAATGCAGAATGTCACCCTTGCTGACCGTTTTTTCTTTGAGAATTGTCTGGGATTATAAGAGACTAAGCCACTTAACCAAGAGACCAAGTGGCATCAGAATTCAGACTTGAACCCAGATTGTCCTCACTCTCAGGCTAGCTCTTAGCTACTATACTAGACTGTATCACGTGACAAATCTACACAGACAGAATGAAGACTCTTAAGAGAGTCTTCTTAAAGCCCTGATTGGCTTTTAGCTAAATGAGGTACCCAAGAAAAAGGGACCAGATATATGCAAACTTCTCTGTTAACTAAGGCACTCCCATTCCCCTGGATGACAAGGACTCCAATTCCTGCCCATATTTTGCTGTATGATCTTTAGAAAGTCACTTAACCTTTGTTTGCCTGCCTTTGCCCTTTTGAAAATTAATCTTGTAATACCCATTTCACAGTGGTGATAGGGAGCTTTCAACATGTGTAATGAGGACTTTGAGATCCTCAGATGAAAGAGGCCTGGGATATACAAAAGCATTATCCTTGTTGGATGTGCGTTTTCTCCTATGGTCTAACGGAGAGAAGGGATTAGGGGAGATTAATAGTGCATATGATCTGTCTAATCGGTTAAGGAGAGCTGAGAATGTCTGTGACCTTCAGGAGCATCAAATAAAATAAAACAGTGTGTGCAAATGCAGTTTCCCAAGTTTAGTTTATTGTTTTACATTTTATTGGAGGCCAAGTCAGGAGAGAAATGAAAGGACTAGGGTTTTCAAACAGAACTTAGAAGCACAATGCCTGGAGATGAGCTCCATTCCAGGGTGAATAATGATGGAAAGGGGACTTAGGCATTTAGAAAGGGTCCTCTTTCGATTCATTGTGCTTTGCAGGTCAGAACTAGCCCTGTACTTTTCTACAGCCTGTTTTCTCTTCGTGAAATGGAGTCAGTGCTGTATGGTCCTCCTTTTCTTTTCTTTTCTTTTCTTTTCTTTTCCTTTCTTTTAACCTCCTGTACTGCCCAGTTGCTTAAAAGGTTGAAAAATAATGGGTAAGTACTTTGAATCTATTGGCAGAAAGGTGTTAGGCAAATACAAAGGATTTTCCTTGGGAGCACAAACCATGATTATTGTTGAAAAGGTCAATAAAGTTAGAAATTGTTAATCACACAGACTTTAAATTGCCCTGTGAGTCCTGCCCTTCAGCTTTAGAAGGCCTTTTTAAGTTCATCAGTCAATCCTGAAGAGGAGAGTGATGGGCTTCCTTGGGCTTGGTGAATATTACAAATGTAATTTAATTGCTTTTTTCTTCTCCATCTAATAACCTTTCTGTCCTTTACCTTTTAATCATGCATCACTTATCCCTTTACATATATAGTGTTAAATTAGGTCATATTATGTCAACACAAAATTCAGCAGGGGGCCAAGAGACAGGGTGTGATAAGAGTATTTGCCATTTATTTCATGTGTGTGTGCTGCCTCGAACACTGCCCTCTTTGTCTGACTCATCTGCTTGCTACTCTTTTAATGCCTTAGGCAGTGTCTACATATAGGCTTCCAAGCACTTGACTTCCAGCTGTTTGGCACTGCTTTGCACTTAATATTCACATCTGTGACCCTCTTTCCTGTGTTTTATTATAATCAGAACATTTTTGCATCTGTGAGTTATTCCTGATGTATAATGACTTTATATTTGTCTGTCCTGTTGTTTTTTCCTTTGCGGTGCTTCAGTGGTCAGGAAACACAACATATGCTTAAAGGGACTAAGTTAGAGGAAGAAGTGAGGGAGATCTAACTAGCATCCTCTTGATTTAAACAGGCAGGCCCTGACTTTACTTTAAAGTACACTTCCCTTGGTGAACATGGGTTCTTATAGGAGGAGTGTGCTGACTCTCACTCATGCTACATATGTACTCTTAGACTAGAAATGTTCAAACAAAGGCTGGCTAGATGGTAGCAGCCAGGAGTCATGAAAAGTGTCATGTGTAGAGAAAGAGAGATTACTGCCTTGAGTGAGGAACTGGACTATACGACTTTGCATGGTCCCTTCTAAAGCTAAAATGTTATGCTAGGATATCTTGTAAATATATCCTGCAATTTTTAAACACATGAATGGTATACAGTGAAAACAAAGAACTTAAAGGCAGTGTGATATAGTGGATAGAGTTCTGGATGTAGAGTCAGGAAGACTTAGGTTTACATTTTGCTTCTGATACTTACAAAGAGTGAGACTTAAGGGAAGACATAACTTTTCTGAGCTTCGGTTCTCTCATCTGTAAAATAAGGAAAATGTTAATACCTTGTAGTGAACATGTCTCAGGGTTGTGATCAGATTGAAATAAAATCACAAATCAAAACTGTTTTTCAAACTTTAGGTGCCAGTTATTAATGTATATGATGTATTTTCAAGCTGTCTTCACATTCTTGTGTTTGTCCTTCACATGATTATCCTTCAAATACTTGGAAACCATCATCATATTCTTTATAAATCTTTTCATCAGACTAGGCATTCCATTTTTTTCAACTAATTCTCATATGCCAACATTTCTTGTCCCTTATACTTTGGATATCTTTATTTGGATAGCATCCTGCTTGCCACTATCTTTCCTAAAATGTGGTAACTGGAAATTAATCCAGAATTCTGATTTAGGGGTACCTAAATAGGTATATTAGGGTATTGCTGAGGCACAGAGAGACAGGAGATTTTGTGTACTGGTCTAAGACTTAGGAAGGCAATATATAAGTAGACTGATACTTTCTTCATTTTGGATACTCTGCTTCTATTAATGAAGACTAACCTCTCCTTCCACTACTATCTTTTGTTTCCTTTTTTAATACCACCTGACACTCTTCATGGGTTTGCAGGATTTAGAGCTAGAAGACATTTAAAAAATGGTACAGTCCAAAATCCTCTTTTTCCCAAGTAAGAAAATGGAGTCCCAGAGAGATTATGTGAATTGCCAAAAGTCACCTAGAAATATTCACTAATATTGCACTTGTACTTAATGTGAATCATTGTCTAACTATGCTTTCACTTTTCTATATTTGTTCAGTGGTTTTTTTTTAAATCTCAAATGTAAAACTTATTCTTAATAAATTTTATCTTATTGGATTTGGTCCTTCATTCTAGCCTATCAATCCATTTTAGACTTCTATTTCTCATACAAAGTGATGACTATATCTTCCACCTTTGTATCATTCAAAGATTGGTTAAACTTGCCATCTGTGCCTTAAACCAAGTCCCTGATAAAAACATTGAATAGCTCAAAGTCAAGAGCATATCCCTAGGGCACTAAGCTAGAGACCTCCTTAGAGTTTGGCATAGATTCATTGAGCTCACTTTGGGGATCTAGTTCTGTTAAGCACAGTAAGATGCTAAAACCTAATGGCAAATGCTTTTATTAGACCAATATCTTCTGGGGCAAACTTGTCAACTGAGCCCTTGTCCTCTGAGGGTTGGAAGGAAGACAGTTGAAAAGAAGGGAAAAACCTCTGTACAAGGATAATATTTCAGTTTCTTTCATTAATGTAGATATTTGTACAGGTTATTCCAGAACTAACTACTGCCTCTTCCTTTTGTTCTTTCTGGCATGTGGAGACCAACTTTATTTCATTTCTTAATTTTACTGATTCATTTCCAGACTAATCAATAGTTGTCCTATTCTGTGTGCTACAGTCATGAAACTGACTACAACAGCCTCAGTGGAACTCTCAATTAGTTCAGTTGCAAACATCAGTAAGGATGAAATACATATTAATAAACATTAAATAAAAAGATGAATTGGCAACCACTCAACGCTCTTGATTCATGCCAGCAATAAAGTCTCTATGTGGGTACATGTATATGTTTACATTTTCGGGCACATGAATCAAAATGAATCAGAGCTTTCTTAATGTATCTTGTTTCCTAATATTTATTAATACGCATGTATACTAATAAATTTTTAGTATACAAACTCATAAATTTTTAATGTATATTTGTCCAAAGGGGGAGGAAGAGAGCAAATAATACAAATCAGAAAGGGTGTAATGAGAAATTCAGCTCTTTCAATTCCTTATGTATAGTTTCCATTTCCACTATAAAGACCTTGAAGAGTTCCATTTTTTTCAGATTCTTTTATTCTATTTCTGCTTTGCTTCTTTTGGGAGAAACTGTGATTGTCTGATCAATTAATCAATCAACATTTATTAATTACTTACTCTGAGTGAGACACCACTTTCATTGTATTCAGCCTGCAGAAGTAAAAGCTGACCTTACACTCTGCATGGCAGTATCTGGTAATAGCCCATGTACCCTAGTTCCCTTGTCAATCTCTACTCTGTGGCATTGATGGTAATGGGACTTTACGAAGTATGAATCTTAGCATATTTGAGCAGAAAGCAAATTTAGAGGTTGTATTGGAAGGTTCAGGAAGTCATCCTAGACCCAGTTATTTTGATAGCTCAAATGATAGCTCTGGCACAAGCAAGGGGAGTTATCAAAGAACAAGTTTATTTAGTCACTTAGTATAAGGTTACTCAATGTAGAATAAGGATACTTGTTAGTCAGACTCTGATTCAGTTCTAGTTATCTGACAACTTTGTGCGTCTTCTCCATCACAGAGATAACTTTGGAGTGATGGCAAATATAGTCTTCCTAGAGTGACGAGTCCTCCGGGTCTGAGAAGTCTTCCTGCTCCCTGAACAGAATGATACTGATGTTGTATGGAGGAGGGAGGAGGTCTGTCAAAAGATCACCATTGCAAAGTTTGCCATTACAAATGAAACAAATAAACCTTTATGCTCTAGCCTACACAAAAGAGGGCGATTGTACACCAGAAATCCCCAACTCCCAGCAATTCTTCTTAGTTGCCTGACAGGTTAAAAACTATCCCTTTGAAATTCTATCCCCCTAGAGCCTAGGAACAACCATCTTGCAGTCTTCATTGTTTCATAGGACCAGTTTCCTTTCTTGTAATGTGCATGTCTGGCCATCAACTACTACAGAAGTCAGAAGTCACTCACTACTACCCCCTTCATTTTTCCAGAAGAGAATACTGAGATCTAGAAGAGGAGCACAGTAGTATAGTGACTTGCCTAAGCTCACACAGTTAGTGGCAAAGCAGGTACTGAAATTGGCATCTTTTCACTCAAACTCCTGATACTTTGCTGTTGTACTATAGTCCTACAGTTTTCATTGTCAATTAATTACAGTATCATGTTTTGAAGAAGATGGTATTAATACTTTTATTATACTAAAAATGGATCTTAAATAATAAGTGGAGGCCAGTTAGTAGAATAGATGGCCTGAGAGTTAGGAAGTTCTGGGTTCAAATCCCTTTTCAGACAGTAAAGGCTTTGTGACCATTATAAAATAAACCAATTAACCTGAGGCAACTCTCTAAGAATAAATCACAAAAAATTTCTAGTGAACATTGCTAAAAGTTGTCACACTGGGAGTTCCTTATTCCAAGAAAAATCTCAGGTCAAGGATATTTTAGAAAAAGAGAGAGGGGGGGAGAAAGAGAGATAGAGGGAGAGAGAGAGAGAAGTATCTTAGGGGCTAATTCATACTTTCCTAGTTCCACAAGTATCCTGGCATACAAAAATACACATAGTCATCTCAATTTTGCTTTTATTTTTGTCACAAAAAATGATCATGATCACAGGTGTTCTCTTAACTGCATAGTTCTCTTAACTTGTCCGTAACATTGCTGTTTGGAGCTCAGAATACAGTTTTGCACATAGTAAGTTCATATGACCTTAGAATGTCAGAGCTGGAAGAGGTAATTTTTTCCTCTTTACACATAAAAAACAGAGATGTTAAAGGGGATATGATTCAGGTATCACACACCTTTGAGGAAGGATTCAAAAATGACATCTTTGATTCCTAATTCAGTACTCCTGCCACTAATACCAATTAAAAAAGTATACATTGTTGTTGGATACAATGGATTTCATTGTATACATTCTTCTCAGTCTTCCACAGTTTTTCTTTTGAAAATGGATACATTGGTGTGTTAGCCTGGATTTATGATAGTTAAATACTGTTCCTGAATAAATTTAGAACTATGGCACCTCTGCTCATGGTCCTGTCTACTTCCTCACAGCAAGGATGACCACAATTAAGAGGAGTGGAGACAGACAAGAAGTGGCAGTAGTGTTCAGAAGCACTTAGTTCTATCCTTATGAATAGGTAGAATTCCTAGGCACCTAACAGCACGTGCTTAAAGTCCATCGAAAATGCCCATATAAAAATATCCCCTATTATCCTACTTCATTACTTAACCTTAGCTACACATTATGCATATGCCTTTTCTCTCTGATCTGTAGCTCAGAAACAAATATTATTAAATAAGAGTAACACCTTAAACCATTAGTAACCATTAACAATTTTGTTAAATTAATTTCTTGATTCACAAAAGACCACCTAGGGAATGGGATCCAGGGTAGGAATTCTTAATTGGAGCAAGGGAAGGAGAGCGGGAAGAAAAATGGAGAAAGTGAGGGACTCATCCAAGGGCACTGAGAACCTAAGAGACAGTGCGTTGAAAGAGTAGTGGAAAATCCCACAGAGGGGAGGGGGATTGTTTGTGAATGATATGAGCCTTAATAATGATCTTGACAACATGATATTTCAGTAATCTGTCACTACATATCAAAGGGATGAATGTATGCAACCGTACATACATATATCATACGTTAACAATGTCTGTTAAATAGAATAAATATGGTAAGAATAGAACATGAGATTTGGAGTCAGAATACAGTTGGAATCTCACTATGAGAGTTATTAATTGGGACTAAAACCTAGTCTTCTGACCACCAAACCTAAGGTCTTTGTTCTTAATTGTATTTATACCTCAGTCTATGTGGATGTGTTTATTTCTGTTTGTCTGAGTCTTGTTCTGTGACTAGCTATTATATATGTGTGAATATGTATATGTATATAGTTGTGTGTATACACAGATATATAAACATATACAAATGTTTTTATATATAGGCATACTTAAAACACACCTTAAACCCAGTTCACTCTGGAGCTCATAGACTGGACAACAAATCCCCACCCACCTAGCACTAAATACTATTTGTTTCTCTTTTACTCAGGAACCCTGAGGGTCTTCCACTTTCAGTTGGATTTTTTTAATTTTTTGATTAAAGGGGCCATCCCTTAAGTAACTTAAAGAAGAAGCCTATTCATTGAATGGGTGTATCTCACTCAAAGTAAGACTGTGGTAAAACCTAAGCCTAAAAGGGCATAGCATCCTGGGTCATCGTCAGTCATCCTGATGAATATCATGCCACTGGACCCAGATGGCTCAGGAGAAGAAAGTGAGGTTGACTTTGTACAGCCCTCCATCACTCAAATCAAAGTCAACTGCATATTATGTCATCATCTTGATGTCATGGTTCTCTTTGAGAATGATGGACAAACACAACATACACATGTACATACACACCCATATCTATCTATTTATACATATGTATATATATATACATATATAATATGCATATGTATCTCTCTCTATATATACACACACACACACACACACACACTTTTTAGACACACCAGCATTGCTTCTCAATGCTAGTGTGCAAGCCATCTAAACTTCAGTGATTCTGGTGACTCAGGGTTCTGTACTGAGAAATTGTTTGTCTGAATCAATGGAGAGAGATGTCATAAAAGAAGTTTTTATAGAGTAAACTCACAGATCTGGATAATAATGAATACATAGATAGTGGGGTAGATTGCCACAAATATTAAGATACAGAAATCTTACTGGACATATACGCATTTAAGAAGTTCTGGCTTGGATTTTCATTGATAAGTAGGAAATATTGAATTTAATGTAGAAGAAAGATTTCGGATGAAGTAGCCAAAAGGTGTTTTTTATTGATAATAGGAACAGAAAAATAGCAAAGATATTTTAAAAATAAAATGTTTGTTTCTTTTTTATGGACATTAACCTAAGTTTTGGTCTTTAGACTCAATACATAAGTACATATGTGATCTTGAAATGTACAGCTCTGAACTCTTACAGTCACCTACCAATGTTTTCACATTCCACCCTCTCCCAATAGCTCAACTCTTCATCTTCTCTTCTTTTTATTGGGTCATGGTTCTTACAGTCTAATGAACCAAGGGATGCCATTTTCCCTTTATGACACCAACATCTAAAGCTATTGCCTGTTTAAAGCTCTGTGTAGCTACAATTAGGACAGGGCTTCTTGGGCCAAATGGCTTTATATAGCTTAGAATAACCTTGACTTACCTGTTAACCACCTTCAATAGGACAGCCAGCCAGCCCTTGTTGGCTTCCCTGTGGTCATCAGAACTTAATGCTTTGCTAATGATAGACCTGTCTCATTCCTAGTGAGTTAATGGCCTCGCTCCAGGGGACAATGCCACATCTTGGCTGAAACACAAGCTTCCTTAGTTTAAACTATTAATCGGATCCCTGTGGCTTATAATAGACTACCCTTTCCTATTCCAATTTCTGGAGTCTGACAAATAAGACAGGTTGATAAGTATTATTATGGAATCACAAATCTGGAAGCATCTTCCAAAGGTCATTTGGTCCATCCCCCCACCTCATGAAAGAGCTGTATATAATCCATTCCATAACCAACAACCATTTGTTAGTTCTGTTATGCAGCTGGTTTTTCAATTTCCTATATAGTCTTTTGGCTAATCTTTATTGGTTTCTATTCATCAAAACCTGGGAAGTTGGATAAAAGAAGGCATATAAGGAGAGAGAATAAGCAATGACATAGAGTTATTAGTTCTAAAAGGAATACAAAGTAGACCCCTGCTCCCCTGTACCACAAGCTGAGGGTGGGAATTAGAACATATCTTACCTGTCCGTATAAGTTAAAAGTTACATTCAGTTGTTGCACTTGACCATTCTACTCACCTTGGAATGAAATAATAAACTGTTAGAACTGGAGGAATTCACCACCACTCCCTTATATTGATGGGAAAACTGAGGCCAAGAGAAATGACATGACTAGATCATGGTCATTATTAGAGAACTGAACCTGGAGGTCCTCAGGGCAAAAAGAAGGCATAAAAAATAGCCTCAAAATATGAAACCTCCTTTTGGAGAGCCAAAGGCTAGTAGGGATATTGATTAAAGTTGATACAATCATGAAAGGACCTAATTCTATTTCACAGAGGTAGAAGAAAACATATGAAATTGTGACCCTAAGAAGCAATTCAAGCTAAAACCATGAATGAAATTAATGAAAATTCAAAATATACTAATATATTAAAAATATTAAATAAACTAATATATTATTTATGGAAGATAGCAAAATGTTTTTTTAAAGGAGTGTTCAATGTGTCTGTTGACATCCACAAACATGTGAGGGTAACGTAGGTTTTAGAGCTAGGTGAGACCTCAGAGATAATTTAGTCTTATCCCCTCATTTTATAAGCTAAGGCCCAGAGAGGGAAAATAATTCCCAAGTCATAGGTAGAAGAGCTAAATTTCAAATACAAGTCCTTTAGCTTTTGATCCAGTGACCTTGCCATC
Organism: Potorous gilbertii; assembly: GCA_028658325.1. Taxonomy (NCBI): domain Eukaryota; kingdom Metazoa; phylum Chordata; class Mammalia; order Diprotodontia; family Potoroidae; genus Potorous; species Potorous gilbertii. Next base: position 599,476,111 of record CM053769.1, on the reverse strand, counting down.
AGGTACACTTATGAGACCAAAACTACCAGGCCTTGCCTGAGTAGAGACTTGGAAGGATATCCAGGGCCAAGGAAACCAGAGATTTGATCTGAATGTAGTACTTCTTATGCTCTCATGGATAAGTCACAAATGGACTAGGTACACCCATAGTTTATGCATTCTGTCAAGACCACCAGAAATATTTTTTGCCATTCTTTTCTCTAACCCTATGTTCTTCTCCCCCTCAGAGTGATAAGATGGTGTGTTACCTTTGACACACACTACTTCTGTGATTGACGCTTAGCAAGTCTCCACTTCTCAGGGTTCTAGACAACACTTTACGACTATAAGTTGCCTAGAAGGTACTAACCTACACTGATAGAGGGTTTCCTCATTTGGGACTTCCCTATGTCCATGAAGTCACAGGTCCAGTCACTTTTGCTATGAAAGGATGAAGACTAAATGGAAAAGATTATACTGAGGATAAAACCAAATCAAGGAAAATCCCAAAAGCTGAGTAGAAAAATCACCAAAGGAAGAGAATATCTCCCTTTGAAGGCAAGAGAATTCAGTGGAAGAAGATAGATAATAACGCATGCACATACATAGTGTTTCATCGCTAAGAAGATTTTTTTTGTTAGTTTATTTCATTAATGTCTGACTCTTTATGACTTTATTTGGGGTTTCCTGGCAAAGATACTGGAGTAGTTTGCCATTTCCTTCTCTAGGTCATTTTATAGATGAGGAAACTGAGGCAAACAGGGTTAAGTGACAACTAGAAATTTTCAAAGGCTGGATTTGAACTTGGCTCTTCCTGATTCCAGGCCTGGTGCTCTATCCACTGTATCACTTAGCTTCCCTGGTTTAGAAAATACTATGTAAATATTTTCTAAGTATATCCTTCCAACCCAAGAATGTATAACTCATAGCTTTACTTTATAGAAAAGGAAGCTAAGGATCCAGTTGGTGATATGATATACCCAAGGTCACTCAGGTGGTTGGCAGCAGAGTGGAGATGGTCTTCCCATGTCTTACAACTCAAGATCAGTAGTATCTCTAGTATACCACACTGTACTATCTGCCATGGTCCTGGTGTAAACTCTCTAAACACTTTTAGCATGAGAGGTACATGACTCTTCCTTATCTTCTTTAAGTTTGGTGAAGTGAGAAACCAGTCAGGTTCTATCCTGAGGCAAAAATACTCTATTAGGAAGACCTTCAGAATCCACCACAACTTATATCAATGGATCCCTAGAGAGACTTCAAAGCATCACTAAAATATTCAAATGAGAGAAGAATTCTTAATACTCATAATTGGGGCACCATAGAAAATGACAGTGCTTTGTATGATGCATCTTGTACTCAGGAAGCACCCAATGAATATTTTTTTGAATGAATGAATAAATGCATTATAGCACAGTAGGATAAGTCTGGACCAACAAACATGTAAATGGGTTCAAATCCTAACTCTACTACTTATTCACCATGAGCTCAAGTAATTAATGTTACTTGCCTGAGCCTCAATTTCACCATTTGTAACAATAATGAATAATATCATTAAAATGCTTTAATTATTTTATATTAAATTTAAGTTTAATATTTATATTAAATTTAAATTTAATATTTATATTAAATTTAAATTTAATATTTATATTAAATTCATATTTGATATACTGTATATTATAATCTGCATAATATAAAAGTGTTTGTTATTTGTCCTACTATGTGTTTGATCTACCGTATAAAAGTGTTGGACTCGATGACCGCTGAGTTCTTTTCTAGCTCCTAATAACTGATGCTATCAATGATTGAATGAATTAATGTTCAGGATGGATGAAATTGAACTACAGGAATCTTGGGCTAATGGAGTGAATGTTTAGGCCTGAAAGAAGAGGAGCTACTCACTCTGCATTTTCTTCAGCTGAAAATCAAACGAATGATCTGTGCTTTCTACCGTTGTTATGGTATCTCTACTAGCATAGATTTCATTTTTTTAAAAAAAGGAATCTATACCAGGGTAGATATTTGGCAAGAAAGTCTCATTTGAACTTGAATTGTAGAAATGAAATAATCCACTGGAGGGTGAGAAGAAGAACATCGTTAACCAAGCGCCTCTTCATTCTCCTTGTTCTTTTAGTTTCCAGAATATGCAATTGCTCGCCATTATTATTGTTAATATTTTTTCATCTACTGTATACTTATCAAAGTAAGTTTCTTTGTCACAGCTGGAACAATCAAGATTCCTTTTGTTGCTTATAATAAATAAATACTCAATTGTGAGAATGTCCTCGGGGAAAGTTCATTAAAAAAGAAATGAAAACACTAAGAAATAAATGGTTATTGTGATTGCACTTGTTTTGATATAATATGCAAAATGTAATTTGGTTCTACGATGTTTGGAATACATGAAAAAAAGTGTAAGATGGAAAACTGAAAAAGATGTTGCATTTTTTATGTTATTTCAATTATCATTTGAATTCTCAGGGTGGGAGGGTTTCCATTCAAAACTCTATTTTGGTGTAAATGTGCATGTAGCTAACAGGGAAAAAGTGTAAAGTACATCAGTAGGAATATTAATTGGTAAATAGATCAAATTGGGTACATCTTGAGCATTTCTTGGCAGATGCTTGTTCAGATTTAGTGGCTGGAAGTTTGGCTTCATTTATTTATTTATTTTTCTTTGGTTTGTTTAATATCTCCATTAGCAGCTCTGCTGCAGTCTCTCAGGCTCGTCTGTTTCCTTCTTATTCTGCCTCGATGACAACCAACAATTAACCAGGCAGAGAACATTCTAATAGAGATATGAATGGCAGCAGGAAATTGCATTTATCAGAAGACTAGTCCCTAGGTAAAACAACCCATTTCAGGTATTCATGGTGGGTGAGATCCTTTGTCCCTTTGCCTCCATTTTGCCTGGGCTCTTCCTTTGTCACTTCTTTTCCCCTATCATCCTTCCAAATTGGTTTTGCTTAATGGCCTGCTGGCCCAAACTATCTGAATGAAAAAAGAAGGAAGAAATAAGCAAAGAAAATGATTGAAGGAAAAATAGTGAGAAATAGTTAGAATGCAACATATACATCAGGATAAAGGGAAAAGATAGAATGATAAAGAAAAGAGTAGTGTAAAGTGGGAATAGCATTCACCTGGACAGACAGAAGCTGAAGAATAGATATAGATAGACAGAAATAGAAAGAAGGAGTCAATTACATTGTAGGTACTACTATCCTAAATCGCTGATAAAATTCAAGGCAAGAATTGAGCAACTCAATGTTTTATTTTCCATAGTCAGTTATCATGTTCTGGCACTTCTATATCCACTGCATTATCTCCTGATTCTTCTCTCTTCCCAAATGTCCAGTACAATATGATATAGGGACTAAGTAAATATTTGTTGACAAGATGTTACTACAGCATGCCCAATCGAAATCAAAAGAAATCAGAACTACTCAGTAAGAGTGAAATGGAGGGGTACAGTTTTGCAATTATTTAGTGACCTTGGGACAGTTTAGGCCAGCAGCTCCAAATCATTTTCATTACTAGTACATCTGAGATTTGTAAATGTTCTAAGGCGCACATGAGGTGTGGACAACATGATAGTCCATAAATATATGCACGCGTGAGCGCACACATACAGACATGAACTTTAAGATAAAGAATAAAATGAAGGAAAAAATGATGTCAAAGAGATGGTACAACATATAAATCAGGATATATTTCATACCTGTGCCATTCTCCTCAGAAATCCTGCCTTCAAGGAGCTTAAAATTTAGTTGAAGAAACAGCATATGACACAAATTAGTCACTAGGCACTATGGGAATATTAAGCTTATTTCAACGTCTTAGGCACCTGTGATTTGGTTAGTTTCAATCTTTACACTATTGGTCATAGAGCATAAATCTTTCTGAGATGTAGTAGATGGTGGCTTCTGAGAACTGTAGTCACCCTTCATTTGACTTATAAATGAACTTTTCCAATATTAGCTATGATGGTTCTTGGACAACAAACGTATAGTTCTCCAAGTAGGCTATAATGCAAAGCCTCTCCAGCTTAGTGGGACATGACAGAAGTGATTCTTTGAGGGCATGGACTTCAAGCACTTCAGATCACTTCCAATCTGGAAGGAAGCATTAGAGTAGTACTTTTATGGAAGATGAGCTATTATATAAGTGCAATATTATAATAAAGTATATTTTTACTGAGTTCAATGAAAGGGTACATCAGTGATGAGTCTAGGGAAAGACTTAAGAGACTTATGAGACTAAAGATAAGTCTTGAAGGTGTTATCCACCACAGATAGAAAAAGGGACAAGGAAATGGCATTTCAGCAAGGGAAAAGGAACATGAATATATAGGGATAGCAAGAAGAATGACATGTTCTATGGGCAGAGAGGTCATCCACTTGATTAGATTGAGGAATACCTATCAAGGAATTGTAGGAAGTAAGGATGAAGAGACAGGGTGAGCACCATGATGTCATAGAAATAGTTCTGGATTTGGAGCGGAAAGACCTGAATTCATTTGTTAGCTGTGTAACTCTGGAATAATCACTTCACTCCTTTGGGCTTCTAGTTCCTTATCTCCAAAAAGGGAATAATGACAATCATTTAAGGTTGCTACATTGGTTGGTTGTCCTTCATTCTTAAAGAGAACCAAAGTGATATCACTGTGTTGGAGTCAAGGTACAGTATGTTCAACTGTGGCAGATCAGACCATTATAAACTCAAAAGGTTCTACCATAGGTTAGGCACAAATCGTCTACATGAACGTTTGGGGTGGAGATGTCTCTAAATTCACACATCTCATGTTTCTTTTGAGCTACTGAAATTCTGCTATATTCATAGAGCATGGCTCCTTCCTTGATGTGGGCACATCATGCTAAGCTGTTCTTTGTCAGTACCTCCCTTATCATACAATCAATTCCAAAGTTCTTTAGAGAGACCGTGAGTGTCCCTGTATCTCTTTTACTGACCTCTGTGTGAGCACTTGCTTTGGGTGAGTTCTCTGTAAAACAGTCTTTTAATCAAAAGTATATTTCACATTAGAACAATATGGCCAGCCCATCAGACTTGTACCCTCTGCAATAGAGTTTCAATACTTGGCAGTTTAGATTGAGAAAGGACCTCAGCATTTAGTATTTTGTCTTGCCAGGTGATCTTCAGAATGTTCCTAAGACAATTCTAATGGAAGCAATTCAATTTCCTAGCAAGGCACTGGTAGACTGTCTAGGTTTAAAGGCATACAACAATGAGGTCAGCATAATGGCTTTGTAGAGCGTCAGTTTGTTAGACAGTCTAATATCTGTTTTCTCCCACACTTTCCTTTAGAGTCTCCCAAACACTGAAGTAGCTCAGGCAATGTGTACATCAATCTCCTCATTTATGTGTACATCCCTGGAAAGTATACTGCCAAGATAAGTGAACTTATCCTCTGCCTATATTCAATATTTCTCCATTTGCTATAACATGGATTGTGTGCTGTTGGCTGTTGGATAACTTCTGTTCTCTTGGTGTTAATTGTTAGGTCAAAATTAGCACAAGCAGTAGAGAACTGATCCATATTTTGTTGGATCTCAGCCTCAGAGGTTTCATTGAGAACATAATTATCTGTGAACAAAAAATTATGCACCAGTTCTCCCTCTACTTTAGCCTTGGCTTGAGGTTGCTATATTAATGAGTGTTGAGAAGAACAACTTAGAGAACATGTACAAAACATTTTGTAAAGTGGTGTATCAAGTCATTTATTACTCCTATGTAAAGTCTTAGAAGCCAAGGAGAGGAAAGAGCAAGACGAGACTTTTAAGTGGAGAAGCAACTTGCTTAATGAGTTATCTGAAGGAGATTAGTTTGGTAGTGGAGTGCATACTGAGATAGAACAAATGAATGGTCACCAAACATTCAGGTCCCATCATCACTTCTTTTGGTTCCTATTTTTTTAAAATATATAGTGTGATTGTCAGCTGTGTCTCCTACTCTAGAGTATAGGGGATATTACAAGTTCAGAAAAAGCAATTAAGTTAAACTAGAAAACCTAAGGTATGGTATATGTGAGGTCATGAGAACTTCAGTGGTGGGGAGTAGAAAGAGATGGGTAGCAAAAAGAATGGAAGGAGAAAAGATGGAAAGAAGAGAAACATGAATGGAAGTCTCAGCAGAATTTAGTGACAAAGTAAATATAGGGGATGAAGATAGATAAATCAGAGTTGTTTCCTAGGTTTCAAATATGTGTCAGTAGGATATTGGCTGTGCAGTTGACATTGGAAAGAAAAATTGAGAATTGAAGTGTTGGTTTCAGGAGAAAGAGGAAAAGTATATTTTAGAAATTTTGAGTTTAAAGTGATGATGGAGCACACATGTAAAGATATCTCATGGGAAATAGGTTATACAATACTCAGATTTGGTTTATGGCACAGAGATGATATTGAAGCCTTGAGAATAGGTGAAATATTTAAAGGAAGTTGTAGTAGAATTATATATACATACACTTATGCATATACATATTTTTGTATATGCTATCTATGCAAACATGCACATGTGTATATGTATATATGAGAAGAGGGAGGGAGGGAGAGAGAGGGAGACAACAGAAAAGGGGGAAGGAGGAATAGAGAAGAGAAGAAAGATGTAGGAAAGGAGAAAGGGAGAAAGAGAAGGAGAAAAGGAGACAGAAGGGGGAAGGAAGGAGAGAGACGTACAGAAAGAGGAGAGAAGAGGAGAGGAGAGGAGGGGAGGAAGGAGATTTAGGGAGAGAGATCTTAGACAGTCCCTGTAATCCCCTCAGATAGAGGCAATTCCTTCCTCCCAAAGTTCTCACACTTCTGTTTCACTTTTCCTAGGCACTAATCTCATTCTAGTTAATATTAGAATTGGGGAGGTACATGTCATCCCCTAAAATAGGATATATACTACATGTCCTTGATATCAAACACTGTCTTTTATCTTTTTGCCTCCAGTGCCTAGACCCATACACTCTCCATAATAGGTGATTAACAAATTCTTCTTTAATTGAATTGAAAATACTAACCAGTTTAGGATTCTGTGTTGGTTGTTGTACTGTCTCTGAACTAACATATCTAAACTAGTGTAATTTCTTACTCTGAGACACTCATCAGTATAGTAAAATACCTTTTAAAAATGGAGCCTATTTTATAGGAGTTTGGGAAAGAGATTCCAAATAATTGCAGCTAGTTTTACTTTATTACTGTTCCTGAACATATAATATCCCAGATCCTTTAAAGCTACAGTGAAAGAAAGTATTGACAATCAAATCAAATATTAATAATGAACAACCAAAAAGTGATGGTAGCACTTGCTTTAATAAGCACATGATTTTGAGGCTGCGAAATGAAAGAAATAACTGCAGGAGTTCTTGTGCTTTTCAGAGATGGAGAAAAAAAAGGACAGAACAACTCAAAAATATGCTCAGTTTGGGGGATGTTGGTCACAAAATGAGAATTGCCTCAGTTATCCAAAGTTGCATTTTGCTTACTCTCTAATCAATTGTTAATAGTGCTTCCTTCAAAAAAAGAAAGGAAAATCTTTCACGTATGAATGTCTAATATATTGCTTAAGTGGGTCCTGTTCACTTTGGTTTGCATTAATAAGGCACATCAATTGAAAAGAAATCTCACTGTGTAGTTATAGACAACACAGAGAAGTAAAAAATGCCTCAAGGTTTTCTTCCTTGCTATATTTGGCTCTTTGGGCTAAGTCAATTTGAGTTGGGTCTTAATATAATAAGCCAGAAAGTCACTGTGAACTAATTATTTTCAGTTCATTTATGTGATTAATGGTGAAAACTTGGAAAACTTTTACATGTCTTGAGTTGGTAATAATTAATCATTTGTGAAGAGGGGAAAAATATTCAAGGTACCCATAGCTCTTCCTCTATAGTCACACAGACATGAGAACATATGTCTGGGAATATCTAACTTGGAATATGAACTCTCCTCACCAATCTGGCATCCTCCATCCCTCTCACATGGACATCTCAATCTCACCTAGGGTTGCTTCAAGGAACAGGATTATCTAGGCAGGACTTAATTTGAGATGAGAAATCAATCATTCCATTCCAACTATTTGATTCTATCCCATTTAAAATTTGTTATTCAGTGTATCTGAAGAAAGCCACATTTCCATGAATTCTACATTCATAGAAAGGTCTTTGTTTTGGAAGAGAATCCAACTTTTTAATTTGTGATGAAAAAGCAATTTAAAAAACTTACTCTCTGACAAGGGATGGATGGTTCCTTTGGAAATTAAACAGGTGATCTCAGCAGTTTCACTTGTAGGACTGTCAGCAGACCCTCAAGTTCCTATCAATTCAACTTGGTTAACCCCATGACCTAAGTCTTCTCAAGCAAAGTATAAAGGCTTTATCTGACTGGCCATTCTGCAAAGGGGGTAAAAAAGTTTCCAAATTTGCCCCCAATTATGCCTACTGACCCCAGTATCCAATTTTTTTCCTTTTCCAGGTTAAATATCTGTACTTTCTTCAAGTGTGCCTTAAATAGCATGGATGGGAAAGCTGTCAAAATTTTGGTTGCCTTTCTCTGCGTAGATTTGAGTTTCAGACCTCCTATGTGTGCCTGACTGCCTGAAAAAATATTGAGCATTTAATGATTACCCAAGATAAGGTCTTAGACACATTGGAAATGACATGTTGAATTGGGAAGAAGAATAAATTTAAAGTCTGAAGACCAAAGGACTTCTTGTAACCTCAGGCAAATCACTTGCCTTCTTTTGGCTTTAGTTTCCCTATCTGTTTTAAAAGGGATATTGAATTTTGTTCTACTTGCCATATATGTACTAAAAAATATGTATGTGTATGTGTGTGTGTGTATGTCACACCATAAAATACATAGACAACAGCTATTAGAATGAGGAGAAAAAAAATGATATACTCTAATGACACATGTACCTACTCCTTAAAGAAAGCTTAATTTTTAAAAAAATCAGATTCAAATATGAAAAACATAAAGAGGTTTGTGATTATCCTTTCATGAAAAGGTTTATTTAAATTTTATTCGTTTTTTTAAATACAAAATTAGGTAATCTGGTTTCTTATTTTAATTTAAAATTTTTTTTTAGTTTTTAAATTTTTTTTCATTTTTAACAGTTCATATCACATAAAACAATTCCAACTTTTGGTCAATGATGTTTCTTTTAAAGCATTTACCACATAGACCACAAATGAATTTTTTTTTAACATTAACCGAGTTAGCCTCTTTTTAAAAGTGTTATTTTCCGTAGTATTTTTTTGGTTCTCCTTTAGCAAGCTGATAACTCATTTTTCAATCTCTTCTATTGCCTGAGCTCAATTTAAGTTCACTTTGGAGGCCCTAGAGGCAGGGGCCTTAACTTCCTGTGACAGTAAGCCTTGTTCTTCCTCTTATGAAGAGATGGGAGGAGACACCTGTTCAACAAGAAAGAAACCTTCTATGGTCTTATTTTTTTTTCCCCTTTTTTGGGCATTTTCTCAGCCAGTTACTTGACTTCTGAATCCTTTGTCAAGACATTCCACTCAGCTGCTAGATTCCCCATGGGCTTTGGGTGGAGGTGGGACCATCACTCAATGCTGAGGTTTAGATCAGCTGCTCCCTACTGCCAGAGGCTTTAAGCTGAGCTGCCTAGACAATGGACCCAGGTTTCTTCCTGGCCACTATTGCTGCCTGCAGTCTGCTGCAGCCACCTCTGCCATTGCCTGGGGCTATTGCTAGAGGAACCCCTTCCTTTCTCTCCCATTTGTGAAAACCCTCCCACCCTGACCTTCGGAGCTTTCTTTGTTGCTTGTGTTGAGGTATCTGGGACACTCCCTGCTGAGGAGTCTGCCCTGGAGGCCTGTCCTGGTCCTGTTCCTCCCCATGCTGCATGGCCAGGGCTGAGCTATGCCCTGCTCAGCATCCTGTGAGACAGACCTTTCCTATCGGCCTTCCAGGTTACCTTTGCCTGGAAACCTCTTTTGCTCTTTCTGTGCCTTCTGCTGCTCTAGAATTTGTTGAGAGTCATTTTTTACAGGTTTTTTGTGGGCTGTTGGGGAAGCACTAGAGTATATGCCTCTTTCTACTCTTCTGTCTTGGCTCTGTCCCCTGGTTTATTTCAATTTTAAGAAAAAAAATAATAGTAAATACTTTAACTCCTCTGGTGAATTTGATTTTTTTTTTTGCTGTATATGAAACTTTTAAGATATATGTCCCAAGTGATGCCTGTGTTATATAATGGAAAGCAGCATTAAGTATAGTGTCAAGGATGTGGTCAACTGAGGACAGTTTAAAGGAAGGGACATCAAAGGGGAGGCCCTTCTTTTTCTTTCTTTCTTTCCTTCCTTCTTTTTTTCTTCCTTCTTTTCCAAAGGCACCAGAGCAGACTAAAATTTTATCTAAATGATGCCAAATGGCCAGGATGAAAAGTGAACTCTGTTAAACATCTGGTGTTCTGGCAATAGGTACACTAAACTTTTGGAATTTTGGCAGCTTATAAACTAAACATCTGGATGGGTGGCTGAATTTTGCACTTTCCTTTTATGTATTTGACACCTTGTAGATATAGACCAGAACTTGCAAGGCTAGAGTTGCGATCAGACTATTGCAATACTGGCTACTCTATCATTCTTCTTATTATTTTTAAATCTTAATGGATATGACAGAGGGGACAGCTCTGCCTTATGTTTTCAGTCAAACAAAATACTCACCAATGTCATTCATTGCTAACTTTCTTAAGCAAAAAAACCAAAAAGATTCAAGATTCAATGCTATATCTATTTCATAAAACCTCAGACTCAGAAGGTATCTTTTGCAAAATATCAGTGTTTAAATCTGAACATAATGGAATTTAATCTGTGTACTTCAGAAAACAAAAAGGTTAAATGGATCTTTTTTTTTCCATCACAGTCAAAGCCCTTTCCCAATTAGAAACTTAAAGGGGCGGGGGGGGGGGCGGGAGATAAGCAAAACAATCTTTGTAACAAAAAATCATAATTAACAAATGAAATTTACTCAGTGGCCATGTTCAAAAATATAGGATGCCTTCCATACCTGTAATCAGCCACCTGTCTTTCTAGATATGTTTAATATAGTTCATCATAGGTCCTTTGGAGACACAGTTGATCATTGCTTTGACCAGAAATCTTTAAGTCTTTCAAAATTGTTGTTTTCATTACAATGTTGTTTTTTTTTCCCCTTTCCCTCCTCTAGTTATTCTCCTTTAAGAATAAGGAAATTTGTTTTATTTTCAACCTCCATTTTATCATATTGTTGTACCTCTTAGCTCTCCTCCCTTACTTGTTTCCCTCATGAATTGGATGTATTTCTAAGGCAACCCCTCCTGTTATATGCATAAGCATGTGTGTTCAAACCTGCTTTGTCTGGAATAGATAAGAGTAAGATTCATCTGATCTGTTCCTCCCCAATCCCTTTCTCCACATTTGTATCTTTTTTTCACACACTACAATTAGAAGTGTTAGTAATTTCTATTATTAAAATTACTAATTATTCTAGTGCCAGGTCTAGAGTCATGAAGACTCCTGAGTTCAAATCTGGTATTGCACACTTACTAGCTATGTAACCTGGGCAAGTCACTTAACTCTGTCTCAGTTCCTCATTTGTAAAATGATTTGGAGAAGGAAATGGTGAATAGCTCCAGTATCTTTACCAAGAAAACCCCAAGTGGGATCAGGAAGAGTCAAATGTTGACTAAAAATTGACTGAATTTCCCATTTTATTTCTTTCAAAACTAGTGTATTCCTTTTACTCTTTTCCTTCTTTTCTAAAACCCTCAGCAGAAAAAGCAATCTACCCTCAGGTCTTCTGTTTTTCATATTCCTCATTAAGAAGACATTACATTTCTTAAGGTACATTTCTCTCTTTTCGTCCTGTTGCCCATCATCATATAGAACCTTCTAATTCCTCAAAAATGAACACACAAAAAGTACCTTTTTCTTCCTTCTTGGGTTTTCAGTTCAAAGTTCCTATTCAGCTATGATCTTTTCATTAGGAATATTTCAAAGTCCTCTATTTCAGAAAAAAAAATTCATCTTTCCCTTTGTACCATTATATTTAGCTTTGCATAATAAGTGATTTGTAGTGGATTTTTTTTTCCTTTTAAAATATTTTATGCCAAGATAACCCCTCATTTGTAAAAGAAGATGCTTGATATTGTGTAATTCTTACTTAGGAAATTTTGTACTTTCATTCCGTTGTTTTAATGGCTGCTTAAGGCATTTCTTTTCTTAATTTGACTAGAGGCTGAATTTTGCCTTTGTTAATCCTAGGACTTTTCCTTCTGGGGTTTCTTTCAGTGAGTGGTCAGTGGATTCTTTATAGTTTCATTTTGCCTTTATAATCTATAGATCTGGGCAGTTTTTCTTTATGGTTCCTTGATATATAATGACCAAGCTTTTTAAAAGTATTTTTTTTCTTTAGGAATTCTGATGATTTTTAATTTATCTCTCCTATTCTTCTTTTTTGGGATATCTAAGTGCTATAGCTGGACCTGAAATCAGGAAGACTCAATTTCCTGAGTTCAAATCTGGCCTGAAACACATACTAACTGTGTGACATTTAACCCTGTTTACCTCCATTCCTCATCTATAAAATGAGCTGGAGAAAGAGACGACAAGTCAATCTAGAAATGGGGTCACAAAGAGTTGGACAAAACTGAACAACTCCTTTTTCCTGGGTTGGTTATTTTTGATATAAGATTTTGTGTATATGTGTGTGTATGTAGAAAAAGACAGAGACACATACACAGAGAGAAAAAGAGAGAAAGAGAGAGAGAACTTCTATTTTTTCAAACTTTTGATTTTATTTCAGTAAGTTATTGATTTCTGTGTTCCCTATTTTAATTTCAAGGGAATGTAATGCATGGGTAAGGTTTACCACTTTATATTCTAAGCTATCTACTCTTCCATCTATATCCTCCAGAGCTTTTATTTTGTATTTCATAATCTAATTTATTTCTTCTAGGCCTTTTTTTATTTTGGTGATCCCTGACTTTTTGACCCTCTGGTAATATTATTAATGAGAATAACAGGTAGAATTTAGCATATATAGATATATAAGTTTTCAAACCACTTTACAAATATTACTTCATTTAATTCTCAGAAAACCCTTGGAAAGCAGGTGCTCTTACTTCCCTCATTTTTCAGCTGAGAAACTGAAGCAGAAAAGTTAAGTAACTTGCCCTGTATCACATAGCTTACAAATGTCTGAAACTACATTTGAAATCAGGACCCTTCCTCAGGAAAAAATGTTTTTAAGTGAATACAATTAAATAAATACGATTACAAAAGGAATCCATTATATTGAAAAAGTCTCTCTCTCTCTCTCTCTCTCTCTCTCTCTCTCTCTCTCATACACACACACATATAAACACACTCTCTCTCTGTCTCTCTCCATTTCCATATATATATATATATATATATATATGTATAGGTATAGATATAGATTTCATCAACTCTGTTTTAAGGATCCTTGTATCTAAGCATTCATAAAATCCCTGTGGAAAGTGAGTTTTTTTCCTTTGAGTTTCTGCTTATATTTGCTATGGAGTTACTCTCTCCTTCAAAGTTAGATTTAGGGATATCTCTGTAGTTATTAGATGTTTTTATAGTGGCTGGGGTCTTCTCTTTATAGATGTCTTCAGTTTGACTTCCTGAATCATTGACTTATGCCTAAATCAAACTCTACTCCTTTCTTTATCTTGAGCTGGGTCAACCATGTTCCCATGCTGACTCTCAGCTCCAAGGTTTAGCTTCCCTAGATCTCCAAGGTTCATGGTTCTGTATCTTCAGACACCTTTACCTCTCAGTACATAGTTCTAGAGACCTTGAGGACACTCAGGTGTCCTAGTTGCAATATGCATGATAGAACTAATATTTACTAGCATTTCTTAACATGAGTTAAGTCCATGACTACTCCCTTGGACACACCAACAAAGCTTAATTTTTCCAAAAAAGAGACAAAGCTGTCCAGGATAGTGGCTTCCTGGTTTCCTAAGGGCATAAAAAACATCCCATTCAGGTGCATTCTGGGCATCCTTAGACTTTGTGGGTGCCTGAGACCACACAACCAACGCAAACCAACATTCTAGGAGGCACAGAGTTGGTGCAGTTTTTAGAGCATGTGATCTGGAGTCAGGAAAATCTAATTTCAAAAGCAGGTTCAGACATTTATTAACCGTTTTACCCAGAGGAAGTCATGTAATTTCTGTTTTTCTCAGTTTACTTATCTGTAATATGATAATATTACCTAACTCCCAGCATTGTCATGAGGATAAAGTGAGATAATATTTGGAAAGCCTGTTACAGATCTTAAAATTCTATATAAATGCTGGCTGTTATGGTCACCCTTTCCTGCTGACCATATGCATATCCATTAGGAGTCAAAGGAGCCTGTATCTACCAAAGCTAAAACTAAGTGCTACTGCATTCTTACTGATAACTTTTAAATGCTATAGCTCAATAAATCTTTTTTGTCAGCTTTTTAATTACTATGAGTGCATCATTTCACTGAAACATTGAATGTAAACCAGCAGCATATTTGGTATCAAGACCTCCCCTAAAATTGTTGCTGCACCTAGACTAGTCACTTCTGGTCACATCCAAGGACCACACCAATGCCTTTTCTGAGGCACTTTTCTTGCTTCTACAGGATTTAAAGCTTCTCCAACTACAAGTATCTCTTGCTGGTTCTAGTCACAATATCTTGTTTGTCTGTGCTGGAGCTGATTTTTCTGTTAGACCCCATTTCTTGTTGTCCATGAGCACCTGACTGGCTTTTTGTGCAGTTGTGGCATAGAAAAAAAAACATTTATTGTAGTTTCTCATTGGACTTTGCATCATTATTTAGTCTGAAGCTATTTTTGGATTTTTGCTACAGTGGGTCTATGGGAACTGGGTTGCTTTCTTCCTTCAGTCATTCATCATGTCCAAATTCTAGAATGTATATTAAGAGATCCTATACCCTTGCCCCCCCTTCTCATCTAAATAGTTACCACCACCACTACCACCTTTCTCAATACAAAAATTCATGCTAAAACATTCTTGTATTACTGGTGACTGGGAACCTAAACTCTGCTTAGTGAATCCAAGGACTAGGGATTTGTTCTTAATTGAGGCAACCCTTCCCCATAATTTCAATCCATGGATTTTAGTTCTGCATTCTTAAAAATAAAAAAAGCAAATATGTTCCCTCTTCCTTGTGACAGCTTTCTAAATTCAAAGTAGTTACCATGTCTTCTGTCCCCAATCCCTTCAACCACTCCTAATATGGCAAGGTTGGTCAGTACTTTTTACCAAGGATATATTGCTATAGGAATGTGTGTGTGTATGTGTGGGTGTTGGGGTGTATTTTTAAAGATACATACGTATTGAAAGGCATCTCTTGCCTGTGTGAAATGAGAGGAATATATTCTTATATAGGTTAATATATATTTCATAGTAGAAAACACTGAGAGACAAATAACATTATATGATAGTAAATGATAATCTTAACAACGAAAAATCTTGCAAACTGAAATTATGGACCCAAATCCCAGAACTGTATACAGATATATTTAGCACATATATGTTTTTATACACATTTATATGTGCATACACACACACACACACACACACACACACACACACACACACACACACATATATATATATATATATATATATATGAATGGATGAATATGTGTACATATAATGAAGAAAACTGGCAATGATGCAAGAGGAAATAGGAAAGAAATTGTAATTAGAAATGTCAACATACTCTCAGAACAAGACAGATCAAGTAGACAAAGAAGGAAGAAAATTATAAAGCCAAATAATATAACAGATGAGGTAAAATTCATTAATAGGTGGAGATAACTTGAAATGGAAAGATAAGTGAATGCACATTCTTTACAAAAGAATACAGATCATACTCAACATTTGAAGATAGTTTTACACAAAAAATCACTTAACTAAAAAGAAGGAATTTTTCTATATTATTTTATCAAATCATCATAATAAAAATCTTTAGAAATGAATATTTAAGAAAAAACAGAATTTAAGGTATATAACTTGGGGGATGGTGAAAACATCTCTTTTATAAATTACATTATATAAGGAAGCAATTGAGGACATACTAAGTGAATGTATGTATATTTGTTCATTTTTCCCCACCACTGTGCCTTTTCTCTGCCTTTCCTTTTGTATATCATGTTCCCTCTTATGCTTCCATCCAAATCTTACCTTAACTAGCTAGTTTGAAGACTCACCTTCATTTTGAAGCCTCTCCAGATAGACCCTTTCTCAAAAAGGTCACAATCACATCATGTGCCTATAGAGATTTCAGTTATTCTTTATCACCTTTGAGTCTCACAACAGCCCTATTAGAGAGATAAAAGTATTTTTGTCCCTATTTTGGAGATGGGGAACTGTGAAGTACATAGTGTTTAAAGGAGGGACTTCTTTTCCCTTGCCCTTAACTATTTTCACTAAACTGGAATAACCCTTAGATCATATGTATAAAGAGTATTAGTATGTGTACTTCACTGTAGGGATCTGTGAATGACAACCTTCCTGACCCCCCCCGCCTACTCCACAATATCTATATTATCTAACAGCATGCTTGAGACCTGGAGAGTTACTCTTCTGATTATGGAATTATTTTAGGTAATAACCATCATAGAAGGAGCTCTTGGCATTTGTGTCCGTGTCCACTGCAATTCCCTATATTTGAAATAGCTGTGTCCAAATGGGCTGTGTCCCTCACGAGAATGTTCTTGTAGGGTGTAGCATGCTTGTTCTTGGCCATTTGTCACTGATTATTATGGGTCTCTTCACTGAGATATTGTCTGTACTTGGGTTGTAATCTCTCACATAATTTGGGCAAAGAAAAGGCATGTTCACTTCTTGACAAATGGTTTCCTTTGTCAAGTCAGTATTTGCCTTGGCAGTTGGAAAGGAAAAGGAAAAGGCTGAGGATAGAAGAAAAGGGGAAGGGAAGGGAATGGGGAGAAGAATAAAAGTATAGAGATAGGGCAAGGAACAGACAGTTAAACACCATATGAATGGCATGGCTAATTATTTGAAGGAGACTAGGGGGAATTTCTCAGCATTCTTCATCACAGAATAAAACAGAACGACATTTAGTTGTAGAACTAGAAGTGTCCTTAGAAATCATCTTTTGCTAATGTAGAAACTGAGTCTTCAAGAGGTTCAAGCTTTGCCAAGATCACCCAATTCATGAGAAGAGATTCCCACTCTCTACTCCCACCATATTTTGTAAATTCTTACTTTGGAAAGTATTCATAAGCAAAATATTATTAAAAAAAAAGACATTCCAGGGATGGAGCCAAGATGGTGTAGAAAATCCAGGAAATTGCCTGAAGTCTCCCCAGTTTACATTAGAAACAACTTTAAATCAAGTCTCTGAATGGACTCTGGAGCCACAAAACCTACAAAAAGATTGAGCAGAACCATTTTTCAGCTTAATATAACTTATAAGGACTTAAGGAAAGGTCTATCTCATTTGGATAAAAGGGGAGTTCAGCCCAATGCAGACACTATCCAGGCAAGCCAGTGCGGGGCTCTCAGCCACAACATAGATCAGTAATCAAGGTGCCTTGGTCCTGGCTCAGCAGGGTGGTGGCACAGTAGGCCAGCTGTGAGTACTCCTGTCCAAATGCAGAAGGCAAACTGTCAGTCTTAGAATCCCTAGCACAAAAGGTGTGACTAGACCATACCTACCTCACCGGGGGAAGCTGCCAGCACATGAGACCCTGGCACAGAAAACCAGTGACCAGGCTCCCGATCCCCAGCACAAGAAGCTTTCTACAATGTCTCCTGTACCCCAGGAATGAGATCAACTTTAAAAGTCATGAAAGAGACTAAAAACAGAAAAGAACTTTGACCAAAGAAAGAAACTGTGGCAACAGAGAAGATAAAAATACAAACCCAGAAGAATATAACAATGCAAAAATGTCTACATCCAAAAAAATTGATATAAGAAATGAGAGTTAGACAAGACAGAACCAGCAGTTTGGGAAAGGAAGGACAAAAATTAACTAAAGAAAATGATTTCTTAAAAAACACAATTGCCTAAATTGGGAGAAAATTCCACTGAAGACAACTTCTCCTTAAAAAAGGTAGAATAAGTCAAATGTAAAAGAAGGTACAAAAGCTAACTGAAGAAAATAATTACTTAAAAATTAGAATTGAGCAAGTTTAAACCTAGGAGACATTTAAGCCTATGAGATGTATGTCTGTGAGACAACAAGCATCAGTCAAACAAAATCAAAAGAATGAAAAAATGAAGAAAATGTGAAATATCTCACTGGAAAAACAATCAACCTGAAAAATAGATTGAAGAGAGACAACTTAAGAGTCATTTGGACTACCTGAAAGTCACTATAAAAAAAAGCCTAGACAGCATAAATGATCAAGGAAAACTATCCTGATGTCTTAGAGTCAAAGGGTAAAATAGTAACTGAAAGAATCCATGAAAACCCCCCGAAAAGAGATCTTGAAATGAAAACTCCAAGGAATATTGTAGCAACTTCCAGAATGATCAGGTCATGGAGAAAACATTGCAAGCAGACAGAAGAAACAATTCAAATATCAAGGAGCCTCAGTCAGTATTGACAGGACTTAACAGATTTTATATTCAGAGGGCTTGGGATATGATATTCCAGAAGGCAAAGGAGCTTAGATTACAATAAAGAATGAATTACACAGCAAAACTGAGCACAATCTTTTATGGAAAAAGATGGTTGTTCAGTAAAATAGGGAACTTTCAATCTTTCCTGATGAAAAGACCCGAGCTGAACAGAAAATTTAATCTTCAAATACAGGACTCAAGAGAAACATAAAAAAAGGGGGGAAAGAAAAAGACTTTCTTTTGCTTCTCTTCTGTTTTGAAAATCTCAACTGCTATTTGAATATAGGGGTTTATTTACCTTTTCTGTTACTTCAGATGGTTGGAAACCAGTTCTTCAGAAAGTATAGAGGAGATAGTAGCTAGATAAAAGAAATCATGCTTAAGGTATGTTCAGAACATTCTAATTTAATAGATATTGAAAAAAAAGGAGGGAAAAGAAAGCCAATAAACCTATTTTATTCTTTCTCTCACACTTTTTTTATCCTTTCTAAAAACATTTTGCTTCAAGAAGCAAATGCCATTTAACTTATTGTAGAAAGGAAGATGGAAAGTGTCTCATGGGGTGCTTTATTATCTTGAAACATGATTTTATCACAAACACCTGCCTCCATGCAGCAAAAATATTTTTTCCATATAGCTCTTAGAACCAAGTTTCTGCCTAGCACTGCCTTGGGGCTAGTGGACTGAGTGGTGGTTTGCTGTCTCAAGTTCTAATAGGCTGAAAGTTCTCTTAGTAACCAATCACAGACTGAGGTGGTTTTCTGACCCCCAGAGTGACAGTTTTTCTCTCAGTTGTACTGGAACAGGCCAATTGTAACCATAATTAATTGGGTTTTCATAATACAACAGAAATTGAAAGAGGTTCAAAAACCTCTCCTAGTGTTGCTCTGGTGAAGCACGTTATTCAACGCCACTCTTGCTCTGAATGGGACATAAAATGAATTCATGGTGATCAGTCTAGAGAATGAGGAAATTAGTTAGCATTTGAAGAAGCGTTCCACATATTGCACAAAATAACCTAGTTTATTTTAAAACTAAATGTCTGTCTTGTTGAATTGAGCTCACAGAATAGGTACCTCAGGAGCCCTTTAAATTGCCAGCACTGAAACTCATAAACATTTATTAATATAGTACTTTGGGAAATATTTTTTCTCTTTTTCCAAAGCATCTCAGCTTCTGTAGAAAAAATATTTTGCCATATCAGAAAGATAAATCCTAATACAGGAGGTAATTAAAGCAGGAAGAGAAACAAAAAGTTTTTGAACGTTATCTCTGAGTACCAATTGGTAATGAAGTGAATGGAGAAATCTATGTGGGAGTTCATTGTCTTTTCAGCCTCTTCAGGATAAAGATGAGCAGGTTGGTACTTGTTTCCTCATTCACCATTTGCATGCCTCTTTCATCTCCCAAGTCCGTACTAAATCTGAATCTGTAAGATTTTATGCATTCAAAAAGCTGACCTAAGACTTTAACACATCTGAGTAGAGAGAGGCTTCACATGCTCCAGGAAATACTATTTAAAGTTATTTAAAATGTCTGTAGAGTGAAGATACAGTCGGCTACAGCAAGCAAGGGACTGAAGGCTGCTGGGGGAGAAGGGAGAAGTTGGTGGTCTATAGTATCACATAGGTTCTTTATGCCTTCTTTATTGCTTAGAACCAAATAATTCTATAGTGGTTGCACTCATTATGGCAGCATGATGACAACTGCAGACCTGTCATTAGGCTTGTTCTAGCTATGTGATCTTATTCAAGTCACAAAACTAATTATATTGTGCCCTAGTTTTCCTCAAATGTCAAAATGGGAGTGATAAGCTCTCTCTTTCTTATCACATGAAATTTTGTGAGAATAAAATGAGATGATAGATTTGAAAAGTGCTGTAAAAATAATTTTAAATAGCATACTAATACATGATATTTTATGTTTTTTTGTATTCCCAAGAGGAATATTGGTTGCCAGAGGGTGAGTGAATAGGGAATTTGAAAAATAGTGATGGAGAGTCACTAGGAATTATAATATTTTCCTCGCTTGTTTTCATGAAAGCATTTAGCTGATCTTACTAAGTCAAGCCAGCACTACCTGGCCCAAAACAAGGAGTGATAAATTGAGATCAGGATAATCTAGAAAAAGAAAAAAAAGTTTAAAAGTTCATTAATGATCTGGGAAGTTGAGGAAAAAGTCAATTAAAAAATAATGCACCTGGAGTAAAATGTCCTCTTGGTATACTTTTCTTACTTTGAACAGAATCTTTACTTCCACACTCCAGAGAGTCCTTTAGTTGACACTTATTAACTTAAAACAGAGAAAAGAGCAGAATAAAAAGAGGAAAGATAGAGGAGTACATGAATAAAAAAGAGAAAAAGAAAGACTATGGAAGGACCAATCTGCTTTGTTTTTTCCCATTTAGAAATTGTTTATTTTAGATTATGAAATATAGCAGAGGCATTTTTTTGGTCACCAATGTGTGCATTCCCCCTCCCCAATAATCCCTTGCCTTGAAAGCATCCTCTTATTCTCAGGTCAGTTGTTTTTCCAATGAGATATTTCACATTCTCTTCCATTTTGTCATTCTTTTGGTTTTGT
>CM053769.1:599409019-599454423 GCA_028658325.1 Potorous gilbertii | reverse complement strand
ACTAATGGGGAGAAAATTTTGGAACCCAAAATCTTGTGAAAATGAATGTAAAAAGTTAAATAAATTTATTTAAAAAAATAAAAAAAAAATGAATCAGCCAGGTGACACAGTGGTTAAAATACAGTTCCAGGTGTCAGGAAACCCTGTGTTCAAACTGGCTTCAGACACTTTCTATTGTGTACCTCTGGGCAAGTCACTTAATGCATATTGCCTCTTTCCTCAGTTGTAACATGCAGCTGATAACAGATTTTCCTCGTAGAGTTGTTGTGAAGATTACATAAGATAATATTTGTAAAGCATTTAGCACAATGCCTGATTTGTTGTAAGTGTGATATAAATACTTATTCCCTCTTTTCTTCATATACCCATGTGGATCTTTTTTTCTCTTCATCAGGACTATTTCTTTTCGTGTTTTCAGAGTTCTATACTTGCATGTTTCTCATGCTTCCCAGACTGACTTCCCCTTTAGAATTACAGCCCCTAAGAACATATGCATCTTTCTTCTAAACCTTTGAAATATTCTTCCAGCATCTAGGTTACATATTAGATAATGTTTTTTTTTCCTTTTCTCCTCTAATACAAACTCCAAGATGAAGTAGGTACCTCCTTCTTGGGCGCCCACTATTTTCACCCCAAGAACAACTTTTTCCCTATTAGTGTGAATCTGATGCAGGGTAGAATTACCTCATGTTGGTTCCTCCAACATTTGAAAGATGAAATTATAATTCAGGAATGTTAAGAGAGTGTTAGCAAGGAGAAAGTTCCAGCAAGTATCAGGAAAATTGAAATGTCCCATCACTATGATATCATGCCTCAATGTCAGTTTCTAATCTGCTGCCTGAATTTATCTTTTTTTCCCAAGTGGTCTAAGGTATATTCTAAAGGAAGTACCCATTCTATTTCCTGCATCAAATCACCAAAATGTTATCTGTCATTGCCATTCTTTTTCTCTCTTTCTCCATATATACATATATATGTATGTATATATGGAGAAATACATATATATGTATTTGTATGTATGTATGTATTTGTATGTATGTATGTATGATATATATGCATATGATTTTTTAAAAGATCCCAATGGAAACAGGTCACATCTTCTTTTGCATATCCTCTTTTATTTATAGGAAGGTATACATTTCTAAGAAGTCTTTTCTCTGGCATGCATTAGCTTACAACCAGCCTGAACAAATCATTTAACTTCTCAGTGCTTTAAACAACTTATGGCCCTAAGTTTCAGAAGTGCAGCTGACATTCAATGATTGAGGGAGTTTTCTCATCAAGGATTTCCACTTATCAGTGAAATCGCAGGTCCATTTCCTACCCCAAAGTCATGTTTCTGACAAGAGGCTCATTTAAACATTTTTCAATGATGTCTTTGAGGTGAAGTGCATTTCCTTTTGATAGGATCTCTAGTTCATCTTGTTAGTTATCCATAGTTTTGTCATTTTTGTGTAAACATACAGACCTACAGGTTTTATTACTGATCTTTTCCTAGCTTTTATCTTCTATGTACACCTGGGCTTTCCAGTTGCTAGCTTCTTCCTATGGTATAGCTACTCTCTGTGGCATTTGCTTTCTGGATTTCTATTAGCAATTTTCTCTTCACCACTTTTGTTTTCAGTTTGAAAACTTTATGATAAAGTTTTCAAGACTTCAGACAAATCTATTCTTACCAGAGTTTATCAGATAGATTCCATCCCAGGCTAGGGGCCTGTCATTCCTATATTTCAAGTCCAGAAATCCAAATTTCATTACTGATAGCAAGATTGTTAACCACCTGTGCCCTTCTCAAATCTGTTTTTTTTTTGCTTAATTGCAACTTGTCATCAATAGATAGAAATGATGAAAATAATGCCAGTGGTCTTATATTCTTCAGTTTCTTGTCCCTAATTTTTCAGTTATTGGTCATACTTTACAGATTCACTCTGGGAAGAGATCATTTGTGTCCATGAGAATCAATAATCATATTGGTGCTACTTACTTTAAAGTCTTATGTGAAGATCAACTGAGATATTATCTATGAAGGTTTTTTGTATTTTTTAGAATGTCACACAAAATAGATGCTCATCAATGAGGGTATATCTAATCAAGTTGTAATATATATATTTCACAAAATATTATTATACTACAGAAAAAAATGAACATGATGAATACAGATCATAGAAAGATACATGAAATGATGCAAAGGAAAGTAGAACTAGGTATACAATTACTAAAGAAATGTAGTTGTAAAGAATAACGGAAAAAAGCAAATAAAAAGCAAATATTGTAATTTTATGATAATCAAACTTGTCCCCAAAGAAGAGAGAGAAAAAAGTTATCTCCATACCTTATGAAAATGGGTATGAAGCACTGCATCAGTTTTCAAGATTTTTTGATACGGTGATTGGTTTTGCTGAAGTTCCCCCCTCCCATTTTATTCTTTGATACAAAACTTTCCTTTCTGGGAGGGGAACAGATATAATGAAAAGAATATTGTGTCTGATATAAAAACAAAAGTAATACATTGCATTTGAAGTGTTCTGTAAATGTAAGTTACTATTATTTGTGGGAGGCAATGTGGTATACTAGAGAGAAAATTTGCTTTAAATCTCAGAAGTTCTAGGTTCAAGTTTCACCTATAATATATGCTCAAATGTGACCCTGGGAAAGTTGTCTAATCTCTCAATGTTCTAGACAACCTTCTAAGATTTTCAGTTGCAAAGAAAATGCAAATCTTCTATCTATTCTACCCATCTATCTATCTATCTATCTATCTATCTATCTATAGATCTTCTATCAATAAAATCAAGTGTCCCTATTATTTGTATTGTAACATCCCTTTTATCAAACACTTTCTGATGTTTAATGGTTTTAACTCACCCCCCTCTACCCCCTGCCAATGCCTCATCATATCGTTTGGAAGTAATGATATGTTCTCAAAGACCAAAGAAATGGAATTTAAGCCCTGGCCAGACCTATTGCTCCAGCACAAGCCCAGTCGTTGCCTATCATGTAATGATGAACTGAGTTAAGTCTGAAGAACCTAACCTCTAGGAGATCGTCCCAACGAGATGTCAGCTGCCAGTCAATTCAATTCATGAATTCATTAACCAAGCATAGAAGATCTATGTTAATCCAATAACTAAATGGTGGCTCTTCTAAAATACTAAGATATTTATAGAATTTATAACATAGTGTCCAACATAAGGGAAGTTTGATTCATAAAGATTTCATCTTTATCAAAGATAAAAAAATTATCTTTGTTTCAAAATAAAGGCTACATGTTCAATTTCTTATATTGCTATGAATTAATTTCTTATAGAACTTTATCATATACATCGTCTCAGTTGAGCTTCACAGCAATTTTATGAGATAAATGGTAAGAATATTATTTTTATTTTTACCATTTAACTGTTGAGGACACTGAAGATAGGGAAAGTAATCTGTCCCAAGTCATGCCTCACTAAAGAACTGCATTTGAGATAAGAATTCTGATCAGTTTCCCAGTGCAGTGTTTTTTTCCATTGTCCTACAGATTTCTGCAAGTGAGGTCCAACTTAGCTGTGTAGTGCAGCTAACAGGTCACTGCTGCCAAGGAAGCATATTGAGAAGGCTGCACTGACTGCTCTAGTCACATTAGGTTCTGCTGTTCATGTATGAATATTGCCAGAATCACCTTCTTTCATCAAGATACTGATTTTACAGAAATGAAATTTAATGTGGTGAAATTTCACATAGCCCATGGTTAGTGAACATAAATGAAGTGAATCTTTCCTGGGCTATATAAAACAGACTGATCTAATTCCTATGGTCACTACAGGAAAATGTCAATTGGCTACAATTCCAATACATTGAAACCCTTAAGTAATAG
Organism: Potorous gilbertii; assembly: GCA_028658325.1. Lineage (NCBI taxonomy): Eukaryota > Metazoa > Chordata > Mammalia > Diprotodontia > Potoroidae > Potorous > Potorous gilbertii. The sequence goes on along the minus strand of CM053769.1, from coordinate 599,450,567 downwards.
AAAGCTTTTAGAATGATGAAGTAAATGATAAGACAATAGAAATAGAGTTTCTTTAGGAAAAAAAATCAGCTTCTGATAGATTCCCATATTTTTGTATGTATAAATCTCAAATTCCTTTCTCTTTCTCCATCCTTGGTCTTGCACACTGAGAGTCTGTGTTTAGAAGATTTATCCTGAGATTCACCCCTTCCTTCTGGGATACTCAGCAAGAAAAGCAATTTTCTATTATGTTACTCTACTTAACAAGTCAGGGAAGCAGATTCAGATTTTAGAAAGCTTTCCAACATTATGAGAACAGTTATTTCTTAGATGCTACTCAAGTTAAGAGAAAATTCAGTGAACTAGAACCTTCATTTCTAGATAACCTCTGATAATTGCTTTGTTAAAATGGGTGGCATCTTGTTCTCTTATCTCTCATGCTATAAATATATATATATACCTATATATATGTATATATATATATGTATATATATACACACACACACATATATATGTTCTGTCACTTGCTATTTAATGACCTTGGAAAAGTCATAACTTCTGTTGAGTCTTGGTTTCTTCATGTGTAAAATGAGTAGTTTAGACGTCATGACTTCCGAGGTTTTCCCCATATCAATTTATGATGTTGAGTATATGAAGGGGCTTTAGAAGAGATTTAATTCAGAGATGGAAAATGAGGTTCAGAGAGCTTTAGTATCTTTTTCAATTCCTACTGTGTTATGTGAGTCACCAGGCAAATGCTGAGTCACTCTAAATTAAGCCACATTAAATTAAGAGGTTGTTCTATTTGATGGTACAGATTGTAAGCTATCTATCTATCCATCTATCTATTTTTTTCATTATATGTGATATTGAGTCATTTTCTACCATAAATACTCAATAACCACTGGAGGCCTTTTGCTACAGTCTGTGAGATTACAGAGCCACCAGTTTAGCATTTAGGATTTCCAACTGTTATCACCCATTTCCTATTCATGATTGGGCCACCATTAAGTCACTGATAGTAACCAGTGGCACAGGGCTAAGCATAGTTTCACTTGACCAGAGAATTCCCTCCATTCATTCTTTAATGTAGTCATTTAACCAGTTCTGAATCTACCTTACTAAGCTATTATTTATTCCAGCATGTCAAACACGCTGAGGCAATACTCATACAGAATAAAATAAAAATGGAAATGGAAAATATTTAACCAAATAAATAAAACATAGAATATGTTAACATATGGTTTTCTAAGTCAATATGTGACCATAGGAATCCTTTTTTATAGTTAAGTGGCCTCCCCTTTCCTTTTGAGTTTGATCCCACAAATTGAAGGGGTCCCTGCTAATTTGTAGAAAGATTTCTAATGAGGATGCTTTAAAGTAGATTGTTTCCTGCCCCTGTGCTGTATAACATTTTGTCAATTACTTGGATAAGGCATAAATGACATACTTAAATCTGCAGATGACACAAATCAGGGTGGGACAGCTAGTATACACATACCACACACAAGCACACACAGGACAGAGTCGGGGTATAAAAAAGATTATGACAGGCTTGAACATTAAGCCAAATCAAATAGGAAAACATTCAACAGGAGAAAAGTAAAGACTTAGACTTGGATTAAAAAAAATCAACTTCATAAGTATAAGAATAGGGATGTTTGGCTAGATAGCAGTTCGTGTGATAAATATCTCACTTTTTAAAAAGAAACATAAGCTCCTTCTGAGCCAGCTGTGTAAACTAGACCATCAACCACACAAACTAAAGTGCTATTTGTTAGTCTACTTTCAGGGAAAAAGAATATCCAGAAGAATAAAAAAAAGGTAAAATCTCCACTGTATTATGCCATGGTAACACTACCTCTGGAAAATTACATTCAATTCTTGCCACATTTTAAGAAACTTATGAAAAAAAACATTTGGAACAATCAAGATGGTGAATGACCCCAAGATCATGGCATGTGATTATCATTTGAAAAAAACTGGGTATATTTAGCCTAAAGAAGTGAAGATCTGGGGCACATATGACATGGCTATCTTCAGGCATCTTGTCATGAGAAAGAAGAATCAAGTTTTATGGTGGTTTCAGGAAGAACTAGGAGCAACAGTTAAAATGTAGGAAGTAGATTTTATGAGGAAAATATTTTTTAACTGTTAGAATTATATAAAAATAAGATAGACTGCCATAGGATCTAACACAATTACCCTCATTAGATGTCTTCAGGTGAAATATTGAAGAGTAATTTATGGGGGAGTTACAGAGAAGTTTATCAATATGGCATTACAGTGATAGGCAAATAAATGGGAAAAATATAAAATATAAATTTATTGACATGAAATAAACTTACAATGCTTCACATCTTTAAGAGACTTTTTTAAATATATTAGCTCTACTTTTCCTGAAACTTTAGATGATTTGGTATTAGGTTAATGAGATTTTGACAAATATTCTTTTATTCTTCTACTTTAAAATCAAGACATATCACATTACTTATTAAGCAGACCCTTTACAAACAATCCATATTTCATAATTTTATCTTGATCATAGTACATAGGTTTCCAATGTAGTTCAACTCAGTCAAATTCCTACGTCCCTGAAGAATGCTTACCCCAATATCTTGGAAAAATTTCTTAAATGTTCATATTATGTGGCATGATGTAGGGTCATATTGCAGTAATAGTCCATCTACATTTGATAATTTATTTTATTATGAAGTAATGCTGTTTCTCAGGAGTTTCACAGACATATCTAATTTCATCATTCTTTCAATGGAAATAAGACTTCAAGGTCTAATAAGAGTAACCATAGTAGTAATATCAATAAGTCTTCATAACTTTGAGGAGCATGAAGATATAGATATATAGCACTATCTATCTATCCATCTATATAGATCTCTCTCTCTCTACATATATATATATGTATATATATATACATATATATATATTAGTTTGATGAAGATGCTGAAATCATACAGACCTAGATTTCTCCTGGCAACAACTTTGATATAGTCCTGAATGAAAAGGTGAATTTCAACAATAAAAATTAATTTTTTAAAAAGATTTTCAGCAGTTTAGTATTTGAATTGGCTTTCTGATGACATTTAAATAAAATTCATAATAATGGTTAGTAACTGTCTTTCCCAGATCTTCTCCCTGTTCTTGATACTTGGAGTAGCCCTACATGATACTATAAAGAAATCAATTACCTCTCCCTCCATTTGCCAGATCCCCCTGAAGGACTTTGTTTCCTGAAGACTAATTAGAATGTACTTGTAAGTTAATTACAGACTGGATTTACCACAATTTGTTGGCTCTTAATATTGTTTTCCATTTTTGACCACACATTCCTTTGGCTTCCGTATGATAAAAATCCTTTTTGTTGTGGGTATGAATGGCCCTTAAAATGCTTGGCTTCCCCACACCAACATCTGCTAAAATATCTTTAACAGTCATTAAAGTGAGATCTTTAACCTTATATATTAGATGTAATATAGGGCTTGAAGTAAGGAAAAGCTTAACAAAAGTTCTACTTTAGGTACTTAATAACTGTGTTTTCCTGATCAATTCATATCACCTCTTTAAATCCCAGTTTTCTTATCTATAAAATGAGGGGACTGCATTTCATGGACTTGAAGGTCCCTTCTGACTCTAAATCTATGATTTTATGAATTTTGGTATGCTTTCTTGGAGTACAGTATCCATTCTAAAAACATAGCAAAGAACAATGAAATATGTGTATAAGTAAAATCCAGCTCAAGTAACAAAAAACTAACTAAAGGTGAGTAAATTAGTTCAGTCTAGTTTCATTTGGCCAACATCAGATGTTTTGAATCAGCCTCATTTCAGTAGAAGCACAAGAGCATGATCAAACTGTTAACAAACTTAAGAAAAATAGGAAATGGATAGGGGATGGATCTATAATTTCATTGGGATAGAGAAGTCTAAGGAAACTTCTTATATCTGGGACATCATCTCTGCAACTTCTAATCTGAGAAATTAAATAATGAGCCAAGGGTCACACAGCCAAGTATGTGTTGGAGGCCATATTTCTTCTTATATCTGGGACATCATCTCTGCAACTTCTAGTCTGAGAGGTTAAATAATGAGCCAAGGGTCACACAGCCAAGTATGTGTTGGAGGCCATATTTTTCTAGCGTTGAGGTCAGCCTTCTCTATCTAGTATGCCATAGCTACCTCACAAAATGACAATATATCAAAATTATTGCTTGTTCTAAGGAATTATCACAGCATTGTATTTAGACTAAACGGTTGCTGAAAGTCCCTTTCAATTCTGAGAATTGCTCTGGTTGCTCTTCTGATCATATAGTGTCTGACCGCTAAATGGAAAATGAATATTAATAGAGGTGAAGTGGAAGACTGGGTTGGAAGGAGGGTGAGACTGACAGACCAAAGCTGCTTTGAATAGTATGACGAGAATTCAGTCAGGTGATGATGATGGCATGTCTTAAGACAGCAGCTTACCAGTGGAAATCAAAAGGAAGGGAAATAAGAGTTTTTGTGGATGCAGAATTGAGTGGAGCAACTATTGGACTTGAAAAGTGAAACAGAGAGAACATCTAAGTCTGGAGATGGACAGCTGGATGAACAATGATAGAAATGGAAATGTCTGAGCAAGGAACAGGTTTTGATTTTAGACAATGAGAAGTGTGAATTAGCCATTAGTGTAGATAATTACACTGCTCCTTCTTTCAGCACAGGTACTAAAGAATTGATTGCATCATTTCACCATTTTTTTTTTCTGCCTGCATTATAACAAATAATTCTCTTAATTCAAAAGTGGCAGAGAAAGAATTAAAAGCCAAGATTCCTGACTCCTGATCTGTTCTGTCTAATCACATTTAATAATACCAAGCAAGCACCAATATTTACTCAGAGCCTACTATATGCCCAGTACTATGTTATTCATTATATTTTTGAAGATTAGTTTGTGATAAAATACAACATAATATCTTTGATTATTTAACAACAAATGACTGGAGAATGAAAAATACCATGAAAATGAAGTAAGTGAAAAATCTCCATTAATGAACTGCTTGTTAAACCTGCTTAATGTTAAGTCATTTTGGGAATGGTTTCTCCTACTCTGTCCACTCTATGTTACCGCGTCCAGATGGAATTTTTTGGCCAAAAAGTGGCATCAGTTTTTCTGGGGCCAACCCGATATTCTTGAGGGAAAAGCTTATTGTTTGTTTTACTACTGCATGGTTTAGATATATAGCCAAAGTGACAGAAAATTGGATCAAACACTTAGCTGGGAACATCAGTATAAACAAAAATTTCACTTCAGTAAAGTATGCCAGGGATATAAATAAATTCCCAGGTACTTTTGGAAAGGGAACCATTGAAGGGTCTTGGATGACATTCTCTCTATTTTAAGTCTATATTGAAAATCTCTAGTTCTATGGAAAGTATTGCTATGCTCATAGTGGCTACTTCATTTGCCCATGCAATCATTGTACTATTAATAAACAACTCATTGAGGTACCTTAAGCATGAAGGTGCTCTCTAAAACCAAATTCCATTTTAGCCCACTCAACCTTAAAGGTCATGGATGATGCTTCCCTTTAGATATCATTGCTATCTAGAGTGACACACTGGCTCAATGGCACTATGAGGAAGGGGTTAGATAGAAGAGCTTCATAAATGCATCCCTGTGACAACACCCTGGGCCATGAGAAGTACCAACAACAGAGATAACCCAGCTGGTGCTACTTCCTTTCCAAAGCTATAACCCTAAAGAAATCCAGTGGGTGAAATGAACAGAGATGTATCATTAGTTTTTGGTTGAGACTGATCCAGGAATGAAATGCTACAAAGCCAAGGTCAGGGCAACTGAGGTTCTCCAAATGGGAAAAAAAATGTTGGAAAAAAAAGAAAAAGAAAAAAATGCCTGTAATATTCAAGACAAGTATAGGAGTACGTGTGGGGGAAACCTCCTCTTTTGTTAGGAAACGGTCCCTCCTGACAGCAAGTGGTACCACACCATCTGTTCACTGTATTATGGCCTCTCAGTGCAAACACTTGTCATGTACAACAAGCATTTGAAGCATTAGCAAAGTCGAGAATTTCCAAGGTAATTTTCTTAATATAAAGCAAGTTTTTCAACAACTCATTGGGTGTTGGTTGCGCTTCACAATCAGCATTACCAAGAGGAAAAAAAATCCCTCCAGGAGCAATACAATATTTCTGAAAGCGAGAAAGACAGAGTGAGAACCAACCCCCAGGAGAGGGAGGAGAAAGACACCCCCAAAGGAGATAGATTGTGCAATACTGAGAGAGATATGCATAGTGAATCAAAATTGTGAGGAACTGCACTGACTGTTGTTTGAAACCCCCCTTCACCTTGCTGGGAGATTAGGGACAGCATCTTAAGCACCAGCTGGCATTCCCAAAATATTCTTTTCCCCCTGGGAAGAAATGCAGCCAAGGAGTTTTAGTGGTAGTAAGGCTAAAAGAAAATTTAATAGGAGTGTTTCTAGGGAGAGAAAACAAGTGGCAGTCATGCTGGGTCCCAGGAAGCAGCAGGTCAAAGGGATCTGAATGGGAAGAAAAATCTGTTCAGGGGAAGAAGGGAACAAAAAATAGATGTCAGAGTAGTTATGGGTCACAGGACAAGTAACAAAAATGAATGAAGAAAATCGTGGGAAACAAAGCAAGAAAAGAGATCCACATCAGACTTCAGTTTCCATAGGGCTGAATTGTTTCTTATTTAAACTTGGTATCTCTTGTAATGCCTAGCACATGACATGTAATAATAAGTCAAGAAACATAGTAAAGTCTCACCACGATCAAGAAGATTACCCAGCAACACTCAGGGCAAGTCCAGGAAATTAAAAAAAAAACCTAAAATTTGGGGAATTAAATTGCTTCAGACAGTCAGCCACTGAATACGAATTAAGTGCCTATAATATACTTACTTAAATGTTGTTCTAAGCACTGAGATTTCAAAGAAAGGTGAAAGACAGCCCTTGTACTCAAAGAGCTCAGAATCTAACGTGGGAGACTACTAGTATGTAAACAATTATATACAATTAATTTACACATATGATAAATTGGAAATAATCGGGCAAAAGCACAAGAATTAAGATAGATCAGAAGGGGTTTATGGCAGAAGGTGAGCTTTTAGCTAGGACTTCAGAATCCAAGGAAGACAGGAGACAGAGTTGAAGAAAGAATATTCCAGACATGAAGGACAGAGAGTGAAAATGCCCAAAGCAGAGAAATGGAGCGTCTTCTTCAATTCAGGCAAAGCAGCAGCTTCTTGTTACTCCCTGCATTTTTCTTTCTATTCTTCTACGAATATATACATCTGGTTCTGAATTATCTAGTTAAGAAAGTTCTCATCTAATTTCAATCTTTTGAGTCTTGAGGCTCTTGCAAACACCCCACTATTAAAGTCTACTTTCTCTTCCCCCAACACAAGACACCTACTCTTTTGTAACAGGAGAAGATGATCAGTTCTCTGATATGTTCCCTTCCCTCCAAACTGGGGTATTTCCTTATCATTGATAAGCATAAATTGGGACATGGCAGTGTCACAGAACACAGTAGCCAGAAAACTCTTTGTAAGGTAATTGGAGATTGGTAGCTAGGTATTTTAGTAGATGAAGTGCCAAATTTGGAGTTAGGATAACCAAAGTACGTATCCTGACCAATACTTCTACTAACTGTATGATCTTAGAGAACTCAACAACTTTCAAACTCAGTATCTTCATATGTAAATGGAGAATGGTCATAAAACCTACCTCACAGGGGATGGGATGAGGGTATGCCAACTCATAGCACTGTCCAGATTATTAGAGTTCTTCTTCCATCCTTGTTTCAGTGTGAGCTCTTTTCCTAGACCCAGGAGACCTCATTTTTAATAATAGTGCTAATATTCACCACCTGTGTGATCATAGCCAAAGTAATTAACCCCTCTGAATTTCAGTTTCATCATCTGTAAGTGCTCCAATATTACAATGGATGTGGTCATCCCTTCAATGATGCAGATAACAATATATTCCTGTTAGCATTTTCATCTATCTTTTCCCATAATTCTACCCTAGGGAAAGGGGAGGGTGCCTACCTAACATGCTGGGAGACTATCTCATGTTTTCCTCACATTACATTTGTTTGTGTTTGTCCTTCATTCTCAAAGAGGACCATGACATCAAGATTATGAAATGACTTGCAGTTAACTTTGATTTGAGTGAGGGAGGGCTGTGCAAGTTCACTGACCTTGCTTTCTTCTCCTGAGCCACCCATTCAGTACCTTGTGTCTATCACAAAGACCTGGGTTCAAATTCTGCCTCTAACACTTCTCTCCCCTCTCCCAAGTGAGATTTGACACCCTCCTCCACCAGGGTATGATGGAAGCCTAAGGAGATCTCAAAGTGACAAAGTCATAGAGTCTCAACAGGCCATGTCTTCTTTCTTGAGCAGGCTGAGGCTCCGTGAGGGTAGGGCTTGAGTAAATCTAAGCATGTTCTTTCTCCTGACACTGAAGGAGCTGAATGTTTTTGAACTGGCTCCTGGGATGACTGTGCTTCTGTGTCCATATCTCTGGGGACCAACATCAGGAGACTTATAGTGCTGCTAGTGTTGGTGTCACTCTGTGCCTGCCCTGAAGGAATGGCCTAAGAGTCTTTGTATTCAGAAATCACAGGACACAGGCTGACAGAAGTTGGCAGTTCAGACATAATCTGGACAAAAAAAAGGACTAAAGGGAGGCATGAGAGCTGATGTCAAATATTTCCAGGGCTACCAATGGAACACCCAAGTGACATGCTCATCTGTTATGCCCCAACCCTGCTATATCACCAGACCATCCTGTTTTATAATCATACATTGTTCTGTTGATATTGTAGACTCTTGCTTCATTACTCTTTTAACCTTCACCATGTGACTCCCCTTTATACATGTACTTGGGCAATCTCCAGTTTCCATTCTTGTGATATCTATCACTTATAGCCCCAAGATCAGTGGAAGAAGGTTGGTATTAAAATAATGACCCTTTGTTCCAGAGAGAGATTTGAGGCCATCTAAATAATTTTTCAAATTCCTAACAGCATTGCAGCCTGCTGTCCTCCTTTTCCTTGGTTGTAGATCTGACACTGTGAATTTTTAAGTGTCTGCTCAAGATATGCTCTTTGGGCTGTCCATCTAACTTGAAATTACAGTCTGAATGATATGAATTCTTCATCATCTTCACTTTTTCCTAGGTAGATAGTCATGACAGACTGTTTTGGATGATAATGGATCTCATTTAAGAAGCCTTATCATGTCCTAGTTTGATATAATCCGCAGTTTCTTCCATGAACAAAACTATCTGAAGGTCTTTACCATCAATGGGAATTCCTCTTTGATTTAGACTCTCAGCTGGACTTGTACATGAGAGAACATACAATTGTACAATGCTTATTGCTTAGTTACTATTTAAAAAAGCAATGCAGGAGTCATATTGTGTAAGATTCCTTGAAAGATGTAATAACAAAGATAACTTTGATTATAGTTGCATTGTTAATATCAAATAAGATACAAAACAGGAAAAGGTAAATTCAAATATTTAAAAAATAGGTATAATACTAAAGCTTATACAACCTACTTCAGTGAATTATTATGAGGAATATGCTGTGGTAGCTGTAAAGTGCTATATAAATGTAAGTTATTATATGTTCTTCCCTAGGTTTGTCCAAGATGTTCTTTGAAGAAGCTGAACAAATTGTGTACTAATCTCACCAAATAAGTGTGGCATTAACATTCAATCATCAGTTGAGTCCTTTTTTTCCCCAAATCAAATAAAAGTGTTATTGTGTTCTTAGGACTTCCACAGTACCTCATCCAGCAATGAGAAAGATAAAGGTCACAGCATTATATTGATCCTCTTCCCTGAAAAGATGATGCTCTTGCTACCTCTTATAAGGCATTATGGGATTCCATTTGATAAGGATTGTTTGCTCCTGTTTGTAAAACCCCAATTTCCTAGAAGTCTAGGAGTCTTACTTTTTGATGAGCTGCAGCTTAATCAAAGACACAGGAAAGGAAAATCTCACACCAACAAATAACCTTTGCCTCAGAAAAGGCATTGGGAAAATGAGGGCACTTCCTTTAGGTAGAGTACATTTTCTCAAGAAATTCATTTAAGAGAATAGACTTATTCTATATCGCAGAGTCTCAGAGCTTGAAAGGAAACAAGGTCAAACACAACCCATACTTGAACAAGAGGTCTCTTTAAGTATTGCTCTAAATTGGTCATCCAACCTCCACTGGACAGCTTCTAGGGATGGAAAATTCAGTACTTCTTGGGGCAGTCCATTCCAATTTTGTGTAGTTAAGAAGTTTTTGCTCTATGCTTAATTGTACACAGCAACGGCAGAGTCAGGGTGTCAGAGTAATGGCAGGGACTTCCCTGAGCTCTCCCTCAAACCCATCTAAACACCTTTAAACAATGATTGTAAACAATTCTAGCATGGCAGAACCCACAAAAGACAGCGTGAAACAGTTTTCCAGCCCAAGATAATTAAGAAGGTTGACAGGAAAGGTCTGTTGCACCAGAGTGAGAGAGGAACAGTTCTGCCCTGGCAGACTGGGACAATACAGACAGGGCTCCAGGAAACCAGAAAATGGTACTGAATCAATGGCAGCATTGGAAGTTTCCAGACCTCTCAGCTCACATACTGTAAGGGATCAGACAATGAGTTAGAACAAGATGTACAGGGGTCCCTTATCTGACACTGGGGCAGGAATCAGTAACATTGCCCATACTTGGATCTGGATTGCAGTCCTGGTTAGGTCTTAGTCAAAGTATGTGGAGGAACACCAGCACAGCAGAGTTTGTGGACCCAGGGAATCAGAGACACTGATTACAGTTCCAGGTTTGAAAAGTGTGCTTGTGGCAGCACACAGACCAGTGTATAGTACAGGAGAGTAGTAAGCATACCTGTCCCTAGATAATACTACTTTTAAAAAACTAAAATTTTCAGGTCTCCAAAATTACCCCCTGAAAACAGCTGCACAAAAAACCTGAAGCTTGGGACAGTATCCCCTCTGCTTGGAAAGCAGAAACTCATATTAGCACAGTTAAAAGTTAAGAAATAGGCTGCAAAATGAGCAAACAGCTGAATAAAACAAGTCTGACCAGAGAAAGTTACTATAGTGACAAGGAAAATTAAAACATAAACTCAGAAGACAAAAAAGTCAAAATTCTTGCATTCAAAGCCTCAAAGAGAAATATAAATTGGTTTCAAGTCATGGAAGAGCTCAAAAAGGATTTTAAAAAACCAAAGTAAGAAAGATGGAAATGAGAGTGATGAAAGAAAATCATAAAAAAAGAGTCAATAACTTGGTAAAGAAGGCACACAAACACACTGAAGAAAATAACAACTTAAAAACAAAATAAGATAATAGATAAAAATAGAATAAGTGGTAAAAGAGGCACCAAAATCACTGAAGAAAAGAATGTCTTGAAAAGCATAATTGGCCAAAGGGAAAAAGGGCACAAAACTCACTGAAAAAAATGATTTCTTAAAAGTTAGAATTGAGCAAAAGCTAATGACTTTATGAGATGTTGAAAAACAAACAAAATCAAAAGAATGAAAAAAATGAAGAAAATAGGAAATATTTTATTGGAAAAGCAATTGACCTGGAAACTAGACACAGGAGAGATAATTTAAGAATTATTAAACTGCCTGAAAGCCATGATCAAAAAAAAAAGGGTCCAGAAATCATCTTTCAAGAAACTATCAAGAAAAACTGCCCTGATATTCTAGAACCAGAAGGCAAAATAGTTGAAAGAATCCACTGATGACTTCCTGAAAGAGATCTCAAAATGAAAACTCCCAAGAATATTATAGCCAATTTACAGACCTCCCAGTTCAAGGGGAAAATATTGCAAGTGGCCAAAAAGAAAAATTCACATCAGGATAACACAAGATTTAGCATCTTCTACATTAAAGCATCAGAGGGCTTGAAATATTGCATTCTAAAGGGCAAGGAGCTAGGATTACAACCAATAATCACTTACCTAGAAAAATTGATTATAATCCTTCATGGGAAAAATGGACATTCAATGGACTTTCAAATATTTACGATGAAAAGACCAGAGTTGAATTAAAAATTTGACTTTCAAATACAAGATGCAAAAGAAGCACAAAAAAAGTGAACAGGAAACTAAAATCATTAAAGAATTGATAAGGTTAAAATGTTTATATTCCTAAATGGGAAGAAAATATTTATAATTCCTAAGAACTTTCTCATTATTAGGGCAGTTAGAAGGGATATACTTAGACAGAAAGTGGAGGTGTGAGTTGAGTGTGAGGGTATACTTATGTAAAAAAAACATTAAATTAAGGGATGAGAAAGAAGAATGAACTGGGAGAGGAGTAATGGGGTAAATCATCTGACATAAAGGAAGCTTGAAAGAGATTTATTTTACAGTGGGGGGATGGAGGAAGCAGGGAGGGGACACACGAACTTTACTCTCATTGGAATTGGCTCAAAAAGGGCATTTTACATATATATGTATATATATAATGTATACATATATATATATATATACATATATATGTATATATACTAAGTTGGGTGCAGAAATCTACTTTACAAATGTGTGTGTGTGTGTGTGTGTGTGTGTGTGTGTGTGTGTGTGCAGTTGATGGAAGGGAGGGCAGTTTTGGGGAGGGACAAATCAGAAACAAAACCATTTTTGAGAATGGACAGGGTAAAAGGAGAGAAAGAGACCAGGATAAATGGGAAAAATAGCATGGAGGAAACTGCAGTCATCATTACTGTGAAAAAAAATACAGTAAGTTTCTCTGATAAAGACTTTATTTCTCAAACAGAAAAAACTGAGTCAAATTTATAGAAACAAGAACCATTTCTCAATTGACAAATGGTCAATGGATATGAACAGGCTGTTTTTAGACAAGGTAATCAAAGTTATCAAGTCATATACATCATTACTGATGAGAGAAATGTGAATTAGAACAGCTGAGCTAGGCGCCCCTCTCCGATTGGCTGATATGACAGATAAGAAACATAATAAATGTTGGAGGGGATGCGGGAAAATTAAAACATTCATGTACTAATGGCAAAGTTGTGTACTGATTCAACCATTCTGGAAAGCAATATGAAGCTATGCCCAAAAGGCTATAAAACCTTGCAAATCTTTTGGACCAAGCAACACCAATACTAAGTCTGTTTCCCAAAGAGATACAAAAATGAAAAGGAAAAGGACCTTTACACAGTGGCAGCAATATTGGATAATGATCTCCTATGAATAACCTGGCTATTCTCAGCTGATCTAAGACAATTCTATAGGACTTGTGATGAAAAGTGCTCTTCATCCCCAGAGAAAGAAGTGGTAGATCCTGAGTGCAGAACAAAAGTTTTTTTTTTTTACTTTAAATTTTTTTTTCTTTCTTTTATTTCTGGTCTGTTTTCTTTCAGAGTGCTTTACAAGGAAATTGTTTTGCACAACTACATGTATATAATGTATGTCAAATTGCTTGCCTTCTCAATGAGAGAGGAGAGAGAAAATCTGAAACTCAAAATTTTTTAAAAAAAGAATGTTAGAATTGTTTTTATATGTAATTGGTAAAAAATGAAATATTAAATAAGAAAAAAATACACTGCAGAGTACAAAAGAAAACCAACAAGGAAGTAAAGAAAAGCTGGGCAGCTCTGAAAACAATGTGTTGCGTTTATTATATTAGTTTTCCTGAAATGGAAATTTACTGTTTTCTATTGAATCATCTCTTCTAGTCTATGTGCATAAGGATTTTTTTCCTTATCCATTTTTATTTAAGTGTAAAAATGCAAAAAATAAAGTGTTTGCTTATGTTGACCCAAAATTATGCATGGTATACCTTGACTTCTAGTTTTTTTTCTTTTCATTCCGGGGCCACATAGAACAAGTCTTCTATATGACAGTCATTAAAATTCTTGAAGAGGCCTGTCACAGAATCATGGAATATAAGAGCTGGAAGGTGTCTCAGAGTTCTTCTATTTCATACCAGACCTAAGATTCCTCCCTCTAAAGCAGCTGACAAATAGTGAGGCAGCCTCTGCTCCAATACTTCCAATGACAGGAAACTACCCCCTCCCAAGATGGCCCATTCTGCCTTGGGGCAGCTCTAATTGTTAGGAAGTTTTTCCTTACCTTAGGCAAAAATCTGCCTCTTTGTATATAACACCTGTTTCTCTTCATTCTGCCCTTGGGACCAAACAGAAGTGGTATCCCTCTTCCAAGTGACAGTCCTTTAAATACTTAATGGATGTCATCATCCTTCCAACTTCAAGTCTTCTACAAGTTAAACATTCCTAATTTCTTCAATAATCCTATAGCAAGGTTTTCAGTCCTCTTACCATCCTGTTGACCATCTTCTGAATTAACTCAAGATTTTCCATGCCCTTCTTAAAATGTGGTATATAGAATTGAACATTGTACTAGAAAAGTGGCTTGACCAATACAGAATATAACAAAACCAAGACCTCCTTTGTTCTATAAATTAAATCTCTATTAGTGCAGCCTAGACTAACATTACATTTTTAAGCTGTGGAATAATATAGAGGACCTGGCAAGTACGGCCTTTATAATTTGCTTTTTGTATCTTGATCTCTTTCTTGAGTTAGTATATCCTTAACTCGTGGGTACTCCTACTTTTCTTTCTGTACTCACATTCCATATCAAAGCCAAATAATACTCATACCCCTAAGGCAGATGATGCTTCTCTTGCTTCAGATATGATTGCCTATAATTTTAATCCAAACAGCCTATAGCTTTTGTTGTTGTTATTAATTTTTTAAGCTTCTCTGGACTTCTTTTTGACATAACTTCAAAAGCAAACCCTTATTTGAGAGGGCTCATTCTGAAATGCATGCCTAGAACTAGATCACTGGGTAATGCTTGTCCAGGATTAGATTATTATATAATGACTAAGGTTTTGTTGATTTTTGCTACTTTGAACGCTATAAAAGTTTACATATTCATTAAATTCCTAACTATGTCTCCTCATCTTCACAGTTGGTCCTGAGCTATATTGAAGCCTGGGAAGAAGTCTGTAACAAAAATGAGAACTATAACGTCACTAAGAGCTATAACATTCACCTGTCATTTGATAAAAAAGATATTTTTTGTTTTTAAATGTTCTCTCTCTGTGTCTGTCTGCCTCTCAGTTACTTGTACAAAAGTGTTTGCTAGAAGTGAGTTATTTTCCACAATGTAACCCATTATTCGGGAGCTATGAATGCCTACATGCTGAAGTTCATATATTTCTAATGAATACCATTGCTGATAAATAATCTTGATTAGCTAAAAGGCAAGTTTAGTAGATTTTTCCTTAACTGAAGCTTACATTAAAACACCATATCCTCAAAAACTAATTGAATTGGAAGCTATGTTACACTGTTGGATTCTAGGTGGTGCAGTGGATAGAGCACCAGTGCAGGAGTCAGGAGGATCTGAGTTCAAATCTCACTTCAAACTTAGTCTCTCTTTTTTTGATTTATCCAAATCACTGATAAGAATGTTGTCCTTGGGTCAAAGAACAATTTCTGGGATACAGCATGATGAAATTCTCTTCAGGCTGACCTTGACATAACAATGATAGCTCATGATAATAGCTAGCATTTATATAGTGCCTACTATGTTCCAGATATGGTACTATTTTCTTTACAAAGACCTCATTTTAGCCTCATAACAACCTGGGAGGTGGATTCTATTAATGATCCTTATTTTACAGTTGGGAAAACTGATGCACTATGAGTTAAATGATTTGCCCAGAGTGATACAGGTAAGTATCAGGCTAGACTTTAATTCATATTTTCCTGACTTTAGGTCAAGTACTCTGTCCACTGCACCATCTAGATTCTTACATTGCCTATTATTCAATTGCCTATTACTGACTCTATGTTGGAACTGGTCTTTCAGACAGTTCTAAATCCATCTAGTTGTGTTATCAATTCTAGCCCACAGCTCTCTATCTTGGTCACAGCAAAAGCATGAGAAATTTTATCAAATGTCTTCTGGAAATCTAAAAATACTGCATGTCTACAGGATTACTGAGATCCACCAGTATAGTAATCCTACTTTTTTTCAAAAAAGAAAATATGGCTCATTTAGTACCACCTGGTCTTGATGAAACCATGCTAGTTTTTATTGATCACTCCTTTGATTTTTCAACCGTAAGAAATTCCTATGCTATTAATAAATTTTAGATGTTTGCTGAATACAAGACAAGACAATACAAAACTGGTCTATAGTTTGGAGATTCCATTTCTTTTCCTTTAAAGAAAATAAGTTGGAGAAACATTTACCCTTCTTTAGTCCAGTGGCACCTTTATTTTCCATGGTCATTCAAAAATCATAAATATTGGTTCAACAATCCCCTTTGATCTTTCAATATATTAAAGGATGTAGTCTATTTTTACTCGTGACTTGGATTCATTGTCATGGGGCAGGGGAGGGAGAGGTGGCTCAGGGCTCTATTTCCTTTCACCTCTTCTATCTGAATTAGCAGTGTCTTAGTCCTTCCAGTCCAAAAGACATTCTCCTTTGAAGAGGAAATAGAAGTAAAAAGAGGTGCATGGATCAGCCTTCCTTCTCTAAGCCATGGTATCATTCTTTCTTTGACCTTAATCTTGCCCACACCTTCTGAAATAACTTTACTATTCCACTTGTTTGTGATTAGTCTTTATTATTCTGAGCTTTTCATTTCCATTTTTATTGAGTCATCCAACATTATTATTATGTCATAATTAATTACGGTGACGATGACAGTAGTAACGTTGATGACAATGACAATAACACCATTTTACCAACCTTCATTTCCACACTTTTTTTTAGAAATCTGTGTTGGTTAATGGGCTCCCAACATAGTCAAATCAGACTCCTTATGAAAATCTCCTATTTCCTCTCCATCATTTCTACTGATATCCTTTAGATTTCATTTTTAGAAATGTACTGTCCTTCTTGGTTCAACTTCTCCCATAGAACACCAGGGCAGCATACCCTATCTCTCTTAACCCATTCTCCTAAAATCTACAGTGCATTTTAAGCATATTAAATTATACTTAGCTTCTCTTCTCTGAAATAGCAAGAATTTCATGATGGAGAGAATTTATCTACAATAATCCAGGATTTCTAATTCAGCAACAACTTCCTTCTTGTTGTTCAAAATCAGTACCAGAAGCAGTTCGCATAGTCTCTTTCTTCACCTTATATAAAGAGGACATGATCATTAAGGCAATTTATACATTTCTTACTTGCTTTGCTTTTTCAGATCTCCTGCCAATATTTACATTGATTAAATCACGCATCACTATAATATTAGGTCTTCATGCAAGATTTGTGATGTTTTGTCCCATCATCTAAATTATCTGTAGCATTGGTCTAGGCCACCATCACTCCCATTGTTGTACTTTCTCAAACACCCTCAACTTTATTTCCCTTCAAGGTTCCAGCATTACCTCACAGGATACTTCTGCCCATATCTATATCTATTCACACACACACACAGATATATACACACACACACACATATATATTTATATATATGCAAATACTATGCTACTTCACCATCCCTTTTGTCTATTTTGTAGCTTTTGAGCCATATTCCAGTTAGGAGTCACTTCCCACTAATTTTCACTTATACCTGTATAGTTAATTAGCTTCCTGGTACAAGATTATCCAGTTTAATATTGAGTACTGGTTGTCATTGATTGTTTTGTTCATATGTATATAGAAACCAGAATTGGGGGATTTATTGTTGGTTTTCTTCCTGGATATTTTCTCCTATTCATCATAGTTTTTCTCTTCCACTCGTCTTCTCCTTAATTAATATTACTACCATCTATGGCAGGTCAGATTTTCAAAGGGCAGGCATTAACTCTCTCTCAACATTCTTGAGGTAAACACCAAAAGTGTATATGTTTGTTTTTGGAGAGTGTTCTAAATAATCCTCTGGAAGGTATTATTTTATCCCCATTTAACAAGTGGAAAATTTGGGTACAGAGAATTTAGGTGACTCTCCTAAGGTAACGTAGTTAAGTATCATAATCTAGAATCCAGGTCTTGTGAATCTCAGTCCCAGGATCTTTCCACTATACCACACATTACCATTTAGGAAATGGAGATTAAACAGTAAAAATATCCCTTTCTATATGGCTGCTGACCCTTTATAGCAAAGCAAAAAGAAGTTGGAGGTGGTGAAAAACTTGTATAACTTTCTTTGTACTGCAGAATCAACAAAATAACAGTATTCAATCTGCTCAGTATCACCTGAAACCTTGCAACCAGCATTTCTGGGGTCAGGAACATTTCTGTCTGTGATGTGACTGCACAGCACCAAAGTTCCTGTCAATTTGGGATAAACTGAATTATTTCTTTAAGGTGATAGGGGCTGTAATATTCAAGGACTCAGCCCTTTGTGACCCAAGTGTGTGACAAAGTTCCAAACCATGGCCGAGGACATGACCACAAATAAAAGTGGAAACGTTGATTGATGTTGCAAGCCCTATAAAATGTCATGGGATTTTAGGGGTCACCTTGGCCTGAGAATATTGCCCTACTTTACATTTCTGGAAAAGTACAGGAATGGGTGAAGGGCTCTCATGGACACGGAGTACAGATGAGAGAAGGAATACCATAATTTGCCTCTCCCCCCCAAAAAAATATGATTTTTGTTTCTATAGCCACAGTATCGGGAAGAAAATCTAATTCCTCATCTATGAAACTGCTGAACAGTTCAATACTCTTACTTAGAGTGGGTATCACAGAGATTCCTAGTCATATCTTCATGTAGAATCAATGTATCACTCATACTGTCCACTTAAAGGTCTTAAGGAAATCCCTTCTGCTCTCAGTATATCTCAGCTACCTGTTTTCTAAAAGCCTTTAATTCCACAATGAGACATCAACTTATAATGTAAATTTCTTTAAGAGTGGAAGCACTATGACTTACATTCATACTGTAGACTAAAGTACAAATGATCTTTATCTTATACTTTAAAGTTTGCAATGCCCTTCAGGTACATTATTGTCCTTTATTCCTCAGAACAACCACACAAGGGAGATGACACAAATGTTAATATCACTATTTTTTCAGATGAAGACACTGAGTCTGAGTGAGATTAAACAACTTGCCCCAAGGTCATGTAGCTGATAACTGAGATTCAAACCCACATATTCCTGGCCCCAAGTCTAGCATTCTCTTTCACCTTGATGTCTGACTGATGTCAATGCAGTGCAAAGAGCAGAGGATTTGGCATTAGGAAAATTGGACTCTAGTCTCAACCCTGACATTTATTACCTAAAAGATCTTAGTCAAGTTAATTTCCCTCTCCTGATTACAGTTTCTTCATTTTTTAAATGAGGAAATTGGACTAGATGGTATCTAACTACCCTGCAACCTCTAATTCCCATGATCCTTTTCTGAGAACAAGTTTTTAGAGGAAACAACAGGGAACCTGGTAAAGGGTACATACATAACCCTGTGTGAAGAAGTAGAGTAGAGCTCCAGCAAGAAGCTAAAACTCTCCAAAATAAATGTTACTGGGTTCACCATTTTCTTGTTTTGTGGCTATATACAAGTATGTATCAGTTAGAATGTGGACAGTATATAGCTATCGATCCCATCTTGAGGGTAGAAGGAATATTTATGCTACAATTTACTAATCTTTTCCAGCCTCCATCTCCTATGTAGAGAAAGAGGATGAAGCCAGGCCAATGAGATAATATACATGAAAATGCTTTGGAACACTTGAAACTTATCATTTGTAACTACCAACCTGTATATCTCCTGTTATATTTACATCAAACCTATGTGAGTCATCAATGGATGAATCAAGGATATCTTTGAGGAGGCTATTGGGAAAGAAGTGGCAGACTTTCACAACTGTTGGTTTGCAATGAACCATATCTTTACCTCAATATTTACTGAAAAATGGAGAGAATATAAGATCCCTTTGATATTACTGTTGGTTGATTACATGAAACAGAATGACACCCCATAAGTTCTCTTACAACAAAGTATCTCCTATCTAGTGATCAATATCATTCAATATTATTTGGGAGATATGAAATAAAAATATACTTGTTCAATGTTTCTCTGATAATAAATGTTAGGCAAGGCAAAAAAAAATGTATTCACCAACACAGAAGTCAAAGTATTTCCTATGGATGGAGTGGAAGACATGACACTGACTTCATCAAGCCCTAGAACATTATATTCTCTCCTGTAATTATTGAGATTGTACTTTTCATGTATACAGAAAAGACAAAGTGGATAAAGAATTGACACTACCCAGATTTCAACATGTATTTTGACAGCCACCATATGGAGCTTATCTCTCAGTATGTATATCTGGGATAGAGAGTACTGCTTAACAGAGTTGAACAGGTAGAGAAGAAAGGACTGGATTGTCTTGGACTGGATTGCCTTTGAGAAATTACAATGTTTCTCTCTTGACCAAACACTTCTTACGATCACAAAGGCCCAACTTTTTGATACTAACATTCCCCTAGTGCTGTTGTATAGCAATGAGATATGGAATATAATCAGCCATGTCCAAAAGATTAAAAATGACTGTTTTATAGAGAGCCACATGGTGAGAAAAATCAGACTAGAGCATATAATCAGAGGAATATGAAAGAGCAGGAATAAAATTTATTATAATAGAATTTAATGAGACGAATGAGCTGGGCATGCTGCTGAAAGAACAAAGGTCAATAGGTAGATAGCCAGATTACTGATAACGTCCAAGGGTCAGAATAAAGCAAAGAATGCCTTCATCTCATTGGTTTAACCTCCTGAGGTGAACATACAAGAAGATGAGAATCAAAGTCCCATGGGATGGGCAGACCCAGATGGGTTGAGATTTGAATTATTGGAGACTTTGGATGTAGATTTGTTATCTTCATCTGACTGTGTGTTTTGATCTTTGTCACCATAGTAGCTTTCTATGTTCAGAATATTTTTTTTTCTATTGTTTCCTCATTTTCTCAGCCTATTATTTGATTTTAACTCTTTGTTAAAGTAGAGCTCAGCTTCCAGGGTGGAGGATGAACAGCCCCAAGCTTCAGGGGTTTGGTGCAGCTGTTTTCAGAGTTACATCTAGGGACCCTGTTCCAATTTGGTATGTTTTAAGGAGAGGTATATTTACTACTCTCCCAGCCTGTGGTCTGATCTGGGAATGACCACAAGCATTCTTTTTTTATCCTGGAACTGTGAGGAGGGTACCTGTTTCACTATGGCTGCATGCTCTAGTGTGCCAATGCTCCTCCTCACTCGGGGACTGCCAATCAGGACTGAAAACCAGATCTGAGTATGGGCAAAGAAACAGCATTTTGCCTCAGTGCTAGTAGAGACCCTTGTAATCTCCTTCTGAACAGCTGTTTGACCCTTTTACCATGTGTGGACTGAGAACTCTGGAAGCTGGGGCTGGTTGTGTGCTGGTGTGGCCAGCAAGGTACTGTGCTCTATTCTTACCCCAGTGCCCCAGACCTTTTCTGTTGACCTTCTAAATTGTCTTTGGAGTCTGGACTGTGATGTTTGGAAACTGCCACTGCTGCTACTGATTCAAGGCCTGCTCTGGGTTTGCTTGGCAGATCTGGGCTGGACTGCTCTCCTCTCTCGTGCTGGTGCAACAGATCTTTCTTGTGGGCCCTCTAAGTTATCTTGGGCTAGGAAATTATTTCACTCCATCTTTTTGTGTGTTCTGCTACTCTAGATTTTATTTAGAGTCATTATTTAAAGGTATTTGGGGAGTTTGGGGGGAAAGCTCAAGCAAGTACCTGCTTTTACTCTGGATCTTGGCTCTATTTCCCTCATATGTCAGTCTTATTCTTTTTATAGTGAGAAAATAGTCATCAATTTCATCATCATCACCATTACCATCTGTATAACCATCAATATTACTGACTTGATTAGCTTGAGTTGACTTGATTAGTAGCTTAAGACTCAATGGATATATATACTCCACATGTCCTGCACTAAAAAATGGGGAAAGAAATAGTCATTCAGTAATAAGTATAAAACATGCCAAACAACATAAATATTAGATAAAATCTGGAGTATTGACTTAAATTTTATATTTCATGGCATCTTATCTATAGTTTTCTAATTGTATTGCAAATACAATTGTATTATATTCTTTCCAATCAGTTTAACGTATGCATGCCAAAATGATCTTCTTAAAACTCAACTATCATCATGCCCTGCCCCCTTTCCAAAAGTAATCAAACTAATAAAAAATTGTCTTATAGAACTAGAAAAGGTAATAAAAATATTCATCTGAAATTCACCTGAAAGAACAGAAGGCCAAGGGAATTAATGAAAAAGGTAAAGCAAGGCAACCTAGCAGTTCCAGATTTCAAATTATATTACAAAGCAGTAATCATTGGTGCAATCTGGTACTGGGTAAGAAATAGAGTAGATCAGTGGAATAGACTAAGCACATAATACATAATAGTAAATGGCCATAGTAGTCCAATATTTGAAAAACTCAAAGATCCAAGCTTTTTGAGTACAGCAAAAATTGCTGTGAAAACTGGAAAGCAGTTTGGCAGAAATAATGTATAGACCAATATTTCACAACATATACCAATATAAGGTCAAGATGATTTAGACATAAAGGGAAGCATGGAAAAATGCACCTGTCAGATCTATGGATAATGGAAGAACTTATGACAAAAGAGGAAATAAAAAAATAATTTTGATTACATGAAATAAAAAAAAGATTTTTCACACACATACAAAAATTAATGCAGACCAAACTAGAAGGAAAACAAGAAACTGGGAAAAACATTTTGCAGCAATTTTCTCTACTAAAGGCCTCATTTCTCAATTATGTAGCTAAATGAGCCAATTTTATAAAAGTAAGAGCCATTCTCCCACTGATAAATGGTAAGATGATATGGACAGGTAGTTTTCAAAAGAAGAAATCAAAGATATCATCAATAAACATGGGGAAAATGCTCAAAATCAGTATTGACTAGAGAAAGGCCAATTAAAACAACTTTGAGATACCACCTCACATTTATGATATTTGCTGACAAGACACAAAAGGAAAATGAAAAATGCAGGAAGGAATATGGGAAAAATGGGACACATATACTGTTGGAGTTTGTATCAGTAAGCACCCCAACATGCAAAGGGGGGCCTGCTATCACAAGTTCTTAGATCTGTATTCATAAAAGCAAAGGTAACTTTTGAGGAGTTAACAGTCACTTTAATTAAGCACATGTATGTTTCCTTTAATCAAGAACATATATCATTCATCTAATTCAAGGAAATCAGCACCCTGAACTACAAAGAAAACACAGAGAAATCAAAAGATCAATAGACATGGTTTCCTCTGCCTGATCATAATTCAACAGACATGTACAACTGTCTGACCATAGTTACCAGGGAGGGAAGCACTGACATCTGGGTTTTCAAAACCTGGGGGGCTCCTTTAGTGGCTTCCTGGAGTCCTCATCAGGCACTCAAACCTTCTTACAAAACCTAAGCCCCAACTTCAACTCAGAGTATTTATACACTTTTTAGCCCCAGAGAGCATAACCCTCTGACCCAGTGCCTTAATAGGAAAAATAAAAGGTACTTGGGAGCCCCCTATAAAACAACTCCCTTAGGCAGGCCTGTCAGTGGGCAGAAAAGATCTTCTTTAATCATATTATTCAATCAGAGCACTTTTAGTAAAACAAAAACAGCAAAAAGAGCCTAATTTGATTGCCCTCACAGAGTTGTGAACTGATTTAATCATTCTGGAGAAAAATTTGGAACATATCCCAAATGCTATGCAACAGCATGACCTTTGACTCAGCAATATAGGCTGTATCCCAAAGAGATTAAAGACAAATGACGAGTCCCTGTACAAATAAACAAGATACTATTTCTTTTAGTGGTGGCAAAGATTTAGAAATTGAGGGTGAAGTGAGAAGAACTTAGACAACACTGGAAACGATAACGATCAACTGTGAAAGACTTAACCCTATGATCAAGATGCTGATCCAAGATGATTACAAAGAATCCAAGATGAAAAACGCATGTACTTTCAGAGACAGAACCGCTGACCTCTGACCACAGATTGAGGCATACTTTGTTACTTTACTTTTCTTGTTTTGTCTTTCACAAAATGGCTAAAGTGGAAATATATTTTCCATGACTTCACATGTATATTCAATACTAAGTAGCTTCCCTTCTCAAGGAGGAAGAAGGGATGGGAGAAGGAGAAAGAATTTGGAACTCAAAATTTAAAAACAAATTTTAAAAATTTACATGTAATTGGGAAATAATTCATATAAACAGCACATTGTTGCTTGCATATGATGTTGTAGTGATTTGTGATTATCTTCAGTTTGCTTCAACATTCATTCATATCAGGCTGATGGGAAATGATGACAAAATGTTATGTAATATTGGTAAATTCCTAAACTCCAAATCTCCCTTTACTTAGGAATCACACTTACTAACTGTAAGTATCCTTTCTATATTTTTTCAAATGCTTCTTTTGTGATCTAGCTCATGCTACGTATAAAGAAAACAATACATATGATGACATACAGATTTACCTTCTTAAATATATCGTTGACAAATCTATGTGAGTATGAAGATTTATTAAGATAATAATAGCCCTTGAACTTGACATACCAACAATGATTGCAAAAACTGGGTTCTGTGGAAAATATTTCACTATAGAAGATTCATAGGGGTGTGAAGCTGTCTTCAAATATTAAAGATTTGTCTTTTGAAAAGGGAAGATTTACTCTGTACTGTCACCATTAATCAACAATTAAATAAAAACAACAAAACTTGTAGGAACTATGTATGAAAGTTAAAAGGAAGTAAATTTGGGATTAACATAAGAAATGCCCAATGATTAGAGACAGTCACATAGAGAATGACTCAGTAAGTTGTGAGATCTTTATCACTAAATATATTCAAGCAGTGACTGAGTATCCGCAATCTATGGGAAATTTTATCCTGGCTGGAAGGTTAAAATAAGTTAGCTTCTAAGATTTCTTCTAACACTAAAGTTTAAAATTTATGATCTGTTGTCATTTCTCTGCTCTAATGCAAAGGTTCCTAAAGTGGATGATACCACCCCTTGGGGGGCACTGGAATGACCAGGGGAGAAAGTAGTAGCTTTGGATGCAATTGGGGGTGTTGAATAAAAATGAGGGGGCTATGGAAACATAAGGAAAGAAAAAAAAGATAAGAAAATTTTGAAAAACCATTTGTACATGTTTCATCTGTTGTATAACAGAGTTAAAATTGTAGAGATTATATTATTTTCCAAATAAACACACAAAATGCAAGTGATCAGTGGTCAGATTCACCAACAAGTCTTAACAAGTGTTGGCAGATGAACATGTCACAGATTGTCAAGAAGTCCAGCATGTATCAGCAGGAATATGTGCATATAATGACTTGTTCACAACATGATACTATATGGTCACGTGATGAATATTGCATCATCAAAATTTCAATGCAGGAAAAATCCCACAAATTTATAATAACACATTATTAAAGTTAAGCTGTATCCTTAAAAAATATTTTATATATTTTTTAAAATTAGGCAAACTAAAAAACAAAGCAACTGTTAAAGTGTTAAAGAAAGGAGATTTCCAGGGGATTGCTGAGTAATTTTTCTTTTTTTTTTTTTTGGAAAAGGGGGCAATAGGTCAAAAAAGTTTGGGAACCGCTTCTCCAATACAAGGACTCTCCATTGTCCATAGTATCAAGCCCAAATTTCTCAGTCTGACATTCAAAGGTTTTCAAAATCTTGTCAGATGAGTGAATATTATCTCTCCAATAAATCTGCTAATTCATTATGAGCAAGTTTTGCATCATTATGTCTTCTCTACTTTTGATGGTCCCTGGCAAAATTCTTGGATCATAGTAGATGCTCAGTTCATGCTCACTAATGTAATGTTTGATGTACAGTAGGATGAATGAACAAATGAAGGAATAAATGAAATATTTAAGCACTAGGGATAAGTAGAAATATAAGATAAGATATCCTTGCTCTTAAGGAGTTCATATTGTAATAGGAAGACAATAACCATAAGAGAAGAGCTGACTGCAAGTCAGATGGAAATGGTGTGGTAGGAAAGCAGATATTATTGACAAATGCATCTATTTACAATGCAGTGCAGATTATTTCTCAGGAGCTGAAACTCACGTATTAATTCCATAGCCCCAAACAGAAAATATATGCTGTCCCTTATATGAACTATTTTTATCATAACTTCCTCAATTTAAATGATGTTTTCAATCTGCATTTCATGTGCCAACAGCTTGGAATAGCAACAAGTAAGTAAACAAACCAGAATAATAAAACAGTTTTTATTCGACAAACCAGTAAGTTCTAAAAGACATATAGTCATTTAAAAAGTTAAACCAATTTAATTTTTTTAAGCCACAAAATATGGCTGAACTTTTTATTATGGAATTTTAGTGATAATATAAATGTCAACATGAGAGACTTATGTCACCAAAACCTTTGGGTAAATAAGAAATAAAACATTATTATACCTTATTATTTTTCTAATACTTTGGTAAAACATATACTTTTTAATCAACAACTTATATTACCTGACTTGCTGGTTCATAAATGTTTATAGTTGTCAGATGGCCTATGCATCTTCTCACTACCTACCAGATAAGAAATAAATGGAAAAACTAAAGATTTTTCATACAGTGTCAACAATGAAACTTTTTCTACTTTGTAGTCCTTGCTTCCAGAAGACAGAATTTACTACAAAGTGGAGAAGGAGTATGTATTAATGTGCTTGAATCTTACTTAGTCTTTACACTAGGGTTTGTTGGGTGAGTAGTAATTATTTTCATAATTGACTTCAAAAACATATGCTTTAAATTTTGTACTGTCCTCCCCCATGATATCATGAAGTTTTCACAAAAGTAGAAATAAAGCAAAAAGTAAGGAAACATCTAAGTTGACAATCTTCCTTTGGTCAACATTTTAAAAAATAGAATGGAGTCAATGGATACTATTTAAATATTAAATGGCTTTTGATTATAATATCTCTAAACACCTGTGTTAGTGGAGTCAACACTACTGACAATAACAAATACAACTCTGGGGAAAATAAACAAAAAAAACACTTCACCTTTCTTGATCTTAGTCCCTTTATTTTAAAAAAAAGATTAGAATAGATAATTTCAAATGATACCCTCATGTTTTAACATACTATGAAATGTCATTAAACAGTATAGGATACAAAGAAAGACACTTTCTTACTTGCCCTCAGGAGTTAATATTTGGTTGTGAAGACAAGAGTTACAAATATCTGATTCCTATGATATTCAACAAAGACTGTGAAGCTTAGGAGTGAGTCTCTCTGGGAGCCATACAGCTTCCTTGGCATTCCTTTTCCTAGAAATGCTACCTAACTTGATAGGGCCTCCTTGAATCACTACCACCTATTATGTTCCTGCCTGTGACATTAGAAATAAGAATCCAACAAAAATGCTTGAATACAACTTTACCTCTTGTTCCATATCTTTCAACTATCTCAAGAAACTTCCTTCCTGCCTCTTTGCAGATGCTGCCACCAAGAGTCCTCGTCTGGGTTCTGTCCTCCGACACTGATCCCTGCCACCTCTTCCTCTTCCATCGTGCCCAGCCCAGGCATCTGTGGCCCTGGCCAACCCCAACATGTACTTCAACATTACCATCTATAATGAGCCCCTGGGCCGGATTACTTTTGAGCTCTTTGCAAACAAGCTTCCAAAGATAGCAGAAAACTTCCATGCTCCAAGCATTGGAGAAAAGGGGCCTGGTTACAAGGGCTCCTGCTTGCTCAGAATCATTCCTGGGTTCATGTGCCAGGGTGGTGACTTCACACGCCATAATGGCACTGGTCACAAGTCCATCTATGGAGAGATATTTGCTGATGAGACCTTCATCCTGAAGCACACTGGCCCTGGCGTTTTGTCCGTGGCAAATGCTGGACCCAACACAAATGGTTCCTAGTTTTTCATATGTACTGCTAAGACTGATTGGTTGGGTGGCATTGAAAGAAGGCATGAACATTGTGGAATCCATGGAGCATTTCAGTTGTCGAGATGGCAAAACCAGATCACTGTCGCTGACTGTGGACAATTCTCATAAGTTTTTTTGTTTTGTTTTCTTTCTTAATCATTAAACCATTCCTCTGTAGCTGGAGAGAGCATCCCCAAATCCCATCTGCTATTATATCTGTGAGCCTTGTGCTCTCATTTGCTGCAATTCTCTTTGGATTTCATTTCCTTTTTCCTTCCACAAGTCTAGCTAGACAACAGAGTTAAGTTTATAATTATGAAATAAAAACTAAAGTACAAAAAAAAAAAGAAACTTACTTGCTGTCAAGATGATTAAGTTCCAGGCATTTCACATGGATAAAGAGCTTCTCAGTATGTTTTCTTTTCTTTTCTAAAAGGATGTTAGTCTCCCCTTGTATGAGTTAAAATACACTGTGATAAACATCCTATTACTTTATGTATTACTATTTTGTCTAATTCCTTTGTGAAGCCTCTCATAGTCCCATAGTGACTGTTAAAGAGTGGGACAACCATAAGATGAGACAGTTGCCTTGATCCACAATTGGTTATTCTCATTATGTTTTGGTATCATTTTATCCATGGATATATCACTGTATCTGTGATCATCTTATCAGTGGAAATAATTACTCTATTAGCATATTCCCAACCCTTTCATATCTTTTAATCCTATGCAACTCTTGTCAGTGTCCTTTTATAAATCCTCTATAGAGAACTATCCAAGGTCCTGGAGGCTTTCGTCCCTTTCTCTTGACATTGTCTACCTGCCGAAGGAAGTCGTGACAGTCCATTGCTATATAAATAGTATTTATAGAACCTTCTAACATTTGCAAAGCACTTTGCACATATAATTCATTTGATTCTAACAATATTGTGAGGTAGGTGTTATTATTGTTTGCATTTTACAAATAAGGAAACTGAACCTGAGAGATGTTAAGTGACTTAGTTAGAGGAAGGGCCAGGGCAGCATTCAAATTCAGGTCTTTCTGATTTCAAGATTAGGATGTCCTCTACTGTATCACTTAGCTTATTACCTGACTTACCCCATTTCCTTTTTTGTTGTTGTTCTATATCTCTAGTGGGATTCTTCTTGTCACTTCCAGGTTGGTAATATGTCACAGACTACTTCTACCTGTCATCCCCTTCTTCATGGCATTGCCCATTAGCTGACTGGCATCTGGAGATCTTTGGACAATTTGATGTTCCATGATTCAAAGTCTTCTAGTATCACTGAAAATACTTTATATACACATTAAAAGATAACTTTATAAAAAATCCTTGATAATAATATAAGCTACCAAAAGGGTTAGGGTTAGGGTTACCAAAAAGAGATATCACAAGTCAGTTTATGTTCAATGTCAAGTCCTTGGTAAAGACCGTGAATGCTAGAAGTTCAGAATGGAGAGAGGCCACCATAGGTTGCAGTTTCCAGGAAACTTTCCTGGAAGAAGTAGACAGTCTGAGTTGGACCTACCAAATATAGGCCTATTCTATTTGCCACTTGTATCTCTATCTATCATTCTATGTTGTATTTCTGACACCTTATAAATGGCCCACTTAGGCTATATTCATGCAATTCCTAAGAGGTGACTTTTGCAGCCACCAAGTGTTACATTCACAGATTCTATTGAAGGTGCCTGGATATATTATGAATGCCCTGAGGGACCTGTTCCCATTTAGAAGTTGGGAAATAGGAGGCTACACTGTAGGAAGGAAGGATTAGGCCATAAATGTTTATCACCCAACTCTGGGGAACAAAATGTACCTGACCATACTTTTAAGTTTAATCTGAATCATTAACATTTCCTGCATCACATTTTTTAAGTTAGAAAAACTCAGAAAAACAATAACTGACGTAGTTTTTTCAGATTTCTGGTGTGTAAAGCTCACACTGGAAATTTTGCAATCACATCTTGAGAGTCTTTTTTGAAGGAGCTCCAGCATACCAGCAGGAATGGGTAGAGTGAAGGATTGTTGTGGAATGTTGAGAGGTAGGATCTTGTTGGAGGTAAGTTCCACAATTGTCTATTTAAAAAAACGTTGGTAGATAACCCATCTTCCTATCCTCTGAGTGGTTGATCAAAGTCAAACAAGGACTGCTTCTCTCCTGCTTTGGAGACCATTGCTATGCAGTAGGGAGAGATTTTGACTCAAGAAACCTGTGAAATGCCTACTAAGAGGCAGAGATGCCAAGATATATCAAACACAGGCCCTATTCCTAGAGAACTTATAATCTTATAGAGAGTAAGATTGTATGTAAATATGCCCAGGTTCTGGATAATGAACAAAGCTCTTGTACCTTCCCAGTCACCAATGGAGTGAAACTGGTCTGTGTACTTGCTCCCATGCTTTTTAGCATGATGTTTTCAGCCATGTTGACAAATATTTTCAATGAGAATGAACATGGCATCAAGGTCAACTACCATGCTGATGGTAAGTTCTTCAATTTGAAAAGGTTACAAGCCAAGACCAAAGTGGAGGGAGTGTTGGTGCATCATTTTCTGTTTGCAGATGATTGTGCACTCAATGCAGCCTCTGAAGCTGAGATGCAACAAAGTATGGATCAATTCTCTGCTGCCTGTGCTAATTTTGGCCTAATAATCAACACCAAGAAAACATAGGTGCTCCATCAGCTATCACCACACCATCCATATGTGGAACCATCAATTACAACAAGTGGAGAAGTTTGGAATGCTGTGGATAAGTTCACTTACAATGGTAGTGTACTTTCCAGGGATGTACATATTGATAATGAGGTTGATGCACGCATTGCCAGAGCAAGCTCAGTGTTTGGGAGGCTCCGAAGAAAGATTTGGGAGAGAAGAGCTATTAGACTGACTACCAAACTGAAGGTTTACAGAGCTGCTGTTCTGACCTCATTGTTCTATGCATGTGAAACATGGACAGTCTACTAGTGCCATGCCAGGAAACTGAATCACTTCCACTTGAACTGTCTTATAACGATTCTGAGGATCACGTGGCATAATAAGGTACCAGACACTGAAGTCCTTGCTTGACCTGAACTGCCAAGTATTCAAACTATGCTTCAGAGAGCACAACTCCAGTAGGCTGGCCATGTTGTTTGAATGCAAAATGTACACTATTTTGTGGAGAATTTGCATGGGGCAGGTGATCACACAATGGCCAGGTGAAACAATACAAGGATACTCTCAAAGTCTCTCTCAAGAACTTTGGATTTGACCGTGCAACATGGGAGACACTGGCACAGGACTACTCAGCATGGTGTGTCCAAATAAGAAAAGGTGCTATGCTCTTTGAGCAAAGCAGAATTGAGATAGCACAAAGTAAACACAGGATGCACAAATTTGGGAAATCCACCCCAAATATTCACTCAGATTATCTGTGCCCAACCTGTGGTAGAGCATTCCGAGCTTGTATTGGTTTGATCAGCCACAGTCGGACACACTGAAATTTCACTTTACAATGGTGTTGTCATTTTGGTCTTCTTTGAAAACAAAGGACAACAACAAATCAACCAAAATAAATATCTGTAATTCAGGGATAAATGTGATATGTACAAGGGCAAAGTGCTTAGAGGAAAATGAGGAGGGAGAGGTTATTTCCAGTTGGAAGGGCAAGGAAAGCTACGTGGAAGTGATAGACCTCAGTTAGACCTTAAAAGAAGGAGAAAATACCAGAAGATGGAGATAAGGGAATTTATTTTAGAAATGGAAGTATGGAAAGCATGATATAGTTTTAAAAACCCTGGATTGTCAATCAGGAGACCTCTGTCAAGTTCCGCTCTGCAACTAGATAACTCTATGAACATGGAAGTGTCAATGATGTTCTGTGTCTTAATTTTCTCATGTGTGATCTAAGGTCTTATCTCTTTTGATCTTATAGATCAAATGGGAGATGGGAGAAAGACAGATGAGAATAGGGGACGGAGAGCAGACAAGAATAAGGCTAATCCAGTTTGCTTGGAATAAAGTTAATAGCAGTGTGAAAAAAAGTCAGAAAGGATAGATTGGAGCCTGAGAGGGGTTGGGTGACAGGAATAAGAGCTTTCATTTTTATTCACTGTGGACCAGGAAGCAAAGGTGCAATTTTTGAAGAGATATTACAGAATGGTATTTTAGGAAGATTATCTAAGCAGTAGTTTTAGCAAAATCCTACCATGGCTTTTTGATGCTGTTTCCATCTCTCTCTGGATAGTTATGCAAGGATGTATATCCAATATACATTCTTAAAATGGAAGGGGAAGTCTGCTAGCACACAGAAGATAGTGACTAAGGGTCCTATTTCTTGGTCATAAGAGAAGGTATTAGCCAACACATACATAGGATCATATAGAGGGAGCTGGAAGAGACCTCAGAGGCTATATAGTCTAACCCTTTAAGCTTAAAGATAAGGAAATGGAGGCCAAGGGAGGTTAGATGTGTTGTTCAAGGTTACAAAGATAGTAAATATCATAGGTGAGATATGAATACAGGGTCTTTGACTCCAGAGTCAGTGCTCTTTCCACTGAACAAATCTAAAGCAAAATGGAATGTTGAAGTCACTTTCGGGGTCACTATCAAGAATCACCGCTTTGCCCTGAATGGGATGTCACATGGATAATCTTATCCCTTACTGACTGTGCAATCATTTGGCTTTCCTCTTTGTCTACATTTCAAAATGAAATCATGCTAATGTTTTGCATGCCAGACTTTTCGCCTGTTTTCCTTAACATCACACATGGATTTAAGTGTTTCATTTTCAGTGTCTCACTAGCCCTGATCCTTCATCAAAACTGTGAATTTTCCATAGGTTTATTAGCCTTTATCTGTAATCACCTCTCAAATGAACCATCATCAGCAAGTTAATCTGACTTTTGGAGCCTTGGTTATTACCGCCTTCCCCGCCTACCAAGTTTTTCATTGCTGGATAAGTTTGCTAAGATTTTCAATTCATACATCAGTGGCTACATAAGTGTAGTTATGTGTAGCACACAATTAAATTGCTTGCATTTATGTCGCTTTATTGTTTACAGACCAATTTAGAGAAAATTTCAACTGATAACACTAAACTACAAACATGTATCCATCATAATCAAATAACTAGAAAAGCAGATAGTTCAGATTCTAGATTTTTGGGGAGATATCAAATCACCTTTCACCATTAATGAGCTCTCTCCCCATCCAAGTTGGCACTGAGCCATTATCTTCATGATGACAAAAGTGAAATCTCAAAAGATAAAACATCATCCAGATGTTTTATCTTATATGATTCAAAGGCTTCACATTTGAAAATTTCTAGTTCTTTTACTTTGAAAATTCTTCTAAACATCTCTCTAGAAGATCCATATAGTGTAGAAAGAGTTCCTGCTTCTACTCAGAGACCTAAAAATGTTATCCCAAGAATCTGAAAATGTTATTTTCCACTAAACATCTGTCTACCAAATTACTTTTCCAAAAGCACACAGATTCAGCAAATAAGAAATCAGAAATGTACAGACCTACTAAAGTTGCTATTAAATTATTACATTATTTGATGATGGACTCAGATTGAACCGAGAAGCCTTCCAGAAATCAAATAGGATGAGAATAAAACTCAATAATTAATATGAATGTCACTGGAAATAAAATATTAATCTAAGGATTTTGCTTGTCTCTTTCACTAGGACATTGGTCTTGAATGGCATATTCTCTGCAACAAAGGAAGGGGTGAAGATTTTTTTGGGGGGTAGATTATCCTTTGCTTATCTGAGTTACATCTAAGAATTTTTCAGAAACAATGGAGAAGAAAAAAAAATTTCCTGTGTCTCCTTGACAGCTACAAATACTCTCATTGTGTGACCTCACTGAATGGAAAATATAAAGTGTCGAGGTAGCACTGGAAGATTGACTGGATTCTAAATGAACTTTCTGATAGTAAATGTAAAACTAGAGGGAACAGAGCACCAGTAATGAAGGGAAATACAAGGCCAAGTATTGGAAAGTAATTAGCGAGCTCATCAGTGACAACTCTTTGATGGCCTGAACTGCTTCCAGAAAGATAAGACCATATTGTTTAAAAAAAACAATTAAATCCCAACTGGCACATTCATAGAATTATTTCACATTCACATGCAAATCCAGAGGCACAGATTTGCTCAACATACTAATAACACTAGAGAAGGAAAGAGAATCTAAGAGTGATAGTGTATTTGGGTGTATAAATAATAAGTGTGTAAGAGTGGTTAAACTTTGGCACATATAGCAAGGGACACATTATCACTATCTTGACAATTTTACTAAGATATATTAAGTATATATATTTCTGTTACCATGATTAATCTCAAGAACAAAAAATAAACACAAACAGAATTTGTTTCCTTTTTGATTTTGCTTTGTTTTTAAACATAACCATATATTTATGGTTTATGGCTCCTACTAAGGCTTATTTTTGCCCCGTCTTTCCTCCCTACCTCACCTTTCTCTCTTTCCCCCATTGGATCCTTGATTTCATCATTGTGGATTTAGCTGTTAGATTAATACATAATATACTAGGGATGGCATAGATATGAAATGTTACATTGACTTTTAGAGATCATCATATTATTAGTTTTACTTAACTGTTTAACTTTGTTACAAGGAACTGAGTAATAACAAAATATAAATAATTTAAAAATAAACTTCTAGGTAAGAAAAGATGAATACAACAAAATTTTTGAATATACTAGTCCCTCAACAAATTCCTGAGACTTCCTGAGCTTACCTATTTGCTGCCTTGATTGTCTCCTCTTATTCCAGCTTTTTCAATATCTCTCCACTGAAATCTTCTCTCTTCTTTCAATTCCATTCCATTCTCTTTCAGTCAACCATTGATTTATTAAACACCTATTATATATAGGGTCCTAAGTGAGATGCAGGAAACACAGAGGCAAAATCAAAATAATCCCTGTCTTTGAATTCTGAAAAACTTGCATTCTATTTTGGCATGGCTCTAGTTATTATTTCCATTTAGATGTTGCACTGCTGCCTGAAAAGTAATTTCACCTCTCCCTCTAAACAGAAGAATCTTTCTAACTCTTCTATTGCTATGTATATCATTGATTCATAGATTTAGAGTTGAAAGATACCTTAGAAGACATGTAATCCAACCATCTCATTTTACAGTTAAGACAACTGAGGTCTACAGGTGATTTGCAGTGTCACAAATGGAGTATGTTACAGAACCAGAATCCTGGACCTCTGATTCTAAATCTACTCTCTTTCCTCCAGTACAATATGTTGCTTTCCTTAGGTTCTGCCCAATATCCTAATTTTATAAGTTCGATGTGATCTTTGATTCTCATTACCTCTACATCATCCCGTGATTCAATTTGTCATATCTATTTTCGCAATATTTTTGCCACTCTTCTCCCATTTTAAATATACTTGTCTTTGTTGCATCTCTACCACTCCCCCCACCCCAACCTCACCACATTATGGCCTCCTGACTGGTATTCCTCTCTAATTCAGTCTCTATATTGTGGTCTATGTATTTTTCCTTTGCATTGATGTGATCATGCCATTACTTCACATACATAGAGACAAACACAAATTCAGTAGCACCTTGTTGTCTTCTGAATAAAAATATAAACTAATAACTCTGGCATCTGAGGTCCTCTACTATCTAAATTGATCCTCCCTGTCCAGACTTACATCACACTACTCCGCTTTAAGCATTCTACATTCTATCCAAACTAGATGATTTTTCTGCCTCTTCCTCTCTAGCCCTCTGCTCACACCATTACCTATCCACATAATTTTCCTTAAGTTCTCATGACTAATAGTATCAAAGACCTTGATTAGATATGTAAATGTTGTGTACAGACCTCAGTTCTGCTCCTGGCATTTCTCCTGGAATTGTCAAAATTTCATTGCCTGGAAAAGTTCATCAGCATTGTACATCAATTTCATGACAGCGTGTTGGCCCAGGCTCTAGATAATGGACCATTAATGCTCTCATGCATTCCTAGTCAATAGTGGAGTGATACAAGGCTGAGTTCTTGCTCTCAATGTTTTTGAGCATGATGTTTTCAGCCATGTTGTCAAATGCTTTCAATAAGGATGAACGTGGTATCAAGGTTAACTACCGCTAATGGTAAATTCTTCAACTTCCAAATCTACAAGCCAAGACCAAAGTGGAGGGTGTGTTGGTGCATGATTATTGCAGATTATGATGTACTCAGTGCAGTCTCTGAAACTGAGATGCAACAAAATATGGATCATTTCTCTGCTATTTGTGCTAATTTCTGCCTGACAATTAACACCAAGAAAACACAGGTGCTCCAACAGCCATCACCACACCATCCATATGTGGAACCATTGGTTCCAGCAAATGGAGAAGTTCCAAATGCTGTGGATAAGTTCACCTACCTTGGGAGTGTACTTTCCAGGGATGTACACATTGAAAATGATGTTGACACATGCATTTGCCAGAGTTAGCGCAGAGTTAGGGACGCTCCTAAGGACAGTATGGGAGAGAAGAGGTTTTAGACTCTAGATATTGGAATAACTCATCTCCCCTCATCTTTATCATTCTTTTTCTTTGACACCCAAAACAGATCTATTCTTGTCAGGAATCTTTTCCTCAGACCTGCATCCTCATTTACCTTTCCTTTCCCAAATATTTTTGTATCACTTTTCCTGGATCTTTCTTTTGCATTTATCTCACTCTCATATTATAGTTGTTTGTGTACTTGGTTTTCTTGCTATTAGATTTTAAGCTGCTTAAGAGCAGGGCCTTTGCTAAAATTACCTTTGTGTCCCTAGTACCTCATGCA
Source organism: Potorous gilbertii (assembly GCA_028658325.1). Lineage (NCBI taxonomy): Eukaryota > Metazoa > Chordata > Mammalia > Diprotodontia > Potoroidae > Potorous > Potorous gilbertii. Next base: position 599,413,772 of record CM053769.1, on the reverse strand, counting down.
TTTCCTGGAACATATTAAATGCCTTAGTAAATGTTTGATGAAGCAAGTTGGTTAGGCAATACACTTCTTTGAATTTAATTGCTGCTTTTATACAAATGTTTCCTTGTCTGTAATACTCTATCTCTAACCTATGTCCTGAGCTCCAGACCATAAATTCAAACTGGATCACCTTCCATCCGTTAGATTGGCAATATTTCAAATTCAATGTCAAAAACAAGAGAAAAAAACAAACAAAAAAACCCTCTATCATCCTTCACCAGTAATATGTCTTTCAGGTTTCATTTATCCTGATGGCCCCACCATCTTTCTAATTCCATATTCTCAAAATCTCAAGAATTACTTAGTCCTAATTAGTTGTATGATAATGGCAAATCAATTAACTTCTCTTATTGTTAGTCTCCTCACCTGTATAATGGGACTAATACTATCCAATAATTTTCTCCATGAAGTTGTTGAAAGGGTCAAATAAAATAAAGAGCACAAAGTCCTTTACATACGTGAAAGTAATCTATAAATTATTGTTGTTTCAGTTATTATTGTGCTACACTCTTGCTTCGCTCTCTTTTGTCTCCCCTATATCTAATTACATACCAAGTCCTGTCAATTCTTTCTTCATAAAACTTTTCAAGTTTATCCTTCTATTTATGCCCTCATTCCCACTACCCTAGTTTAGTTTCACATCAACCAACACCTACATTGTTCCAACTATATGAAAGTCATCCCCTTTGCTCTCCATCTCTTTTCCTCTCTAATATGCTTTGGCATACTTGTGACAAATTAATATCCTTAAAACTACTACTTTCCAATTATGAATGGATGTCTACTCCATAAATAAGAAACTCCTTAGCTTGGCAGTTAATATTATCCTTAAAGTTACCCTGATCTACTCTGTATATCTTAATATTTTCCCCTTCTGAAACCCTTTGCTCTAGTTAGTTCTCTTATTTATTTCCACCTGAACCCATTATGAGTCTTCTTATCTTTGAATTTGTCTCATAGTCTTTACTCCACATGTGATGCTATAATTTTCCCTTATGTTGTAGCCAAATCCACCCAGTCTTCAAGAGTAATCAAAGCTTTTGCCAAAATCATTCTCCTCCACAAAAACTTCTAACATTAGTCTAGCACCTAGCTTATGATGGCATGTTTCCTCCTCAGAATCCATAGTACATTTACTTGTTTGTCCTTTAATAGAAAAAATAATTTTTATTGACTTATGACATTTCTGTCAAGATAAAATGTATGTTCTCTAATGGTAGGGAATATTTCATATTTACCTTCATACCTTCAGCATTGTATTTAAACAGGTACATAGCAAATGTTCATTAAATTTAATTTTTATTTTGCATTTTTAAAAATGTATTGTTTATGTTTCATTTATTCCTTGTTTAGTTAACTATAAACCCCTTGAAAATGAATGGTTTTTTTTGTATCTTTCTTAGCACTGAGCATCTAACACAGAAAGTTACTCAATTATCCAGATGTTTTGTCTATATAATGTCAACTGTTCAGATTTTCAGAAACTTCAAGAGCCTATGCTTGTTAATAAATGTGTTGCTTTCTTTTAGTTTATTTTTAAAATTTGTTCATAGATGCCTACGGAAGAGACAATATCAAAATGTACATACAGGACAGTACAGAGATTTCATGCTCCATTTAGACTATGTGCCAATTAGAACACTTTTCTGACTCCAAAGTTGTTTCTTTATGCTTGTATCCCACATTTTGCTAGAAGTCTTTCTGGGGCCTGCTTAATCTAAATTCCTTCCCTCTGTGACTATCTCCAGTTTATCCTGTATGTATCTTGTTTACATTATGAACAGTTGACATTATGTAGACAAAATATCTAGAAATTTGAGTAATGTTGTGTGTTAGATGCTGAGAAAAATCCCTAGTTATTTGTATGTTTTCTTCTTCATTAGATTATAAGCTCTTTGAGGGCAGAGAATATATTTTAGCTTTCTTTGTATCTCTAGGGCCTGGTACAGTTCTTGGAGTTAGTAGGTAATTAATAAATGCTTGTCAACTTAAATTATTACCAAATTCTTACATTGGCACACTTTCTCTAATGAGCAAAATTTGTAACTTGTTGGTTTTCCATTGAATTAAAGCAGCTACAGGGGGTATACTGGGAATGGTTTTAATTCTCTTGTGAAACAATGCAAAACTTAAGGGTATGACAAAACTTCTATGAGACAGACCTATATTTTTATCCCATTAGCATAGTTGAAGCTCTCTAGTCAAGTTTGTCTTTTGAACACCCTTACTTTCTTTTCAAATCCAGTTAGACCAAACTAGTCATACAATTAGATTAAGGTGATTAAATATCTTTCAACTCTCATCATTAGAGCTATACCCACTAATTTCACTTCATAAGAAGGAGGGAGAGGAAGGAAGATAGACATAGATACCTTGTATTCTTGTAACTATACCCAATGCCAGCAGTATGTATATATAAAATTTATTTTATGACTACTTCTTTTACTTCACACCTAAAAATAAAAATGCCTCCATGTTCCATTGAAGGAAAAGTTTGGGGGCACCTACAGTCATGGTCAGGAAGACTCCAGGACACTGGTAAGAATCTGCTCCTTAGCTGTCCAAAGCATAAGTAAAGTTATGCAGGAGGAGATTTTACCTCAGTCTACCATCTTACATTTTCTCTTTTTAACAAATTATTTTTAACAAGATGCTACACTCAACTGTCCTTCCCTTCTTGAAGGACTTCAAGTGCTGTCTAAGTTATATAAATTGAAGAATCTTTCAATTCAGCATCTTGGGGAAAAGTCCAGTTGCTCTCGCCTCATGTAAGTGGGGAAACTGGTAGAATTATAGATTTACAGATAGCAGTAGTCTCAAAAGTTCGTCTGTCATTTTAGAGATGAGAAAATCCAGAAACATTAAGTGATTTGTTCAAGGACACATAGCTAGTGATTAGCAGATCATAGGGTTACGGGACCATGATTTTAGGCCTAAAAGAGGCCTTAGAGAACATTCTGCAGATGAAGAAACTGAGACAATGGAGAGATTATCTGAATTTGTCAGGGTCACAAGGCCAGCAAGTGTTAGATTCTGAAGTGCATACAGAATTTGAATTCAGGTCTTCTGATTCAAAACCCAGTATTCATTTCACTCTAAGGTCACTGACTCCTGCATGTAGCTGCTACATTAACTTTGGTTGCACTTATTATCTATGATTATTTTATACAAAAAACAATATATATCATATGTATATGTATGCAAACATACATACATATACATAAATATATTACACACGTATATACACATACATATACACATGTATATCCTTGTATAATTACATCTAGGATTGACTAAGTGTATCTTGTAGACAACAAAACAGCAATGGTGAACTTCTTGAGATGATTTTATTTTTTCCTTCTTTTACATCTCAGTGGCTCCTAGCACAGTGTTGGAAAACTGTAGGTTGGAAAACATAGTAGGTGCTGGAAAAATACTTATGTGTTGATTGATTTTTGTGGAGCACTTAATTGCTTTCTAATTCTGTTATGCATATCAACTTCTCCACTAGACTCTAAGTTCTTCCCAGTAGGGGGCATATCTCCTACTCCTTAGTGTCCCCCATGGTGCCTAGTACAGGACTCAAAGAATGTATGCTGATTAATTGATTGCTCTAAGTAATTCATCACTAAAAAGGCAATCATCTTCCAGACACTCAACAGTTGCCTGCACAACAACAAACAGTTACTTAGAGTCTTTAAATACCAGAGCGGACTAGTGATGAATAATAAAACGACTTAGATGAAACAACGTGTCACTTTGTGTCTTCAGAATGGACTGTCCACAGGGAGTGAAAGAGAAAAAAGAAGCATTGTAATGTCTTGCTCATTGTTATGCAGAATCCATGGTGCAATGGGTCAAAAGCTGTCCTCACAAAAGTGATAAATAAGACTTGTTAAAACGCAGTATTCTGCAGCTAGCATACAGGAAATCAAACTACTGGGGGTATTTTAGCGTGTCCTTTAATATATCTTGATATGGTAGCACCTTCTTTATCTTAAGGTCAGATTTGTAGCAGCTCCAACTATTCAGAACTTGGTAACAACCAATAAGTAGGGTGATCTTACACAGATCACATGGACTTGGCTTTGTAGGAGCTACATGAACACATAAATAGCAGAAAGAAGCAAGAGGTAAAAACAGGGAGGGAGGGTAGGAGGTAAGATCCAAAATAGTTATAAAATCATAGTTAGCTGTAAGCATTTGGGAGAAGCACGAAATAGTTCCACCTCATCAGGATGTAAGAATATTTCATATTGAAGCAGGGTATAATAATTTATATTAATAATGAGGATCCTGACTCATCAAATAAAGGTTAAGTCATGTTCAGTGTGATGTAGTTGAAAGGATGCTGGGTTTGAAGTCAGAGGTCAAATCACACCAATGCTATTTATAGCACAAGTTCTATCTCTTTGATGAGTGATTTAATTTTTTAGCATTATATTTGAAAGTTGGGGGTTAGAGTAGATATTTTAAAATTTATCCTCTGTCTCTGAATACTGTGAGCCTATAAGTGAATAATATTGTTTAGCAAGATTGCCACTAAATAGCTGTTAAAAAATGATGATCCCTAGAGCATTAATTCTTTGTGATTTTGCAAATTCACTTTTGTAGAAGAATCCTAATCTTTCAACTAGTAAACAAACTTTAATTAAGGACCAACTGTATATATATATATATGTGTATATATATATACCTATATATGTATATTAAG